>CM038672.1:75881062-76550228 GCA_021605145.1 Aegilops bicornis | reverse complement strand
TTCTCCCTCCTTATGTAAACCTTGTAAAATAAGAGAGAACAGGCATAAGTATTGTGACAAAATGTGTAATAACAGCCCATAATGCAATAAATATCGATATAAAAGCATGATGCAAAATGGACGTATCAGTGGGCAAAATGCCGAACGTCACCTGGCCTGAAGGCTCCTATGTGGAGACCGTAAAGGGGTGGCAATCGGGGTGCTTCTACATCACCGAGCCTCACAACACCAACTGGGTGGCGGCCCCCGAATTTCGATTCGGAATCCCCATGCGGCTCACCTCCTGGAAAGAGAAGGGCCTATCCTGGGGTTCATCGGTGGAGCTGACCGGACTCCAGACCTGCGTCAAAAACATGATAAGCAAGAAAATCAAGCTTGTCAACGTGGTCCAGGTTATGCTCTTCCGCCGAATCCTCCCGTGTCAAAGACGGGCATTCAATTTGTGGGAGTTCGACTCGGCTAAGCACCAGACGTTGCGAGAGCTCTTCGACACGACGCACCAAGACATCTGGAAGGTGATGTTCAAGTATGCCGAGGTACCTCCTCCCCTTACCGAGGATCGCAGACTTATCACAAAGCGCCTCGCCAATCCAGTAAGATTCTTATATCTCATAGGATGTTTTCTTTCCCCAGTATAATCATGTGAAGGATCTGAGCCTTCATGCCATTTAACAGATCGGGTCGCGACAAATGAGCGGATCGATTGTCCGGCCCCGCTGCCCGAAGATCTAGCTGATGCTCTCTTAACGGAGATGCTAGTTCCAGCGCCTTATGAGGCGCCGGAGAAGAAGGCCAAGAAGAAGGCCACGGGGACCAGGAAATGTCTCCGGCGCAAGGTTATATCGGACTCATCGTCCGAAAACACCGAGGCGCACTCCTCCCACGAAAACGAGGAGGAGGAAGAGAAAGTCCCCCCCCCCCAACTGGGGGAGACAAGAAAAGGAAGGTCGCCCCGTCTAGGGAGGCCGAAGGGTCCAAGAAGGGAAGGACTCTCCTTCCGGACTGTTCCACAGCGGCCGCTTTTAGCAACGAGGAGTGGTTACCCAGGGACAAGCCCCTGGCGAAGTCGTAAGTATCCGGATACCATGACAGTTCTTGGTATGTTTTATTTTATTGCTTCTTATCACGCCGAACATGATTATGCAGTCCATCCCAAGCCCATATCGACGTATCTTCTTCGGATGATTCTTTGGGCCCGTCGGATATGAACAACGATTCACTCTTGACCGCCTCCTCCCCCGCCCTACGGACGACGCCGAGGTGTTGTCTCAAAGGGCATTGAACCAAGGGGAGATAGTTCCGGAGGCGCCCCAAGGCGACATTCCAGACGCTGGGCGCATGGGGAGCAAGATTCCCATTGGCTCAAATGACGGGGGCAGCAAGTTTGGCCCCCAGCCGAATACTGCGCCGGAACTTCCAGTGGTTCTGGACTCTGTCAGGCGACCCCTCGCTAAGAGGGGCAAGCCGTCCGTACCGATGGCCTCTGTCCATCCAGAGGCATCGGAAAACTTGCTGGAAGCGCTTCGCGGCGCTTCCATCGACGAAGAGCACCGCACTATCATGAGTGCGGTGGTCGAGAAGGTTCAGTCCGCCAAAAGCGGGCTGACTGAAGCCTGTGCCAGCCTCCTAACAGGCTTTGAGGTTAGTAATCAAGTTATAAGAAAATGTTACAGCATAGACAGTAGCCCCTGATGCTCTGTTTGGTGCTCGCAAAGAAAAAGCCGAATAGTGGATCAAATAATAATCGCAGGAAACTAATCAGAATGTGTCTATATGAATAAGCAGGCTTCACTACTGGCCGCTGCCGCTCGTACTGCGGAGGTCGCCGCACTAAAGTGGGACCTTGAGCGGTCCAAGGAAGAGCTCGGCCTTACCAAGAGGCAGCTCGAAGAGAACAAAGGTAAGTGATCCCCGTCTGTATACTGATAAAGAAAAATGTGGTTTTTGAGTAATAGGATCGTCATGAATTTTGCTAGGGGCCACGAACGAAGTGGCGGCCCTGAAGAAGGCGTCGTCCGAGGCCGAAGACAAAGCGGCCAAGGAGCGCATCGGGCGAGAGAAGCAAGAGGCCCGAGTCGGCGAGGTGCACCAAGAGCTCTAGGCTCTCGTCAAGAAATACAAGTCCTTGGAGCGTGACTCTAAGACACAAGGGTCCGAGCTTGCTAAGGCCCTTGAGAACGCACAAAATGCCAAGGCCGAAGCCCAAAAGGACCTCCAGGAAATTGAGGCGATCAAGAATATAGCGGCGGGTAAGGCATTCATTATGCAAAGCAAGCATGTGAAGGAAACTTTTCTTTTACTTACCCGGTCGAAGCTCTCCAGAGCGTTCATGATCTACCCAAAGAGTGTATCGGATGTCACGAAGTTCTACCGGGTCGAGGAAGGGAGCTCGACGGAGAAGTTTTTCTGGTCTCAGTATAGTGGGACCGAACATCCAATGCCCTTGAGCGACCAATTGAAGCAACTGGTCGAGCTTCACAAGGCGGCCGGACTGGCCATGAAGGGCCTTATAGTCTGGATGTGGCCTGCCGAGCCCCTCCTGGTAGCTACTTCGGTCTAGTAAGGCGGCTTGTGAATGCCTGCCCACGGTTTGAAGTCATAAGCGGTCCGTCTGCATTGAGGGTGCGCGCAGGGCCATTACCTGGGCGAAAGTGCACTGGGCGAAGTTGGACACCGAAAAGCTGGTGAAGGAGGGGCCGCCCGAGGGCAAGGAGCATCGCCACCCCGAAAAGTATTATGACAGTGTCCTGAAGGATGCTCGCCTTATGGCGGAGGAATGTGCTAAGGATGCAATATTTGAATGAATGTACTCATGTGATCCTGTAATATGAAACCAGTTCATGTGCGCTATATAACGCTTGCTAATTTAACATATTACATTCTGTGCGGCTATTTATAAATTTTGAGAGTTGGTGAGTCGTCGGCTTCTTCCCCCATGTAACTAGTACTGAGGTGTTTGGGATAAACCTGACCACTCTTTATCCCAATATTGGGTCCTTCGAAGGAGGTGTTTAGCACAACGAACCAGGCAATCAGACTATAAAGCTTTATCACTCTCACTTAGCCATAGAAGTCTACAATTTTAAATTTTGGTGAAGCCTCTAGTACTCGGAAGGCCGAACTTGGGGCGCTATGTATTCCTAAATCGGACAAGGCCGACTCCTCGCTCGAAGCGGAAAAAATCTTTAAGGATTTGAGACCTCTCGAACAGCGACCAGCTCTCGCCTCATCATGAAAGTCAGTTTTCGGCTTTCTCTACTGAGGTGTTCGTCCGGAAGAACCGGAACACAATTGCAGTAGTTCTTCTAGCGCTACCTTAGCCAATATAGCGGAACGTAGGGTACCAAAACATGGGAGCCGGGCAAACCCAACTATTGACCCAAGACATGATTCGGAGCTGATGCATATAATGCTATAAGTTCAGGGTGCCGCACTGTCGAAAGTGTTCGGACTTTTCATGCCGTGTTATGGGTACACCGAAGCCCCTGGCGCACTGGTCGTATCAAAATGTACGGGTGCAACTTGTTGCAAATAAGCAGACAAGGAAAAAAGGAGATGCAATAATAAGCTAACGCTATACATTGTTATTTAAATGATACGTCAAAGCGTATGCATACAAGTAGTGCAATAAGCAAAAAATAGGACTATTTGACATGTCCTATCCAAGGGCAAGCTGCGTATGGGTATGTAAAACAGGTATATCGATCGTTCTCAGAGACCACATGAGAATTCCCTTGTACGTCAAAACTTCTAGCTTCCTTGGTGTTTCCTTCCCGTGACGAGTTCGACAATCAGACGATCGGAGAGGGCCTTCAGAGAATAGGGGCCTCAAAGGAAGAAAATGTTAAAGGTATACAGGTGTTGAAGCGGTTGAGCCGCATTATGGGTTGTGCCATGGTCGTGCCTCCGCCTGTGCCCATGGTATCTTGAGTGCGTAATTATGTACGTGCGGCGTAAATTTCGCTGCTTCACTTGGGCTGGGACGGAGGCCGAATTGCTAGGCGAGCTCTAAACGTGCCTGCCGATCCTCTTGAACGGTACTCCGGACACGCTTGAAGGTGTCCGGGGTCTTTTTCACCGAATTGGCGGTTTGCCTCATAAGGCTCCTTTGTGCTTCTGCTGCGAGGGCTGCAGTGTGCTCCTCTGTGCGAAGCGAGCGTTCTATGTTTCCATTAACTGTTATAACCCCGCGAGGTCCTGACATTTTGAGCTTGAGGTATGCATAATGCGGTACCGCATTGAATCTAGCAAATGCGGTTCATCCGAGTAGTGCGTGATAGCCACTACGGAAGGGGACAATATCGAAGATTAATTCCTCGCTTCGGAAGTTGTCTGGAGATCCAAAGACCACTTCTAGTGTAATTGAGCCCATGCAACAGGCCTCTACACCTGGTATGACACCTTTGAAGGTGGTTTTTGTGGGTTTGATCCTTGAGGGGTCTATACCCATTTTGCGCACTGTATCCTGATAGAGCAGGTTCAGGCTGCTGCCACCGTCCATAAGGACTCGAGTGAGGTGAAATCCGTCGATGATGGGATCAAGGACCAACGCGGCGGAACCGCCATGACGGATACTAGCGGGGTGGTCCCTGTGATCGAAGGTGATCGGACAAGAAGACCATGGGTTGAACTTTGGGGCGACTGGCTCCATTGCATAGATGTCCCTCAGTGCACGCTTCCGCTCCCGCTTGGGAATATGGGTTGCGTATATCATGTTTACTGTTTTCACTTGAGGAAATTTCTTCTGTCCTCCTGTGTTCGGCGGCCGGGGCTCCTCCTCGTCGTCGCTATGCAGCCCCTTTTCCTTGTTTTCGGCATTCAACTTGTCGGCCTGTTTGAACACCCAGCATTCTCTATTGGTGTGGTAGGCTGGTTTGTCGGGGGTGCCGTGAATTTGACACGAGCGATCGAGTATGCGGTCCAAACTGGACGAGCCCGGATTGCTTCTTTTGAACACCTTTTTCCGCTGACCGGATTTAGAGCCACTGAATCCGGCATTAACTTCCGTGTCTTCAGTGTTGTCGCCGTTGTTGCTGCGCTTTGTGTCCGCATTCGCCGTGGGCCTCGCTGTTGCTATCTTTGGCATCTGAATTGCCAGGTTCTCTCGATGTATTGTTGCTGCGAGCCAGCCAGCTGTCCTCGCCCGCACAAAAGCGGGTCACGAGTGTCATGAGGGCTGCCATGGACTTCGGTTTTTCTTGGCCGAGGTGTCGGGCGAGCCACTCGTCGCGGATGTTACGCTTAAATGCCGCTAAGGCTTCGGCATCCGGACAATCGACAATTTGGTTCTTTTTAGTTAGGAACCGAGTCCAGAATTTCCTGGCTGATTCCCCTGGCTATTGAGTTATATGACTCAAGTCATCGGCATCTGGTGGTCGCACATAAGTACCCTGGAAGTTGTCAAGGAATGCGTCCTCCAAATTCCCCCAACTGCCAATGAAGTTTGCCGGCAGGCTATTGAGCCAATGCCGAGCAGGTCCTTTGAGTTTTAATGGGAGGTACTTGATGGCATGTAGATCATCACCGCGGGCCATGTGGATGTGGAGGAGGAAATCTTCAATCCATACCGCGGGGTTTGTTGTACCATCATATGATTCGAGTTTACGAGTTTAAAACCTTCCGGGAATTCATGATCCATTACTTCATCAGTGAAGCATAGGGGGTGTGCGGCGCCTCTGTGCCGGGCTATATCATGACGCAGTTCATACGAGTCTTGTCTGCTGTATTCGGCTCGGCTGGATTTGCTTTTAGTATATCCGGCATGACGGTCCTCGTCACATGTTGGGGCGCGCCCCCGTGATCCGTAGATCGATCTTGCATGTCCTGCTTTGTTTTCCAATTTATCTCGTAGGTCCTACGTGTTACCCCAGGCCTTGGTATTTTTGTTCGACTGGCGACGGGGTGTGGGCTGGAATTCGGCCTGATATGCCGCTTTGTCTCGGCCATGAGGTGGCCGGTCAGCCGCATCATACGCTCGAGGCGTAGGCTTTAATGCTTCCTCCTCGAGTTGGGGAGCAACCTGCGCTTGGGGCAACTTTTGGTTGGGCGCTCGAGTTCGTATTCCTCGGCCGCTAGGACCTCAGTCCATCTATCCGCTAGCGGATTGTCACGCCCAATATGCGACCCTATCCAAAAGGAACTCGACGGTCCCACCAAGGATAGACCCGCATATTGGAACGCTTTTGCAAGGTGGATATCATTACATCAACATTACATAATAGTGGGAATACATACATAAGGCACAAATGCCACAAGAATACATCAACATCATATACAAGAACAACATCCGACTATGGATGAAACATAAACAGAAACTCAAACGACATCCACCCTGCTAACCCAGGCTGCCGACCTGGAACCTATCCCCTGATCGAAGAAGAAGCAGAAGAAGAACTCCAAAATAAGCGAACATCGCTCTCACGTCATGATCATCACATGAACCTGTACCTGCAACTGGTGGTGTAGTAAACTGTGAGCCACGAGGACTTAGCAATCCCATTACCATGGGTATCAAGACTAGCAAAGCTTAAAGGGAAAGAAAGGGGTAAAGTGGCGAGGTTGCAGCAGCGACTAAGCATATATGGTGGCTAACATACACAAATGAGAGCGAGAAGAGAAACAAAGGAACGGTCGTGAAGCTAGCAATGATCAAGAAGTGATCCCGAACTCCTACTTACGCCGACATAACCCGTAAAAACCGTGTTCTCCTCTCGATCAACCCCGAAAAGAGACACTCACGGTTGGTGTATTTTAGTTAAGATCAACTTCGGGTTTACTACAACCGGATATTAACAAATTCCCATCTGCCACATAACCATGAGCACGGCTCTCGAAAGTTTATACCTGCAGGGTGTTACAACTTAGCCCATGATAAGCTCTCGCGATCAACGAAGGATATTCCTTCTCCCGAAGACCCGATCGGTCTCGAATCCCATCTACAAGACATTTCGACAGCAATAAAACAAGACCAGCAAAGCCGCCGAATGTGCCGACAAATCCTGATAGGAGCTGCACATATCTCGGTCTCGAGGGCACACTCGGATGAGCAGTCCGCATAACTAAAACCAGACCTCAAGTTGCCTTGAGGGGAGCCTTTTGCCTGAGGGCTCTAGTTAGGGCCACACTCGAAGAACCTTTGGTCCGAGAGGGGGTTAAAATAAAGATGACCCTCGGCTCGAAACCCAAGGGAAAAAGGGCATAGGTGAGGCAAATGGTAAAACCAATGTTGGGCCTTCTTTGGAAAAGTCTTATTCAAAGCTTAACCGTCAAGGGGGGGTCCCATAAATCACCCGACCGCGTTAGGGACGCAAAATCCGGGAACATAACAACTGATACGACGGAAACTAGGGCGGCAAGAGTGGAACAAAACACCAGGCATAAGGCCGAGCCTTCCACCCTTTACCAAGTATATAGATGCATTAATAATATAAGATATATTGTGATATCCCAACAAGTAAACATGTTCCAACAAGGAACAACATCTCCATGTTCCAACAAGGAACAAACTTCATCTTCACCTGCAACTAACAACGCTATAAGAGGGGCTGAGCAAAGCGGTAACATAGCCAAACAATGGTTTGCTAGGAAGGGTGCAAAAGGTTAGGGGTTCATGGCAATTTGGGATGGCTTGAGGAACAGGTAATAGGTAGCGCAGCATAGCGATAGAACGAAGCAACTAGCATAGCAATGATAGTAGTGAGATCCAGGGTAGCGGTCATCTTGCCTGAAATCCCGAAGGAAGAAGAACGAGTCCATGAAGAAGACGAACGGATGAAGTCGAACCAAGCATAGACGAACGAATCCTCACGATCGCAACGAAACAGGAACTAACAAGAAGAAGCACACAACATGGTAAACACTCCACACATAGACAAGGCATGATGCACAACCAAGCATGATGCATGACAAAGCTACATGAAGCTACTCATGGCAAGAGATGATGCAAACAAGAGCAACACATCAAAGCAAGTTTAAATGAGGCCGGAAACAACATAGAACAATTAGGTGAAGTCCTCATATGCAAATTTCGAAATTGGTCCAGATCTGAATAAACCTTATGTTCAAGTTGTTAAACAGCAATTTAAGATGCACCACGATGATCTACACGAAATTCTAGTCAAGTTACATATAAAGTTCATTAGATTCGGAGCTACGGCCTAGAAGATATGAGCAAAACAAGATAAACATGGCATTGATGCAAAATGCATACAAACATCAAGCAAACACCTCAAAACAAGGATTCAACATGATAATATGAAGCTACATGCAAAATCAAGCAAGTTTCATATAGAGCACACTCAAAACGGAGCAACGGTTCAACACATACACATGAAACAAGTTATAGCAACAATCTGTCCATAACAGCAAGTAGGCATATTGCAAGCACCAAAATAACATGCTACAACACCTTAATACGAAAACGAAAGGCATGGACATGATGTACAGGTAAAGCATTACAAAACATTAACACTGAGCTATCTCCAGAAATCACTAGAACATGCTCAAAAGGACATGGCAAGATTGCAAATAATAACAGTTTCAGGCATTGGCAGAAATAACATCAGGTTGCAATGTTTAGAGCAATGAAACAACATGTAAGAGCAAGCTATCAAGTCAAACAAGAGCATGCATGAATCTAATCAAAGCATAAAACAAAAGTCCCTTACTGACCATAAGCCAAAAGGGCACAGAAAATATGATGGCACACATGTAAACATGGCAAGTTATATTACAGATTCATACATGGCAGAAACAACGATAAGTAGGCATGTTGGTGAGCTTGAACCACTCACCACAGAGCAATACATGGCATGGCAAGGCAAGAAACAGTAAGAAGACATGGCATAGAAGCTATACATGGCAAGAACAACATCATAGCATACACGGATCAACAACAACAAGCTTGGCAAAATTGAATAACATGTAAACAACCTGCCAAGAAACATTTTGTAGTAAAAGTAGAGCTCGATTGACTGAAGCTATGGCACTCCATAATTGCAAACAAGGGCATGGATGGATAGATCAATACATGTATAACAAAACATCCTTACTGAAGTTTCTCAAAATATGCATGGATCTCTCTGTAGCATCAAGTTAACATGGCATAAAAGTAACAGCAGAACAGGGACTAACACAGCAACATCAAGATGCCTAGTTTGCATCTTGTGCTAGTCACCACATTGATCACAAAAATACATGGCACACACCCCTGCAAAGATGGCATGGCATATTACAAAACACATGTAGGACTCAAGTTCATAGGGTGCACACATCAATCATGGCAAAAATGACAAAGGTGCATGTTCTGATAACAATCAGAAACTAACATCACATAGCCCTCTTCCAACAGCATTTCGGGCATCAAGATGAGCTCAAATGAAAATGATGCAATGAGATGAAATGTTCTACTCATCGGGGTGAACATTTTGACATATTATACGCACAAAACGGAGCTACATGCACAGAGTTACGGCACAATATAAATGCATGAAAATAACAAAAACTCGGGGACTTGTGCCATGTATTTTTGTGCCATGAAAATAACAAAAACTCGGGGACTTGTGCCATGAAAATAACAAAATTTCGGAGGGGGGGGAAGAAGTCAACCGCACGGATCGCGAGGTTCACCGGAGAACCTCGCCGGAGTTGGGCGCCGCGGGAGGGGTAGGGCGGCGAGAGCTCCCGGCCGATCTCGCCGGATCCGGGCGCGAGCCGAGAGGCGACGGGCGATTTAACGGCGGGGCTGCGGCCGCTGGCGGAGTTTCGGGCAGGCCGGGCGGCGGGCCATGGCGGCGACCGAGAGGCGTAGGCGCGCGCTCCCTAAGGGTGAGGAGGCGCGACATGGCGAGGCGGCTGCCTCGGGCGGCGGGCGGGTCGGCCACAAGACGGGAGGAGGCGGCGGCGGCTGGCGCCCGCCGGGCGAGGCGGCGGCGCGCTCGCACGGGCGGACGGTGGCGGGTGGCGTGGGGGGCACCCTGGCGGGCGGCGCGGCGCCGGGCGGGCTCAAGGGCCGCGCGTGGGAGGAGGCGGAGGGGCCACGTGGCGAGGCCGGGTTGGCCGAGGGCGGCGGCGTTGAGCCATTGGCCGACCGGATATGACATGTCCGGGCGCGAGGGGAAATTAGGGTTTCGGGGGGAATTGGCCTGCGATTTTTGGAGGGGAAGGTGTTTATATAGGTAGAGGGAGCTAGGAGAGTCCAAATGAGGTGCGGTTTTCGGTCACGCGATCGTGATCGAACGACCGAGAGCATGGAGGGGAGTTAGGTGGGTTGTGGGCCACTTTGGAGGGGTGTTGGGCTGCAAACAAAAGAGGCTTTTCATTGTTGCTAACTGCTGGAGTACCAAACGACCTCCAAATGGCACGAAACTTGACAAAGCGGTCTACGGTGCTATACCAAGGCCGCTTGACAAACCTCGGTCCATTCCGAGACCGCTTAACACCCGCACACGAAAAAAGAGGTAAAAGGGGGCGCCGAGAGACATAGGAGTGCCGGATTTCAAAACGGACAACGGGGAAAATGCTCGGATGCATGAGACGAACACGTATGCAAAATGAAATGCACATGATGACATGATATGAAATGCAGATGATGACATGACAAAGTGCAACACGCAAGCAAATGACATGGCAACAACGACGAATAACTGGCAGACACCTGGCGCATCGAATCCGGGGCGTTACACGGATCTTGGTCAGCTTTAAGCTGCTGTTGCTTTTTCTTCAGGCTTTTTGTTGTGGCTATAAGCCGGTGCTTGAAGCGCTCCTGTTCGACGGGATCCTCAGGCACGATAAATTCTTCGTCGCCGAGGCTCACCTCGTCTTCGGAGAGAGGCATGTAATTTTCATCCTCTGATTCTCCGTCTGCTGCTTGTTCCTTAGGGCTAGCTTGCCCATCCTCCCGCTCGAGGTCTGGCTGGAGGGGATTGTCTTCGTCTTTGGCACTATCCGCAGCGTTATTGTTTCTTGTGCCGGTATCGCTGCTTTTGCTATGGCGGGACTTAGAGCGGCGCCGCTGACGCCGGTGCTTGGATTGCTTCTTGGAGGGATTATCCTCCGTTGCCTTATCGCCATCGCCTTCTTTGGGGGTGTCCACCATGTATATATCATATGATGAGGTGGTAGTCCAGCGCCACAATGGCGGTGGTTCCTATTCGTCTCCTGCATCGTCGTCCATACTGCCGATGTCTTCGGAGCCGAAATCGAGCATGTCGGTTAAGTCGTCGACAGTGGCTATTAAGTGGGTGGTGGGTGGGGAACGAATTTCTTCGTCGTTCGCTTCCCACTCGAGCCGGACATAGTTCGGCCAAGGGTCTCCAGACAAGGAGAGAGACTTTAATGAATTTAGCACGTCCCCGAGGGGCGAGTGCTGAAAGATATCTGTGGAGGAAAACTCCATGATTGGTGCCCAATCAGATTCGATAGGCGCTGACGCAGGCGGTTCGGAGCCCATGGCCGGGAACGAATCCAAGAGTCCGGCGACACAGGTTTCATGGGAGGTGAAGTCAGTATTCGGCTCTATAGCCACTGAGTGTGCGGCCTCCGAGGTGGGGTCCATCCACCCGTCCTCGGACAGTGCAATCGGTTCCGGATCGAAGGCCGGAGTAAACAAAGGTGTGATCTCCCGAACACCGTCCGACGGCAGAGCTAAGTCATGCTCGTCGTGACTGTGCGGCGCACCTGACATGGGCTCGAATCTGTCAAAGATCAAGTCTCCGCGGATGTCGGCAGTATAATTCAAGCTTCCAAACCTGACCTGATGGCCAGGGGCGTAGCTTTTGATCTGCTCCAGATGGCCAAGCGAGTTGGCCCTGATCGCAAGCCGCCAATATGAAGATCTGTTCGGGAACCTCACCCTGGATCGCATCGTTGCTGATGATCGAAGGAGCCATCAAGCCTTGCATTGACGGCACAACGGAACTCTCAATGAAAGCACCAATGTCGGTGTCAAAACCGGCGGATCTCGTGTAGGAGGTCCCGGACTGTGCATCTAAGGCGGATGGTAATAGGAGGCGGGGGACACAATGTTTACCCAGGTTCGGGCCCTCTCGATGGAGGTAATACCCTACTTCCTGCTTGATTGATCTTGATGATATGAGTATTACAAGAGTTGATCTACCACGAGATCGTTTAGGCTAAACCCTAGAAGCTAGCATATGATTATGATTGTTCTTGTCCTACGGACTAAACCCTCCAGTTTATATAGACACGGAGGGGGCTAGGGTTACACAGAGTCGGTTACAAGGGAGGAGATCTACATATCCGAACTGCCAAGCTTGCCTTCCATGCAAAGGAGAGTCCCACCCGGACACGGGACGAAGTCTTCAATCTTGTATCTTCATAGTCCAACAGTCCGGCCAAAGGATATAGTACGGCTGTCCGAGGACCCCCTAATCCAGGACTCCCTCAGACATAATTCTTCTGTGCAGCAATGAGGAAAATCCTCAGATCACGGTCCAAGTCCGCATCATTGCTACTATCATCTTTCAACTTATTTTTCTCTAGGAACATATCAAAAATAAGCGGGGAGCTACATCGCGAGCTATTGATCTACAACATAGTTATGCAAATACTATCAGGACTAAGTTCATGATAAAATTAAAGTTCAATTAATCATATTACTTAAGAACTCCCACTTAGATAGACATCCCTCTAATCATCTAAGTGATCACGTGATCCAAATCAACTAAACCATGTCCGATCATCACGTGAGATGGAGTAGTTTTCAATGGTAAACATAACTATGTCATATCTACTATATGATTCACACTCGACCTTTCGGTCTTAGTGTTCGGAGGCGATATCTGCATATGCTAGGCTCGTCAAGTTTAACCCGGGTATTCTGCGTGTGCAAAACTGGCTTGCACCCGTTGTATGTGAACATAGAGCTTATCACACCCGATCATCACATGGTGTCTTGGCACGACGAACTATCGCAACGGTGCATACTCAGGGAGAACACTAATACCTTGAAATTTAGTGAGGGATCATCTTATAATGCTATCGCCGTACTAAGCAAAATAAGATGCATAAAGGATAAACATCACATGCAATCAATATAAGTGATATGATATGGCCATCATCATCTTGTGCCTTTGATCTCCATCTCCAAAGCACCATCATGATCACCATCATCACCGGCTTGACACCTTGATCTCCGTCGAAGCATCGTTGTCATCTCGCCAACTATTGCTTCTACGACTATCACTACCGCTTAGTGATAAAGTAAAGCATTTACATGGCGATTGTATTTCATACAATAAAGCGACAACCATAAGGCTCCTGCCAGTTGCCGATAACTTTTACAAAACCTGATCACCTCATACAACAATTTATATATTATCATGTCTTGACCATATCACATCACAACAAGCCCTGCAAAAACAAGTTAGATATCCTCTACTTTATTGTTGCAAGTTTTACGTGGCTGCTATGGGCTTAGCAAGAAATGTTCTTACCTACGCATAAAAACCACAATGATTTTTCATCAAGTGTGTTGTTTTAACCTTCAATAAGGACCGGACGTAGTCACACTCGATTCAACTAAAGTTGGAGAAACATACACCAACTAGCCACCTGTGTGCGAAGCACGGTGGTAGAACCAGTCTCATGAATGCGGTCATGTAATATCGGGCTGGGCCGCTTCATCCAACAATACCGCCGAATCAAAGTATGACATGCTGGTAAGCAGTATGACTATTATCGCCCACAACTCTTTGTGTTCTACTCGTGCATATAACATCTACGCATGGACTGGCTCGGATGCCACTGTTGGGAAACGCAGTAATTTCAAAAAAAATCCTACAATCACGCAAGATCTATCTATGAGATGCATAGCAACGAGAGGGGAGAGTGTGTCCACGTACCCTCGTAGACCGAAAGCGGAAGCGTTTAGTAACGCAGTTGATGTAGTCGAACTTCTTCGTGATCTAACCGATCCAAGTACGAACGTACGGCATCTCCGAGTTCAGCACATGTTCAATCAGCACGACGGCATGGCGACGGTGATGATGATGTTACCGGTGCAGGGCTTCGCCTAAGCACTACGATGGTACGATCGAGGTGTGTAACTATGAAGGGGGGCACCGCACACGGCTAGACAAATCTTGGGTGCCTTTGGGGTGCTCCCCTCCCCCGTATATAAAGGAGGTAGGGAGGAGGCAGCTGGCCTAGTAGGACTCCCAAGTCCTAGTAGGATTCCCTTTCCTATTCGGAGTAGGAGAGAAGGAAAGAGAGGGAGAGGGAGAGGGAGAATGAAAGGGGGGCCGCACCCCTTGTCCAATTCGGTTTGGGAAAGGGGGAGGCGCGCGACACCTCTTCGCCCTTCTCCCCTCTCTCCACTAAAGCCCAATAAGGCCCATTACTTCTCCCGATGAATTCCCGTAACTCCCCGGTACTCCGAAAAATACCCGAATCACTCGAAACCTTTCCGATGTCTGAATATAGCCTTCCAATATATGAATCTTTATGTCTCAACCATTTCGACACTCCTCATCATGTCTGTGATCTCATCCGGGACTCCAAACAAACTTCGGTCATCAAATCACATAACTCATAATACAAATCGTCATCATCGAACGTTAAGCGTGTAGACCCTACGGGTTCGAGAACTATGTAGACATGACCGAGACATATCTCCGGTCAATAACCAATAGCGGAACCTGGATGCTCATATTGTCTCCCACATATTCTACGAACATCTTTATCAGTCAAACCGCATAACAACATACGTTGTTCCCTTTGTCATCGGTATGTTACTTGCCCGAGATTCGATCGTCGGTATCATCATACCTAGTTCAATCTCGTTATCGGCAAGTCTCTTTACTCGTTCCGTAATGCATGATCCCGCAACTAACTCATTATCACATTGCTTGCAAGGCTTACAATGATGTGCATTACTGAGAGGGCCCAGGGATACTTCTCTGATACACAGAGTGATAAATCCTAATCTCGATGTATGCCAACCCAACAAACACCTACGGCGACACCTGTAGAGCATCTTTATAATCACCCAGTTACGTTGTGACGTTTGATAGCACACAAGGTGTTCCTACGGTATTCGTTAGTTGCATAATCTCATAGTCTGAGGAACACGTATAAGTCATGAAGAAAGCAGTAACAATGAAACTGTAACGATCATAAAGCTAAGCTAACGAATGGGTCTTGTCCATCAAACCATTCTCCTAATGATGTGATCCCGTTCATCAAATGACAACACATGTCTATGGTTAGGAAACATAACCATCTTTGACAAACTAGCTAGTCAAGTAGAGGCACACTAGGGACACTTTGTTTTGTCTATGTATTCACACATGTACTAAGTTTCCTCTTAATACAATTCTTGTTCGAGATATGCCCTAGAGGCAATCATGTATGATGATATTTCCTATGTGTTTATGAATAAAGATAGTCCTTGGACATTATCAATGATGTGTATCAGCAAATACGTGACTTGTTTGTGGGACTATGCATTGTATGATGACTGCCCTAAAAGGTCCCTAGTCGAAAGGGCTGTGTGGACGCCTTACCGACTAGACTAGCATATGACACGGTCGATGGCTCGGTCTCACTAGCCATGGAGCATTGGATGCTAACCGGATAATATGGACTTGGAAAGGTGCAGTCGGATTCGACATAGTCGGATCCGAGTCGAGATAAGGTCCGAGTCGGACGGACCCAACTATGAGACGCAGCTATATGTCATCTGTGAGTCTCTAGTACAACATATCGTTCTATGTCCTAAGACCGAGTGGCCGCATGTACTTTCGAGATGGTGATAGACTTGCTTTGGGCCGACCAAACGCTACTCCGTGACTGGGTAGTTACAAAGGTAGGTTTCGGGATTGTCCAATCCCATGCTGCGAGACATGGTCGAGCAAGATGGGATTTGCCCCTCCGATCAGGAGAGATATACTCTGGGCCCATTGTGTGATCCGACCAGGAACAACATGGCCATGCGACAAGGATTATGAGATAATCCGGATAGTGGTCGGTATCACTGGAACGAGAAAGAGGTCGGGCTAGCACAAGGATGACAGTCTCGCCTTGAGACCGACAACATATATCGTATGCGGCAAAGGAGCGAAGTGTGACACGTTGTATGCAGGTTCGCCTAACCAGCTTCATAGTTCGCTTGGTGGTCGGCACGCCTTGCTAGAGGCCGCTACCAACCGTGCATGTCGGAGGTGATCCGAATCGTGACCAAGCCGACTTGAACCTAAGGGGTCGCGGCTTAAGGGAAGGAACCTACGAGGCGGTTCAGAGGACCTTTGGTCGGATGTGATCCGAACTGGACTAGGAATGTGACCGAGTAGACTTTGGGCTTTAGGGTCCGTGCGAGGCCCAAGTGTTGAGCCCGCGGCGGACGCCTATATAAAGTGGAGGTGCGGCACACTCATAAAGTGGATCGCTTCGGTGTTGCGGCTAGGGTTTGCATGTGTTGCGAATAGCCACCTCCACTCGCCGCCGACTGTGTGATCGGACCTAGCAGTCCGCCGCACGACATTCCTCCCGCACGCGCGGATACCGTTAGAGGCGGCGCACTTGCGCTGCTCCGGCGAACTCGTACGTAGGATCGGACGACCGGCCGCTCGAGGGAGATCGAACGAGGAGGAGACGATCCACGCGGACGCGCTGCCCCAACTCTTCTTCCGCTGCACGGCACTGCGCGTCTAGTGGTAACGAATCGTGATCCATCTCCGTAGCATGTTCCCTGGATGTTCTGCGCGTTGGATTTTTAATTTGCGCCGATGCACCCTACCATAGAACCCAACAAAGGTATCAGAGCCTCTCGTTATAGGATTTGGATTCAGATCGTATGCATATTAGATATGTGGAGGCGGAGATGAGATCTGTTGTCCTTGAAGAGATCGGCTATGTGCACGGTTGATGTGATCAAGCGCACATGGGGATCGTTGAGGCTATGTTTTCCGTAAATCGGGATCGATGAGGTCGTGACACGATCTACCCCTACCGGTCGGTTATCCGCCATCGGGGTTAACAGTGAAACGTAAATCCGAATCGGATTCGCGATGATCGATGAGATCGGTCAGATCAGAGAATTCGGCGTGATCGGTAGAATGCGCCGTGTGCGTAGTATGCGTAAATCCGAATCGGACCGCCGTGTGCGTAGCGCCGTGTATTTCGTACCCGCCACGCAAACCGGTAGAATGCGATTCTATGCATAACTTTGTTTTGCAGGTTTGATGTGGATAGTATGGCTCATGTGTATGTGATGCATGTGTGTAATTTATACGTGGCTGCGTGTCATGTTTGTCAGCCGGCAGGAGCCAAAGTGTTGTCATTATATTGTATAACGACCTGCGTGTCGACTTGTGACTCTATGTAAAATTCATTACTAGTTGTAGTAGTTGGATAATAGAGATGAGGTTGGCGGTTTGGCGTCCCGGCGTGACAAACAAGATGGAGTTCGTAGATGGTCATCGGAGTCGGAGCCGACCTGGAAGAACGTCCATGAAGGAGCCATACTATTTCACAATATGTGTTATATTTGTGATTGTTATGCTTCTTTGTTTCTATACATGTTAAAATGATAGAATGATCCCTCATGAATATCAAGCTTAATTGCCATCCCGATGTTGCACCTTCGCACGTCAAGTACGCCTAGTAGTGGGCTCATAAAATTGGGGTGCTGCTTGGTGTCCTTGAATCAAGGGTTAAATGTCGGACACGGACATGCACTGCATCGAGTTAACTTGACAAGGCTATCAAAACGGTTTTGGGCCTTGTGGAAAAGAAGGTTGGGAGCCGGGGTATGAGATACCTTCCCGACCGACAGGAGTCGTATAGAGAAACGATTAGCAAGGAGTTGCTTACCGGACAGGTATGTTGGCTAGCAGTGATGCTAAAGCTCACTAGTCGCATGCGCTAGTCAGATCCTGAATCACTGAGAGTTTGCGGAGGGATGCTGACTTGATGGGAGTATTTCTGCTCGTGCTAGAATTACTCTACATAAACACATTGCTTAGTGATTGCATATTTTACATTTGTAGATCAATGGCACCACCTGCTCAACCCAACTTTGCATTGAAATCAATTCTAGAAAAGGATAAACTAAATGGAACAAACTTTACTACCTGGTATAGAAATTTGAGAATTGTTCTCAAGCACGATAAAAAGGAACATGTTCTAGAGGATCCACTTCCAGAGGAACCTGCCGATAATGCTAGTGCCACAGCTAAGAATGACTACCAGAAACTTGTTGATGAATCAACGGAGATCAGCTGTCTGATGCTGGCTTGTATGGAGCCCAATTTGCAATAGCATTTCGAAAATGTTGAGGCTTACGATATGATCGAGAGTCTCAAGAGCATGTTTCGCATACGTGCTAGGACCGAAAGGTTCAACGTCTGGCGATCCTTGATGGATTGCAAGCTGAAGGAAGGTGATCCATCGAGCCCACATGTGATCAAGATGATCGGATATGTGCAAGCTTTGGATCGTTTGGGCTTCCCGCTCTTGGATGAGCTGGCCACGATGCTATTCGGGTTCTCTTCCGCCCAGCTATGGGACGTTCATCTCGAAATATCATATGCATGGCATGGATAAGAAGCTCACCGAATTTCATGGGATGCTCAAAGTGGCGAGCAGGATATTAAGAAAGGCACGCATCAAGTGTTGATGGTGCGTAAATCGCTAAGTTCAAGAAGAGTTGGTCCAAGAAAAAGGCTAAGGCAAAGGGCACGGAGGCGGTAACCTCTACCGCTACGCCAAGTCTGGACCGGACTCAAGACCGCTTTGCTTTCACCGCAAGGAGACCGGTCACTTTGGAAGAGAAAGCGTAGCAAGTGGCTTGCGAGCATGGCAAGAAGGCGGAAATGCATCTTCGTGCAAAGGTACACTTGTTGCATATGTTATAGACATTTACCTTGTCGACATACCTAGTAGCTCTTGGGTATTTGATACCGGATCGGTTGTTCATATTTGCAACTCGATGCAGGGGCTGGTAAGAACTAGGCGTGTGGCACAAGGGAAGATTGACATCAGGGTCGGCAACAAAGCAAGAGTTGCTGCGTTGGAGGTCGGCACGATGCAGCTCCAGCTTCCTTCCGGATTCATAATGGAATTGAATAATTGTTATTACATTCCTGCACTTAGTCGGAACATTATTTCTGCCTCATGTTTGATGAGTCAAGGTTATGAATTCAATTTAAAGGACAATGGTTGTTCGATATTTTTGAATGGTATGTTCCACGGCCATGCACCCATTGTTGATGGGCTATTTATATTGAATCTAGAACAGGAACCGGTCTATAACGTAAATGTCAAGAGGCATAAGCCTAATGATATAAATCCGACATACTTCTGGCATTGCCGGCTTGGACACATTAGTCTGAAACGCATGAAGAAGCTCCATGATGATGGGCTCCTAACTTCGTCCGATTTCGGGTCGTTCGAGACATGTGAATCATGCTTGCTCGGCAAGATGACTAAGTCTCCTTCCGCAAAGAGTTGTGAGAGGGTGTCCGAGCTATTGGAACTTATACATAGTGATGTGTGTGGTCCAATGAGCACAACCGCTAGAGGTGGCTATCAAGATTGCCATTGACTTTTACCGGCGACTTGAGTAGATATGGATATATCTATTTGATGAGGCACAAGTCGGAGACTTTTGAAAAGTTCAAAGAGTTTCGAGCGAGGTTGAGAATCAGCTCGGCAAGACTATAAAGCTTCGCGATCTGATCGTGGAGGTGAGTACATGAGCCAGGAGTTCGATGCTCATCTGAAAAGTCGAGGTATAGTACCTCAGCTCACACCTCAAGCATGCGCCCGGAGAAATGGCGTGTCAGAACGGAGGAATAGGACCTTGTTGGACATGGTCTGGTCTATGATGAGCAAATCGGATTTACCCTTGTAATTTTGGGGATGCGCTCTAGAAACTGCAGCTTTCACACTTAATAGGGTACCATCAAAATCCGTAGACAAGACACCGCATGAGATGTGGACCGGAAGAGTCCCGCTTGTCTTTTCTAAAGATTTGGGGTTGTGAAGCATTTGTCAAGCGACTTATGTCGGACAAGCTTACACCCAAGTCGGATAAATGCATATTCGTGGGATACCCGAGGGACACCTTGGGATATAGCTTCTACAACCGTGAAGAGAACAAAGTGTTTGTTGCTCGGAACGGGGTTTTCCTTGAGAAAGAGTTTCTCAGTCGGGAGGCCAATGGGAGGACGGTTCGACTCGAAGAAATTCGAGGACCACTCGGGAAGGCTCGGTGGTGATGAAATCATACCGAGTCGGTCGGGGAACCCGTAGTGGAAGCGGCACCGGAACCACGGAGGTCGGAAAGATTGCACAGAGTCTGCGATGTATTGTTGCTAGAAAGCAACGAGCCGCCACGATGCGGAAGCGATGGTGAGCCCAGATTCGAGGCATGGCTAGAGGCCATGAGATCCGAAAGTTAAAGTCCATGGATGAGAATCAAGTCTCGGGACTTGGTTGATCCGCCACTGGCGAATCGCCATTGGTTGCAAATGGGTCTTTAAGAAGAAAACCGATGTGGATGGAAATGTTCAGATCCACAAAGCTCGGCTTGTCGCTAAAGGTTATGGACAAGTTAAGGGAATTGACTACGACGAGACTTACTGCGCGGTAGCGATGCGTGAAATCGGTGAGGATCATACTAGCTATAGCTGCATATTTCGATTATGAGATATGGCGGATGGATGTCAAGACGGCTTTCCTTCACGGAAATTTAACCGAGGACGTGTATATGATACAGCCCGAGGGTTTTGTCGATCCGACTAGCACTAGTAAGGTATGCAAGCTCAAGAGATCCATTTATGGGTTGAAGCAAGCATCTCGGAGTTGGAACATTCGTTTTGATGAGGTCGCCACTGGTCTCGGTTTCATCAAAAGCGAAGAGGACTCTTGTTTATACAAGAAGTTAAGTGGGAGCTCGATAGTGTTTTTGATCTTGTATGTGGACGACATACTGATCGGGAACGATGTTTCGATATTAAACTCGGTCAAGGGATCATTGAATGGCAAGTTTTCGATGAAGGACCTTCGTGAGGCAGTCTATATTTTAGGCATTAATATCTATAGGGATAGATCGAGGAGGCTGCTCGGCTTAAGCCAGAGCGATAAAGTGTTGAAGCGGTTCAACATGAGTGAGGCGAAGAAAGGGTTCTTGCCGCTCTCACATGGTATAAGGCTAAGCGAGACTTCGTAGTCCTTCGACATCCGATGAGCGAAGCAGATGAGTAGGATTTCGTATGCCTCAAAGAATCGGATCCATCATGTATGCCATGATATGTACAAGGCGATGTTGCTTTTGCAATAAGCCTAACAAGTAGATACCAGGCCAACCGGTGAGAGTCATCAGGCAGCAGTAAAGACTATTTTGAAGTACTGGAAAGGACTAAAGAGATGTTCCTAGTTTATGGAGGTGAGGAAGAGCTCGTCGTAAGGGGTTACGTCGATGCTAGTTTCCAAACCGGCGAGAGATGATTGTCGATCACGGTCCAGATTCGTGTATGCGTCTGAGCGGAGGAGCGATTGCACTAGATGAGTTCCAAGCAGGATACGGTGGCGATTCTACCACGAAGCGAATACATTGCGACTTGTGAAGCTGCAAAGGAAGGTGTTTGGATCCGGCATTTTCTGGATGATCTTGGTATTTTCCCAGCCTCGGTGAAACTGTTGGACCTTTATTGTAATAATTCTGGTGCCATCGCACAAGCCAAGGAGCCGAGGAATCACCACAAGGTCAGACACATAGACCGGAAAAATCACCTGATACGAAAGATCGTAAAGAATGGCGATGTAGAGTTATGCAAGATTCACACGGATGCAAATGTTGCAGATCCGTTGACTAAGCCGCTTCCACAACCCAAGCATGAGGGGCACGTTAGAGCTATGGGCATTCGATGTCTATTTGATTGACTCTAGTGCAAGTGGGAGACTGTTGGAGATATGCCCTAGAGGCAATCATGTATGATGATATTTCCTATGTATTTATGAATAAAGATAGTCCTTGGACATTAACAATGATGTGTATCGGCAAGTCATTGACTTGTTTGTGGGACTATGCATTGTATGATGACTGTCCTAAAAGGTCCCTAGTCGAAAGGGCTGTGGTGGACGCCAAGAACCGACTAGACTAGCATATGACACGGTCGATGGCTCGGTCTCACTAGCCATGGAGCATTGGATGCTAACCGGATAATATGGACTTGGAAAGGTCTGGTCGGATTCAACATAGTCGGATCCGAGTCGAGATAAGGTCCGAGTCGGACAGACCCAACTCTGAGACGCAGCGATATGTCATTTGTGAGACTCAAGTACAACATACGTTCTATGTCCTAAGACCTGAGCCGACGCATGTACTCGAGATGGTGATAGACTTGCTTTGGGCTGACCAAACGCTACTCCGTGATCGGGTAGTTACAAAGGTAGGTTTCGGTTTGTCCAATCCCATGTTGCGAGACATGGTCGAGCAAGATGGGATTTGCCCCTCCGATCGGGGAGAGAGATATACTCTGGGCCCCTCGTGGTGATCCGACCAGAACAGCATGGCCATGCAACAAGGATTATGAGATAATCCGGGTAGTGGTCAGTATCACCGAACGAGAAAGAGGTCGGGCTAGCACAAGGATGATAGTCTCGCCTTGAGCCCGGCTAAACATATATCGTCTTGACAAAGGGAATAAGTGTGACACGCCACGTTATGCTGTGTTCGCCTAACCAGCTTCATAGTCTGCTTGTTGGTCGGCACGCCTTGCTAGAGGCCGCTACCAACCGTGCATGTCGAGGTGATCCGAATCGTGACCAAGCCGACTTGAACCTAAGGGGTCGCGCGCTTAAGGGAAGGAACCTACGAGGCCGGTTCGTAGGACACTGGTCGGATGTGATCTGAACTGGACTAGGAATGTGACCGAGTAGACTTTGGGCTTTATGGTCCGTGCGAGGCCCAAGTGTTGAGCCCGCGGCGGACGCCTATATAAAGTGGAGGTGCGGCACACTCATAAAGTGGATCGCTTCAGCGTTGCGGCTAGGGTTTGCATGTGTTGCGAATAGCCACCTCCACTCGCCGCCCGGTAGTGATCGGACCTAGCAGTCCGCCAAGCCGACATTCCTCCCCGCACGCCGCGGATACCGTTAGAGGCGGTGCACTTGCGCCGCCTCGCGAACTTCAGACGTGGGATCGGACGACCGCCGCCGAGGGAGATCGGACGAGAGGAGACGATCCACTCGGACGTGCTGCCCCAACTCTTCTTCACGGCCGCACGACGCGCTTGGCGTCTAGTGGTAACGAACTGTGATCCATCTCCCGTAGCATGTTCCTGGATGTTCTGCGCGTAGGAATTTTTAATTTGCAGTCGACGCACCCTACCGTAGATCCCAACAATTCTAGCATGAATAATAAACATTGATCATGAAATAAGGAAATAAATAAGAACTTTATTATTGCCTCTAGGGCATATTTCCTTCAGGGGGATCCCGTCGTCACCATAGGTGTGACTTTCTCTGGTTGTACCCGATGATGGTGGTTTACACCCTTATTGAAGGTGTTGTCTGGATGCTACCATGTCTTTCTCTTCTGGGTGATAACCCCTGATCTCGCTTATGTGCTTGGATTCGGCGATGATGGCATTCATGCACCAAATCCTTGCTGAAGTCGTCGATGTTATAGAACCTCCTCGTCATCCGAATGTTGTCAATATAGGTAGTACTAGTTGATGTTTTGATGCAGTGTGTTGTTACCTCGGCAAACCCTATGGTCCTTTTTTTCTTCCTTTTTCCCTTTTTTATTTATGGGTCAGCTAGGCCAGGCTCAGCCTAGGGTACCACGCCATGACGAACTCCAAGGCGCGGCGCGCCCCAGCCCGGGCCGAAGAGCCCTTCCAGGCCTCAAGACGGCCGGCCGCTACCTCCAGCCAGTCGGCAGTCCGACTTGGGGTGTGCGGTGCCGTCATGTTCGGCCACAGGGCGGCGATTGCCTGGGCGCCGACACGCTGAAGCCGGTGCAGCATCCAGTGAGCCGGCCGAAGACGGGCCTCGATGCTCAGGATCTGTTTGCTAAGGGTTCGGGAGTCGTCGGCGGCGATCTTCGCGTCGTCCGCCCTCCACCCTTCGCGATCAGCTTCGATGGCCTGGTTGGCGGCGTCCGAGTGGCCAGGGAAGAAGTCTGCCAAGATGTAAGTGAAGAACAAAATTAAAGACCGTAAGCCGGCTTCACCAAAGAATGGGCAACAAGATAGAAGAAAAATGAGGGAGGCTCACCATCGACTATATCCTCGATCTCGTCGAAGCCAGAAGTCAGCATCGCCTCCTTGTCAATCCAGGAGGAGCGTTCGCTCGCGAACTCAGCAAGGAGGCCGGTCTGCTTGTCCTCTGCCTCCTTCTGGGCCTTCTTGAGGAGCTCCTTCTGTTCTGCCAGTTGTGTGACCAACCGGTCGCGCTCCTCTGCTAGCTTGCTGCACTCCTCCTCCTCGGCGCGCAGCGCGGTGTTGTCTTAGCCCACTTGCTGCTGCAAGGTGGCGTTGGCCTCTGCGGAAGAAAGATGAAAGGAAGGTGTTAGTCGCCAACAAAGAAGAACAGTTACCGGTGAGATCCGGCCCAACTGCTCAGAAGTCGGCCCGAATCTCGGGGACTACAGCCCACGGGTGCGCCAGTGCGCCCCCGCGAAAAAAGGAGTCGTCAACATAAAGAAGAGTAGTGGCCGGGGAGATCCGGCCCGACGGCTCAGCAGGCGGCCCAAATCTCGGGGACTACATTTCATGGTGCGCCAAATAGCGCCCATGAAAAGAAGAGAACTTACTCCGGCTTTCTAACAAGTCGGCGGTCTGAGCCAGCTCACGGACATTGAGTTGAAGGCGCTCACGCCGGGAGATTGTGGTAATCCTGTGACAAAATTTCTGCATAAGTGTTAGTGCTTGGAACTCATCGATTAGAGTTCGAGCTGCACCTTTCAGCCACCGGTCCAACTTCGGGACTACACACCGGTGGAGTCTTGTTGGCCTTGCACCGGGAAGCACAAGAAACAGAAGCAAAGAGAAAGGAAACGCACCCGAACGGCCTCTCGCACTGCCAGATGCGCCTTGTTGCAGTTCCTGATGGCCTCGCCCTCAGCTTGGATCTTGGCTTGGACATCCAAAAGCGCCCGATTCAGCGGGCCCATCCCGCCTCCTCGCACCCACCCAGTGGGCGCGGCGCTCGTCGCCTCAGTGTCCGGGATCGAGGAGCTCGCGGCGCCGGTCTCCAGAGGGCACGGCGCCGAAGCCGCCTTTGCAAGGCGGCGACGCGTCGGTGTGCCAACCTCGAGAACCAGGCCCGCCGCCACCTCGTCTTTAGTTGGCGGCACCGGCAGGTCCGCCGGCTGCCCGCCTTGCGCGCTCCCGAACAGCGGCGGTGGCGGCACGATCACGTCCGGCATGGCGGTGTCACCGCCGTCCCTCTCCATGATCGGGTTCTCGCCGCCGGCTTCCCCAGTCTACGCCGTTAACTCCGGAGGTGGCGGTGCGGAGTTCAGAGGAATGACAAACCGCCGACTGGCGGTGCGCGGCTTCTTCAACCTGCTTCTTCGCTGCGTTGGCGGCCTCGGCCTCCACCAGCTTCTTCAGGGCAGCGGCCTCCGCCTTCTCCAGGAGGGCGGATGCCTGCTCTTCGCGCACTTCGCGTGCGTTTCGCTCCCTCGCCTCCCGGAGGTCGGCGCCGGGGTCGATCTGCCGAGTGGTGGCGGAAGTCTCTGCCGACCCCACAACGGAGGCGGCAGCCACCTTCTCAAGAGAGAGGGAGCCACGACCAAGGAAACAAGCAAAAGAACTCAGACAAGATCAACGAAGAAAAAATGAAGACGCAAAGGAAGGTAGCACTTACGCAGAAACCAGTTGCGGCGTCTTCACCTCCCTGCGGAAGCGGTTGGCCTTCGTGGCCACTTCATCTCGCTTGGTCATCGCGGCCTAGCCCTTGGGCTTCTTCGGCTGGCTGCCGAACATGCTCGGGGCGGCCCTGCGTTTCTTCGCGCCGCCTTGGGCGTCCGGCGCAGCAGAAGAACTCGCGCCCGGCTGGCCGGCTCCCAGTGTGCCGGCAGGCGACTTCCCGCGTGGAGTCATCGAGCCGATCCTCGAGGCTAGCTCCAAGCCTTGAGCAGCCTGCCTCGCCGCCTCCTCCCTCGGCGTCATCCTCCAAGGCCGCAGCCCCCAAGTTAGGGTCGTCGACATCGCTCTCCGCCCGGTTCGGGAGGAATTCGCGGCCCGGCCCCGCGGTGCCGGCTGCTGGCTGGAGGAGGGGGCTCTGTTCAAAGGCCGATTGGTCTGACTGGACAAGACGAACTCGGAGAAAAAGAGTCAGAGGAAAAGAAAAAGAGACAACTCACCATGGGTGGAGGGTTGGCGCGTGAATACGGCTCCTTGCCGAACCGCCACTCTTCTGAGAGCTTGCAGTTCGCAAGATAGTTCACCATGTAGGCTACCTCCGCGTGAGGCATCTCCTTGGTGCACAACCGGCTCGGGTCCCGATGGCGCTCATCTGGCAGATCATGTGAGGGCGGCCCTGGAGCGGGAGCACTCGGCCGCCACGGCGGCCAACAAATCAGGCCCGGTCAGGCCCTCCATTGCGTCGGACTCGGAGCAGCAGCGTTGGCGGCGGCTCCAGCAGGCGTCAGCGTCCTAGCCCGGTACGGCCAGTTGGGCTGCCTTCCAGCTGGCGGGCCGGCTGCGTAAGCCGGCAAGTTGACCCAGTCGCCCTCCGCGAAGATGCTCTTCACGTATAAGTACAACCGCTGTCACATCTTCACCGACTTTATCAGTGTGATGGGGGGAAACTGGTTGTCGGCCCCTGACCTCCGCACCGCGATGAACGCGCCGCACTGGACCAGCACGCCTGCGATGTAGGTGCCGAGCTTGGAGTAGAAGAACTCCCCCCAGGGCTCGATGGTGGGGAGGACGCCGAGGAAGCCTTCGCACAAAGTGACGAAGGCGGACAGCAGCACCATCGTGTTGGGGGTGAGGTGGTGCGGCTGGAGACCGTAGATGTCGAGGAAGGACCGGAAGAAGCCGCTCGCCGGCAAGCCAAGGCCGCGCAGGCAGTGCAAGCGAAAGACGACCCACTCGCCCTCCTCCGGTGCCGGCGAGATTTCCCTCTTCGGCGCAAGGCGAACCCTCACGAAATCCTTGTCGGGCAGCCGCCGCGTTTTGCGGAGGAAATCGACGTGGTCGTCGTGAACCTCAGAGCCATCCCATGCGCCGGAGCGCACCGCGGGGGGCGTGACGGTGGAAGAGGAGCTCATCGGGAACGAAGCGCCGCGGTGCTCAGCGTGGCGTGGAAGCGCGTCGGCGAGAGGAAGAAGAAAGAGGAAGAGGTGAGGAGGAGGGGCGCGCGTGCTCTGCCGCTCCCCCTCCTCCGCCTACTTATAGGCCTACGGGCTGCGAAGCCGAGGGGGCGGTCGTGGGATTTACTGCGCCCACTACCCCATGCCCCCATGTTTTTCGCGCGAGTTACGCATGCAGTAACTTCGCGGGAACCTCAACCGCCCACCTCGCCCACAGCGGAACCGCTCGCGTGCCGAGGCATGGTAGTGGAGGGCCCCGCCTGCAGGCGCGTCCCGCCGCGCGCGTGGGTGGGCAGGCTGGCCCGGCCGCCCGCTGCCACGTGACAAGCCCGAAGCGGGCGGTGGCCTGGAAACTTAGCCAGTACACCACTTGGATCCCGCCAAGGCGTTCGAAATTTTTTGGACAAGTCAGATTGGGCGAGTTCGACTCCTACCAGACAGCATGGCGGAAGACGGAAGAAACTCTATCTCAAACGCTGGAAGATGGAAACTGTTGAGGCTCCTCGACCAATCACCCGCGGCGCCTCACCAGCTTCGGGGACTACTGTCGGAGTAATGGCCATGGGTAGGCTAACCCGAAGCCCAGATCCTTTCTAGACATCGGGGCCGGCTGCGCCCCTCAAGACGCCAAGATGAAGGGCCGTCTTCTGGAAGCCGGCCGGAGGAACAGCCGGCTGCCCATAAATGCCCGAGTCCTAGATGCGAGGTCAAGACAAGCCGACTCCTACCTGGCGGCTTCTAGAGAAGCCAGCCCCGAGGAGTCGGCCCGCGACAACAACAAAGCCCATGCCCTCATCGGCGGGGACGGGACGGGGAATGGCTACAGTGTAGCCCATCCCCTCCCCTTTCAGGCTAGCATGTCCACAAAGGCGCTATACCCGGAGATCTCCGCCCGGCGTGGCATCGCTGCCATGCCATCCTCGACATCATCACAAGTGGGCGGAGTCCTGCTCCCACGACGGCCTGTATGTACGGCCCAAGGACGATGGGCCCCACCAATCAGCGAGAGTCCAGAAGACGGCGAGAGCCCTACCAGTCTGACCCGAGGGAGGTCGGCCCCTAGGAGCCGGCCCGCCCCCTTCCTCGGGACCCACACGCCATTAACCAAATGAGACAGGGAGTGGCTACAGTAATCGCTAGCCAAAGTGGTAGGCGAGTCAGCCATGACCAATGACAAGCTCAAGGCTATTAGAGACACTGCAACATGTTGATCACCGGCCGACAAGACCCGGGAGCGTGGTCTGACCTTTATCGGCCCGTCAGACTCCAATCAGCCGTGAGGCCCACCAGTGGCGGGCCCAGAATGATCGGAGAAGCCATGGTCAAGACGCTGTGATGGTCAGCCCTACACCGGCGGATTACCATTGTACTTCGGGGTAGGCCTATAAACCCCTGTGGCACCCATGCAAAGGGTTCCAACCGATTAGAACTAGGCGGATCATAGAGGAAGGAGAGAGCTAGCCTTGCCTTCTCCTACCTCTAGCATATGTACTCAAGGAGCACCAGATTCACTTGTGCCTTAGTGATCATCGCGGAGACCCCGCAGAAAGCGGGACTAGGGTGTTATTTCCTAGAGAGCCCTCAACACAGGTAAAATGCCACAAGCCAGGTCTCACGCCTCATCCCGCTTCACAAGACCGCCGACGCTTCTACTCGCTCCCACCATGATAAGCCATCCTTTGGCATATGTCGCACCAACCCTCGACATTTGGCGCCCACCATGGGCGAGGTGCACCGTCGTCCAGGAGACCTGCTACGGATGGGAACCCTTTTCCTCCTGGCGAGCACAAATGCCGGCCCGACACGCCAGACGGAGTCTCACGCCAATCTGTTGCATGGCGCTGGAAGTCGCCCTAGCAGCGGCAAGTTGCCTCGCTGATCTCATTGGCGAGGTCCACCTTCCGGTGAGCTCAAGCGTCAACGCGGGCACAAATGGCCCCGAGCCTCCTCGCTGGCCTCCTCGATCAACTTCATGTCACCAGCGAGCCAGCTGTGGACCTGGAGTCTGTAGGCTCCACCGACCCGATGTTGGTTGACTCCGACACCTCGTCGCTCGACACGTTCCCCACCAACATGGTGGTCTACGACGAGCCGCTCCCTCGCGCGGAGAGCGGCTGAAGCACCGTCATGGAGGTGCTAGTCATCGGTCATGGCGAGCACTCCAGCGGAGGTGCTCGCGACCCTCTCGACACGGCGCTGCAAGACTTGACAGCGCCCATCCCAGAAGAAGCCGACACCGAGATGCTGGAGGCACGCCGCATCCAGCTCGTCGAAGGCGCCAAGAAGCTGGCCAGCATGAGACGCATGTCGGAAGCCTACCAGCGCGAGATGGACCGCGCTGTGGGTGGCACGTCGGCTCTGGCAGGGCCCAGCCGCCTTGGCACGGTCGCCCCGTCTACGCCACGCCTGCGGAAAACATCCGAGCTGCCCAAGCAATAGCTGAAGAGCTGGACAAGTTCGAGGGCAAAGAACGTTGCCAGATGGTGGAGCGCGTCCAGCGGCTCCTCGACGCGGCTGCCGAGCAGGACGAGGCCGGCTGCCACACTGAGGCGCCACACCGGCAAAACAACGATCTGCCTCCCCGCCGAGATCAAGGCGCGACCTCTCGGACGCCGACTGGCGGCGTCTGCTGAAGAAGAGACAAGGGGCCGGCTGCCAACCGCAGTCGGACTCGTGTCACCATAGAGCGCGACCAAGACGGCCACCCAAGAGCAGTGGAATGGCAGGATGACTGTCCGCCTCCTCCCCCTCGCATAGAAAGGCGCGTCTCCCTGTCGCATGTTGATCACCAGACACTCGGCGACCGCCTTGGCCGCCGAGAGGGAGTCGGAGAGAACGACGCCCGCCACCGGATTGACCGTCTCCATCGGTCCCTGGCGCTAGAAGAAGAAGATGAGTTGGGTCCGCCGTGTTTCGGCCCTCATATTCGAGACTAGCCCTTTCCCAAAGGGTTCACGCTCCCAAGAGACACGCCCAAATACACCGGCTCCGTGAAGCGGAGGGATCGGCTGGTCGACTACTCCCACGTACCGTCAAGATAGCAAACCGCAACAAGTGCGTTGTTTGTGAAATACGTTCTGCTCATGCTCCAAGGCACGCACGGACATGGGTGAAAACGATCTGGCCCCGCAGCATCAACAGTTGGGTCGACTTCACCGACGCCTTCGTCCGCAACTTCACCAGCACGTACAAGCGGCCGCCCAAGCCCCGTCAGCTCTCCTTGTGCATGCAAGGCCCCAATGAGTCTACTCGCGACTACCTCACGCTACTGGGCCGAGTTCCGCAACTCTATGCGGCGTGCACGAGGTGCGAGCTATCGAGTACTTCACCGCCGGGTCTTGGAAGACACCCTCCTCAAGTATCGACTCCTCTCCAGGCAATTCGGCGACCCTCGAGCCTCTTGATCATAGCGGCATAACACGCCACGGCCGACTCCTCCATGAAGGCGGAGATCCAAGTAAATGCGTCTGGCAAAGTGGCCCCTCAAGCACCCCGAACCCCGGCTGGTGACACCAGGTGGCGCCAACAGCAAGGTGACCACAAGCGCAAGGCCACACAGCCGGCTTCCACCACCGGCGGCCCAGTGGCGACAAATGAAGACCAAGCGCCGGAAGGGCAGCCTCCAAACGCTGTAAGGGCGGCAAGCCCAAATGGTTGCCGGCTTTCTCATATGAGCGGACTCTGGATGCACCACTGCAAATTCCATAGTGGTGCGAAGCCGTCCAACCACACCACTCGGAAGTGTCATTGGCTCACCAGGATCGCCAAGGGAGACGGCCTCTTGCCTCCCCCGCCTGCTGGGCAGCCGCCTCCTCCTCCGCCCCAGCAGCCGGTGGTCAGACCAGTTGGAGCCATACAAGATGAGTATCCAAAAGAGCACGGAGCTTATGTCGTGTTCACGAGCATGGCCGATGATCGACGCAGCAGATGGCTGCAGCAACAAGAAGTGAATGCGGTAGCATCAGAGACTCCAGAGTTCATGCATTGGTCCGAGAAGCATGGCCGATGATCGGTGTAGCAGATGGCTGCAACAACAAGAAGTGAATGCGGTAGCATCAGAGACTCCAGAGTTCATGCATTGGTCCGAGAAACCCATCAGCTGGAGCAGAGCCGACCACCCAGAGGTGATGCCCAATCGCGGCTCCTATCCCCTGGTTTTGGATGCCACCTTTGCCACAGATAGGCGAGCTGCTCGTTTCTCCCAAGTTCTGATAGATGGCGGCAGCAACATCAACATCCTATACAAAGACACCATGGAGAAGTGAGGAATCAGCAGGCGCCTTCATTCAAATTGATCAGATTCCACGGCATAGTTCCTGGCCTTTCCTGCTTACCAATCGGCAAGATCTAGATAGACGTCCTCTTTGGGGACAAAGATCACTTCCGCCGAGAGCCAGTCTAGTTTGAAGTGGTGGACCTTGAAAGTCCATACCATGCGCTACTTGGCCGGCCTGCTCTGGCCAAGTTCATGGCGGTCCCCCACTATGCCTACCTCAAAATGAAGATGCTGAGTTCCATGGGGATTCTGACCATAGCCAGTGACTACTACAAGAAGTCGATTCGCTGCTAGCAGCTGAGGAAGCGTCGGTTGGCCGAGTCCCTCGTGATCGCAATGGTGAGAAGCGGCTCCTTGACCAAGGAGTCGGGCGATGGCGTGCAAGCAGCCAGAGATGTCGCCCGATCCCAAGGAGTCGGAAGTCGAGGGCTCGTTCAAGCCGACCAAAGAGACGAAGAAGATACCCTTGGACCCGGAGCACCGGAGAGAATGCTGCTGTCGTAGGTACAAACCTCGACAGCAAATAGGAAGGCGAGCTCGTCGATTTCCTCCGTGAGAATCGGGACATCTTTGCATGGTCCCCCAAATACATGTCGGGTGTCCCGACGGATTTCGCTGAGCACAAGTTACATGTCTGGCCCGATGCCAAACCAGTCAGGCAGCCCTTGCGTCGCCTGTCAAAAGAGAAGAGTCGTTGGAGAAGAGATAGCCCGGCTGCTGGCAGCCGGCTTCATCATGGAAGTGTTCTTTCCAGAGTGGCTGGCCAACTCAGTCCTCGTGCTGAAGAAAAACAAGCAGTGGCGCATGTGTATTGATTATACCAGCCTCAACAAAGCTTGCCCCAAAGACCCTTTATGCTACCAAGAATCGACCAAGTGATAGACTCCACAGCTGAATGCAAGCTGTTGAGTTTTTCGATACATATTCGGGATATCACCGGATCAAGCTGAACCGACGGCCGGGCGAAGACCGCCTTCATCACACCATTTGGAGCCTTCTGCTACTTGACCATGTCGTTCGGCTTGAGGAATGTCGGCGCCACGTTTCAACGTTGCATGCAGAAGTGCCTCCTCAAGCAACTCGGCAGAAACACCCACGTTTACGTGGATGATGTGGTGGTGAAGACGGAGAAGCGTGGAACGCTGCTGGAAGACCTCAAGAAGACCTTTGAGAACGTGTGCCGATTTCGAATCAAGCTCAACCCATAGAAGTGTGTCTTCGGAGTACCAGCCGGCCAGCTTCTTGGATTCCTGGTCTCAGAACGCGGCATAGAGTGCAACCCTGTGAGGATCAAGGCCATCGAGAGGATGGAAGTGCCCACCCGACTGTTGGATGTGCAGTTCACCGGGCTGTTTGGCATCCATCACCGGTTCATCGATCGGCTAGGGCGAGAAGGCTCTTCCCTATACCAGCTCATGAAGAAAACCACTTTTTCGAGTGGAACGACAAAGCGGATGAAGCTTTTCTCCAGCTCAAAAATATGTTGACTACTCGACCTGTCCCTGGCGCTCCGACTCTAAGGAGCCCATGCTCCTCTACATCACCGCCACCACCGGCCGAAAGTGGTCAAGACAACAAGCGCAAGGAGGAAGGCAAGGCACTACCAGTCCGAGACCCGGTATATTATTTGAGTGAAGTATTGTCGACCTCCAAGCAAAACTACCCCACTACTGTAAGATGTGCTACGCGTGCACTTTGCCACCAAGAAATTGAAGCCGTATTTTCAAGAGCACCCAATCACCATGGTCTGCACAGCTCCCACCGGCCGAGATCATTGGAAGCCGAGATGCTTCGGTAAGTGGCCAAATGGGCCATAGATTTGGCCCCTACACCATCTACTACCAACCTCGTGACCGCCATCAAGTCATCAAGTCTGGCGGCTGACTTCCTCGTCACCGGGCCGAGACCAAGTACTGCCGCCGCCAATACCGACTCCACCCATTGGCGGATGCATTTTGATGGTTCCAAAGATGCGCACCGGTTTGGGAGCCCGACGTAATCCTCACCTCTCCCAAAGGCGACATGCTCAAATATGTGCTGCAAATCCATTTCGCCCGCCTCCAACAATGTCACGAATCTGAGGCACTCATTCACGGGCTCCGGCTTGCCAAAGAGCTTCGGCATCCGCCGGATCCTGTGTTATGGTGACTCGACTTCAGTGGTCCAAAGAATCGTCAGCGATTTGGGATGCCAAAGATGCAAACATGGCGAGCTACCGCTTCCTCGTACATCAACTCAGTGGATATTTTGAGGGGTGCGAGTTTCTCCATGTGCAAAGGAACGACAACGAGCAAGCAGACGCCATGGCAAGAATCAGGTCCACCCGTCAAGCAATACCGATCAGCGTCGCCCTTCAACGCCTCCTCAAGTCGTCTGTCAAGCCATTGCCAGAATCAGATTCTATCTTCGTGTCGGCTCCTCCTGAAGTAGTCGGATCCGACTTGAGAGCTCCAACCGCCGCAAGACGGGAATTTCGGGCAGCGGCACAGGGGCCGATGCACCAGGCCCGGGGACTTCGTAACCCGGCACAGGGACTGCTGACGACGACACGAGGACTTCAGAGCTTGGCCCGGGGACTTCATCGACCCAGCAAGCGGCTGCCGACTCCAACCCGCCGCCTCCCGGCCCAACCACCCCCGTCCAAGTTGCGGTCCTAATAGTCGCAGCACATTCGTGGGCCCAGCCCATCCTCATTTTCCTGGAGAACAAAGAACGGCCGACTTGTCGGATTTCGGGTTCCGGCAGACCCTCTAGGTTCGAACTCTGGGGTGCACGCGGAGATCGCACCTCCAACCTACCTACGTCTTGTCGCCTCGCAAGGATCTAAACTACACAAAGAACAACACAAGGGACACGAGGTTTATACTGGTTCAGGCCACCCTTGTGGTGTAATACCCTACTCCAGTTTGTGGTGTGGTGGATTGCCTCAGGGGCTGATGATGAATAATACAAAGGGAGAACAGCCTCGCGAGGGGCTGTTCTTGAGCTGGTGCGACGAACTGCTTGGGTGAGTTCGATCGCCTCGGTTCCTCACTCTGCTAGGGCTCTCTCAGATTGATCCTCCAGACCCCCCCTGCCTTGGTGGTGGCTAGCTCTATTTATAGTGGGAGGCCCTGGGCCTCTTCCCAAATATTGAGCGGGAAGGGCGCCAACAATTGGCCATTTTGAAGGGGAACATCTAGTACACTTATCCTGACTAAAGTCGGTCCTCGCCTGCCAAAGACTCTGATGGTGACACCGGCTCAGGCTCCATGATGACCTCCTTCCTGCCGTTCTGCTAGTCTTGGTCTTGTTGCACCGAAATGGTTGCCTTTGCCTGATGCCTTGGCCTGCGCTTGCCTCCTTTGCACCAAAGGGGAAATGAAGACCTTGCAGGCAGGCGCCTCGCCTGGGCGCCCTCGGGTCGTCATGGCTTGCATCATGGGCACCTCGTGAGGTACCCGCCTTGATCTCTCCGCCTCCTCGCCCGAGCCAGCCTGGACGAGGCCGTGCCGAGGAAGTTTCTGTCGTCCTTGCCCAGCAATCTGGCCTGGCCGAGGGTCTTGAGCTTGTGTTGATGAAGATGGGCGTCTTGGGCCACCCCTTGAGCCACGCCGCAAGCCGCAGGCGGTAAGTCTGGGTACCCCATTCCCTGCACCAAGCAGTAGCCCTCGGCCAAAGGTGCGCCTGGACTCTGGCTTAGCAGTAGCGAAGGGGCAAGTCTGCTGGCGCCCTTGCCCCAACAGCCTGCGGCCTTGGGCGCCGCGTGGCGGTTGATTGGACATGGGCGTCCCTGCTTCCCCACGATGCCTTGGCAACTGCACGAATTGACAAGAGAGCGGTGCCCGTCTAGGCTTTACTTTCTTTTCCTTCTCCAGTCATTGCCCAGATCCCCTTTCTCGCTCCTATCCTTCCTGCTTCCGAAATCCCCAGATCTACTCCAACCCTGCGCCCTAGCAAGGCATGGCGCCTCGCCAGACCCGGCGGAGCTTGGTTCTCGCCGCTTTGGACTCTCCGAACGTGTCGGAGAGAAGAGCCTTGCAGACGCGCCCGGATGATGGTGGCGCAAGGCAACGACGGGGTGCCGGTGCTCAAGGTTGGCTCCGCCCTTCCCGAGGACCAAGGAAGCACCTTCTACCCGCTCTTCGTGAGCGCCATTGCCGCCGGTCTGGTGCCTCCCTTTTCCGAGTTCTTCTTTTCTGTTCTCCGCCATGACAACCTGCAAGCTCTGCACCTCCACCCCAACTCTGTTATTCTCCTGGCGATCTTCGCCTACTACTGCGAGGCTCATGTCGGGGTGCAGCCCTCAGTGGCCTTGCTGCGCCATTATTTTTACCTCCGAGTTTCTCGCGGCCCCATTACTATGTGCACGAGCTTCGTTGCGTACTCCAGCTCCAATGCTATCTCGAAGCCTGGGAAGAGGATTGAAGGCTTCCAGAGCAAGTGTGTTATGGTGGATGTTGGGCGCATCCACCCCCGGCTGATCATGCCCACGAGGCAGCCTGAGTCCGTCGGCCGCTGGTCTCGCTGAGCTCGTGGATCCTGCGCTTGGCCGGATCTTTGGAGAGGATGGACGGACCTGTGGCCGGGCAACATGGCAACGGCGAAGATGACCGGGGCGTCGCTCCTGAGGGAGTTCCCGGAGCACCGGGTGGCCCCGCTTCGGCAATACTCGCTCCCGCTGTGGAGGCTTCACCCGAGCCCCGTAGTCTTGGCCGACGAAGATCTGGCCACGGTCCTCCAATCCTTGGTCGGGGGAGACGTGGCGAGGCTGGAGGGTGCTCTTGAGGCTTCGTCTGGGGCAGCATTTTCACCCTCTTCTCTGAAAGCTAAAGTTTTACAGAATATAGGAAAGCAAGCACCACGAAGGGCAGTACCCAAACTATAGGTTATCTTGTGTCTGGGCAAGCAAGGTCAAGTAGTCGGGAGAAGGGTGCAGCGAGGCCCAGGCTTCTCCTGCCCGGACATCCTCGCGAGGCCAGGCGGGGTATGCTGGGATGGGCTCAGCCCCCGTGGTCTGAGCGACTCTCGAGGCGCCTTCGCCTGACGCCACCACCGTAGTCGTCGGGGCGCAGAAGGTCCCTACTCATGGTGCCGTGATTTCGCTGTCGTCTTCTCCTCCTACTCCGCCAACTGCTATTTCTCCGACTCCGTCTCTTCATCACAGATCGTCTTCTTCTTTGAATCGACCCGGCCATGCGAGGAGATCTCGAGTGCCGACCCTCGCTTTGGTGGCCGGGCGCTCGAGCCGCCTCCGCTGGGTCCGCTCTGATGCTTCAATTCGAGCGGCGCCGGTTCAGGCCGCGACGGCCTGCGACGAGGAAAAACAGGCCATCCTCTAGGCCAAGGCCACTCGCGATGCCGCCTTTGGGAGGTTCTGCGGATGTTCGGGTCGCCGCAAGCGCTGGAGAGCGAGCTGCAGGCCTTCACGACTCAGCTTCGCCAAGGAGGCCTGTGGACCGCCAGGAGAATGCGGCAGAGATGAAGGCTCGCGAGACCGCCGCCAAGGACCGGGATGCCGAGCTTGATGAGCGCCATGGCCGCTTAGATACGCTGGAGCAGGCGTTGGAGGCGAGGAAGATCGAGCTGGACGGCAAGGCGCGGGTCCTGGCCGAGGACCGCGTGGCCTTTGCGAAGATGGAGGAGAAAGCTCGCGTCTTGCTAAAGACACTTTATGACAACGGCCTGGAGAGTCCGCTGGCCGGCGCCGAGGACGGTCCCGCCAAGTTGCTTCCGTTCCTAGTCCGCGTCCTTGAAGATGTCGCGATTGGCCTGGGCCCCACGGCTGAGGCTGAGGCACGTGTCCTTTCTTTTAAAGACACGCGCGTCTTCACCCATGTCTACCTTCGCGACCCCAATGTTGACCTTGACAGCCTGCTGGAGCCTGTGAGCGGTGAGCTTGCCGCTGCCATTGCTAAAGTTGTGAAGGGTCGAGCGGAGGCTCTGCTGGCGAGGTTTCGTGCCTTCAGCATCAAGCCAAAGCGAGGTGTTGCCGATCCTGAGGCTCCACAAGGCGAATCCGCCCAGCGCAGCTCCGCCGCCAGCAACGGTGCTGCCGAAAAGTGACCCCTTCGTGGCTCCTGTCCTGCTTTCAGCTCCTGCAACATGCATCATGTCTTGTGGAGGCATTTAGACTTGTGTTTGCCGTTGTGAAAACAGTTATGGATTGTAATATTTCCTTTTGAATTCCTTGAGATTTGCGCTTTTCCTTCCTACTTGCTTGTGTTCTACGTCAGCAGAGCCCGGCCCCGCGCATACCTCAGCCGCCGTTAGCCCCGAGAAACCAGGACGGGACCAAGGAGCGAGAGGGGCTACGTGACCGGCTAGGCTCCTGAGTCGCGATGCTCAGGAGTCCCCCGCAACAACGTGAATGGCAAGTAGGGAGGGAGATGCATGAACAGATTTACCGTTCTACATCGGTGAGCCGGCCCCGCGCATACCTCAACCGCCGTTAGCCTTCGTAACTAAGGGGTGAGGAGCTACGTGACCGCTAGGCTCCCTCGAGTCGCGATGCTTAGGAGTCCCCCTTGACGTTCAAGCGGCCTTCAGACCTTGGCTCCGCTTTCGGGGAGAGGCGTCTGACGAACCAGTCCCGAGGGGCCTGGCTGGAGTGGCGTGCATGCAGGCGTGACCAAAGGCGTAACCCCGTGCTCAGCCTTCTGGCGGCACTCCCGAGGAGGCGTTCACGATGAGGTCGGACAATCGAGCTCTAGGCTCCCCGAGGTTGATGCAGCCGGTGGCCACCCTCGATTGTTTATCACCAGTAGCGAGCATAAGCGCTTTCGTATGTGTACTGAGCATAGCCGCTCCTCGGCATGTCGTCGGCAACAAGGAGCATGGTGCTTCCATCAGTGCGTGGGAGGGGCTCCCCTTGGGAGGAGCCCGGGCGTCTTCACAGCCACCGCCACCGACACGCGGGCTGGGCAGCCCGGTAAGGCTTGGCGAGGTGTGTCTGGGCACCCGTGAGCCGGTAGCAGGGACTCACGGGCCCCTACCTCAAAGGCGGGTTGCACAGCACCTTTGGGCCTTTACTTGTAATGTGTTCCTGCAAATTTGGTTAGATGTCGGCGCTCTCGTCCTTGGGTCCCTGCCCTCGAGCGAGCTCGGCCGTCGGCTGGTATGCACTGAGTCGCGATCACGCGTGGACAAGGCCGGAAGGGTGAGGACCGGAGAGCCGATGGGGCCCATGAGTCGCGATGCTCGGGTACCCCCCTTTAGCGATGCAAGCGGCCGACATGAAGGAAGAAGGGTGTCGTGGACAAGCATCAAGTAACGATCATGAAGAGAGTCAAGCACACGACTTGAGTAAATGCGAGAGGGATACATGCCACTTTGGGTGCAGCGAGTGGCTTGGGGATAATGCAGCCCGAGGGCGCCCCGATAAGGTAAACTAAAACATGAATCAAAGGGATACATGCCGCAGGACGGACCCACGCGGCACAGGAATGAAGCAGCCACAGGGGCGCTCCCAGCTGAAAATGAAACTCGAAGGGCGTCACTGGTGATGTTGGAGATGAAGGATCTTTGAAGTAGTGGGCGTCGTGGCGCTGCGGAAGCCGATCTTCATGAGCCCCAGGCCCGGGGAGCCTCGGGAGGCTCCGGAGGCGCCAGTGGCTCCTCGCGGACCATCTACATCTCCGTCGGGACTGCGGAGCCTTTGGCCACTTGAGCCTCAGGATGCTCCTCATGAGGCGCTAAGCCAGCAGCAGCAACCGCGTTCGGCAAGGTGTAAGGCATGAGAACATAGGCTGTGGGTGGACCTTCACGGTGTCCCACAGCGTGAGGGGCCAGGCGCTCTGAGGCAGCTCGGTTGAGCCCTGGTATGTCGATCACGGACTGCAGCCCACCATCCTCGCCTGGATGGGGAGCTACGGCGGGTAAGCGGCGGCTGCCACTCATGACTCTTGACTCCTGCAGCTCCTGAATGATCTTGCTAACGAACTCCTGAGGGTTTGGCCCTCCATGCCTTGCTCCTTTCTGAGGGAAACGTGCTTTGAAACACGCCTCCAAGTGGTGCCCGAGCGCCTCCCTCATGATCTTAGCAAAGTCGGTGGCCCTCCAGGAGAGAGCCCCCGAGCCTTGCTCAAGGAGGGCGTCAGGCGCACCTTCCTATGCGACAGAAGGAGGCACCCCTGGAATGGGCGCGGACTCTGAGGGGCCTGCCTCCCGAGGGCTATGACATGGGGATGTCTTCTTCTTCTTAGGGACCACCTCGGGAAGCCCTCCGCTCCTGCGATCTAGATCTTCAATTAACGCGGCTTGAAAAGCACGCTCCAGGGAACACACTGCATCTCTCTCTTCACAAGGCACTGTGATGACTCCATCGCTTCCTGGCATCTTGAGGACATTGTAGCCATGATGAGTCACGGCCATGAATTTGGCCAGAGCTGGGTACCCGAGGATGGCATTGTACGACAGGTGAATGTGCACGACGTCAAAGTCAATGAGCTCGGTGCGGTAGTTGTAGCGCGTCCCAAAGGTGACAGGAAGGCGGACCTGCCCTATCGGAACTGTGGAACCATCAGTGACTCCGGAACAAGGCTTGTTGGCTGAAGCTGATTGTATGGCACTTGGAGATTGTTGAATGTCTCGGCCAGACGGGACAATGAGCCTGCTCCGCCATCGATGAGGGTCTGGTGACTTGCACATTCTTGATGATTGGGGAACAAAGCATCGGAGGACTCGGCTGTGGCTGCGCACTTGAGCTGGTCGGCCCGAAATTTGAATGTGATGGCGCATCTTGACTCACCGAGGGGCGGTGGCTTCGAGCCCGGGAGGACTGCATTCACTTCACGCAGGCGAACTTCTTGAAGATCTTGTTGAGAGGCTGGGGCTTGAGCTCCACCCGGGATGCAAGCGATTGGCGCTGCTGCTCCTGGAAGCCCCCAGCCCCCTCGTCCTGATGATGGTCTTCATTTCTCCTTGGCTGCGGTGGCAGAGGAGGGAGGCCTGCGTTGCCTTGTGGGCGATCCTCGTGAGGCTGATCCCTCCTGCCTCCCTCGCGAGGTGGGTCCCTCCAACCTCCCTCGCGAGGCTGATACTGCCAGCGGTACTCGCGAGGTCGGTCACGCCACCCTTGGCGAGGGCCACGGTCTTCCCATCGTCCTCCACCTCTTCCTCCTCCTCGGCCATAGCCCCGGTCGCTGCGCTCGGGGCGTCGGCCGCTGCCTGCACGTCCCACGGCCACTGAGCTCTTGGCATTCGTTGGTGTTGTGGGTGTGGAGGTCATGGTACCACGCTTGATCTCGACCGCGCCTTGGATGACTCAGGCTGATCCCTTCCTTGCTTGGTGTGTAGCTCTTTGCAAGCACGGTAGCCCTTGGCGCTTAACGCCCCTTGACCTTGGGCTTCTTCTCTTCTGGGTTGGCAGCCGGCAGCTCGAGAAGGGAAAGGCGTCCTTCCTCAGCCCTGGCGCACTTGGTCGCCAAGTTGAACCGCTCCAGGGATGTGCACAGGTCTTCATGGACCGCGAGCTCTTCCTTCATCTTGACGTCACGCACACCGTCGGAGAAGGCTGAGATGATGGCCTCCTCCCAGTTACCACCCCGGGATCTTAAAGCGGCGTTGTTGAAAGCGTTGGATGAACTTTGCGGGGTCTCCTGGCTGCTTGATGATCTTGGCGCAGTCACTCATGGCGGGGGCGATCGCGGAGTGCCTTAGAAGTTGGCGATGAATCGGGTGCGCATCTCGTTCGAGAGGAAATCGTGCGAGAGCAGTGCGGGCACCGTCCTTGAGCACCATGGGAAACCAGTTTGCCATGACCTTCTCGTCCCCGTTGGCGGCTTCGATGCCCAGCTCATAGAGCTGGAGGAACTCCGCAAGGTCGGCCGTGCCATCGTAGCGTGGGGGCAGGTCTGGCTTGAACTTGCCCGGCCGTGCCATCTTGCGCAGCTTCGGCGGTGAAGGCACGGCAGCTGCAGTGGCCACGGAGGCCTTTGGTGACGGAGGGCTTGATCTTGGAGGTCTCCGTGCGCTGCCGCCCGAGAGCAGCGCGAAGGTCTTAGCGTCTTTGGAGCGAGGCGCTTGATCGTGACGGGCCGGTGCAGGGAGCACTCGGGCAGCTTCTTGGGGACGAGGGACCTCTTGGCAGCTCTTCTTTTGTTGTGCTGGTGCCGGACGGAGTGGGTTCCGCCTAGGGCCACGAGACTTGGGGCCAAGGCGCCTTCTTGAGGGGGAGGCGCCTGAGGCGCCCCCGGAGCTTCATCGCCCGCCGCAAAGGCGGGCGCGGTCTGCAGAGGGATGGCGAGGAGCCCAGCGGCAGCAGCTTTCGGTGATGCGGGCGAAACCACTCGTCGTAGAGGTCGTCGGCAGGGCGGTAGTCTGCGAGTTCCGTGCCGAGAACAGCAGCGTGCTTGGCGTCCTGAGGCGCGACAGGCGTGGGGCAACCGGCGTCGGCCAGCCGACGGTGGTAGCGGCCTTCCGCCCGCCTTAGAAGATCTGAAAGGCTGCCGCCGTTTCCCCGCCGGGCGATGGCGGAGTTGACGGTAAGGCGACGGGGAACGGTGAGAAGCGGCCCGTCGGCGGGGCACTCTAAGGCGACCACAGTGGCGAGGCGGCCGGGCTCAGCGGCTCGAAAGCGTCAGCATGGATGCGAGGGACGGCGAAGAGCAGGGCGGCGGAAGGCGGATTCCGGTGCACCCCTACTTGGCGCGCCAAATGCCGGATTTCAGGTTCCGGCAGACCCTCTAGGTTCAAACTCTGGGGTGCATGCGGAGATCGCACCTCCAACCTACCTACGTCTCGTCGCCTCGCAAGGATCTAAACTACACAAAGGACAACACAAGGGACACGAGGTTTATACTGGTTCAGGCCACCCTTGTGGTGTAATACCCTACTCCAGTTTGTGGTGTGGTGGATTGCCTCAGGGGCTGATGATGAATAATACAAAAGGAGAACAGCCTCGCGAGGGGCTGTTCTTGAGCTGGTGCGACGGACTGCTTGGGTGAGTTCGATCGCCTCGGTTTCTCACTCTGCTAGGGCTCTCTCAGATTGATCTTCCATATCCCCCCTGCCTTGGTGGTGGCTTGCTCTATTTATAGTGGGAGGCCCTGGGCCTCTTCCCAAATATTGAGCGGGAAGGGCGCCAACAATTGGCCATTTTGAAGGGGAACATCTAGTACACTTATCCTGACTAAAGTCGGTCCTCTCCTGCCAAAGTCTCTGACGGTGACGCCGGCTCGGGCTCCACGATGACCTCCCTCCTGCCGTTCTGCTGGTCTTGGTCTTGTTGGTCCGAAATGGTTGCCTTTGCCTGATGCCTTGGCCTGCGCTTGCCTCCTTTGCACCAAAGGGGAAATGAAGACACTGCGCGGGCTGGCGCCCGCCTGGCACCCTCGATCGTCATGGCTTGCGTCATGGGCACCTCGTGAGGTACCCTGCCTTGATCTCTCTGCCTCCTCGCGAGCCACCAGCGAGGCCGTGCTCGAGGAAGCTTCCTGTCCTCCGCCCATGAGACTTGGCCCCTCGCGAGGGTCTTGAGCTTGTCTTGATGAAGATGGGCCGTCTTGGGCCACCCCTTGAGCCACGCCGCAGGCGCGGGCGAGCAAAGTCTGGGTACCCCGTTCCCGAGCGCCGACCACGGCTGATGAGGTCTCGGCCCGGCAAGTGCAACGCCGGGCAGAGCCTACACCATAGTCAGCAGAGAGCTTGTGGTAGCGCAGTGTCACTTGCTGTCTACCAGCGCTGCGTGGAGCCGAAGCAAGGCAAGCGATTCTCAAGGATATCCATCAAAGCGAGTGTGGCCTGCACGCGGCTTCAAGAGCACTTGTCGCCAAAGCCTTCCGCCATGGTTTTTTCTGGTCGATCGCTCTAGAAGACGCCAAGGACTTGGTCCAAAAATGCAAAGGGTGCCGAAGTTCCGTTCCAAGCCACATCGGTAAACCTGCACTCAAGACTATTCCCATTGCACTGGCCCTTTGCCGTGGGGGCCTGGACATGGTGGGACCATTCAAAACAGCAGTATGGCGGCATGACTCATCTGCTTGTCACGGTGGACAAGTTCACCAAGTGGATAGAAGCAAAACCAATCAAGAAGTCGAATGGTCCAACAGCTGTAACTTTCATCTCCGACATCACCATCCGGTATGGCATACCGCACAGCATCATCACCGACAATGGCACAAACTTTGCCAAAGGTGCCTTGGCCCGTTTCTGCGCGACGCAGGGCATCCTACTGGACTTAGCATCCATTGCCCATCCGCAGTCAAACGACCAGGTGGAGCGAGCAAACAGCCTCATCTTGTCCGGCATCAAGCCCCGACCTTTCGAGCCTCTGGAGCGTTCGGCCGGCTGCTGGCTCGACGAGCTGCCAGCCGTCCTCTGGAGCCTGTGCACAACTCCAAACAAGTCAACCGGCTTCACGCCTTTCTTCCTCGTCTACGGTACCGAAGCCGTCATCCCAACAGATATAGAATTTGACTGCCCTCGAGTCACCATGTACACCGAAGAGGAGGCGAAAGAAGCACGACAAGACGGTGTCGATCTGCTGAAAGAAGGGCATTTGTTGGCACTTTCGGCCGGTCCAAAGCATCTACCAAGCAGAGCCTATGCCAATACTACAATCGGAAGGTCAAGCCGAGATCTTTCCAAGAGGAGACCTTGTGCTCCGGCTGATCCAAATGAACAGCCGGCCGCACAAGCTCTCGGGCTTTGGGAAGGCCCCTTCATCATCATCAAAGTGTTGGGCAACGACTCCTACTACCTGATCGACGCTCAGAAGCCTCGGTAGCGCCAAGAGAAGACGACTACGGCAAGGAGAGCCGGGCGGCCATGGAATGCAACTCTCCTCCGAAGATTTTTCATTTTAATGCAGTATGTACCACGCTACCTTTTGTATTAAAGTACGAAGACTCCGGGTCCCCCAAGAAGAGCTCGGGGACTGCCCTCTTTTATCTATATGATTAGAATTATGCCTATGAGTATGTTATTTTATGTTATACCGCTTGGCACCGGGTCCGACTAGTCGGCCCGGGGACTTGCCGTCTTGTACTATGAAATGCTTCCTGAGCCGGACAAGTACGCGGGTGGAATTATGCAAAATTAACAAGTTCATCGAGACTAATAGACAGGTGAAGTAAAAGATAAAATGGCGGCCTAGGAAGCGGCAGAAGGGTTTGGAGGATCAGAGGAGTCGGTGCCGATTGCGGGCGGCCCGGCTGGTCGGTTTCGCTTGAAGCCTCCGTGGCGGCCGCTCGATGAGGGCACGCGGCTTCGTTCTTTGGAGGCGCGGTCGAGTTGAGGTTGGTCGTCCGCTCCGACCTTTGGCGCCTCCTCTTCACATCCCTCCTCCGCCTCGCCTTCTTCCTCGCCGCTGGAGTCGATCACCTCCGTAGAGTCCTCGCCGTCATCCGGGTTCAGCCCGAACCATTCCGGCGGCGCCTCGTCGCCGTTTTCAACCCGCTCCGGGACGAAGATGCTGGTGTCGGTGTACTCGGCGATTGACGCGCTGCGCTTGACGAGATCGTCTTCCACGACCGTCAACTCCTCATGAGCCTTCAGAATGTGGCCACCGGGCGAGCTCGGCCGGTACCATGCCTTGACGAACTCCAAGGCGGCGCGCCCGGCCGGGCGAAAGCCTTCCGAACCTCAAGGCGGCCCGGCCGCTACCTCCGGCCGATCGGCATTCCCATTTGAAGTGCGCGATGCCGGCATGTCCGCCCTGAAGCGGCGATCGCTGGCGCCGACCGCAGCTGAAGCCGGTCCGGTGAGCCGGCCGAAGACGGGCCTCGATGCTCAGGATCTGTTCGCTAAGGGTTCGGGGGGCGTCGGCGGCGATCTTCGCGCCGTCCGCCCTCCACCCTTCGCGATCAGCTTTGATGGCCTGGTTGGCGGCGTCCGAGTGGCCAGGGAAGAAGTCTGCCAAGACAGAAGTGAAGAACAAAATTAAAGACCAGAAGCCGGCTTGACCAGCAGCCGGCAGCGCAAAGAAGAAAAATGGGGGAGGCTCACCATCGACTATATCCTCGATCTCGTGGAAGCGGGAATTCAGCATCGCCTCCTTGTCAGTCCAGGAGGAGCGTTCGCTTGCGAACTCAGCAAGGAGGCCGGTCTCCTTGTCCTCCGCCTCCTTCTGGGCCTTCTTGAGGAGCTCCTTTTGTTCCGCCAGTTGCGTGACCAGCCGGTCGCGCTCCTCTACCCGACTTCTTTGCACTCCTCCTCCTTGGCGCGCCTTGTGCCGTGTTAACTTTCGCCCAGCTGCTGCTGCAAGGTGGCGTTGGCCTCTGCGGAAGAAAGAAGAAAGCAAGGTGTTAGTCGCCAACAAAGAAGAACAATTACCGGTGAGATCTGGCCCGACTACTCAGCAGTCGGCCCGAATCTCGGGGACTACCGGGTGCGCCAGCGCGCCCCCACGAAAAAAGGAGTCATCAATAGAAAGAAGAGTAGTGGCCGGGGAGATCTGGCCCGACTGCTCAGCAGTCGACCCGAATCTCGGGGACTACAGCCCGCGGGTGCGCCAGCACGCCCCCGCAGAAAAAAGAAGAGACCTTACTCCGGCTTTCCGACAAGTCGGCGGTCTGCTGAGCCAGCTCCTGGACGTTGGAGTTGAAGGCGGTCACGCGGAGATTGTGGTAATCCTGTGACAAAAATTTCAGACAAGTGTTAGTGCTTGGAACTTCATGATTAGAGTTCTGAGCCGCTGCTCAGCCGGTCCAAACTCGGGACTACACCCAATGGGTGCGCTTGCACGCCCCACCGAGAAGCACAAGAAAGCGAAGCAAGAAGAAGGAACGCACCAACGGCCTCTCGCGCTGCGGATCGCCTTGTTGCGATTCGATGGCCTCGCCCTCGGCTCGGATCTTGGCTTGGACGTCCAAAAGCGCCCGATTCAGCGGGCCCGTCCCGCCTCCTTGCACCCACCTAGTGGGTGCGGCGCTTGTCGCCTCGGTGTCCGGGATCGAGGAGCTCGCGGCGTCGGTCTCCAGAGAGCGCGGCCCGAAGCCGCCTTTGCAAGGCGGCGACGCGTCGATGTGCCAACCTCTAGAACCAGGCCCGCCACCACCTCGTCTTCAGTTGGCGGCACCGACGGGTCCGCCGGCTGCCCGCCTTGCGTGCTCCCGTACGACGGCAGTGGCGACACGATCACGTCCGGCATGGCGGTGTCACCACCGTCCCTCTCCATGATCGGGTTCTCGCCGCCGGCTTCCCCAGTTTGCGCCGTGAACTCCAAAGGTGGCGGCGCGGAGTTCAGAGGAATGACAAAAACCGCCGACTGGCGGTGCGCGGCTTCTTCAGTCTGCTTCTTCGCCGCCTCGGGGGCCTTTGCCTCCGCCAGCTTCTTCAGGGCAGCGGCCTCCGCCTTGTCAGCCGCCGCCTTCTCCAGGAGGGCGGTTGCCTGCTCTTTGCGCACTTCTCATGCGTTCTGCTCCCTCGCCTCCCGGAGGTCGGCGGCGGGGTCGATCCGTGAGTGGTGGCAGAAGTCGCTGCCGACCCCACAACGGAGGCGGCAGCCACCTTCTCAAGAGAGAGGGGAGCCCTGACCAAGGGAAACAAGCAAAAGAACTCAGACAAGATCAACGAAGAAAAAATGAAGACGCAAAGGAAGGTAGCACTTACGGAGAAACCAGCTGCGGCGTCTTCACCTCCCCGCGGAAGCGGTTAGCCTTCTCGACTGCTTCATCCCGTTTGGTCGCCGCGGCCAAGCCCTTGGGCTTCTTCGGCCGGCTGCCGAACATGCTCGGCGCGGCCCTGCGTTTCTTCGCGCCGCCTTGGGTGTCCGGCGCAGCAGAAGAGCTCGCGCCCGGCTGGCCGGCTCCCGGCTGGTGGCGCGGGGCGATTTCCCCCGCGTCGTCGTCAGGCCAGTCCTCGAGGCTGGCTCCAAGCCTTGAGCCACCTACCTCGCCGCCTCCTCCCTCGGCGTCATCCTCCAAGGCCATCGCCCCCAAGTCGGGGTCGTCGACGTCGCTCTCCGCCCGACCGGGAGAATTCGTGATCGGCCCCAGTGCATTGCTAATTTGGAGGAGGGGGCTCTGTTCAAAGGCTGATTGGTCAGACTGGACAAGACGGACTCGGTGAAAAAGAGTCAGAGGAAAAAGAAAAAGAGACAACTCACCATGGGTGAAGGGTTGGCGCGTGAATACTGCTCCTTGCCGAACCGCCACTCTTCCGAGAGCTCGCAGTTCGCAAGATAGTTCACCATGTAGGCTACCTCTGCGTGAGGCATCTCCTTGGTGCACAGCCGGCTCGGGTCCCGATGTTCGCTCATCTAGCAGATCATGTGAGGCGGCTCTGGGCGGGGAGCACTCGACGCGCCACGAAGGTGGCCAGCAAATCAGGCCCGGTCAGGCCCTCCAAGCTGCGTCGGCCTTTCCGGAGCCGCCGCGATGGCGGCGGCTCCGGCGAAAGCGTCGGCATCCTAGCCAGTCTGCGACCAGTTGGGCTTCCTTCCAGCTGGCGGGTCGGCTGCGTAAGCCGGCAAGTCGACCGAGTCGCCCTCCGCGAAGACGCTCTTCACGTAAAGTACAACCGCTGCCACATCTTCACCGACTTTATCAGCGTGATGGGGGGAAACGGGTTGTCGGACCCCGACCTCCGCACTGCGATGAACGCGCCACACTGGGCCGGCACGCCTGCGACGTGGGTGCCGAGCTTGGAGTAGAAGAACTCCCCCCCCCAGAGCTCGATGGTGGGGAGGACTGAGGGAGTCCTAGATTAGGGGGTATCCGGACAGCCGGACTATGTACAACGTCCGGACTATTGAAGCGTGAAGATACAAGACTCAAGACTTCGGCCCGTGTCCGGATGGGACTTTCCTTGGCGTGGAAGGCAAGCTTGGCAATTCGGATATTATATTTCCTTTCTTGTAACCGACTCCATGTAAACCCTATCCCTCTCCGATGTCTATATAAACCGGAGGGGTTGGTCCTTAGAAGGCCTATCACAATTACAATCATATCATCATAGGCTAGCTCTTAGGGTTTAGCCTCTACGATCTCGTGGTAGATCTACTCTTGTACTACCCATATCATCAATATTAATCAAGCAGGAAGTAGGGTTTTACCTCCATCAAGAGGGCCCGAACACAGGTAAACATCTGTGTCCCTTGCTTCCTGTTACCATCGACCTATGGCCTTACGGTCGGGACCCCTACCCAAGATCCGCGGTTTGACACCGACATTGGTGCTTTTCGTTGAGAGTTCCTGCGTATGCCGCGCTGCAAGGCTTGATGGCTCCTTCGATCGTCAACAACACGGTCCAGGGTGAGACTTTCCTCCCCGGACAGATCTTCATGTTCGGCGGCTTCGCCTTCTTGGGCCAACTCGGCAGCCATCTGGAAGCAGATCGAGAGCTATGCCCACAGCCACCAGTCGAGGTTCGGAAACTTGAACTACACTTGCCGACGTCCGCAGAGACTTGATCTTTAACGGATTCGAACCCATGAGTGCGCCCGCAGTCACGCAGCAGTATGATTTAGCTCATCGTCGGACGGTGTTCGGGAGATCACACTGCAACTTCTCCGGCCCTCAATCCGAGCGAATCGTGCCATCCGAGGGCGGGTGGATAGACCCGCCACGGAGGCCGCACTCTCGATGGCGATAGAGCCGGATCGACTTCACCCCTTACGAGAGTCGTGTTGCCGAACTCTGGATTCGTCCCGGCCACGGACTCGAGCCGCTTTGCACCGTGCCTGCTCGAATCGATTGGGCACCCGATTATGGAGTTCACCTCCAGGTACCTTCAGCACTCGCCCTTGGGCGATGTGCTAAGTTTGTTGAAATCTTTCTTCCTGTTAGGAGACTCCCGGCCGAACTATGTCCGGCATTGACCACGTCGCGACCTGCCTCAGCGGGGCCGCACTGTTGCTTCTTCAATCCGATATCCATCACGCCGACCTACTTCGACTCATCTGCTGACATCGAGGCTTCGACATCTCAGCTGGACCGGGGGCTTCGCCATCTCCTCATCAACCTGCCCCGGAGACTTCAGCGTCACTAGTCGACCAGCTTCGCCACGTTAGCTGGACCAGAGGCTTTGCCTCGGCGACCCAACCTTTACCAGCATCGCCATGTCGTCGCTTCGCCTCCCATCAGGCAATGAGAATGTGGATCGAGTCCCAATTTTGGGAGTCCCTTTTCTTCGGATCGCTACAACAAATAGACCAGGTGCTATTAATCCTAGTATTTTTTTTGCTTGTTTGGGTTTATTTTTCCAAGGGATTATTACTCTGGTTTGTCCATCATCTGTACACAGGTTTATCAAATGGTGGCCGCATTAACGACGGTCGCATGGTGGTTCGGTCAGTTTCCATACATAGTCCGGCGAACGCCGCATCCGGAACTCAAACCGACCTGAGAATTCAGGCTTTGCCACGCCTTCACCGCATCACGCCTGCATCGACATTGACTTCGGCGTCAGGCCATATTTCTTTTATTACTCACTTTGCATAAATAATTTATTATGCGTCAATTTCTATTTTTAATTTTTAATTATTACTATTATCTCCGGTTTGCACTATTTTTTGTGCACAGGAAAATGATCCAGCCGGACTATATCCTTTGGCGTCACCTCGGGACCGGCTTGGGGGATGGAACCTTGTCCCGCATCAAGCTCAGATCGTGTCATCAATACCGAACACATTAACCAGCTAAGTTGCCTTCATGCTCAAAGTTTTAAATTTTAACTTGTGTTCGGTTCGATCAAGCATTATACTTTTTTGGAAAAAAGTTGCTTGTAATTTTTTTTCCTTGTCCAACCTTTGTTTGTGACGGACAAATTCAAATACCCCGATTACTTGGAGGCTCCCTTGCTGGAGCTTTTCCCCTTGCATATGATTATACTTGTACGGCTTCGTTCCTTGTTCGTGTATTATGCCACAATATGCACCATATTGACCTAAGTGATTTGCAAGCTGGGTTACCTTGCTCCTGTGTTTACCCCTACGTTCCCAATTGTTCGGCTAGGGAGTAAAGGGAGCACCTCTGCGATTATCACGATCGGTTCATCTGAGCCAGACCTCAGACTGGGTGAAGCCGAAAGCTAGTGCTCTTATTGTTTTTAATCATGGTCGGTGCACAACAGAACTCATGAGTACAAAAAATCTATTGCACAAGTCTCATATTAACAATGAGCACCGAAGAAAGGTATCGGTGGGGGTACTATTTTCTTCGAAGATGCTTCTTACACTTTATTAGTAATATAGCATAAGTTCCCTGAGCACGCTTTGTCTGTTACAGCCTTATGACCTGATTGCCTGGTTATCGGAAACACCGTCGATATTCTCGATAGGTGGAATACATAACACTTTTCGGGCCTTGACCGAAGAGGGAGAAGCCGACGGTCGGTTAAGACGCGTTTAAAGTTTGGGTGAACATAGATATGATATAAGTACGTCGGTACATACAATCATTCTTTTACCCAAGTCACTTGGGGGCACTTAAGTTTATTTGAGCCATTTTATAATAAGTGTTTTTCTTCTTAGTCGTTGCAAAGCTTTTATTATTGTCATTTTTCACTCCTTTCTCGACGCAAGTGTGTGGTCAATAGCCGGATAGCCTTGCTTCTCTAAAAGCCGCTAGAGTTTAGTATACTAAACTGGCCTAATGAGAAGTACTCCGCCTTCGGGATAGGAGGTTGAAGCCTTAGGCTGACCCGCTTGAAGTCTTGAGATAGGATGTGTCATATTAAAGCACGACAGAAGCACTTTTTTAGTCCAATTTTCGGATTGGCACCGAACACTTGGTCTAGTTCGGACACTAAACTTTGGAATAAGTTTGTTGGCTTTTCGAGCCTATGGCACTTTTAAACTATTTGTGCGTTTCCAGCATTAGTCTCATGATTACTGTACGGACACCTTTAGGGATTCGACAAAAAGCGTTCTCGGATATCGCTATATATGCATCGGTTTCAATTGTGTCCTCGGTCAATAGTTGGGTTCCCGGCTCTGTGCTTGCCTCCTACGTTCCGCTTTGTTCGGCTAGGTGTGCAAAGGGAGAACCACTGCGATTGTGCTTCCAGCTCGCATGGTCAAGCACCTCAGTGGAGAAAGCCGAAAACTGACTATCACAATAGGCGTAAACTGGTCAGCGATCAGATGACTATGTTAAATGACGGGTCGTTCATAACATTGGCCGAAGTGTTCACGGCTTGACCTCGGCTGTCGCCGAACACTAACCGAGGGCTCATAGCTAGCTTCCCTAGTATAAAGCTCCTATGACTAAGTGAAAGTTTTAAAGCCCGCATATCTGATTGCCTCGTTTCTGCTAACACAACCGCCGCCTTGAACGCAGAAGCGTCGGCTAAGGGTTGCTTTGTTATTGGGGAAACACCCTACGTAGTATCTACCAAGGGATAGAAGCCGACGATGGGCCACTTTCAACTGATAAACGATCGCAATGGAGTCAAAATAATGATGTAAAGTACTTGGATACATAGAATCAATACACATAATCTGTGATTTTACTCTGGACATCGATCCTTAATTCGGCCACCCGTGCCCACATTAAGGCTCGGGAGCCTCTTGAGCTTCTTGCTCATTATTTACAAATATTAAAGGGGCACATCGATCCCCTGATCTGGTGTTGCCACCCGACCAGTGTCTCGGGGGCTACTGCATTGCCAATTCAATGCAGAAAATTCAAAGGGCTCAGTGTTCGGCTTGATTGAACTATGCACATACATGTCTTCGGACAATAATAGGTACCATATGGACCTATCCGGCGCCGAACTAGTATATTGCGGCGACTTCTCACGACCCTCTCTCAGGGGCCCGTTCGCCGATCACTATTATCTCTAAATTATTATACTACATTTTTATTCCTATGTATGCTGCCGAGCTAGGAGTTGATCCTCAGGCCGATTTCGCACATTGACCTGAGTCTCAGGAGCTACTGGGAACAGCGGTTTTATGCTTTCCTTCAGGTGCATCTCGGGTTTTAGACTGATACACGCACCTTGAGGGATACTGGCTATACATCTTGTCAGATATTACATTGCACAATTCGGAATTAAATTCATAAAAATCAGTCCCATGGCCAAGGTGGTGCACCACCTCGGGCGATCCGGCATAAAGCTCGGGCGCCACTGGCTGGCTCCATAGAGGGCATTTCCGATATTAAGCTTAGCTAAACTCTTTCAACTTTTTGAATCAAGGTGATTTATGACACCTCGAATATAATCCAGCGTTGGAGCTCGGATATAGTCCGGCGTTGGAGCACGGAAGAAGTCCGGCATTGGTGCTCGAGTGCAAAAGATACCTCCAATGCAGTCCGGCGTTAGAGCTCGGATGCAAGAGGACACTGCCTCTCGGGAACAACTTCAAACCCGAGGTGTGGCATAAAAATAACAAGGCACCGCCTTCGTCGCCTCTATAAAGGGATAAGAGTTCCCCACTTGCCCGTTGGGAATCGCTTGCTTCCCAAGCGCCGCGATTAATGATGTGGTGGGATTACCCGTACCCGTATTGATGAGAATCCCGTAATGAGGGGGCACGATCTCCGCTTTGATAAGACGTGTCAAGGAAACCGCCTCGCAATATGCGCTGTGGCTGGTTATGTAAAGACGGTTCGAATAATGACCTGGCCGTTGTAACACGTCGTGTTGCCTGAAAAATTGTCAGCAGATTGCATTTGTGAAGCATCATTCTCTCTACGGTGGCGTGCGAAGATCATCTTGTGGATCCGGACACGGTTCAAGTGTTCGATAATTACCTTGGAGTATTCGGAGGAGGAACCCATACTGCAATGCGAAGACAAGACTGCGTGCGAACTTCGTCGTCATTGAAGCCTGGTTCATGGGCTCTTGAGGGAGTCCTGGATTAGGGGGTATCCGGACAGCGGACTTGTGGTACAACGTCCGGACTATTGAAGCGTGAAGATACAAGACTCAAGACTTCGGCCCGTGTCCGGATGGGACTTTCCTTGGCGTGGAAGGCAAGCTTGCGACCCGGATATTATATTTCCTTCCTTGTAACCGACTCCATGTAAACCCTAGCCCTCTACGGTGTCTATATAAACCGGAGGGGTTGGTCCTTAGAAGGCCGATCACAATTACAATCATACCATCATAGGCTAGCTCTTAGGGTTTAGCCTCTACGATCTCGTGGTAGATCTACTTTTGTACTACCCATATCATCAATATTAATCAAGCAGGAAGTAGGGTTCTACCTCCATCGAGAGAGCCCGAACCTGGGTAAACATATGTGTCCCTTGCTTCCTGTTACCATCGACCTTGACGCACAGATCGGGACCCCCTACCCGAGATCCGCCGGTTTTGACACCGACAAGGACGCCGAGGAAGCCTTCGCACAAAGTGACGAAGGCGGACAGCAGCACCACCGTGTTGGGGTGAGGTGGTGCGGCTGGAGACCGTAGAAGTCAAGGAAGGACCGGAAGAAGCCGCTCGCCGGCAAGCCAAGGCCGCGCAGGCAGTGCGAGCGGAAGACGACCCGCTCGCCCTCCTCCGGCGCTGGCGAGATTTCCCTCTTCGGTGCAAGGCGAACCCTCACGAAATCATTGACGGGCAGCCGCCGTGTCTTGCGGAGGAAATCGACGTGGTCGTCGTGAACCTCAGAGCCATCCCATGCGCCGGAGCACACCGCGGGGGGCGTGACGGTGGAAGAGGAGCTCATCGGGAACGAGGCGCCGCGGTGCTCAAAGATGGCGTGGAAGCCAGCGTCGGCGAGAGGAAGAAGAAAGAGGAAGAGGTGAGGAGGAGGGCGTGCGTGCTGCCGCTCCCCTCCTCCGCCTAGCCTACGGGCTGCTCTTGAAGCCGAGGCGGTCGTGGGATTCTGCGCCCACTATCCCACGCCCACGTTTTTTCGCAGTTATCACTGCAATAACTCCTTGGAACCTCAACTGCCCACCTCGGCTGCAGCGGATCCGCTCGCGTGCCGAGGCGTGGTAGTGGTAGGCCCCGCCTGCAGGCGCGTCCCATCGCGCGCGTGGGTGGGCAGGCTGGCCCGGCCGCCCGCTGCCACGTGGCGAGCCGAAGCGGCGGTGGCACAGAAACTTAGCCAAGATCGCCACTTGGATCCCGCCGAGGCGTTCGAAATTTTTTGGACAAGTCAGATTGGGCGAGTCCAACTCCTACCAGTCGGCATGGCGGAAGACGGAAGAAACTCTATCCAAACGCTGGAAGATGGAAACTGCTCAGGCTCCTCGACCAATCACCCGCGGCGCCTCACCAGCTTCGGGGACAACTGTCGGAGTAATGGGCCACGGGTAGGCTAACCCGAAGCCCAGATCCTTTCAAGACATCGGGCCGCTGCGCCCTCAAGACGCCAAGATGAAGGGCCGTCTTCCGAAGCCTACCGGAGGAACAATCGGCTGCCCATAAACGGTGAGTCCTAGAGGCGAGGTCAAGACAAGCCGACTCCTACCGGGCGGCTTCTAGAGAAGCCGCCCCGAGGAGTCGGCCCGCGACAACAACAAAGCCCATGCCCTCATCGGCGGGGCGGGGCGGGGAATGGCTACACCAGAGCCCATCCCTCCCTTTCAGGGTCGGCGTGTCCACAGTCAGCTGTTGTACTGGAGATCTCCGCCCGGTAGCCTTCTTTGCCATGCCATCCTGACATCATCACAAGTGGGCGGAGTCCTGCTCCCACGACGGCCTGTATGTACGGCCCAAGGACGATGGGCCCCACCAGTCAGCAAGAGTCCAGAAGACGGCGAGAGCCCTACCAGTCTGACCCGAGGGAGGTCGGCCCCTAGGAGTCGGCCCGCCCCCTTCCTCGGGACCGACACGCCATTAACCAGACGAGACAAGGAGTGGCTACAGTAATCGCCCGCCAGACGGTGGAGCTGTAGCCATGACCCCCTGACCAAGCCTGCGTCATTAGATACACGGCAACAGTGATCAGCTGCCGACAAGACACGGGAGCGGCGGGTACAGCCTGTCGGCCCCGTACCCAACCAGTCGGCGGGGCCCACTAGGCGGCGGGCCCCAGCAGTCGACGGAGAAGCCGGCAGCCGATGAGGCTGACAGCCGGGCCCTACACCGGGCCGGATTACCAATGTACCCCTGGGGGGTAGGCCTATATAAACCCCCAAGGCACCCATGCAAAGGGTTCCGAACCAGTTAGAACTAGACCAGATCATAGAGGAAGGAGAGAGCTAGCCTTGCCTTCTCCTACCTCTAGCATACAGCTCAAGGAGCACCTATGTATTCACTTGTGCCTTAGTGATCATGCGGAGACCCCGCGGAGCAGGACTAGAGGTGTTATCTCCTAGGAGAGCCCCGAACCTGGGTAAAGTATGCCGGCGTTCGTGTCTACGCCTCATCCCGCTTCCGGGCACCGGCGACGTTCTACTCGCTCCCACCATGATAAGCCATCCTTTGGCATATGTCGCACCCAACCCCCGACACATGTCTATGGTTAGGAAACATAACCATCTTTGATAAACGAGCTAGTCAAGTAGAGGCATACTAGGGACACTTTGTTTTGTCTATGTATTCACACATGTACTAAGTTTCCGCTTAATACAATTCTAGCATGAATAATAAACATTTATCATGAAATAAGGAAATAAATAATAACTTTATTATTGTCTCTAGGGCATATTTCCTTCAGGGGGATCCCGTCGTCACCATAGGTGTGACTTTCTCTGGTTTTACCCGATGATGGTGGTTTACACCCTTATTGAAGGTGTTGTCTGGATCCTACCATGTCTTTCTCTTCTGGATGAAAACCCATGATCTCGCTTATGTGGTTGGATTCGGCAATAATGGCATTCATGCACCATCTCCTTGCTGAAGTCGTCGTTGTTATAGAACCTCCTCGTCGTTCGAATGTTGTCAATACAGGTAGTTGATAACCCACAAGTATAGGGGATCGCAACAATTTTCGAGGGTAGAGTATTCAACCCAAATTTATTGATTCGACACAAGGGGAGCCAAAGAATATTCTCAAGTATTAGCAGCTGAGTTGTCAATTCAACCACACCTGGAAACTTAGTATCTGCAGCAAAGTGTTTAGTAGCAAAGTAATATGATAGTGGTGGTAACTTGGTAACAAAAAGTAAAGACAAAGCAAAAGTAATGTTTTTGGTATTTTTGAAGTGATTGTAATAAAGAGCAACGGAAAAGTAAATAAGCGTAAACCGGTATATGGGAAACTTCGTAGGCACCGGATCGATGATGGATAATTATGCTTGGGATGTGGTTCGTCATGTATGATCATAACATAGGGTGACACAGAACTAGCTCCAATTCATCAATGTAATCTAGGCATGTATTAGAATATAGTCATACGTGCTTATGGAAAAGAACTTGCATGACATCTTTTGTCCTACCCTCCCATGGCAGCGGGGTCCTATTGGAAACTAAGGGATATTAAGGCCTCCTTTTAATAGAGAACCGAACAAAGCATTAGCACATAGTGAATACATGAACTCCTCAAACTATGGTCATCACCGGAGTGGTCCCGATTATTGTCACTTGAGGTTGCCGGATCATAACACATAGTAGGTGACTATAGACTTGCAAGATAGGATCAAGAACTCACATATATTCATGAAAACATAATAGGTTCAGATCTGAAATCATGGCACTCGGGCCCTAGTGACAAGCATTAAGCATAGCAAAGTCATAGCAACATCAATCTCGTAACATAGTGGATACTAGGGATCAAACCCTAACAAAGCTAACTCGATTACATGATAAATCTCATCCAACCCATCACCGTCCAGCAAGCCTACGATGGAATTACTCACGCACGGCGGTGAGCACCATGAAATTGGTGATGGAGGATGGTTGATGATGACGACGGCGACGAATCCCCCTCTCCGGAGCCCCGAACAGACTCCAGATCAGCCCTCCCGGGATTAGGGCTTGGCGGCGGCTCCGTATCGTAAAACGCAATGAAACTTTCTCTCTGATTTTTTTCTCCCTGAAAGCCAATATATAGAGTTGGAGTTGGCGTCGGAAGGTCTCCAGGGGGCACATGAGGTAGGGGGGCTGGCCCCCACCCTTGTGGACAGGGTGTGGGCCCCCTGGTCTTCATCTTTGGCGAGGATTTTTTATTATTTATTCTAAGATATTCCATGGAGTTTCAGGTCATTCCGAGAACTTTTGTTTTCTGCACATAAAACAACATCATGGCAATTCTGCTGAAAACAATGTCAGTCCGGGTTAGTTCCATTCAAATCATACAAGTTAGAGTCCAAAACAAGGGCAAAAGTGTTTGGAAAAGTAGATACGACGGAGACGTATCAACTCCCCCAAGCTTAAACCCTTTCTTGTCCTCAAGCAATTCAGTTGACAAACTGAAAGAGAAAAAGAAAAACTTTTACAAACTTTGTTTGCTCTTGTTGTTGTAAATATGTCAAGCCAGCATTCAAGTTTTCAGCAAATATTATAACTAACCACATTTGTAATAATTCTCAGGTCTCATGTTTACTCATATCAATAACATAATCAGCTAGCAAGCCATAATAATAAATATTGGATGACAACACTTTCTCAAAACAATCATAATATGATATAACAAGATGGTATCTCGCTAGCCCTTTCTGAGACTGCAAAACATAAATGCAGAGCACCTTCAAAGATCAAGGACTGACTAGACATCGTAATTCATGGTAAAAGAGATCCAATCATAGTCATACCCGATATAAATTAACAATAATGAATGCAAATGACAGATGTGCTCTCCAGCTAGTGCTTTTTAATAAGAGGGTGATGACTCAACATAAAAGTAAATAGATAGGCCCTTCGCAGAGGGAAGCAGGGATTTGTAGAGGTGCCAGAGCTCGGTTTTGAAATAGAGATTAATTATATTTTGAGCGGCATACTTTCAATGTCAACATAAGAACTAAGAGATGACGATATCTTCCATGCTAAACAAATTATAGGCGGTTCCCAAACAGAATGGTAAAGTTTATACTCCCCCTCCTCCACAAGCATCAATCCATGGCTTGCTCGAAACAACGAGTGCCTCCAACATTCAACGGGTCCCAGGGGAGTTTTGTTTGCAATTATTTTGATTTAGTTTGCATAAAGCATGGGATTGGGCATCCCGGTGACCATCCATTTTCTCGTGAGTGAGGAGCGGAGTCCACTCCTCTTGAGAATAACCCGCCTAACACGGAAGATAAGGGCAGCCCTAGTTGATATATGAGCTATTCGAGCATGCAAAACAGAATGTTTATTTGAAGGTTTAGAGTTTGGCACATACAAATTTACTTGGAACGGCAGGTAGATACCGGATATAGGAAGGTATGGTGGACTCATATGGAATAACTTTGGGGTTTAAGGGATTGGATGCACCAGTAGTATTCTCGCTTAGTACAAGTGGAGGCTAGCAAGACTGGGAAGCGACCAACTAGAGAGCGACAACAGTCATGAACATGCATTAAAATTAATAAACATTGAATACAAGCATGAGTAGGATATAATCCACCATTAACATAAATATCGTGAAGGCTATGTTGATTTGTTTCAACTACATGCGTGAACATGTGCCAAGTCAAGTCACTTAAATCATTCAAAGGAGGATACCACCCCATCATACCACATCATAATCATCTCAATAGCATGTTGGCACGCAAGGTAAACCATTATAACTCATAGCTAATCAAGTATGGCACGAGCAACTATGATCTCTAATTGTCATTGCAAACATGTTTACTCATAACGCTGAATCAAGAACGATGGACTCATCATATTTACAAAAACAAAAGAGGTCGAGTTCATACCAGCTTTTCCCACATCAGTCAGTCCATCATATATGTCATCATATTTTCCTTTCACTTGCACGACCGAACGGTGTGAATAATAAGAGTGCACGTGCATTGGACTAAGTTGGAATCTGCGAGCATTCAATAAACAGGAGAAGACAAGGCAATATGGGCTCTTGGTTAAATCAACAATAATGCATATAAGAGCCACTTCAACAATTTAATCATGGTCTTCTCCTACTGACCCCCAAAGAAAAGAAAGGAAATAAAAAATATTTACACGGGAAAGCTCCCAACAAGCAAAAGAAGAACGAGAAATATTTTTGGGTTTTCTTTTTAATTGTTACTACTACAGCAGGGAAAATAAACTACTACTAATTTTTTTTGGTTTTTCTAAGGTTTATTAAACACACAAGAAGAAAGCAGGAAAAAGGAAAATAAACTAGCATGGATATCACAGTGAAAGAGTATGAGCACCGACATCTAGCAATGAGTGTGTGTGAACATAAATGTAATGTCGGTGAGAAATACGTACTCCCCAATGAGGGAGTCCTGGACTAGGGGGTGTCCGGATAGCCAAACTATCATCACGGCCGGACTCCAAGACTATGAAGATACAAGATTGAAGACTTCGTCCTGTGTCCGGATGGGACTTTCCTTGGCATGGAAGGCAAGCTTGGCGATACAGATATGTAGATCTCCTACCATTGTAACCCGACTCTGTGTAACCCTAACCTATCCGGTGTCTATATAAACCGGAGGGTTTTAGTCCGTGGGGCGAACAACAATCATACCATAGGCTAGCTTCTAGGGTTTAGCCTCCTTGATCTCGTGGTAGATCTACTCTTGTACTACCTATATCATCAATATTAATCAAGCAGGAGTAGGGTATTACCTCCATCGAGAGGGCCCGAACACAGGTAAAACATCGTGTCCCTTGTCTCCTGTTACCATCCGCCTAGACGCACAGTTCGGGACCCCCTACCCGAGATCCGCCGGTTTGGACACCGACATTGGTGCTTTCATTGAGAGTTCCTATATGTCGTCACCGATAGGCCCGATGGCTCCTTCGATCATCAACAACGACGCGGTCCAGGGTGAGACTTTTCTCCCGAACAGATCTTCAGATTCGGGCGGCTTTGCATCAAGGGCCAATTCGCAGCCATCTGGAGCAGATCGAAAGCTACGCCCCTGGCCATCAGGTCAGATTTGGAAGTTTGAACTATACGGCCAATGTCGGCGGAGACTTGATCTTCAACGGATTCGATCCGCAGCCGAGCGTGCCGCACTGTCTCGATGGGCACGATCTAGCTCTGTAGCCGGACAAAGGCCACGAGGCCGCACTCAAGATCCGCTCCGACCCTTAATCCGGGCCGGATTCCCGGATCGAGGGCGAGTGGTTGGACACCGCCTCGGGGCTACGATCTCTGGCGATTGAGTCGAACTCCATCCCTGTCCTTTGCGAAGACCTTGACTCGAGTGCCGGACTCCTCTCCGGTTCTGAACCCTCGTGCCCTCGCCAATCAAATCCGATTGGGCGCGGTCATGGAGTTCATCGCGCGGACATCTTTCAAAGACTCGCCCTTTGGCGACATCCTGAATTCACTAAAGTCTCTCTCTTTATCCGGAGAGCCCTGGCCGGACTATGGACAGGAAGGTTGGGATACGGACGACGAAGAAATTAAACGCCCACCCACCACCCACTTTGTAGCCACTGTCGATGATTTAACCGACATGCTCGACTTCGACTCCGAAGACGTCGACAAGATGGGACGCACGATGCGGAGGCGACCAAGACCCAGCGCCCTACGAGGGCACCGGAAGGCCACCTCGTCATACGACATATACATGGTGGACATCCCAAAAGATGGGAACGGCGATGGAACAACGGAGGATGACCTCCAAGAAGCAACCGGTTACCGACGCGCCAAGGCGCTGTTCTAAATCCCGCCACAAAGCAAAACGGTGATTCCGCACGGGAGATAATAACACTCCGGACAAAGGTTGAAGACAACCCTCCGGCAGGACTCGGCGCGGGAGGAGGGAGAAGCAAGTCCGCCTGACGGTCACGCAGAAGAGAGGTCGAGGGCGATGATTACGCGCCTTCCTCCGAAGATGAGGCAAGCCTCGGCGACGACGAATTTGTCGTGCCCGAGGATCCCGCCCGAGCAGGAGGCGTTTCAAACGCGGGCTTATAGCCACGGCAAGCAGCCTCAAGAAAAAGCAGCAACAGCTTAGAGCTGACCAAGACCTGCTAGCTGACAGATGGACTGAAGTCCTTGCAGCCGAAGAGCATGAACTCGAACGCCCCTCCAAAAGCTACCCCAAACGTAGGCCGTTGCCTCGATTAGAGGAGGAAGCACCCAAGTCACCAGCGCATGACATGGCAGACCGGCCACCCCGTGGCGCTGACGAAGAAGCCTCTCGACCCTCCGCTCAAGCCACACCCGGCGCCCGCTCAAAAAGTACCAAGGCACGGGAAAACGCGCCAGACTTGCAAGGTATATTGGAGGATAAGGCAAAACATCCAAGATCGATCTCCGGATCGCGTGGGCGCCAACGACGGGATGATTACCGTCGCGCCGGATACAGCAAACCCGGCCGGGCCGAACATAGTAGACAAAGCTCATATGAGCTACGTCGTGATATAGCCCAATACAGAGGCACCGCACACCCACTATGCTTCACAGATGAAGTAATGGATCATCAAATCCCCGAGGGCTTCTAACCCGTAAACATCGAATCATACGATGGTACCACAGATCCTGCGGTGCGGATCGAGGACTATCTCCTCCATATCCACATGGCCCGGTGATGATCTACATGCCATCAAATACCTCCCACTCAAGATTAAAGGACCAGCTCGGCATTGGCTCAACAGCTTGCCGGCGAGAATCAATTGGTTGTTGGGAGGACACGGAAGCCGCATTCCTTGATAACTTCCGGGGCACATATGTGCGACCACCGCACCGATGACCTTAGCCATATAATTCAGAGCGGAAGAATCGGCGGACAATTCTGGACACGGTTCCTAACAAAGAAAAATCAAATCGTTTGTCCGGGATGCACGTAGGCCCTTGCAGCCTTCAAACATAACATCCGCGATGAATGGCTTGCTCGGCACCTAGGACAGGAAAAGCCGAAATCCATGGCAGCCCTCACAACACTCATGACCCGCTTTTGTGCGGGAGAGGATAGCTGGCTAGCTCGAAGCAACAACTTGGCCAAACACCCTGATAGTTCGGACACCAAGGACAGCAATGGCAAGTCGCGTCGCAACAAGAACAAGCGCCGCATTAACAGCGATAATCTTTGAAGATACGTCGTCAATGCCGGATTCAGAGGCTCTAAACCCGGTCAGCCGGAAGAAGCCATTCAAAACAAATACCCAGGGCCCGTCCAACTTGGACCGAATACTTTCGATCGCTTGTGCGGATACGTGGCACCCCGAAAACCAGCCAATCACACCAAGGGATTGTTGGGTGTTCAAGCAAGCGAGCAAGTTAAGTGTCGAACTCAATGACAAGGGGCTGCATAGCGATGACGAGGAAGAGCCCCGGCCACGAACAATAGAGGATGAAGGATTTCCCACACAAGTGCGGACGGTGAACATGATATACGCAACCCACATACCCAAAAGGGAGCGGAAGCGTGCACTAAGGGACGTATATGCAATGGAGCCAGTCGCCCCAAAGTTCAACCTATGGTCTTCCTGCCCGATCACCTTCGATCGAAGGGACCACCCCACTAGCATTAAATCACGGCGGTTTCGCTGCATTGGTTCTCGACCCAATTATTGACCGATTTCAACTCACCATAGTCCTGATGGACGGCGGTAGTAGCCTGAACCTGCTTTATCGGGATACAAAGGTCGCAAAATGGGCATAGACCCCTCAAGGATTAAACCTACAAAGACGACCTTTAAAGGCGTCATACCGAATGTAGAGGCCAATTGTACAGGCTCGGTTACACTCGAAGTGGTCTTCGGATCCCGGATAACTTCCGGCGAAGAGTTAATCTTCGACATCATCCCGTTCAGCCGGCTATCATACCTTTGCTTTCGGACGAACTGCATTGCAAAGTTCAATGCGGTGCCGCACTACGCATACCTCAAGCTCAAGATGCCAGGCCCTCGAGGAGTAATCACGGTCAATGGAAACACCGAACGCTCTCTCCGAGCGGAGGAGCACACGGCAACCCTCGCGCGGAGGCGCCAGCAGCCTCTCACAGCAATTCTCGAGTCCGGCCACTAAGCGTCCGGACACATCGCTGCGCCACGGAGTAACCTACAACAAGACCGCTGGCACGATTCAAGCAGCGTAGCAATCCGGCCCCAACCCCAGCCCTCGCGAAATTGCGAAGCCCGATTACAGCGTACATAACTACGCTCTGGAGATACCATGGGCATAAGGGAGGGGCACGACCACGGCGCCCGGAATGTGGCTCAACCGCACTGTGGGCTCCGATTGTGTCATTCTTTTTTCCTTTTTCTTTTTTCTTCTTTTTTTACTTTCAGGACTCCGCTTTCCGAAGTCATGTCCGCACTAGAATCGCCGAACTCACGATGCAACAGCCAGAAGCGTAGCTATGTCGAGTGTTGGTGGTCTCTATTACGAGCATTATACCCGTTTACATACCATCCTCGCAGCTTACCCACGGAGGGGACATGTTAGATAGTCCCATCCCTTGCTTATCGCACTATTTGTATCGTTATGCTTTCATTGCAGTACCTTTTGAATAAACAATACATAGCTTTTGCTTATTATTGCACTCCTTTCTTTATCTATACATATGTTCATTTCATGACATGTTGCACCCGTACACTCTGATGCAGCCAATACACCAGGGGCTTAAGTACCCCAAAATTATGGTGTGACAAGTCCGAACACTTTCACAAGTGCGGCACCCGAACTTATAGCATTATATGCATCGGCTCGAATCATGTCTTGGGTCAATAGTTGGGTTTGCGGCTCCCGTGTTTTGGTACCTTACGTTCCGTTATATCGGCTAAGGTAGCAGGAGAACCACTGCGATTGTGCCCCAGTTGAGCTGGGTCGAGCACCTCGATGGAGAAAGCTAAAACTGACCGTCATGATAGGGCGAGAGCCGGTCATGATTCGAGAGGTTTTTCGGGTCCCTAAAGACTTATGCCGCTTAGAGCGAGGACCCGGAAATGTCCGCCCAAGGCGTGGATAGCGCCCCGAACTCGGTCTTCCGAATACTAGGGGCTTCGCCGAAATTTAAAATTATAGAATTCTATGGCTAAGTGAGTGTGTTCAAGCATTATAAGTCCGGTTGCCTTGTTCGTTGCGTTGAGCGCCTCCCTAGATGGAACCAAGAATGGAAACAAGAGTGCTCAAGTTTATCCCGAACACCCCAGCACTCGTGGCATGGGGGCTGAAGCCAACGACTTGCCATCTCTCAAATTTGATAAACGGCCGCACAGAAGGTAATATTTTAAATTAACAAGCGTTGCTTAAGCGCATATGAACAAGTTTTCAGCGTCTGTGATAACAAATGCGAGTCTATTAAAAATTACATCTTTGGAGCACTCATCCGCTTATTCGGCGGGCACCCTTCAGAGGCCCTCATAGTACATTTCGGGCGTCGATGCTCCTTGCCCTTCGGTGGTCTGGCCCATCACAAGCTTCTCCGCATCCAGCTTGCCCCAGTGCAATTTAGCACGGGCAAGGGCCCGACGGACACCTTCAATGCAGACGGAGCGCTTGATGACTTCAATCCTGGGACAGGCGTCCACCAGCCGCCGCACTAGCCTAAAGTAGCTCCCAGGCATGGCTTCTAATGGCCACAGCCAAACTACGAGGCCCTTCATGGCCTGTTCGGCGACCTTGTGGAGCTCGACCAGCTGCTTCAGCTGGTCGCTTAGGGGCACCGGATGTCCGGCCTCAGCATATTGAGACGTAACACCTTTTCGTCGAGCTCCCCTCCTTGGCGCGCGGTAGAATGCGGCAAGATCGGACACACCACGGGCAAATCTGCGAATGCTCCTGGAGAGCTCCGAATCCGGGTAAGTAATAGGTAATTCACTTTCACATGCTTGCTTTACATAAAGAATGCCTTACCCGCCGCTATCTTCTTTAATGATTCAATTTCTTGGAGGGCTTTGTGGGCCTCGGCCTTAGCAGCTTTGGCACTCTCAAGAGCCGAGGCAAGCTCAGACTCTCGGGTCTTCGAGTCACGCTCCAAACCCTCGTGTTTTTCCACGAGATCCTGGAGCTCTTGCCGCACCTCCGCCAGCTGCGCCTCCCCCTTCTCTCGCTCGGTGCGTTCCGCAGCCGCTTTGTTTTCGGCCATGGACACCGCTTCCTTCAGAGTCGCCACCTTGATCGTGGCCCCAGCAGTACCCATGCTATTCCTGTTATTTTTTGCAACCGAAACCTTTCTATAAGGTATTTCTTTAATAAGGTATTACTTACCTTCCTTGTCCTCGAGCTGCTTCTTGGCAAGGCCGAGCTCGTTCTCGGACCGCCGAGGCTCTGCTTCAATGCATTGACCTCCCGCAGTCAAGGCGGCAGAGGTCGGCCAGCGCCTGCATTCCCATATTGACATACTTATGTTAGACTCCTGCATTATATCTTTTTAAGATCCTTAGTCCGGCTTTTCTTTCCGAACACCGAACTAAGCATCGAGGCTACTGTCTATGCGTAATATTTTTACATATTCTAAACTTACCTCAAAGCCTGTTAGAAGGCTGATGCAGGCTTGGTCAGCCCGCTCTTGGCGGATCGAACTGTCAGGATCACCGCACTCATAACGAGGCGGTGCTCCTCCTGATGGAAGCGCCTGTTAAGCGCCTCGAAGCTATCCGGTGCCTCTGGTTGGGACGGAGGACACCGGCGTCTTACCTTCTTCTGAAGGGACCGCTTGCCGGACTCAAAACGCTTGAAGGTTCCGGCATGGAGTCCAGACGAGGTTGGGCTTAGAGCCTGGGGTCTCGCCCCACGCTGGAGTGCAGGAGGTTGCCTTGCAGGCGCCTCCTGCGCCACCTCCTCTTGACCAGGCCCCTTGGGGCCCCACCTCGGCGTCATCCATGGCGTGAGGCGAGGCGGCCGGAAGTGAAGTACTCTCCATTTCCAGCGAACCCGTGGACTCGCTCGGCAAGCGGCAAACTTCGCCCTTAGGCGGGCTGCATAATTGTTACGCATTAGAGAACACTATGCAATGATAAAAAGCCAGGTATCCGGACACTTACGATCTCGCCGAGGCTTGGCCTCGTTAGCCCTCCTCCTCGTCGTCGTCGGCGTTGGTGGAGAAGTCCGGAGGAAGGGTCCTTCCTTCTTAGACCCTCCGGCCTCCCGGTTAGGCGGCCTTCCTTTCCTCTCCTCCCCGCTAGGGAGAAGCTTCTTTCCTCCTCCTCGTCCTCGGGAGAAGATTACGCCCAGAATCGACAGCACTGGCGTCGGGAGCTCCTTCGAGTTCCGTGGCCTCCTTCTTAGCCTTCTTCTCCGGCACCACATGGTACCGGAGCCAGCAGCCCCGTCAATCAGGCGTCCGCTGGGTCTTCCGGCAAAGGAGCCGGACAGTTAATCTGTCCGGACGTCTTCAGCCAGTCCTGTCAAAGATTAGGGAGTTTTAGATCCCACATAGAGTCAAACTATGAAAAAAGAATCCCATAGAGGGTTAAATAACTCACCTCGCTGGCTTGATGCTGCGAGCTGAATCCAGATCTTGATGGCGGATGTGGGAGCCTCGGCGCCCTTGAACAGCACCTTCCAGGCGTCTTCGTACGTAGTGTCGAAGAGCCTTTTTAGAGTTGAGTGCTGTGCCAGATCGAACTCCCACAATTTGAAGGCCCGTTGCTGGCATGGGAGAATCCGGCAGATGAGCATCACCGGGATTATGTTGACAAGCCTGAGATTCTTGTCCACCAGGTTTCGGATGCATGTTTGGAGTCCGGATAGCCGTCCGAATTCCCCCACGTCAGGCCCGTCTCTTTCCATGACGAGAGCCGTGTGGGGAAGCCAGATCTGAATTCGGGGGCCGCAGCCCATTTGGGGTTGCGCGGCTCGGTGATATAGAACCACCCCGATTGCCACACCTTTATTGTCTCCACGAAGGAGCCCTCGAGCCATAGGACTTTGGCCATCTTGCTAACCATGGCGCCTCCGCACTCCGCTTGACGGCCGCCCACTACCTTCGACCTAACATTGAAGATCTTCATCCATAAGCCGAAGTGGGGCTGGATGCAGAGGAAGGCCTCGCACACGACGATGAACGCCGAGATGTTGAGGATGAAATTCGGGGCCAGGTCGTGGAAGTCCAGGCCGTAGTAGAACATGAGCCCCCGGACAAATAGGTGAAGTGGAAAACCTAGTCCGAGGAGGAAGTGGGGGAGAAACACCACCCTCTCATGGGGCCTGGGGGTTGGAATGAGCTGCCCCTCTTCGGGTAGCCGACACGCGATGTCGTCAGACAAGTATCCGGCCTCCCGCAGTCTTGTGATGTGTCCCTCCGTGACGGAGGAGGCCATCCACCTGCCTCCCGCTCCAGACATAGTTGGAGAAGATTGAGGTGGGGTGTGCGGACTTGGGCGCTGGAGCTCGAGTGCGCGGAAATGGATGAGCAAAGGAGGAAGAAGGCGTAGGTGAAAAAGGTGGATCCTTATCCCCTTATATGGACGGACGAAGCTATGCGTCCCCCACCAGCCTGGTAAAACTCGCTTATCTCCCAAGCGCCGTAATCAATGGCGCGGGTGGGTTACCCACGTCCGTATTGATGGGAATCCTGGAATAAGGGGGCACGATCTATGCTTTGATAAGACGCGTGCGGAAACCGCCTCGCTAAACGCGTTGAGGTGGAACAGTAAAAAACGATTCATATAAAGGCCTGGCCGTGGTGTGATGTCACGCCGTGGAATACGTCAGCAGATCTGTGCAAAAAGTTATTCTCTCTACGGTGGTATGTGGAACTTGTTTTGCAGAGTCGGACACTATCCTTGTGTCCAAAACCTTCTATGAAGTATTCGGAGGAGGAACCCGCCTCGCAATGTCGAAGACAATCAACGCGTCGGACTAAATCGTCATTGAAGCCTGGTTCAGGAGACTCTTGAGGAGTCTGGACTAGGGGTTTCCTATAGCCAAACTATCATCACGGCGGACTCCAAGACTATGAAGATACAAGATTGAAGACTTCGTCCGTGTCCGGATGGGACTTTCCTTGGCGTGGAAGGCAACCTTAGCGATACGGATATGTAGATCTCCTACCATTGTAACCGACTCTGTAACCCTAACCTATCCGGTGTCTATATAAACCGGAGGGTTTTAGTCCGTGGGGACGAACAACAATCATACCATAGGCTAGCTTCTAGGGTTTAGCCTCCTTGATCTTGTGGTAGATCTACTCTTGTACTACCTATATCATCAATATTAATCAAGCAGGAGTAGGGTATTACCTCCATCGAGAGGGCCCGAACCTGGGTAAAAACATTGTGTCCCTTGTCTCCTGTTACCATCCGCCTAGACACACAGTTCGGGACCCCCTACCCGAGATCCGCCGGTTTTGACATCGACACCCAAGCTTAGGCTTTTGGCCTAAGTTGGTCTATTCCCAGGGATAGCCTGGCTGATACCCGTAGGTGTAGCTAGGGTCGTACTGCGATGCAGCTGCTATCGCCTCCTGAGCTGCAGCGTGGCGTCCAGCTGCCTCCACTCTCCTCTCGTACTCATCTGCCTCCTCTCTGGTAATAATATATCTTCCTCTCGTCTGAAAATCAAAGAAGGCAGGAGCATGAAGAGTAACATGGACAACATGTCGTTTGTTAAAGATTAGTCGATACTAGAGAGGTGGTTCAGTCCTCTCAACAAACTGGTGGGAAACCATAGAATCAAAATCTAAATAAGTAGAGGGTAACTCCATATCACCCTCACGAATGTCTATCTCAAGAAAATTAGCTAAGCGGGTTGCATAAATTCCTCCAAAGAAATCTCCGTTATGTCTATTAAGATGCAACCTCTGAGCTACAATGGATCCCATATGATAAGATTGGTCCCCTAACACAAAGACTTCCGAGAATGCCGAGATCGAGCACAAATGTGACATGCTTCATCCTTAGCATTTATGCATCTACCTATGAAGAGAGCAAAATAATGTATAGCAGGAAAGTGGATGCTCCCTATAGTGGCTTGTGTTATATCTCTAGATTCCCCCACAGTTATGCTAGCAAGAAAGTCTCTATATTCAGATTTAGGGGGATCCCTGATACTACCCCAAGATGGAAGTGTCAGGACCCCGATCCTAAGTCACACCGATCTAGCATGTAACCCATCATATCACTTTGCGGCCTCACGCACGGTATTCCCACGGGTGTCGCCTTACCATGTCCCGGGACCGTTTGCGTCTTTTGGCTCACGTATATGATAGTGTCGCTAGCATCCATATGACAAAGAACCGGGCCGACATGGCTAGTCGTGAACCCAAAGCGGCACTAACCTATGGGGACAGGCATACATGAATCACATCGAGCATGTCGGTCATCAACGTATATATTCGGGCTGTAGCATGGGCTAACAGGACTCCGGTATCCCGAGTACATGTAGCAGGCTAGGCGAGACTCCGAATAACACCGCGTGACATTTCCCGAGGGACGGACATAGGAACGAAATGAAACACATGCCGCCAGTCAAGTGTCCAAGCAGTAGTCTTTGGGCTAGCAGGACTCCGGTGAACCGTATGTAGACTACTATCGCCGTAATCACGAGACTACATTTCCCCATATGAGAGGCTGCCAAGGATAAACAACTAGTTTGTCGGATCCCACACATACCAAGCATTTCAAACATACACACATTATGCTCAATATGCGTAGATACAACATGGCATCACAACATAACTCTACGACTCAAATATTATTCATTAGGCTCAAGAGCGAGATATTACAAACATGGGTCTCATGACCCAACACTCGAAACATACAAGTCAAAGCACAAGCGGAAGCTAATCATGTCCGAGTACGCATAACTATAAATGAAAAAGGCCGAGAAGCACGACTATCTACCGAGATCCTGCCAAGGCACAAGATCGTAGCTGAGGTAACAAGCTAAACGTCGAAGTCCAAGCGGAACTACTAGCGAGACCGACGTCTCTCGCAAAACATAAAATAAGCAAGCGTGAGTACAATTGTACTCAGCAAGACTTACATCGTAACTAACTACATATGCATCAAGATCAAAGGGGGTGGAGTTTGACTGCAGCAAGCCAGCTTTGACCCGTGGCTATCCCTGAACTACATTTGCAAGTAACTCTTTTGAGGTGGCGCTACGAGTCCACATATTCACCATATCAATACACCACTATGGACCCGCCTCCGTCTCCCTACGAGAACGCCATCCATAGCACTCACGCTTATCTTGCGCATTTTAGAGTATCCACTTTCACTTGTCTATGAACCGATATAGGCAACCCAAGTCCTTCTCCGTGGACACGGCTATTCGAATAGATCATATTAAACCCTGCAGGGTGTACTTCTTCACACACGCTCTCACCACTTACCGCCGTTTACACGACATGTACTCGGCAACCTTCAAGCGGAAGCCCAACGTGGGTGTCGGCCACGGCCTACCTAAACACTCAAGTCCCTAGTCCAGTTTATCGCCTATTCGGGTTCCATCCGCAGGGAGTCCGCCGAGGTTTCCCATACAGCCCGAACGATGTGTGCGGGGTTCCCGAGATACCAAACGGGCACTTTCGGTACACGGGCCGCAGTGCCCTACCGCAACACAACCCACCCCTAAGGTCAGCGTTGCGTGCGGCCCCAAAGATGCTACAAACACGAAACTACTTGCAACTCCGGACTAAGAACAAGGGTGGTTAAGAAGCCGAGAGGGTCCATTGGTTTCGGGCCCAATGCGTGGTAGTAACTGTTTCATGGATCACAAACACAGAACTCAGTTCCCGAGGACGGCTGCAATGAGACAACCCACCATGTACTCCTACATGGCCTCTCACCGCTACCTTTACCAAATCGTGTTCACACACTTAGCTCACACACAATAGGACATGTTCACACAACCATTCCAATTCATTCCCGATGAATCGCACCCGACTCAACTCTAAGCGATGGCAGGCATGACAAACAAGCATAAATGAGTAGGCACAACATGGCTCAAACAATTCCTACTCATGCTAGTGGGTTTCATCTAATTCATTGTGGAATGACAGGTCATGCAAAGGATCAAGGGGTTCAACTACATGCAGCAAGTAACACATGAGTCGTTGTTGTCCTAATGCAGTAAAATAGAGCAGGAGCGAGAGAGTGGGATTGTATCGGAATGAACAAGGGGTTTTGCTTGCACAGCACTTCGAAGATAATATAATTCTTCATCGGTGTCATCGAACAATCGTCGGAACATCGCTCTACCGGAGGGACAATTACCGGCAAACAAGAGAGAACACAATCAATGCAATGCACATTCACATGAATGACATGTCATATTAAGGTACTGAATTCACCTAATGCAATAATAACCCAAGTTAGTTGAAGTGGAATTCAAACAAGGTTGAACTCCAACTCCAAATGCTATTTCATAAATTATCCTAATCATGATTCATCCTATTCAGTGAGGTTAACTTGTTCAAACATGCATGATCATGGCATAAACAGATTCTTCATATTTTTCTGATCATTTTTCATATATAAATTATTTCCATCCGAAAGTTACGGTTGAATTTATATGATTTTTAGAAGTTTAGAGTATTTTACGGAATTTCCTGAATATAAATAAATCCAGAAAACTAGTTATTGCGTCGACTGACGTCGATGTGACGTCAGCGGGTCAACTGGGTCGCTGTCCAGGTCAACTCGACGCTGGGACCCATCGGTCAAGAGTTAGTTTAACTAACTAGTTTCGGTTAGTGTTAACCCGGTTAGTTAGTGGCCGGGCCCACTCGTCGATGACCGGGGGTCAAATCCTGGTCAACCCGGCTAATCCACCGGCGTCGAGTCGCCGAGGCTAAGCGCGCGGAGCAAAGTGCTTTGCGTTCCGCCACCAAATGGGCGCGGAAAGCATCTAGGAGGAGGAGGAGGAGCGAAGCTCTTGGTGGGGTTAGCCGGGGTCGGGTGGCGGGATCGACGCCGTGGCGTGTTTAAGGCGGCCGAAGCTCGGGCGAGCTTCGGGCTCGGCCTGCGGCGCACTAGAGGAAGCGGAGGGCGCTGCGGGTTCCCTGGTCTTGCGGTGAGCCCAGAGGTGGGGTTGGCTTGAGCCACTGGGCTCTAGCCACGCCGGCGACGAGGCACGGGCGGCGGGCTTCGCCGTGGTGGAATCGATGGCTAGAGGAGGGAACGAAGTCGGGGAAGAGGGGCGAGGCGCAGGAGCTCACCATGTTCCGCAGGGTGGTCACTGGGCTCGGGGAGGGGCCGAGCAAGCGGGCGGGCGATGGAAATCTCCACACCCGAGGGGAATGAAGGGTCGGGAGGGTGCTTCGAGGCGTCGAAGCGGGCGGCTCGGTGGGGAGGAAGAGGAGGTCGAGGCGGAGCTCGTGGGCATGTCGGGGAGGAGAGAGGGTGGCGGTGGCCATGGTGACGATCGGCGTCGGCCAGCGCGTTGTGGCGTCGTGGGGAGAGAGAGAGCGAGGAGGGAGATGGTCCAGGAGAGAGGAAAGAGGACGAGGGTTGGCGGCGCCAAGGAGAACGCGAGGCGTCTCGGTGAGGCAAAGTAGCAGGGAGGAGGCGTGGCGTGCTCGGCGCGGCTGCCAGAAACCTCCTCTCGCCTCTTGGCAGAGGTAGGCGATTTAGCGTGAGGCGGTTGGTGGCTGGGCCTGCACCAACCGGCCAATAGCGAGAGAGGGGGGAAAGGTTGGGCCGGTTGGGGCGCCAGGTAGGTTGGGCTTCTCTCTCTCTCTTTTTATTATTTCTGTTTTCTATTTTCTGTTTTGTTTTAGTTTAGTAAAATACCAAACCATTTAAATAAATCCTGAAAATAATTGTGGGCATTAACTAAATTATTACAGAGGCCCTTAACTATTTTCAGAATTGTTGGAGCATTTAAAAATAATATTAATAGTATTTAAATGCCCCAATTCAAATACAATATGGTTTATTCAAAAATCCAGAAATGTCTTGGAAAAATATCCATCACCTCTGGATATGGTTTTCACCTTTTTCCATTAATCATGAACATTTTTGCAAACCACTTTGGGTTCTTTGAAGATATTTTGAAGTTGAACCTATTTGAATTGCTTTAGTGCTAGGGCTTGATCATCCCCATTTCAAATTTCATGGAAATTAAACATGATGCATGGATGCAATGCTACTAGTTGCAAGCAAGCTCTAGGGCTGATCTGGGTCATGATACCACCCCCACTAAACAAGAATCTCGCCCCGAGATTCAAGACGTGAGGCAAGAGGAAAAGGGAGGTCACAAACTATCACAATCTTCATGATCCATTTGCCCTTCTCGAAGATGTTGATTTACTCCATCATCTTGTTCTTGACGTCTTTGCTTTCAAGATCTTCACTCGACACGACAATAGTAAGAAGGGGGAAACCCTACTTGTTTCGATCTTCATGAAGATCGGGTAACATGATCAACTCACGGATCGAGACGGTGACACATCTCGAGTTGAGACACAAAACACATCGAGAGGGATGGAAGAACAAAGGACGGGGTTTGATTGGTGGCAACAATTCCACGCTTAGGGAGATGGTGGATGGTGTCAAGGTGGCGAGGGAATATTTATCATGATCCCGCAACGGGCACCTCGGAAAGGGTGACGCAAAGAACTATTCCCTCAAGTGGCAAAAAGAATTACTTTTGATCCATAGATCATTGGAACTCTTTATACCAGCCTAAGGCAATCATAGCGATCAAGTGGTGGAATGCAAAGGAATGGTACACTCGGACTAGAATGGATGATGTGGACTACCTTGTTGAAGACAACGCAATGGATGATTTTTGCTTATCATCGGAGGTGGAGGGGGCCTAGGGTAAGTCCACTTTTGAAAATGAACCTGGACAAGAATTACTAAGAAGGCAGCCCATAGTGAAATGGCACAAGGACGGTGCAAGCTGGGAACGAAATGCAACTGTTGGAATGTTCCAACCATCATATCTGCCTGAGATTCAGATCCGATTGGTAGTAGGATACTTCAGACTCAGCATGTCTGAAAAGAAAGTTTGCAACACAATTCGATGAGATGGCGTTGCGAGAATCTCGGGATATGAACTACGATAGCAAGCTCCAAAACATGAGCTGGTTTTGCTACAAACATGTGAACACGTTGTCCTAGACAAGCATGACCACATGGTAGTCTTATAATAAAACACTACCGAGTTCAGGTGGGGAACCATAATCGAGGATATTGAAGTCCTTGCATAAGGCATGCTCTTAAGAAGGAACTTCCTTTCCTTGAACAAATCAATCGATGGCTTGGTGTGCTAGGGATACATACGGAATGAAGATGATCAGTCTATCAAACCATAGAATACTTTGCACATGCATGACGGACTTGGGATGATTCCACAGAGGCAAAACAAACCTTTCTCAAGTTCATGGCGGCAACTTACATCGATGCACATGAACTAGAGGAAGTCACTACTTTCATCCAAACATATGCTTCATGAATGAAACACGAAGAAATGCTTACACAAGTTTCCAATACTAGGTTGATGCTCAACATGACTCATGGGGAGACAAAATGCTCTTGATGGGCTCAACAGCAACTTATCGAAATTTCCATATCACGGACTTCCACCATCATGTGAACACGGTGATAGCATTGGCGCACCAAAAGACATAATGGTGTATGCTCGAGGGATCAACCACGAGTAAGACAACATTACGAATATCGTTGGTTACGATTTGACTTGACAATGGCCCATACTCAAGTCAAAGAATTGGTAGGACAATAGATCCAACAACTGATCACGAGGAACGATCGATGAAGATATCATCTTTCTTCAACACACACTACACAAGAATATCCCTTTGGATCGAACTAAATTAGGCAAGCTTTTATCTTCCAACTCTCCAAGTTATTGTCTAGCTTAACCAACTAGCTCAGGGATAATCAACACAGATTCTTGGAGAAGGGTGGTTTACAGGAAAACCAACTTGATCACGAGCCCAACACAACAATCGAGGAAACAACCGGTAACACTTCCAAGAAGATATTTGGAAAGTCACGAACCACCGGTATGTTACTAAGCTCGAGAGCAATCTTGCTTTTGAGGGCAAGACGATATTATCAAATGAGTGAGGACTTGACAAGATCCTAACTCATCAATCGAAGAGTGCACCAAAATAAGGACTAGGTAGCACAATCTATCTTAGGATGATGATTTAATAACCAACATGCTAAGAATGAGGATAATGTCCATTACCACCAAGCAACGAGTGGCTCGGAGTATTGATTTCGCACATCACAATTCACTTGCGGCATTCCGGTTGCAACAACACGGAACCGAGGAATGAATAATGATAGCGAGAGTATCAACTAATCAAGAATTTCTAAGAGGTTGTGCAATTCCCATGACAATCTTGACATAAGATGGCAATACTTCAGGGTAGAATAGATTCAAAAGCTGAATTGGCATTTTGATCTGCGGAATACAACTGCTTTGACCTAATCCTAGAAATGGATGAGGTACTGGAGTTTGTTTCTCCTAGTCATTCTGGAATAGAATGGCTTGACGGCCACAAGGACAAAATGCATCGATGAACATAAATGCACACATACCCTTGGCTATCAATTGATAGATGAAGGTCGAATGCAATCAAGAGAGCAACTCGTGAGGAACATATAATTTTCTGAGTTGTGGATGCACGGATTAGTATGTCGAACGAAGCTCAACATTTCTTCCGGATAATCCATGCAAAGAAGTAGAACTGGCAGAGTCACAATATGGAGGGAGTACTCCTCAAGAGCACTCTTATTGTGATGTTTTGATTCAACAAGGAACTTACGCCATAAGCGGTTCGTAGTATTTGGAAGAAGGAAATACCACGGACCTCGAGGACTATCGCAAAGGTTACTAATATCCTAAAGGCACTAGCAAATACTAACAACATGAAGTAGGACGAATCTCGGTTCGTAAACCCGGAGTAGAATGCCTACTACTAAATGGCATCACGGGATGCTTTCGAAAGTGATGGCAGAATCATCACACTTTGGGGATACAAAAGCATTGCTAAGTTACTAGGTGACTTCCTAAACACCTAGGGTTGTAATAATAGTTCCAACATATATGTCGAGGCAACAGAGTACCTCAACTTACCGATTGGTGTGCTTATTCGACCAAAAAGGACATCGAGCGGAAAGAAAGGATTTGCGTATGCATCGGACTATTTAGAGACCAGGATGACTCGGGACAGATAACGGCTGTAAATGCTCAAAATGATTTGAGACATCTTGCAAAAATTGGTGGCATAACCACTCAACAACATCATAACAAGATTACGAGATCAACGGTTATCATACAGAGTAGTAAGAACTGAATCGGGGATTAAAACCAACAATCCTATAAGTCTATGGATTAGTAACACGTCATCCTAATGGATAGATGAGAAGCCTAGTTCTTAAACCCGTAGAAGAGAAGAGGATGACTCGGATCGAGAAGGCCATGAGGTATAAGGAGTAAAAAGAGCCTTACGTTCCTTCCACAAACAATTCCCTTATATAACTAAAGCATTTCTAGACACAACTTCGACCAGTTTGGCTTGGTAATCCTCTGACGATCGAGCTCGATACCAACGCTGTCGGGACCCGATCCTAAGTCACACCGATCTAGCATGTAACCCATCATATCACTTTGCGGCCTCACGCACGGTATTCCCACGGTGTCGCCTTACCATGTCCGGGACCTTTTGCGTCTTTTGGCTCACGTATATGATAGTGTCGCTAGCATCCATATGACAAAGAACCCGGGCCGACATGGCTAGTCGTGAACCCAAAGCGGCACTAACCTATGGGGACAGGCATACATGAATCACATCGAGCATGTCGGTCATCAACGTATATATTCGGTAGCCTTTGGGCTATGAGGACTCCGGTATCCGGTCAGTAGCGAGCTAGGCAGACTCGAATAACACCGCGTGACATTTCCCGAGGGGACGGACATAGGAGCGAAATGAAACACATGCCGGCCAGTCAAGTGTCCAAGCGGTAGTCTTTGGGCTAGCGAGGACTCCGGTGAACCGGGTCATGTGAGACTACTATCGCTCGTAATCACGAGACTACATTTCCCCATATGAGAGGCTGCCAAGGATAAACAACTAGTTTGTCGGATCCCACACATACCAAGCATTTCAAACATACACACATTATGCTCAATATGCGTAGATACAACATGGCATCACAACATAACTCTACGACTCAAATATTATTCATTATGCTCCAAGAGCGAGATATTACAAACATGGGTCTCATGACCCAACACTCGAAACATACAAGTCAAAGCACAAGCGGAAGCTAATCATGTCTGAGTACAGACAACTATAAATGAAAAAGGCTGAGAAGCCTGACTATCTACCAGATCCTGCCGAAGGCACAAGATCGTAGCTGAGGTAACAAGCTAAACGTCGAAGTCCAAGCGGAACTACTAGCGAGGCGGACGTCTCTCGCAAAACATAAAATAAGCAAGCGTGAGTACAATTGTACTCAAAGAAGACTTACATCGTAACTAACTACATATGCATCAAGATCAAAGGGGGTGGAGTTTGACCGCAGCAAGCCAGCTTTGACCCGGTGGCTATCTGAACTACATTTGCAAGTAACTCTTTTGAGGTGGCGCTACGAGTCCACATATTCACCATATCAATACACCACTCTGGACCCGCTCCCGTCTCCCTCCGAGATCGCCATCCAGAGCACTCACGCTTATCTTGCGCATTTTTGAGTTTCCACTGTCACTTGTCTCTGAACTGATATAGGCAACCCAGCAGTCCTTCTCCGTGGACACGGCTATTCAATAGATCATATTAAACCCTGCAGGGTGTACTTCTTCACACGCTCTCACCACTTACCGCCGTTTACCACGACATGTACTCGGCAACCTTCAAGCGGAAGCCCAACGTGGGTGTCGGCCACGGCCTACCTAAACACTCAAGTCCCTAGTCCGGGTTTATCGCCTATTCGGTTCCATCCGCATGAAGTCCGGCCGAGGTTTCCCATACAGCCCGAACGATGTGTGCGAGGTTCCGAGATACCAAGCGGGCACTTTCGGTACACGGGCCACAGTGCCTACCGCAACACAACCCACCCCTAAGGTCAGCGTTGCGTATGCCCCCAACATGCTACAAACACGAAACTACTTGCAACTCCGGACTAAGAACAAGGGTGGTTAAGAAGCCGAGAGGTCCATTGGTTTCGGGCCCAATGCGTGGTAATGCTTGTTTCATGGATCACAAACACAGAACTCGGTTCTGAGGGCCGGCTGCAATGAGACAACCCACCATGTACTCCTACATGGCCTCTCACCGCTACCTTTACCAAATCGTGTTCACACACTTAGCTCACACACAATAGGACATGTTCACACAACCATTCCAATTCATTCCCGATGAATCGGACCGACTCAACTCTAAGCGATGGCAGGCATGACAAACAAGCATAAATGAGTAGGCACAACATGGCTCAAACAATTCCTACTCATGCTAGTGGGTTTCATCTAATTCTTGTGGAATGACGAGTCATGCAAAGGATCAAGGGGTTCAGCTACATGCACAAGTAACACATGAGTCGTTGTTGTCCTAATGCGATAAAATAGAGCAGGAGCGAGAGAGTGGGATTGTATCGGAATGAACAAGGGGTTTTGCTTGCACAGCACTTCAAGATAATATAATTCTTCATCGGTGTCATCGAACAATCGTCGGAACATAAATCTCTAGGGAGGGACAATTACCGGCAAACAAGAGAGAACACAATCAATGCAATGCACATTCACATGAATGACATGTCATATTAAGGTACTGAATTCACCTAATGCAATAATAACCCAAGTTAGTTGAAGTGGAATTCAAACAAGATTGAACTCCAACTCCAAATGCTATTTCATAAATTATCCTAATCATGATTCATCCTATTCAGTGAGGTTAACTTGTTCAAACATGCATGATCATGGCATAAACAGATTCTTCATATTTTTCTGATCATTTTCATATATAAATTATTTCCATCCGAGTTACGGTTGAATTTATATGATTTTTAGAAGTTTAGAGTATTTTCCGGAATTTCCTGAATATAAATAAATCCGTAAAACTAGTTATTGCGTCGACTGACGTCGATGTGACGTCAGCGGGTCAATCGGGTCGCTGTCCAGGTCAACTCTCGACGCTGGGACCCACTGGTCGATGAGTTAGTTTAACTAACTAGTTTGATTAGTGTTAACCCGGTTAGTTAGTGGCCGGGCCCACTCGTCGATGACCGTGGGGTCAAATCCTGTCAACCCGGGGCTAATCCACCGGCGTCGAGTCATGGCGAGGCTAAGCGGCGGAGCAAAGTGCTTTTGCGTTCCGGCCACCAAATGGGCGCGAAAGCATCTAGGAGGAGCTGGGGAGGAGCCGAAGCTCTTGGTGGGGTTAGCCGGGTCGGTGGCGGGATCGGCCCGTGGCGTGTTTGGCGGCGGCCGAGCTCGGGCGAGCTTCGGGCTCGGCCTGCAGCGCACTAGAGGGAAGCGGAGGGCGCTGCGGGTTCTGTGCCGCAGTGAGCCCAGAGGTGGGGTTGGCTTGAGCCACTGGGGCTCTAGCCACGCCGTGACGAGGCACGGCGGCGGGCTTCGGCCGTGGTGGAATCGGTGGCTAGAGGAGGAGGAACGAGTCGGGAAGAGGGGCGAGGCGCGAGGAGCTCACCGCGGTTCCGCAGGGGTGGTCACTGGGCTCGGGAGGGCCGGAGCAAGCGGGCGGCGATGGAAATCTCCGTGACCGAGGGAATGAAGGGTCGGGAGGGTGCTTGAGGCGTCTGGCGGGCGGCTCGGTGGGGAGGAAGAGGAGGTCGAGGCGGAGCTCGTGGGCATGTCGGGGAGGAGAGAGGGTGGCGGTGGCATGGTACGGGCGATCGGCGTCGGCCGCGTTCGTGGCGTCGTGGGGAGAGAGAGCAGGGAGGGAGATGGTCCAGGAGAGAGGAAAGAGGACGAGGGGTTCAAGGCGGCGCCAAGGAGAACGCCGAGGCGCCCTCGGTGAGGCAAAGTAGCAGGAGGAGGCGTGGCGTGCTCAAGGCGGTCGCCAGAAACCTCCTCTCGCCATCAGAGGTAGGCGATGAAGCGGTGAGGCGGTTGGTGGGCCACCAACCCGGCCAGCGAGAGAGGGGGGAAAGGTTGGGCGGTTGGGCGCCCGGTAGGTTGGGCTTCTCTCTCTCTCTTTTTATTATTTCTGTTTTCTATTTTACATTTTGTTTTAGTTTAGTAAAATACCAAACCATTTAAATAAATCCTGAAAATAATTGTGGGCATTAACTAAATTATTACAGAGGCCCTTAACTATTTTCAGAATTGTTGGAGCATTTAAAAATAATATTAATAGTATTTAAATGCCCCAATTCAAATACAATATGGTTTATTCAAAAATCCAGAAATGTCTTGGAAAAATATCCATCACCTCTGGATATGGTTTTCACCTTTTTCCATTAATCATGAACATTTTTGCAAACCACTTTGGGTTCTTTGAAGATATTTTGAAGTTGAACCTATTTGAATTGCTTTAGTGCTAGGGCTTGATCATCCCCATTTCAAATTTCATGGAAATTAAACATGATGCATGGATGCAATGCTACTAGTTGCAAGCAAGCTCTAGGGCTGATCTGGGGCTGTGACAGGAAGTTTGCATGCAAGAGTGAAATCCTCTAAGTCCATGGTATAAGATTTGTCATAAAGGTCAAACATGACTGAAGGAGAATTACGCGAAGATGAAAACTCAAACCTCCCCACAAATGAACTTGTGAGATCACGATACTGGGGGCATTTGTCAGCTTCAAAATCCTCAAGACCAGCATTACGCAAATATGCGTTAAATTCTTCTTTGATTCCCGCTTGATCCATAAAATTTTCCGAAGGCCATTCACAGGGCCTCACAAGAGCGTCTCTTGGTGGTTCCTCGTCAGCATCATGCATTGCAAGCCTGGGACCTTGCTTACTTGAAGAACCACCTTGGAACATCTTCCTAAACATATTGTTTTCTCTAAAAAATAATTCTGAAATTTTTAGTAACTTCAAACAAAAGTGAACCAACTTCAATAAAACTGATAGCAACTACTCATACAAGTGCCTAGAGCATATATCAAGCATTAGAACTACTTGGAACCATATAAATTTGACATGCAAGCTCAAGAACATGGTCACCTATGCAGCACAAATTTGCAAAGAATAAAGCACTAGAACAAAAACTAATTGGACCAATGGAGGAGTCACATACCAAGGAACAATCTCCCCAAGCAGTTTTGTGAGAGGTGCTTTGAGCAAGGAGATCGAAAATCATAGCAAAAGTGGCTGGAACACGAGCTTGAGTTGGTTTTTCGGGTTTGTGTGAGGCAGAGGAAGAAGATGGCTGCAGGGATAAGTGGAGGAGGGCCACCATGGGCCCACGAGGCAGGGGGCGCGCCCAGGGGGGTAGGGCGCACCCTCCACCCTCGTGGCCAGGTGGCAACTCCCCCCGCGGTAATTTTTGCACTAAAAATCCTCAAATATTCCCGAAAAATCATATTAAATTGGCATGGCATTCTGAGGACTTTTATTTTCAGGATATTTTTATATTGCATGGATAAATCAGAAATGTATGTAAAAATACTATTTTACTTTATTTCTACTAAGTAATGTAAAATATAAAGAGGGTATAGAAGGTTGTGCTTCTAGTTTCATCCATCTCATGCTCATCATCAAAAGAATCCACTAACAAGGTTGATCAAGTCTTGTTAACAAACTCATTCCGATAATCATAGAACCGGAGAAATTTGAATAACACTATGTTACCTCAACGGGATATGGACATCCCCAGTAATAAGTATATCATATTTCTTCTTGATAGTAGGGAGAGGAAATTCAAAACCTCCAAATATAATCGATGGAATTTTTCCAATAGAGTTGATACTATGAACTTGAGGTTGTTTTCTCGGAAAGTGCACCGTATGCTCATTACCATTAACATGAAAAGTGACATTTCCTTTGTCGCAATCAATAACAGCCCCTACAGTATTAAGGAAAGGTCTTCCAAGAATAATAGACATACTATCATCCTCGGGAATATCAAGAATAACAAAGTCCGTTAAAATAACGTTTGCAGCCGCAACAGGCACATCCTCACAAATACCGACAGGTATAGCAGTTGATTTATCAGCCATTTGCAAAGATATTTCAGTAGGTGTCAACTTATTCAAGTCAAGTCTACGATATAAAGAGAGAGGCATAACACTAACACCGGTTCCAAGATCACATAAAGCAGTTTTAACATAATTTCTTTTAATGGAGCATGGTATAGTAGGTACTCCTGGATCTCCGAGTTTCTTTCGTATTCCACCCTTAAAAGTATAATTAGCAAGCATGGTGGAAATTTCAGCTTCCGGTATCTTTCTTTTATTTGTAACAATATCTTTCATATATTTAGCATAAGGATTCATTTTGAGCATATCACCAATCGTGATATGCAAAAAGATGGGTCTAATCATTTCAAAGCAAAGTGCTCAAAATCCTCATCATCCTTTTCTTGGATGGTTTGGGAGGAAAAGGCATGGGTTTACGAACCCATGGTTCCCTTTCTTTACCATGTTTCCTAGCAACGAAGTCTCTTTTATCATAACGTTGATTCTTTGATTGTGGGTTATCAAGATCAACAAAGCAGGTTCAACTTCTACATCATTATCATTACTAGGTTGAGCATTATCATGAACATCATCATTAACATTTTCACTAGGTTCATGTTCATTACCGCAGTTGTGTTTCAAAGATCGGACATAGAGATATCATTTGGATTCTCGTGTGGTTCAAGCAATAGGTTCACTAGAAGTTTGCACAGTTCTATCATTTTTTCTTCCTTTTACAAGAACTAGGCATATCAATATTATTTCTCTGAGAATCTTGCTCGATTCTCTTAGGGTGGCCTTCGTGATACAAAGGTTCCTGAGTCATTCTACCAGTTCTAGTAGCCACTCTAACGGATAATCATTTTCTTACTATTCATTTCATCAAGCACTTCTTTCTCGAGCTTTAAGTACTTGTTCTACTTGAGTGGTAACCATAGAAGCATGTTTGCTAACAAGTTTAAGTTCACCTCTAATATTAGCCATATAATCACCCAAGCGTTTAATCATAAAGGTATTATGTTTCAATTGTCTACCAAAATAAGCATTAAAGTCATCTTGCTTAAACATAAAGTTATCAAACTAATCCAAGCACTGACTAGCAATTTTAGTAGGAGGGACTTCAGCTTTATCATATCTCAGAGAGAGAATTTACCTTTACTACCTGTGTCGGGATATCGGGATCAGGAGGTTCTTCAGTGAATAAAGAATAGAGATCATACACCTCTTCAACAGGCGGTAAATTAAGACCATGTATTTCTTCAATAGGAGGTAAATTCTGAACATCTTCAACTTTAATACCTTTTTCTTTCATAGATTTCTTTGCCTCTTGCATATCTTCGGATCGAGAAATAGAACACCTCTCTTCTTCGGAGTTGGTTTAGGAATAGGCTCAGTAATTGGCTCAGGAGCTGGCTCGGGAGTTGGCTCAGGAGCTGGCTCGGGAGTTGGCTCAGGAGGTGCCCACTTATTTTCATTTGTCAACATATTATTCAATAAAAATTCAGCTTCATCTGGTGTTCTTTCCCTGAAAAGAGAACCAGCACAACTATCCAGGTAATCTCTGGAAGCATCGGTTAGTCCATTATAAAAGATATCAAGTATTTCAGGTTTCTTAAGAGGATGATCAGGCAAAGCATTAATTAACTTGAGAAGCCTCCCCCAAGCTTGTGGGAGACTCTCTTCTTTAATTAGCACAAAGTTATATATATCCCTCAAAGCAGCTTGTTTCTTATGAGCAGGAAAATATTTTGCAGAGAAGTAATAAATCATATCCTGGGGACTACACACACAACCAGGATCAAGAGAATTAAACCATATCTTAGCATCACCCTTTAATGAGAACGGAAATATTTCGAGTATATAAAAGTAGCGCGATCTCCCATCATTAGTAAACAGGGCAGCTATATCGTTTAACTTAGTAAGATGTGCCACAATAGTTTCAGATTCATAGCCATAAAAGGATCAGATTCAACCAAAGTAATTATATCGGGATCAACAGAGAATTCATAATCCTTATCAGGAACACAGATAGGTGAAGTAGCAAAAGCAGGGTCAGGTCTCATCCTATCTCTAAGAGATTGTTTACTCAATTTAACTAGCATCCTCTTAAGTTCATATATATCCTTACAAGCAAAAATAGCTGCAGAAGATTCAGCATCAAAAAGGTAACCCTCAGGAATAGCAGGAATATTTTCATCATCACTTTCATCATTGTATTCAGTTTCAATAATTTCTCTTTCTCTAGACCTAGAAATTTGTTCATCTAGAAATTCACCAAGGGGCACAGTAGTATCAAGCATAGAAGTAGTTTCATCATAAGTATCATGCATAGCGTATGGCATCATCAATAACATGCGACATATCGGAACAAATAAGCGTAAACAGGTTTAGGTGTCGCTAGCTTACTCATAACAGAAGGTGAATCAAGTGCAGAGCTAGATGGCAGTTCCTTACCTCCCCTCGTAGTTGAGGGATAAATTGTTGTCTTAGCGTCTTTCAGGTTCTTCATAGTGTCTAGCAGGTATAAATCCCAAGTGACTCAAGGAATAGAGCTATGCTCCCCGGCAACGACGCCAGAAAAAGGTCTTGATAACCCACAAGTATAGGGGATCGCAACAGTTTTCGAGGGTAGAGTATTCAACCCAAATTTATTGATTCGACACAAGGGGAGCCAAAGAATATTCTCAAGTATTAGCAATGAGTTGTCAATTCAACCACACCTGGAAACTTAGTATCTGCAGCAAAGTAATATGATAGTGGTGGTAACGGTAACAAAAGTAAAGACAACAAAAGTAATGCTTTTGGTATTTTTGCAGTGATTGTAACAGTAGCAACGGAAAAGTAAATAAGCGTAAACCAAAGATATGAGAAACTTCAGAGGCACCGGATCGTTGATAGATAATTATGCCGGATGTGGTTCGTCATGTAATGATCATAACATAGGGTGACACAGAACTAGCTCCAATTCATCAATGTAATGTAGGCATGTATTCGAATATAGTCATACGTGCTTATGGAAAAGAACTTGCATGACATCTTTTGTCCTACCCTCCCGTGGCAGCGGGTCCTATTGGAAATTAAGGGATATTAAGGCCTCCTTTTAATAGAGAACCCGAACAAAGCATTAGCACATAGTGAATACATGAACTCCTCAAACTATGGTCATCACCGGGAGTGGTCCCGATTATTGTCACTTCGGGGTTGCCGGATCATAACACATAGTAGGTGACTATAGACTTGCAAGATAGGATCAAGAACTCACATATATATTCATGAAAATATAATAGGTTCAGATCTGAAATCATGACACTCGGGCCCTAGTGACAAGCATTAAGCATAGCAAAGTCATAGCAATATCAGTCTCAGAACATAGTGGATACTAGGGATCAAACCCTAACAAAGCTAACTCGATTACATGATAAATCTCATCCAACCCATCACCGCCCAAGAAGCCTCACGATGGAATTACTCACGCATCGACGGTGAGCATCATGAAATTGGTGATGGAGGATGGTTGATGATGACGACGGCGACGAATCCCTCTCCTGAGCCCCGAGCGGACTCCAGATCAGCCCTCCAAGAGATTAGGGCTTGGCGGCGGCTCCAGATCGTAAAACGCGATGAAACTTTCTCTCGATTTTTCTCCCTAAGCCAATATATAGAGTTGGAGTTGGCGTCGGAAGGTCTTCGAGGGCCCACGAGGTGAGGCGCGCCCCACCTCGTGGGACAGGTGTGGGCCCCTGGTCTTCATCTTTGGCGAGGATTTTTATTATTTATTCTAAGATATTCCGTGGAGTTTCGTGTCATTCCGAGAACTTTTTGTTTTCTGCACATAAAACAAAATCATGGCAATTCTCAAAACAACGTCACCCGTGTTAGTTCCATTCAAATCATACAAGTTAGAGTCCAAAATAAGGGCAAAAGTGTTTGGAAAAGTAGATACGACGGAGGCGTATCAGTAGTACTAGTTGATGTTTTGATACAGTATGTTGTTACCTCGGCAAACCCTATGGTCCTTTTTTTTTCTTTTTCCCTTTTTTATTTATGGGTTATGCGCATCTTAGTCGTGCAGAGGTTGAGTGTATACTCGTCTGTGTTTTGTGTCCTTTTGATGCAACATCATGGGTCAATAAAGAGTGTCCTTTATAAAAAAATGTTTGTGAGTACAAAAGAGATTTGTTGGAGGGAGGATAGATGGTTGTTTACTTTTTCCATAGGAACGAGGGGTTTGGATTCTTGGTGATAGCATGGGAGCGGAGATGAAACTAAGAGTATGTTCGTCACCACTCCTCAACTCCGCTTCCGGAGCGGCGGAGCGATGCCGAACGATCTAATTCCATGGAGATGAAAATGCTGAGTGGAGTGGTTGCAGTGGAATTGTGCGAAGCGGCTTTCTCCCGGATCTCACATCTTAAAAATCATGGAGTTGATAAGATTTACGAAGGAACCGCCACCGCCAAGTGAAAAAGATCCGAGTGGCCATGCCCGTCTCGCTTGGTTTTCTGGTTAGGGAGCGGCGACAGCGGCTTATCGGCGGCTCGTTCTTGCGACGACAATGTTCGTTCGGTGGTCCATGGACCTCGATGCAATTTTTATTGTGTTTGATGTGTTTTGTACTTCCAGTGAATCTTTATAATATATAATTTTCGCCAAAAAAAAAGAAAAGAAAAGGAAGACTGTCATTTCAAAATATTTAAATTCGCGAGGAGCAATTACTCCTCACGAAATGTAATGAAACTCCCCCCTGAATTTTCCAAATATGTGCGCGTTTTACATACGCAATTACTCCTCTGACGTGGCACCATAAACCGGCCAACTCAGCGCCAATCCTCACGCTCCCTGTCGTAATCCCACCCGCGTTTCAATTTTCAACCCGGCCGGGAGCTCGGCATCAACAACGGCTACTTGTCCCCCGATCCCCTCCACCTCTATTTGAATCCCAAATCCGCCTCCTCCTCCACCACCACCGCCGCCCCTCATTCCCTAGCATCTTCGATCGCGCGATTCGCCATGTCGACCTCGTCTCCCACCTCGTCGCCGCCTCCCTCCGCTGACGGAGGCGACGACGGCGGCGGGGCCCGCTGCATCTCGCCGACGTCCTCCCGTCGGAAGGTCTCACCCAGCCGCAGCGGCGGGAGCTCCCGCAAGGTCCGCCCGACACCCCTCTCCCACTCCCCTCCCCCCATCAAGCTCTGCTGCGGTCTCGGTCTGTATACCTCGCGCGGTTCGGTTGGGGATTCGGCGGTTCCCCCTGTTGGAACTGTGGGCGGCCGCTCTGGTTTGCGACGCCGGTTTCGCACGGGAAATTTTGGGCGCCGTCGGGCGGGCGGTGGTTTGGTGCGGTGTAGATTATCCTTTGTTCGATTCGGCATAGTTTCTCTTCATTTAGGGCTTCGCAGCCTTTCTCCGTCCATAGTGCTTCGCAATCGCCAGGGCTGAATCCCTCACCAAAACCCTAGTCCGCGTCGGGCTATCCGCGGCGATTGCATCCAATTACTTGGCATGTCCGATATATTTGAACTCTACTATAGCAGGACTGCTATGGATAACTGCAACTTCGAGTCTGTGGGTGTTAGTTCGTACAAAACTCTGCAGTATGTTTACTTACCAGTATCCTGCGAATGTGATTTGGTAATATTTGCAGAATTGCTTGTACTAGTATGTTAACTGATGCCATACCGATGTGGTATTTCATAATGTGTGCTTGTACTGTTATGGATATCTGCAACTTTGAGTCTGTGGGTGTTAAGTCGTAGAGTACAAACGTCTGCATTATGTTTACTTACAGATATCCTGCGAATGTGATTTGGTATATTTGAGTAATTGCTTGTAGTATGTGATATTTCATAACGTAGTTCTTGGAGACAGTAATTTATGGCTGGTTCCAGGTATGGGGTTAGAGAGCGAACGCATTGCGCATGACTCTTTGTTAATTTCAGTTCAAGTTTATGCCAAACATATGCCGGTATGTGCTCTGTTGGTTATTCCTCGCAAATAATGTAGTTACCTGGTCACCTTCCATTTCCTAAGTTCCGAAGTGATTAGCTAGTTTGGATATGAAGACCCGTGTCGGGGTTGCATTGAGTTGACATTTGAAATGGTAGAGTTGGTACTCTTTTAAGTTTTGTTCATTGCTAGGGTAAACCAGTAGGATAGATCCCATCAAATGACGAAAGGTGCCACCAAGATTTATTAATGCTAGCAGCTTGAAAGGTGTAAGTATATTTCCTGTTGTTTTGTTATTAGTAATAAGGCAACATGTGTTTCGTTACTGTTAACTGACCTAATATTCTAACTTATAGTTCAACTTTAAATGAATGTAGACAACTTTGTGAACATTTCTATTCATTTCTAGGCTATCATTAGAAGTTTGTAAAATAAAAAATATTCTTTGGAGCTGATTTAACCATCATCATAGACTTGTGATTAAAAGAAGGAAACAGAAGGTGTGGATAGGCAAGTTAAAAACATGCGTCTCGTATACTGCTTTGGTCCTGACCACTCAAGAATGCTTGTAGTCATTACTTTAATTAAGGAAAATCTTCATGCGAGACAAAGCTGACCTGGGCTTAGCTGAGTAGAACTTTAAGGGAACCATGAGGATTATTAAGTTCTTAATATCGATTGTCATTAGTATTCTCATAGGACAACTTTACAGGCAACCAACGTTGATGTGTTCTCCACTTGTGACTGTTAAGAGTACTAGGTTTAGTCCAGTAAAATGAAGAAGTCTGTCTCTATTATGTATTTTCAGATAGCTTGCAGGTTCAATTTGCTTAGCTTGAACAAAACCCAATTAGGCTTGTAGTCAACTGAACAATATTCTCATACTACTTTGGTCCTGACCACTCAAGAATGCTTGCTACTCATTACTTTAATTAAGGAAAATCTTCATACGAGACAAAGCTGACCTGGGCTTACCTACGTAGAACTTTAAGAGCAGTCGTAAAGATGATTAAGTTTTTAATATTGATAGTCATTACTATTCTCATAGGTCAACTTTACAGGCAACCAACATTACATGTGTTCTGCACAAGTGACTGTTATGAGTCTTAGGTTTAGTTCAGTAAAATGAAGAAGTCTGTCTCTATTATGTATTTTCAGATAGCTTGCACCTTAAATTTGCTCAGCTTGAACAAAACCCAATTAGGCATTTGCAAGCTTCGCTTCTTGTTTAATTTCCTACTTGCAAGATCTACTTCTATGAAGAATTTAGCTAACAGCACTTTCTGCATTTGTTTTCTGCAGAGTCCAGGTTCAAGAGAATTTGGAAACTCAGTACTGAAATCTGTGAATAAGTCGACATCCCAGTTCAAGAAATCTGTGATTCGCAGAAGTGGTCCTTCGATTGATTGGTTCCCTAGGAAAAAAACTGAATCATACTTGAAAAGAAAGATCAAGCGTCTTCAGGTACTTGCTGGATAGTGCAAAATGTTTAGCCACTCTTCGTTCTAGAGTAAATTGTATTTAAAACCATAGCACGAGTGGATCCAGGATAATATTGCACATTAGACCAGGTTCATTTACACTGTTCAGTATACTCCAGATTCCCACCTGCCAGTCAAAGTGCAGTTTACATTTTTATTCTCCTTCATGGACTTTTAAGATCTTGATTGTGCACTTTTGAGGTTATTGCTGTCTCAGTTCTCTCTTCTCTGCCCGAGATAAGCAAAGACGGAAATTGGATTAAAGAATATTTTTTATGATGTGAATTGCCTTTTGTCTTCTGCAGGAGACTGATGGTATGACCGCATCCCTTCATGATACTCTGGAAAATTCTAATCTTCATTATACTAGGATGGCAAGGGAGAAAATTGCAGCCAGTGAAGCGGCCAGAAAGGCGATGGAAGCTCGCAAGACTGCTATGGTTGAAGCTTCGTGGTGTAGAATTCTTCAAACAGCCAGGTGAGAATATGCTGTTCTTATTCTATCATGCCTGCTGTTATGCTGACTAGACTTGATTCATTACTCTGATATTCTGACTGTCCTTGATACGTATTTTACTTTATTTTACTTTTCTAATAGGATCCAAAACAAAGAAGCTGAAGAACTTATGGAAAAGGCCAAGTTGCATGCGACTGAAGCATTTGAATACGCTAGAGTAATAGGTATCATGATGTATGACAAGCCTGACTGTCCCAGTCAGCAGTATGAGGTGGAATCCTCGGCAAAAACTGGAGGAAGACCAACTCACAAGGTTACAGCTTCCTTTCAGACTGCTTTTGAGGTTGATATGGAGGTTGCTGCTGCAGTGAAGAAGGCATTTGTCAAACTTGCAAACTCTCCTGATTTGTCAAACCAAGAAGAGTTTAAAGAGCTCTTGCGGAAAATTAGCCAAAATCCAGATGCGACTGATAGTGATGTGAATTCTGAAGCTGAGCAGCAGCTTGGTGACTGTAACAATGAAGAAGCAAACAATTTCAAATCCAATAACAATACCTCCAGAAGAAGCATCTTTCCATCTGATTTCAACACTGCTGATCTAGAGCAATCCACTGATCTTGTAAACATTATGCTTGAAAGGATAAAAGCTCTTCATGAAGACGACCTTGCCTCTTTGGCGGTCATTGTTGCCACATCTGGCCTAAATGCAGCACTTCAAAGGGATAAGGGAAAATTTCATGAAATGAAGCCCGTGAGCCACACTACTGCAGGGTCACACAGACCACAATCAAGAAGATATTCCACTGCAGCCAGCTTTATTGATATACAAGGACCAAAGAAAGAAGTCTCGTCTGAATTACCAAGTCTGGACAAGTTCTTGGTCAAGCATCATTCAAAACTAGAAAGAGAAGTTCAAGAAGCAAAGGAAGCATGCAGAAAAGTCACTTCAGCAAAACCTGTTGCACAAGATGGCCAGGGCCAACTTGCAGGGAGCAACACAACGGCACTAGAATCTGCTTCTGATCTGGGCAGCATTCTTGTGAAGAATATGTCTAGGCTTGAGAAAGAGATCTTGGAAGCCAAGAAGAGCAACCAATGCACCGATTCTTCTGAAGGGAGCTGCAAGGATGTCACGGACGATGTGCAAGGCAGCACCGAAGAATCTGAATCTCTCAAGGGTCAGTCAGAAGTCTTGTGTGACAGCAATGTAAAGAGCAATTGTGATGTCAGGGGATCGGATGAAGAAAGCAATTGCGTTCAGGCCTGTACCGATTCTTCACAAGATAAAGAAAACAGAATTTTAAGTTCACATAAGCTGCCACCCTTGGCTGCAAAGGGTAACCATGGTGGCAAAAGATTGACTCGAATTGAAGCTGCAAAGCTTGAAGCACTTAGAAGTTTCTGCACTAAGGATGGCAGTGAAGTAGATGTTGGCCTCGATAAGGTCTTTGTTAAGCCAACCAATAGACTGGAGATGGAAAAGAGAAAAGCACTGGAGCAAGGACAGACCGACGTGCAGAAGCAGAAAGATCCACAGAAGTGTTGTGATAACACACCAGTGAGTTTAGATGAGATTTTAGTGAAGCGTGTATCAAGACTGGAAAGGGAGAAAATGGAGTATGAGAAGAGGAATGCCTCGGGACAAGGACAGACCATTGTGTCACGTGATCAGCGGAAGTATGGCAACATTGCCACAGCATCCGAGAGCTTGGATCAAGTCCTAGTAAAACGTGTCAGTCGACTAGAAAGGGAGAAGATGGAATATGAGAAGAGGAATGCATCAGGAGGAGCAAGAACTGGTGTGCAGACTGGTAACGATGACAAAGCATCTGATAGTTTAGACCAGATCTTGGTTAAACATGTCTCCAGGCCTGAAAAGGAGAAGATGGAGCAAGAAAAGAAGGGTGACAGTGACACACTATTGCTGAAGAAGAGTGCAGATGGAGCGGCCGGAGGCCTCGCTGACATCTTTGTCAAGCGTCCAACGAAGCTTGAGCAAGCCAAGCAGGCTGCTGCTGCTGCTGCTGCTGAAGGAAATTCGACAAGAGTCTTAAACCCCGCTGAAGAGCGCAGGAGAGCGAGGGAGAAAGAGCTTCTGGATGCATGGGGAGGAGAGGGGCTTGGGAGCTCGGTGAAGCCCCATCTGTCCAAGATTGAGAGTGACAAGGTAATTAATTGGTTCTATCACACTAACCTATCACCTGAAGATATGAAATGTACCAGCACTTACAATGTTTCGACTACTTGCCAGGCTGCGTGTAGGAAATCAGAGGGAGAACTGAAGCAGGAGCGCAGAAGAGCGAGGGAGAAGGAGCTTCTGGATGCATGGGGAGGAGTGGGGCTCAGCAACTCGATGAAGCCACATCTCTCCAAGATCGAGAAAGATAAGGTAACTGGTCCTGTTACACTAATCCATCATCCGCCCCCAATTAACGAAAGCATATCAACCCTTACACTTCTTGGACTGCTTGTCAGGCTGCATGGAGAAAACTAGAGGAGGAACAGAAGCAGATATGTGCTGGTACAACGGAGCTGTGACTTTGCTGGGTCGGCACAGCAAGTATATTCTACTCGCTTCCGGTTCTGTTTGTGTTTCATATAGAAACTCCCTGCAGGACATGGATGTCATCAGAATCTCTCCTCCTGTATGTATATCGTGGTGGCAGACCAAACATTGGAAACTTCCATTCCGGAGGAAAGTGAAGTAAGATGTGCAACTTTCTACCAGGCAATGAATTTCGAATTTATCTTTAAGTCTGTGCTCTTCTTAGCTTCTCTCTCTCTTTCTTATCTCGTTGCGTGCTAGCTTGGTATGTCTTGAACGAAACTCACATGCTTATCCTCGGAAGCATATGCGAGGATGAGAACATCCCAGTGCTTCTTTTGACTCTGCCCAATGCCGCAAAGTTGGAAATTTTATCATCAGCTCATCAACAAGTTAAATATAGATGTTAGATGGTACCACGGCATATATGCTGGTTGCTGCTATTTTAATTCTTGATTGTCTTGATTGATGCAAACCAAGGGGTAAAAAGTATAACTGAAACTGACTGTTTTCTTGGAGATAAGATGCCGAGGTCTTACGGAAATTGGAAAAGCTACATGTGATAAGTCTGGTAGATGTGGATGGAATGTTGATTCTTTTGTAAACAAATGAGGGCAGTAGATTCTTCATACTATGGAATTTCTTCCATTCACCAGCATAGCACATTATTGAAGTGTTATCTCAGCGCTACCATGGTGCGCCCTTTTACCATTTCGCTGTGTCTAGTTGCCTTACGATTTTCACCCTCGTTGATGAAGCATATTTGCTTAGAACCGCGGGTTAGTTCACACTGTTGTTTCCCACTACTTTTTCAGCAGTTACTTTGCACGCATTGCTTTATTAAGTTTGGTGAAAAGATGAATCATGAGTGTGAAAAGGGGAGAGTGACAATAGAACCAGAACCTGAGGGGGTTCAGTTCTTCTAGCCGGCAGATATTTATGGCATATCACTTTGGCCTGCCAACCCACCTTATCCATGGTCGTTTTTCCGTTGACGCATACCATATGCAACAAATGATGAGCATGCCAGATTCAGATTCAAGCTAGTAAAAAACACTTGTGGTCCATCTAATTTACCAGCAACCACCCGGGGAAACCAGTATAGCAACTTAGCAAAAGCCCACAGTAGAGTGGTCTCGTCGTGAAATCGATCAAGCCATCCGAAGGCTGAGACAGCGCACCAGCCATTGCGGCTGCTTCGACACCATCACCCCTCCCCGGAGATCACACGCCGCCGCCCTCTGGTGGTGGTGCTGCACCGAGCGGAGCGCCTCGTCTGAGTCGGTCGACGAAGACGGCGTCTGTGGGCTTCTTCTGTCAGAGCAGTCCGTCGCGCTCTCCCGCCTCCTCCTCTGGCTCCGGCTGCCGCCGCCGTGGACGCCGCCGACGGCCAGCGTCAGCTCTAGTTCGTCCTCGCTCTCCGTGGACGGCGGCGTCGCTAGGCGGCCTGTGCCGCCGCTGACGACGGTGTGCTCGTACTCGTCGTCGTCGACAGGGAGCTGCAGGCTCAGCCCCGGGTGCTGCCTGCGCCTCTGCACCTGACGGCAGGGTGGCACCGACGGGCGCCCGCTCTGGTCGCCCATGAGCTGCTTCTGGACTCGGTACAGCCGGTGAAGATCATGCACCTTTCGAGTCGATCGAGCATGAAGGATTTTGTCAGCTCACGAACAAATCCAAGAATACGCAATTGAAAGATGGATGTTATGGTCTGGCTAGGTGCCTACCTGCTGCCTGAAGGTCTGCTCGTGCTTGAGCATGGCCATCTTCATCACCTCCATGTCGCACTGCTGCACGAGCTCCTCCATCTGCGTCATATGCTGCTTCTTTCTTGCTCTTCTCGTCTTGTCTTCGAGGGACTATAAGCTTGCATGAGACAAATGAAAGGAGAGGAGAGACGGGAAAGGTGTGTTGTGGACTTGCGGTAGGCACTACTAGAGGAACTTGGTAGGGGGGGATTTATAAACAAAACATTGGCACGAGAGAGTGCAAAGCACCGGCATGGATTGGAATGGAAACGCTGGCCGCAATGATGCCACAAGCCCTTTCCGCATGGCATGGCATGCCAAACAAAGGGAAATATAGGGGCTGTTTAGGGGGTACATGCTCTGCACGAGATGCCCCTCCCGCAGCAGAGAGCTTTGGCAGGAGTCTACCTAGTTTTAGTCTTTTAAACCCGTGTCCACAGGCTTTTGAGCAGTTCTCTGCGTGGGCAAGGCGTGCGACTGACAGTAGTGTTAAATTGGTCAATTAAAACTAGCAGGACACGCTAGCGGTTGTAAATACGTACTCTCGTTCTTGGCAAGACATGGGTGGCCAAATTTCGTGTTTTGGCCCTTTTTGCATACTATTTCAGGATCTGACCCTGGTTCGAAAAAAATTCGAGATTTGACCCTTTTTCCTATCACGGCCTCTCCTGGCGGTTGGGTTATCTGACATCATGGCGGTAGGGTACTTATCCACGTCAGCACGCAGAAATGGGCGCCGTCCCTCTCCGTCGCACCCTACCGCCAGGGCATCTGGCGGTAGTCTGTCTAATCCTACCGCCAGCGCCACGGGCGGTAGGGTCCGTCTGATTATTTTGCCGAAACACCCGCTACCGCCCATCTCCCCACCCTCCCTCCTCCTCCCGTCGGCGGTTCCTCATTTTCTCCCCAAGTTGCCCTCTCTCCTCTCTCATCTCCTCTACTCCCCTCGGATCTTCATTGTTTCTTCACCGCTTTTATGGATCGAGATGTCCCCAAGAGAGAAACGAAGCTCCTCCAATCCCTCCAATTAGTTTTTGCAAACTTGCTTCCGATTCAACGCATTTTTGCTTCAAATCCCTCATATTTTTGAACTTAGATTGGATTTTTGTACCTAAGATTGTTTTAGCTTGATTGTAGTTGTAGTTCTTAGTTCTTTAGTAAGTAGTGGTATTGAATATGAACTCTAATCAATAGTTCATATGTTAGTGTGAAGATGAACCCTAGTTCATAAAAAAATTTGTTAAAAAATTTTATGATGTAATGCATGTGGGAGGACTTGATAGTAGTTTTATGATGCATGTTGATATGATGATATGAAGATGTTGGAGGATTTTTATTATGATATGATGCATGTTGATATGATGCATATTGGAGTAAACAAAATATATATGATGCAAGTAGTGGATTTGGTTGGAGTAAATATAAGTAGTGGTATTTATTTGATCCATATGTTTAGGTCTCGAACAATGGCACAACCATCGCCCATTCATCTCCAACACGACCCGTCCGGCTTGCCACTTTCAGACGATGTACGAGTCCTTCCCCGAGCTTCGTGCCGGTGACCGATTTTTCAGACGAGTTCCTCTGAGGAGACGAGGGCGGCGGTGGCACGAGAGGGCGAAACGGATCACCGACGATGTGAATTGTTGGTCGCAGAGTGTGAAGGAGTGGAAGAGAGTGAAGGCAGAGATGGAGGAGATCCAACTATCTCTGCCGTGAACGCCGGAAGGGATCATTGAAGTTGCCAAGCAGACTCCAACCCAGTCGCGTAATTTGGGCCGAAGGATCTACTCGAGAGCACTGCGGAGGAGAGAGCCAGGATGCCGCCCCCAAGTGCATCGGCGTTCAATATCATCAGCTGGGGAAGGGCGGAGGCGAAAACTCCAGCGGGCTAGGCAAGGTGGGAGTGCTTGAACGGTCGAATGCCGACCAGCGTTCCGCCTCCGCCTGAACCGGTGGATCCACGCCGATTCTGCCTCCACGTCCAGGCCTAACATACGAGGGGGGAGGTATATCCAACCTATAAACATGTCTGTTGGATATGCATCTATGTTTTAGTACGGGTTGTCAAACTATGGGACAAGTTTGCTATTTGCTATTTCGTACTTATGAATCTATGTGTAAACTCTTTAATATTTGCTATGTGGAACCTTTATTAATATGTGAGTTCAAAATTTGCTATTTGCGGAACTATGTGAAACTAGGAGTATATGATTTAGTAGTAGGCCTATGTGAGGATGTGTGGGTGAAACAATTGCAAGAGATGTGAGATTATGTTGGTGAATGCATATATGTTGGTCCATTTTGTTTTGTTATGTATATATGAATTTTATAAAAAATCTTTCTGTATGTTGAATGCAAGATTGTGAGGACAAAGGCATATGTGATGATTTCTTGTGTGAATATTGTAGATATTTGTTTTGCTATATATCTCCATATGTGATATTTGCTTAATTAACTTTATCCAATCAATGCTTATATATGAACATGGCGCCACCACCACCACTTGATGAGGATGATGACTATGAAGACCCACTTGAGGAAACCATCTGCGCTCAAAGAGTGAGGTGAAAGCGAGCAGGAGGTGTGCAACCTATGGGACAACTTTACGCCACGCGTCTTTGAGTTGATCGGGCGCCATTCGTGACCCGTCTGACAACTACCATGATCGATCGACATGACATGGTATGTTATTAGTGTAGAATCGAAGGAGTTGTTAATAGTTTAGATAATCCATACTTATTAATTGATATGTTTTTCTTATTCAAAAATTGCCAAAAAGACTATCTGAGAGTTGTGGCATCGAGGCTGATGAAGAAGCCTATGCTGGAATACGCCTTACCGCAAGGGGCCCCGTCACTACTTGTGCGTACGGCGTGGACACGGACGGTCGCACAAATTTGAGCACAGATGGGTGAAAGAGCTTCCTCGTTGACAAGAATCTTCATGTTGGACAGGCCATCCTTATTACTATCAGGAAGACCAACCGTCAAGGCTTGAAGATGATGATCGTCATCGATATCATCTAAACTATATATGCGTGTGGCTGCTGATAATCGTCATGTTTGATTGCTACCTATGCTGGCTTCGTGAAACTATTTGGATGTGATCAAACTAGGTTATGTTTATGTCTATGAAATCGTGATCAAACTATGTTATGTTTATGTCTATGAAATTGTGATCAAACTATGTTATTTGGTACTTGTTTCTTAATCCGTAATGGCAAAACTAATTATGCTTATGTCTATGAAATTGTGCTTATTGGTTCTTATGTTCAGGTCCCTTGCATATTTCTATGAAATTGTGATCAAATTATTTGGATGTCTATGAAATTGTGGTCACACTATTTGGATGTAATCAAACTTCTTATGTCTACAAAAACTTTACACGAAACACAGGACCCTACCGCCAGGATCCTCAGCGGTAGGGTCGACTTATCATTGGTGAGCCCTAGCGGTAGGGTGAACCTACCGCCAGGGCGCTTGCATATCTCCCTGCCACACCTTACCGCCAGAGCGGTTGGCGGTAGGATTAGACAGCTTACCGTCAGGTTGTCTGGCGGTAAGGTATTTATCCACGTCAGCGCGCGGTGACGGCCCTCGTCTCCCTCCGTCACACCCTACCGCCAGGGAATCTGGCGGTAGGCTGCATAACCCAACCGCCAGAGGCCCTGGCGGTAGCAAAAGGGTCAAATGACGAATTTTTTTCGAACGGGAGTCAGATCTTGATTTTGTTTGCAAAAAGGGTCAAAACACGAAATTCGGCCGACATGGGTTACAAAATGGTGGTAAAATTTCGTGTTTTGACTCTTTTCTGAAAGTTAGTCGAGATCGGACTTTAATTTGTAAAAAATTAGAGATTTAACCCTTTTGCTACCGCCAGGGGCCTGTACAACCCTATCACCAAAGTGTCTGACGGTAGGTGCGAGCATGCACCGTGTTTCATACTTAGAAACAATTTCCGATAGGGTGTGCAACCCTACCGCCAGGGACCTTGGCAATAGGCTGTTATACCCTACCGCCATAGACCCTGGCGGTAAGAAAATGATCAGATCCCAATTTTTTTTTGCAAAACAGGGCCAGATCTCGATCAAGTTTCGGAAAATGGTCGGTCAAAACACGAAATTTTGCCCAAAATTGTCGCATGCTTTGGCTGCTTTTATCATTGCCTGGCCCCTACCGATGAACTCACACTTGAACAGAAATACACTGAAACTGGTAAAGTAGGGTTCAGACTTCAGAATACAGATACGTGTAAGAAGTGCATGCATTTTGAAGTACCTGTCATCACTGAAAACAAGCAAGGAGCCCGCGCGCACACACATCGGGGTGGGGGGGTGCGTATGTAGGAGTAGGTCTGTACGTGCGGATTGACACTCATTGGGCGACACCGACACATACACGCACGCACGGTGTACGAAAGCTATATACATGCATTCATGCTTGATTCGTCGCGTACATGCATGCATGTAGTATGTGGTGGTGTGCTGACAAAGCAATCCACTCTTTTTGTTAGGAAAACCAAGCAGCAAAAGTGAGAAAAAACAAACTGAAAAGGCCGATGCGTGCTAATCATCGCTTCGAGAGCAAGCAAGCCAGCAATCATCTGTATGTACCATCGTGTAGTTTAGTTTAAGAATAATCATTCTTACTCTATTTGCCCCACCGACCAAGGATTAGCTAACACTAATCGTATGCGTCTGAGTCTGGATCGATTCGATCATCAAACCATTCAGTTCTGAGTGACCATCGTCTCCCATTGTTGGGAACACAACGAGACGTTGTGCAAAATTTTCATCTCCATGGTGCGACTTTGATTGAAGATAGGATAGGACCATACTAGGAGCTAGGACTGGGGCATGCAGAAAGGTGAACGGGAAAGGAAGGAAGGATGAGTTGGAACAAGTTGGAATGGGAATGGATAAGACCGGTCGTACCGTGTGTATGGGCGGCTAGTCCACGGGGCGAGACAACGGCGCACGCGCTGCCGGCAGTGAGAGGTGCATCCGTACTTGGTGGCGGCCCACCATGGACGCATAGAAATAGAATCAACACCATTGCCCGACATGAGCTGACCAGACCCGGCGCCTCCCTCGTTTATCGGCTTTTCTCTACGGAAAGAACTGCCGCGAAAGCTGAGATGCCCTCCCGTACCACGTTCTGTTTTTTTGGCGAGGGTACCGCGTTATATTGTAGTGCCTTTTTTTTCCAAGTTAGCGGAAGAGCTGCTAAAAAACCCCATTGCAGAAGAAGAAGCGATGGCTTGCTCGATTTATTTGGGGGAAACCGGGCGAAAACCTGTACGACAGGCACACCGCATGCCACACCTAACTAAACCAAATCTAAACCGCCACAAGCCCTACAAAAGCGTCAAAAGGCCGAGCAAACACAACACAACCAGAAAAGGCACATCATCGAGGAGGTCGGCGCAATCGTACATCGTCATTCGCTCTCATGGCTCGACAAATTCGACCTCATCACAACTTCACTCAAGAGCAATATTTGGCCATGATCACCACAAGTATGTTTGACGGCCTTATCGACACCGGAGAGAGAAGACATATCCGATAGACGAGTGGGCATGTTTCGCCCTGGTTCCGAGAGGACGACCAACCTGACTTGTCTGACATTGCCCCATATCAAGAGAGCTCCAATCCCACGACACCGCTGGCCAATGACCGGCCCTAGACCGAGCGACTGACGCACCACCACAGATACCACACTGAAAGTGCAATCATGCCCTTAATCATATTTTGATGTTAATGACAATATACATATAAGGGAATAGTTATGTTTGTTAAGTGAATACATGTGTTATTTGTCCCTTTGGCATCTTTGTATGGATAGGACCCACCAAAAATGGGTATAACAAAAGCATGGTGAAAACTAGAAAAGAAGTGTAGCTTTTTGGGTTAATCTTGAGTTATAGGGATCCACACTATCAAGAGGAGATCAAAGGGGGATTGTGAAATATTTGCCCAAGTCAACATTTTCACTACGTTGATACTACTCATATACTTCCTAAAAAGTCTTAGGCAAAACCAACCACCATAAAGATTTAGCCAAAATAGCCACCTTACATTCACAACCGGATCATCTGGTTGCTACTTGGATCATCTGGATGGCGTCCCAACGTCCGGCTAGGCTACCAGGAGCTAACAGAAAAAGAACGTCAGAGCCAGATCATCCGGGGTCCAACCTGGACATCCAACAGCAGCCCGAAAGCGCAGCCTGGACGCCTATCTAGAGAGTATTTTCATCTGGGGTGCGTCCGACGTATCGTACTTCGTCTCAGATCATCTGGTGTGACGCACCCGATTTAATCGTACACTAATCATACACGCAAACGTGTACGATCAAGATCAAGGACTCACGGGAAGATATCACAACTCAACTCTAAAATAAAATAAGTCATACAAGCATCATAATATAAGCCAGGGGCCTCGAGGGCTCGAATACAAGTGCTCGATCATAGACCAGTCAGCGAAGGCAACAATATCTGAGTACAGACATAAGTTAAACAAGTTGTCATAAGATGGCCAACACAAACTGGGATACAGATCGAAAGAGGCGCAGGCCTCCTGCCTGGGATCCTCCTAAACTACGCCTGATCGTCGGCGGCGGCCTGCACGTAGTAGTAGGCACCTCCAGTGTAGTAGGAGTCACCGTCGACGGTGGCGTCTGGCTCCTGGGCTGCAGCATCTGGTTGCGACAACCAGAAAGAAATGGAAAGGGGGAAAGAGGGAGAAAAGCAACCGTGAGTACTCATCCAAAGTACTCACAAGCAAGGATCTACACTACATATGCATGGGTGTCGCAGTAAAGGCAATATCGGTGGACTGAATCGCAGAATGCCGTAATAAGAGGAGGATAGCTAGTCCCGTCAAGACTACGCTCGGCAGCCTCCATCTTGCAGCATGTAGAAGAGAGTAGATGGTAAGTTCACCAAGTATCATCGCATAGCATAATCCTACCCGGCGATCCTCCCCTAGTCGCCCTGTGTGAGAGCGATCACCGGATTATATCTGGCACTTGGAAGGATGTGTTTTATTAAGTATCCGGTTCTAGTTGTCATAAGGTCAAGGTACAACTCTGGGTCGTCCTGTTACCGAGGATCACGGCTATTCGAAAAGATAAACTTCCCTGCAGGGGTGCACCACATTACCCAACACGCTCGATCCACTTTGGCCGGACACACTTTTCTGGGTCATGCTCGACCTCGAAAGATCAACACGTCGCAGCTCCACCTAGGCACAACAGAGAGGTCAACACGCTGGTCTAAATCCTATGCGCGCAGGGGTCTGGGCCCATCACCCATTGCACACCTGCACATTGCGTACTCGACCGGAAGCAGACCTAGCCCCCTTAATACAAGCACAGGCTTACGGTCCAATCCGGTGCGCGTCGCTCAGTCGCTGACGTCACGAAGGCTTCGGCTGATACCACAACATCGAGTGCCCATAACTGTTCCCGTGTAGTTGGTTAGTGCATATAGGCCAGTGGCCAGACTCAGATCAAATACCAATATCTCGTTAAACGTGTTATTTTTAAGTAACCGCGGACGCCGACCAGGGCCAGGCCCAGCTCTCTCCTAGGTGGTCTCAACCTGCCCTGCCGCTCATACAAAGTAATGTGATTGGGGCCGTCGAGAACTCAGGCCCACCACTACCTGGATGGAGCCACCTGTCCTTTCAGCCCCCACATCGGAATCACTTGCGGGTACTCTACGAGCCGACCCGACTTTAGTCACCACATGTATCTTATATTATGTATATAAGTATATATCTGTGATCACCTGGTAGTATCGCATGGCAGACGGACAAGAATGTAGGGCCAGTGATGGAATACTAACATCATATACTAAGCATTTAGATTGCAGGTAAGGGTAACAACTGACAATGACAGGCTATGCAGCAGAATAGGATTAACCGAAAATAGTAACATGCTACACTACTCTAATGCAAGCAGTAGAGAAGGAATAGGCGATATCTGGTGATCAAGGGGGGGCTTGCCTGGTTGCTCTAGCAAGAAGGCAGGATCGTTGTCGATGTAGTCGATCACAGGGGTATCGGCAGCGGTCTCATGGTCTACCGAAAAGAAGTAACAGAGGGGGAACACAATAAATAATAGAGCAATCAAAGTATCATAAAGCATAACATGGAATACGCGGTGCTAGGGGTGACCTAACGCAGCGCTACACGTTGCAGATGAAGCGGGAAATTAACTGGAACATTTTCCCGGTTTCGGACATCTGTCAGATAGATGAACTAGAGGGGAAGGTTCCATGTTTGCAGTGTTGGACGCATCTAACAAGTATGAGGATAGCGCACTCAGGTTCGTCTCATTTTTTGATCAACTTTCATGTAGAAAACTTTTTCATCTGGGCTACAGTTTATTTTCTATAATTTTTCTAAAGTTTTAAATGATTTTCTAGATTTTCTTATTTATTTTTAATTCCGAAAATCAGTAGTTAAAAACTGGGTGCACCCAGTGTAGTGCACCAGAGGTGTACCAGTGAGGGTGACTGAGGGAGTCCTGGATTAGGGGGTCCTCGGACGGCCGGACTATATACTTTAGCCGGGCTGTTGGACTATGAAGATGCAAGATTGAAGACTTCGTCTCGTGTCCGGATGGGACTCTCCTTGGCGTGGAAGGCAAGCTTGGCAATACAGATATGTAGATCTCCTCCCTTGTAACCAACTCTGTGTAACCCTAGCCCCTCCGATGTCTATATAAACCGGGGGGTTTAGTCCGTAGGACAACAACAATCATACCATAGGCTAGCTTCTAGGGTTTAGCCTCTACGATCTCGTGGTAGATCAACTCTTGTAATACTCATATCATCAAGATCAATCAAGCAGGAAGTAGGGTATTACCTCCATCGAGAGGGCCCGAACCTGGGTAAACATCGTGTCCCCTACCTCCTGTTACCATCCGCCTTAGACGCACAGTTCGGGACCCCCTACCCGAGATCCGCCGGTTTTGACACCGACATTGGTGCTTTCATTGAGAGTTCCACTGTGTCGTCACCATAAGGCTTGATGGCCCCTTCGATCATCGGCAACGATGCGATCCCGAGTGAGGTTTTCCTCCTCGGGCAGATCTTCGTATTCGGCGGCTTCGTACTACAGGCTAACTCGCTTGGCCATCTGGAGCAGACCGAAAGCTACGCCCCTGGCCATCAGGTCAGGTTTGGAAACTTGAACTATACTGCCGACATCCGCGGAGACTTGATCTTCGATGGATTCAAACCCATGCCAGGTGCGCTGCACGATCACGACGAGCATGATTTAGCTCTGCCCTCGGACTGTGTTCAGGAGATCACACCTGTAACTACTCCGACCTTCAATCCGGAACAAATCACGCCATCTGTGGACGGATGGATGGACCCCGCCCCAGAGGCCGCACACTCAGCGGCGATAGCGCCGAATACTGACTTCACCTCCTACGAGACCCGTGTTGCCGAACCATTGGATTCGTCCCCGGCCACAGACTCCGAGCCGCTTGTGTCCGTGCCCGTCAAATCCAATTGGGCACCGATCATGGAGTTTACCTCCACGGATATCTTTCAGCACTCGCCTTTTGGCGACGTACTAAATTCGCTGAAGTCTCTCTCCCTGTCGGGAGATCCTTGCCCGAACTATGTCCGGCTAGAATGGGATGCGGACGACAAAGAAATTCGCGCCCCACCCGCCACCCACTTAGTAGCCACTGTCGATGATTTAACCAACATGCTCGACTTCGGCTCCGAAGACATCACCGGTATGGACGACAATGCAGGAGACGAAGAAGAACCACCACCCACAGGGCGCTGGACTGCCACCTCATCATATGATATATACATGATGGATACCCCCAAAGAAGGCGATGGCGATAAGACAACGGAGGATGACCCCTCCAAGAAGCAACCCAAGCACCGACGTCAGCGGCGCCGCTCTAAGTCTCGCCATAGCAAAAGTAGTGATACCGGCACAAGAAACAGTAACACTCCGGATAGTGCCGAAGACGACGACAATCCCCTCCAGCCAGATTTAGAGCGGGAGGATGAACAAGCTAGGCCTCCAGAACAGGTAGCAGACGGAGAAACGGAGGATGACAATTACATGCCTCTCTCCGAAGACGAGGTGAGCCTCGGCGACGAAGAATTTATCGTGCCTGAGGATCCTGTCGAGCAGGAGCGCTTCAAGCGCCGGCTTATAGCCACAACAAACAACCTAAAGAAAAAGCAACAACAACTTCGAGCTGATCAAGATCTGCTAGCAGATAGATGGACCGAAGTCCTGGCAGCCGAGGGATACGAACTCGGGCGCCCGACCAAGAGTTATCCAAAACGCAGGTTGCTACCTCAACTCGAGGAGGAAGCATTGAAACCTACATCACCAGCGTATGATACGGCTGATCGGCCACCTCGTGGCCGAGACAGAGAGGCATTTCAGCCTGAAGTCCAGCCTGCACCCCGCCGCCACTCAAACAAAAATACCAAGGCCCGGGGCAACACGGGGGACCTGCAAGACGTATTGGAAAACAAGGAAAAACATGAAAGATCGATCTACGGATCACGGGGGCGGGCACCAACGCGAGACGATGACCGTCACGCCGGATACACTAAAAGCAAATCCGGCCGGGCCAAATACGGCAGACAAGACTCGTATGAACTGCGTCGTGATATAGTCCAACACAGAGGCGCCGCACACCCCCTATGCTTCACTGATGAAGTAATGGATCACGAATTCCCAGGAGGGTTTAAACCCGTAAACATCAAATCATATGATGGTACTACAGACCCCGCGGTATGGATAGAAGACTTCTTCCTCCACATTCACATGGCCCGCGGGGATGACCTACATGCCATCAAGTATCTCCCGCTAAAACTCAAAGGGCCGGCTCGGCATTGGCTCAATAGCTTGCCGGCAAACTCCATCGAAAGTTGGGAGAGCCTGGCAGATGCATTCCTAGACAATTTCCAGGGCACTTATAATGCGATCACGGACGCCGAGGATTTAAGTCATATAACTCAAAGACCTGAGGAATCGGCCAGGAAATTCTGGACCCGGTTCCTAACCAAGAAGAACCAAATTGTCGACTGTCCGGATGCAGAGGCCTTAGCGGCATTTAAGCATAATATCCGTGACGAATGGCTCGCCCGGCACCTCGACCAAGAGAAGCCAAAATCCATGGCAGCCCTCACGACACTCATGACCCGCTTTTGCGTGGGCGAAGATAGCTGGTTGGCTCATAGTACCAATACAACAAGCGAACCTGGCATATCAGAAGCCAGGGATAGCAACGGCAAACCACGACGCAACAAACACAAGCGCCACAAATATGGTGAAAAGCCCGAAAATACGGCAGTTAATGCCGGGTTCAGGGGCTCAAAGTCCGGTCAGCGGAAAGGGCCACCCAAACATAAAAATCCGGGTCCATCCAGTCTGGACCGCATACTCGATCGCCAATGCCAAATTCAAGGCACCCCAGAAACGCCAGCCACCCATACCGACAGAGAATGCTGGGTCTTCAAACAAGCCGGCAGGGCAGGCGCCAAAGACGAAGGGGGGTCTCAAAGCGACAATAGCGACGAAGATCCCAAATCACCGAACACAGGAAGGCAAAAGAAGTTTCCCCCGCATATTCAATTGGTGAATGTGGTAAATACCACCCAAATTACTAACTCGGACCGGATACGCACCCTCAGGGTTGCCAACTTAACGGAACTAGCCGTCCCACAATATAAACTAGGTCCGGTCACCTTCAACCGCACGGATCATCCGGTTAACGCCAATCATGGCAATCCAACCGCACTAGTCCTCGACCCAATAATAGACGGGTTCCACCTCACTCGAGTCCTTATGGATGGAGGCAGCAGCCTAAATCTGCTTTACCAGGACACAGTGCGCAAGATGGGCATCGATCATTCGGCGATCAAACCCACTAAAGCCACTTTTAGAGGCATTATACCAGGTATGGAAGCCAGCTGTACAGGCTCCATCGCCCTTGAGGTAGTCTTCGGATCACCAGAAAATTACTGTATCGAAGAGTTAATCTTTGAAATCGTCCCTTTCCGAAGTGATTATCAAGCACTGGTCGGATGAACCGCGTTAGCTCGATTCAACGCGGTGCCACATTACACCTATCGCAAGCTCAAGATGCCCGGTCCACACGGCGTCATCACGGTTAATGGCAAGGCCGAACCTTCCCTCGGCACCAACAAATACACCACTGCCTTAGCAGCGGAAACAACGAGCAACACCTTGCAGCCGAACCTCGAGTCAACGTCCAGGCTTCCATACACCGTCAAGGGACTCCGAACTGCCCCGCGGAAAGATAGCACGGCTCGTCCATAGCTCAATTAAACACTCTGGTAAAAGCCAGGACAGGACGAGCTCAGCGGCTCAACCGCTCTCCGGCACGCAAATGTTTCTTACATTTCCTTCGCAGGTTCACCTCTGCGCCGACTAGGACGGGCCATACGGAGGCAACTCAAACGTGCAAGGGGATCCTTAGAATGACCATCCGGCTATATCACGGATCCGCACTCAGCTTGTTCCCCCCTGGTCTCAACAGGTTCCGCAATCATATTCCCTTTCTATCACATTACTTGTACTCATACGCATAGACGTACTATTCAAATACAACATATGGATTTATCTGACGTTTACCTGCTCTTATTTCTTATCAAAATTATTTTGTCCAGTGGCATCCGTACACAGCGATATGCCTTAAAATATGCCAAGGGCTTCGTTTTACCCATAACACGACAATAAAGTCCGAACACCTTCATGGAAGTTCGGCACCCCGAATCTATAGCATTATATGCATCAGCTTCGAATCATGTCTTGGGTCAATAGTTGGGTTTTCCCGGCTCCCATGTTTTGGTACCTTACGTTCCGTTATATCGGCTAAGGTAGCACTGGAGACCCATCACGATTATGTCCCGGTTCTTCCGGACGAGCACCTCGATGAAAGCTGAAAACTGGATCGTCATGATACAAATGAGAGCTGGTCACCTGTTCGAGAGGTCACAAAATCTTTAAGGATTTCTCCGGCATAATGCCATAACCAATGCAGCGTCACGATGGATCGGTTTTTTCTCCGATCGGTGCTTATAGAGCCCCTAGTACGGTCTTCCGAACACCGAGGCTGCGCCTACCATACTAAAGCTCCTATGGCTAAGTGAGAGTGATAAAGCCCTATAGTCTGATTGCACAGTTGTTGTCTGATCACCTCCTTGAAGGACCCAAAAGCTGGGATAAGGAGTGCTCAGGTTTATCCTCGAACACCCCTGCATTCTTACGTGGGCGAAGCCGACGGTAGCCAACTCTTAGGTTTAACATATAAAACGGCCGCACGGGAGGGTAAACTTTTATATAACAGGCAAAAAATAAATGGCCTTGTTTAAACATTACAAAGGACAACATGATTGGCATTCATGGGAATATAATGCCCTGGTACATAGCTCCGCCGCAAGGTAGGATCCTTTCCAGACACTCTCATAATACAATTCAGGCTTGCGGTGCTCCTTCCCCTCTGGCGGTCCTTCAGTCATCAGCTTTTCAGCATCCATCTTCCCCCAGTGCACCTTTGCACGGGCGAAGGCCATTCGCGCACCTTCTATACAGACCGACCGCTTGATGACGTCAAGTCGAGGGCAAGCGCTTACAAGCCGCTTCACGAGCCCGAAGTAGCTGCTTGGAATCGGCTCGGCAGGCCACAACCAGATAACCAGATCTTTCATGGCTAGTTCCACCGCCTTATGCAGTTCAATCAGCTGTTTCAGTTGATCGGCAAAAGGCACCGGATAATTCGGCGCTAAATACTGCGACCAGAAAAGCTTCTCTGTGGTGTTCCTTTCTTCGGTTCGGTAGAATTGGGCGGCATCTGATATGCTACAAGGTAGCTCGGCAAATACCCCTGAGAAATCTGGATTCAAAATTAGGAACATAGTTTTCCCCTCAAATACTTGCTTTACATGGAAAAAGCCTTACCCGCCGCGATCTTTCTCGCCTCTTGGATCCCCTGCAGGGCGCTTTGGGTTTCCCCCCGGGCATCGCTCGTTGCCTGATGTGCCTTGATGAGTTCGGATTCTTTCTCTGTTAAACTCTGCTCCAAGGTCTCGCATTTTCTTACGACCTCTTGCAGCTCCTGCTCAGCTTTAATAACCCTAGCCTCGTGTTTCTCACGAAGAGTCCGCTCTGTGGCTGTCTTTTTCTCGGCCTCGGCAACGGCCTTTTTAAGGGCCTCGACTTCGGTCATAACCCCTAGCACACATTATGCAGCTTATTTCATACTAAAAATTTATTCGCAATAAACGCGAGCAAAGCTTGTGCATACCTTGTTTATCTCTCAACTGCATTCTCAATTGGCCAAGTTCTTCTATGGCCCGCTCCAGACTTTGATTCAGTCCGGAGATCTCCGCAGTACAAGAGGCAGCAGCCGCTACGGACGCCTGCTTGTAACAGAAGAGAAATCAATATCATTCAATGAATCTTCCTGCGATCATCAATTCGATCCCCTGTCCGGTTCTTCCTTTCACCGAACAATGTATCAGGGGCTACTATCTATACTATGACACTCTTCGACAACTCATAAAACATACCTCAAAGCCTCTTATAAGGCTGGTATAGGCTTCGTTCAGTCCACTCTCAGTTGAATGAACCTTCTCAATCACCGCACCCATAAGGGGACGGTGTTAATCAACGATGGAGGCATTTTTCAACGCCCCCAACAAAGCATCCGACACTTCTGGATGGACAGAGGTCGCCGATGGAACAGATTCGCCCCTCGGTAGGGAGGCTGCCTGCTTGATTCTGGAGCCGTATAGGTCTCTGAAATCGCATCCGGCTGGGAGCCGAACTCAGGATCGCCCCCGCCGTCAGCTCCCATGGGAATCTTTTCCCCCATGTGTCCGGCCCCTAAGGTTTGACCTCCAGGTGCCGCCTTGACGGTTTTTCCCTTTCCTCCTTGGCCGGGGTCCTTCTGGGACGAAGCCTCGGTGTTATGCACCTGTTTGGAGGAAGGGTCCTTTGGGGGCGTCCCGCTCTCCATAGCATCTGAGCTCAGCAAGTCCTCTAATGAGGATTGTTTGGTACGGGACCTCGCCGGACTATAAAAAATATGGCTTAGGTTAAAATACTAAGCCATGATGAGTCCGGACGCCTAAAACATACTCGGATTTTATATACTTACGAGTTCACCAGGGGCTGGGCCCCGGGATCCCATGCCGGGCCGCTGTCGGCGGCGGCAGTGGACTCCTCCGGAAGAGGAGTGTTTCCCCTTTTTGGGCAGCTCGACCTCCAAGTGTACGGAGGCCGTCCTCTTCTTTCTTCCCCCCGCAGGGTGAAAGGATCGATATAGTTGACTAGAGGGGGGGGGGTGAATAGGCAACTAACTATTTTTAAGCTTTTCTTTACCAATTTAAACTTTGCAATAATAAAGGTTGTCTAGATGTGCAACTAGGTGGACAACCTATATGATGCAAACAACACAAGCGCAAGAGCAAGTAAGGATAGGAACACAAATAAGCTTGCACAAGTAAAGGGATAAGTTAACCAAGAGTGGAGCCGGTGGAGACGAGGATGTGTTACCGAAGTTTCTTCCTTTTGAGGGGAAGTACGTCTCCGTTAGAGCGGTGTGGAGGCACAATGCTCCCAAGAAGCCACTAGGGCCACTGTAATCTCCTCACGCCTCGCACAATGCAAGAGCCGTGATTCCACTATTGGTGCCCTTGAAGGCGGCGACCGAACCTTTACAAACAAGGTTGGGGCAATCTCCACAACTTAATTGGAGGCTCCCAACAACACCACAAGCTTCACCACAATGGAATATGGCTCCACGGTGACCTCAACCGTCTAGGATGCTCAAACACCCAAGAGTAACAAGATCCGCAAGGGATAAGTGGGGGGAATCAAATATCTTGTGGTGGAAGTGTAGATCGGGCCCTTGTCACCCAATCCCAGCAAATCAACAAGTTTGATTGGCTAGGGAGAGAGATCGGGCCAAAATGGAGCTTGGAGCAACAATGGAGCTTAGAGAGAGAAGAGGTAGTCAACTAGAGGTAGAAGACGCCCCTTATATAGTCGTGGGAAAAATCCAACCGTTATCCACATGTTCAGCTCATGACGCACGGTACTACCGCTCGGGCGCGATTATCATGAGGCTGCGGTACTACCGTGGAGGACCACGGTACTACATGCAAGCGATACATGCCGGAACTTGCACGACTAAGGCGATTACTACGCTTGCGGGTACTACCGCTCCCACTTGCGGTACTACCGCAAGGCAGAGAGTCACGACACAGGAAGGGCGCGGATGAAATAAATTACATCCGTGCCAACTTCCTGAAACTGCGGTGGTACAAAAATCCGGACGGTACTACCGCTCCCGAGGAGCGGTACTACCGCTATGCGCCTACTACCGTGAAACTACGGTACTAGGTAGGAGGGCCACGGTACTACGGCTCCTAGGGAGCAAGATTACCGTGGGCCCGGCGGTACTACCGCTATTTGACGCGGTACTACCGTGGGGGCGCGGATGTAAAAATTACATCCGCCCTACTACCACACCAGGCGGCACTAGGCACGGGAGTCAGCGGTACTACCACTCCGAGGAGCGGTACTACCGTGACACCTAAGCGGTACTACCGCGTGTACTTATGATACTACCGCAAGTACAAAGATCGCCAGATTTTCGCACAACCAAGATAACGAAGGGAAGCTCCAAAATGCAGGGAAAGGAGGGACAAGTGTACGTGTTGATTCCACCCAAACCTTTTCGACGCGGACCCCCTCTTAATAGTACGGCTCTCCTACGACTCAAATCCACCAAAAAGAAACGTAGGACGACGCCGTCTTCAATAGTCTCCGAGGGGCACCGAATCATCACGTGCCTAGAGATGAACCATCTGAGGAACTCAAAACACACGATTAGTCCGCAAAAGTATCGTCATCAATCACCAAAACACTTACGGGATAAATATGCCCTTACAATCTCCCCCTTTTTGGTGGATTGATGACAATCTGATTTGCACAAAGATACAATAATATAGAGCAAGGGCAAACCTCCTCTCCAAAATATAGACGGGCTCCCCCTAGGCGTGTGCACTCTGGATGAATGCTTTGGACTGCATAGCACACGTACTAGGATCACCACTCCCCTATATTTTAGAGACAAAGGCCCAAGAATAACATCTAAGCAACATATAGCACAATATAACACAAGCTTGCTAAGATAGATAGAGTGCATATGTCTTACACCATATGAAGGAAAAGCAACTAAAACGAGGTTCAAACGAGGTTCAACCGAGAACGCAATAAACACACCAAACGCGAACACGACACAAGACTTGCAAATCCTCACGCTCTCTCCCCTTTGGCATCGAGGCGCCAAAAGGCGTAGAGGACACCTACACAAGCGGTGGCTCAAGCAGGGGAAGTCGTCCCAACCCTCTCTGTCAGACTCCTCGGCGGGGATGGACTCCTCGGCGTCCTCCTCGTAATCAGTCCACTTGTAGCCTTGCTTCTCCATCCACTCGGCCTCTGGAGTGATGTGCTCCTCGACCATGAGACACATCCTCACCATAGAGCTTCAAGATCTTCCTGTCCCGGCGACGACTCTCCTTGGATGCCACGTGAGTCCTGTACTGCCCCTAGGCTTGCATGCAGAAAAGAGTCTTCATCTTGTCCTTCAGCTTCGTGGCCCATGAAGGCATAGAGGGGCTCTGGGAAGGCCTAGCAGCATGGCCCTCAGCAACATTCTCGGCGCCATCATCCTCCTCTCCAACAACAGCCCTAGCAGTAGACGCCTCGACATGAGTAGTAGTGTTGGCCCAGTTGGATTTGACACGCAGACAGATGGGGTCATGGCGAATCCAGTCAGGGGCAAGGAACTCCTCACCAGGGAACATCTTCTCCCAGGTCCTCGAGATCAGCAGAAACAGATAGGGCCCATAGATAGGCACTTTGCAGTTGAACACCGCAAACCGAAGCTCACACCACATGATATGTGAGACATCAAGTGGCTGAGTCTGAGACAAACGAGCCTCCTCGCAGATGAGCATCATATCCACCATATAGGCATGTACCTTGTCCTTGTCACCAATGCGAGGGAACAAGGAGTTGCGGAAGATGCGGTACATGATATCCAGAAAAGAGTTGAGCACGAACCCTATCTTGCCACTTGGAAGCGTCTTCTCAACATAGTACGGTGCAAGCCTGTCCTTGTTGGCGTAGTCGAGAGTTGGCATGAGGCGAACACCCACGGGAGAGTCGAGCCCGTCATCGGGAACTTGGAGCAAATCCATGAACTCCTTCCAGTAGCGATCGACCACGGCCATTGGTCATCCAGGTCATCCTCCTCTCCTCATTGGGGTGAAAGTAAATCAAGCAAAGAACTGACCAATGAGCTCGTGGATCATAGTCAAGGTGAAAGGATATCACATGCTCAATGCCAAACTGCTCCACCAAGTCCGTAGCCTCTCCAAAGTAGGCACAGAACTTGTCCTTCCTCAAGTGATGCATGTCAATCCACTTCACATCCACATAGGTATTCTGCTTGTTCTTGATGACATCCAGATAGACGTTGGTTTGATACTTGTTCTAGAACAGCTCACAGCCCCTGACAGAGGAACGAGGGGTCACGTACGGGTCAATTTGCCTGAGACGGACGTAGTCAGATTGGGGCATCTCATCCATGCCCTTGGCGGGCTCCTTGAACTTGTTGGCAGTTGTCTTGTCATGGCGCTTGGGGGCGAGGAGGAGCCCTCGGTGCTTCACGGGGGTTCTTGTGAGCAGCTTGGAGCCAGTGTCACGGCTGGGATTGGACCGGCGAGAGCCACCACCTGAGACACACACGCAAAGCACCAAAGACGCAAAGAAGATCAATGCAAAGGCCACGATAAAGCACAAGAAACACATAGGAGACATATGAGAAAGTTGGCATGCGATAGGTGTGAGTCACGGTAGGACTTCCACTGCCTGCGGCACTAAAGCATTAATCTTTGCTCCAAACGCGGTAGTAGTACTGCGAGGTCACGGTAGTACCGTGGTTGGAGCGAAGTAGAGCTTTAGTGCCGCACAGAACGGTAGTACCGCACCAAGGGCGGTAGTACCGCAGCAAGCGGTAGTACCACCATACGGGCGGTAGTACTGCAGCGTCGCAGATCCAACTAGCAATTTGAATCTGAAAAGAACCGCGAAACAACGGCGATTACTACAGTGGTCAGATCTAGCGCATGACAACAATACACATATAAATCCTATGCAATACCACACTCCTTCATCCTATTCTTGCAGAGATGAAGCCTATCAATCTCAAGAACACACAAGCCTCCCCCAAAACCTAGAAACACCAAACACCATCAACACGGAGAGGGAGTTGGGGAAAAACCTAGGTCATAGCAAGAGCACGTGGTGGGGAACGATCCCACCGGTCGGAATCACGGGAGGGCAGCCGGTGGAGGAGATCCGGCGAAGGACGCCGGTTCCGTTCTTGAGCAAGGGAGAGAAGGAGGCGACGTGGGGAGAAGACAGCGAATGGGTATGGGGAGTTAGAACTCCCCCTGCCCGTCCTTATCCCCACGCCCTCGAACCGTCACGGTAGTACCGCGTATCATCGCGGTAGTACCACTCGGGCGGATGTTCCGCACCGAGGCGGTAGTACCGCTCAACCGGGCGGCAGTAAAAAATTACTGCCGTGAGGTCGCGATCTGCGTGCTCCATAAGCGTAGTATGCGTGGCAGGCTGCGGTAGTACCGCAGCTGGCCGCGGTAGTACCGCAGCTGGACGTGGTAGTACCGTGAACTCAAGTCACCGTAGGTTTCAAAAACGAAAAGAGGGCCTTTGCAAGGAAACTTTTTACACACAAGAAACCACAAACTCTAGCACAAACCAGAGGCAAAGACAACAGAAACCACCAAACGACAAGGCCTCTCAAGGAGAGAGGGTGGTGGCCGAAGCCACCTATGTTTGAGTGGGATGGTATGGCACCGCGAAGAATTATCCTTGGGCCCATGACCAAAACTCGTCTTTGGAACACAAGTACCATCAAAAATGGCTAATGTGAAAGAGGTGATCGATTTATGCATAATGGGGGGAGGGAGAGTTCATTGAGAGAACAACACTCCCCCTATGTCCATGCCTACACCTAAACTAGACAACAAGTTGAGTGTGGTGGGGAGTGCACGGGCTCAAGTCACATTGCTCAAATCAATGATATTTAGCTCATGCCTTAACTCGCTAAATCTTGCTTCATCTAAGGGCTTCGTGAATATATCCGCAAGGTTATCGAGTGTTGACATACTTGAGCTCGATCTCCCTCGCCTAATGTGATCCCGGATGAAATGATACCGAATCTCGATGTGCTTCGTCTTGAAGTGTTGCACCGGGTTGAGAGAAATCTTGATGGCACTTTCATTATCACACCAAAGAGGCACTTTGTCACAAATGACACCGTACTCCTTTAAAGTTTGCCTCATCCATAGGAGTTGAGCACAACAACTACCGGCCGCCACATATTCCTTGCTTCGTGGACGAGAGAGACACACAACTTTGCTTCTTGGAAGACCAACTTACCAAGGAGCAACCAAGAAATTAGCACCCTCTGAAGTGGACTTCCTATCCACTTTGTCTCCGCCCAATCGGAATCAGTAAATCCTTCAAGCTTGAAGTTTTCTCCTCTTGGGTACCATAAGCCAAAGTTTGGGGTATGAGCCAAATATCGAAGATTCGCTTGACCGCCACATAGTGACTTTCCTTTTGTGCGGCTTGAAACCGTGCACACATTCCCACACTCAACATGATATCCGGTCTAGATGCACAAAGGTAAAGCAAGGAGCCAATCATGGAGTGATATACCTTTTGATCCACCGCTTTACCATTGGGATCAATGTCAAGTTGGCACTTGGTGGGCATTGGTGTAGTAGCCGGCTTGACATCACTTAGCTTGAATCTTTTGAGCATGTCTTGAGTGTATTTGGCTTGGTTGATGAAGGTTCCTTCTCTTCTTTGTTTGATATCGAAACCAAGGAAGAACTTCAACTCTCCCATCGAAGACATCTTGAACTTGGAGGTCATGAGAGCGGCAAATTCCTCATTGAAAGCTTTGTTAGGAGAACCAAAGATAATATCATCAACATATAGTTGGCATACAAACAACTCCCCATTGACCTTCTTAGTAAAAAGAGTGGGATCGATTTGCCCCACTTCAAATCCACGATCTTGTAACAACTTCGGTAAGGTGGTCATACCACACACGTGGGGCTTGTTTAAGGCCATAGAGTGCCTTATCGAGTTGATACACATGATCCGGGAAGTAGGGGTCCTCGAACCCGGGGGGTTGCTTGACATAGACCAACTCATTAATGGGACCATTAAGAAAAGCACTTTTCACATCCATTTATTGCAACTTAAAGTTGTGATGGGAAGCATAAGCAATCAACAAACGAATGGATTCAAGACGAGCAACGGGAGCAAAGGTTTCACCGTAGTCGATACCCTCGACTTGGGAGTAGCCTTGTGCTACCAATCTTTCCTTGTTGCGTAATGATGTTCCCATGAGCATCTTGCTTGTTCTTGAAAATCCACTTGGTTCCAATGACGTTGTCGTTCTCCGATGGCCTTGGCACCAATCTCCACACCTTGTTGTACTCGAAGTTGTTGAGTTCTTCATGCATGGCATTGAGCCAATCCGAGTCTTGGCGCCTCATAGACCTTTTGAGGTTCAACACAAGAGACAAAAGCGTGATGTTCACAATAGTTTGCCAATTGTCTACGAGTGCTTACCCCTTTTCTTAGGCTTCCAACCACATTCTCCATGAGATGGCCTTTTGTGGTGAGTTTGGAAGCAATCTTAGCGGCACGACGCTCTAATTCCTCCTCGGAGGTGAGATGAGGAGGGGTCACTTGATCATCTTGAGCGCCGTCTTGAGCATGATCTTCATCTTGAGCATTCTCGGGGGAGAGAACTTGACCTTGGGCATCATTTGAAGCGTTATCATCGTCTTGAGCACGATCTTGCCCTTGGTCTTGTTCATGAGGTTGAGGGCCTTCACTTTGTTCTTCGTAAGCGTGTGGGCCTTGGGTTGGTGATGGCTCCACTTGAGTGGAGCATTGTCCTTCTCCTTCGGCCACAAGGCGTTCCTCAATGGGTAGGATAAAACCGACTCCCATTCTTCTTATGGCTTGAGGAGGAATTTCATCACCTACCTCACAACTGCCACTTTGCTCCACTTGGGAGCCGTTATTCTCATCAAACTCCACGTTACACGTCTCCTCAATAAGTCCCGTGGATTTATTGAGGACACGATAAGCATGAGAGTTTGTAGCATAACCAACAAATATGCCCTCATGAGCTCTAGCTTCAAATTTAGACAAACGAACACCTTTCTTGAGAATGAAACACTTACACCCGAACACCGGAAGTACTTGAGGTTGGGCTTGTTGCGGTGAGTATCTCATAAGGAGTCTTGTTCAAGCCTTTGCGGAGATAGAGCCGATTGGATGCATGACATGCGGTGTTGATGGCTTCGCCCAAAAGTTGTATGGAGACTTGAACTCCGCCATCATGGTCCTTGCCGCATCCATCAACGTCCGGTTCTTTCTCTCCGCAACACCATTTTGTTGAGGGGTATATGGTGCAGAATATTGATGCTTGATTCCCTCATCACTAAGAAACTCATCCAAGGTGTAGTTCTTGAACTCGGTGCCGTTGTCACTTCTTCTAGTCAAGATCTTTGCATTATGTTGACGTTGAGCTTCATTTGCAAAGTCGATGACGGTTTGTTGAGTCTCACTCTTCCTCTTGAAAAAATATACCCAAGTGTATCTTGAATAGTCATCCACAATCACCAAGCAATACTTTCTACCTCCAAGACTGTCAAATGATGGTGGCCCAAAGAGATCCATGTGAAGGAGCTCCAAGGGTCTCTTTGAGTATATGATGGTCGTGGGAGGGTGAGCCTTCTCATGAAGCTTTCCTTCAATACAAGCACTGCAAGCACGGTCTTTGGCAAAACTAACATTTGTTAGTCCACGAACATGGTCCTCCTTGAGAAGACTTTGCAAAGATCTCATATTGACATGGGCTAAACGGCGATGCCAAAGCCATCCCACGTCAACTTTAGCCATTAGGCATGTCGCGGTCTTAGTGGGTCGCTCTGAAAAGTTAATCACATAGAGACCGTTTTCGACATGCCCAACAAAGGCTACTTTAAGAGTCTTGCTCCACAAGAGGGCCACGGTATCAATGTCAAAGAAGGTAGCAAAACCCATGACTGCAAGTTGACGAACGGAAAGCAAATTGTATGCAAGGGACTCAACAAGCATGACTTTCTCGATCGTAAGATCATGAGAAATGACAACCTTGCCGAGACCCAATACCTTAGAATGTGATGCATCACCCCACTCGACATTGGTGGGCATAGATGGAATCTCTTGCACGTCCACCACCATGTCCTTGCTCCCGGTCATATGATTTGTTTCTCCACTATCAAGCAACCATGATCCCCCACCGGAAGCAAACCCCTACAAGAGATCAATGCTTGGTTTTAGGTACCCATTTGGTAATGGGTCCTTTGATGTTAGTAACGAGGGTCTTAGGAACCCGAATAGACCATTCAATGTACTCATAAGAAGAACCAACAAAAATTTAGCATAAACATGCCCATCACTAGCACGACACAACACATATGAGGGGTTAAAGTCGCCGGCTATGTTCATGGGGATGACGTTGTCCTTCTTGACATTGCCACCCTTTCCACGGTTCTTCTTCTTCTTGGAAGCACCCTCTCCCTCCCTCACAAAAGTTTGCTTGAGAGCGGGAGGTTGCTTGGTCTTGTCATTCTTCTTCTTGCTCTTGGGCTTGGGCGAACCCAATCCCTCCTTGGCCACAACTTCCTTTTGATTACTCAAAAGGTCGTTAAGGTTCTTCTCACCTTGAATGCATGTGACAAGGCCCTTTTCAAGTTGCTCCTTCAACTTAGCATTCTCCTCAACAAGATGCACATGCTCACAACAAGGGTTAGTAGCATTTGCATTATCAATCAATATCATATGAGGAAAGGTGGCTTTCTCCTTGGTTAGCTTCACTTGGAGTTGATCATGAGACTCTTTGATACTAGCATGAGCACCCTTCAAGACTTTCTGAGCCTTGTCGAGAGTGTCAAAGTCCTCGTTGAGTCTAGCAAGATCAACTCCAAGCTTTGCCCTCTCGGAACTAAGCACATGAGACACAACAAGAGCATGATCAAGGTCTTTCTTTAATTTAGCGTGATCATCGTTGTGTGACTCCTCAAGAGCCAAATGAAGACCACGCTCTTCCTCAAGAGCATTGGAAAGATCCGAAATCTCATCGGCATAGTCACGACTATGCCCTTGCATCTTAGAAATGGTTTCTTCACGAGTCTCGATCATGACATTGGCTTCACCAAGTTGTTCCAAGAGAGCAACGAAGTGCTTCTTGGATTTCCCTTTGAGTTTACTCATAAAGATCTCAAATTAATTTTCCTCTACACTAGTCCCCTCATGTTCATCAATGCAATCCGTCAAAGAAGAATGATTGATGATGGTAGTTTTGATGTTGGGGGTTACCTTGTTGGTGGCTTTAGCCATGAGGCACTTGGCGGTGATGCTTTCATTGGGTGAACCTAAGAGAGACACCCGAGGAGTCATTGCAATGGCCACAGAGGCCATGGCAACCGATTCACCATCCTCATCATCATCATCATCCTCATTGTACTCTTCTTGAGCCACCAAGGCTTTGTGAGGAGTCTTCTTTGGGAAGTTGCTCTTGTTGGGGAAAGACTTGGCCTTGTCCTTACGGATGAGCTTTCCACCATTGTCTTCCCTCTTCTCATATGGACACTCCGCAACAAAGTGACTCACATTGCCACAATTGAAACAAGTCCTCACTTTCGTTGCTTGCCCTTAGTGCCACTTGAGTTGCTCTTGTTGAAGTTGGGCCTTGAGTTCTTCTTGCTCCAAAATTGTCTTGAAGCAAGGGCCATGTGTTCATGATAATCATACTTAGTATCTTCGAGGTTGCTCTCTTCTTCTTCCTCCTCTCCATCTTCTTCGACACAAATCTTGGCCTTCAACGCGAGGTTGGGCTTCTTTGCTCTTTGGGAGCGAAACACCGCATTGTCGGCGGTCTTGTCCAATATGCTCATAGCCACAAACTCATCCAACACATCACTTGAGGACAGGGTGTGGAAGTCCGGTCGTTGACGGATGACGGAGGACATGGCTTTGTGGTAGGGCATCATTGCCTTGAGGAATTTGCGCTTGATCCAGTTGTCATCTCGTCCTTACTTCCATGATCCCGGAGGAGACAACAAGCTTGGTTACTCTCCGATAGAGCTCACGAGGTTCTTCTTCTTCCTTCATTGCAAACTCATCGACTTCATCTTGGACCACTTCATAATTGGAACGTTGAATGCTTGCGCTTCCTCGATAAAGGGAAACCACCTTGAGCCAAGCATCTTTGGCACGGAGTAAGGCCGGAGATGAGGGAGGTCTTCGGAAGGATTGCTTCTTGGATGATGAAGAGAGCATTCTCATTGAATTGATGGTCCACGACCTCTCTTGGAGAAAAGTTGCTCGGATCATGCGGATAGAAACCTTCTTCAATGATTCTCCAAAGGTTAGTGTTCACATGATTTAAATGACGCTTAAAACGATAAACCCAAGAATCAAAATCCTCCTTTTTATCAATCTTAGGTGGTGGACCGGCATGATTCAAATGAGTGGAAGGAATCGGTCCACCATAAGCGGAGGTTGCACATGGGCAAAGATGCGGTGCCATTCTTACCACTAGACGAGGGGCTTTCTCACTAGTAGCTTCCCCTTATCGGAGTTAGCATCCGCTCCCGTGTTGGCGGGATCCCCCACTTTCACGAGTGCGGTGGAAAGTTTAAGCCCTTCTAGGAATTCCTTAAACATGTCCTTGACCTCGCTCGTCATGGAGTTTTTCAATGTGTCCAACGCCACATTGAATTCCTCACGAGAGATCGAGGTACCCCCATCTCCCGTAGATGATATCGGATTCGCACCGGAGTGCTCCCCCACATCATCTACGACGTCAACCATACTCTAGTCCTTAAAAAGAGACGAGGCTCTGATACCAATTGAAAGGATCGATATAGTTGACTAGAGGGGGGTGAATAGGCAACTAACTATTTTTAAGCTTTTCTTTACCAATTTAAACTTTGCAATAATAAAGGTTGTCTAGATGTGCAACTAGGTGGACAACCTATATGATGCAAACAACACAAGCACAAGAGCAAGCAAGGATAGGAACACAAATAAGCTTGCACAAGTAAAGTGATAAGATAACCAAGAGTGGAGCCGGTGGAGACGAGGATGTGTTACCGAAGTTCCTTCCTTTTGAGGGGAAGTACATCTCCGTTAGAGCGGTGTGGAGGCACAATGCTCCCAAGAAGCCACTAGGGCCACCATAATCTCCTCACGCCCTCGCACAATGCAAGAGCCGTGATTCCACTATTGGTGCCCTTGAAGGCGGCGACCGAACCTTTACAAACAAGGTTGGTGCAATCTCCACAACTTAATTGGAGGCTCCCAACAACACCACGAAGCTTCACCACAATGGAATATGGCTCCACGGTGACCTCAACCGTCTAGGATGCTCAAACACCCAAGAGTAACAAGATCCGCAAGGGATAAGTGGGGGGAATCAAATATCTTGTGGTGAAAGTGTAGATCGGGCCCTTGTCACCCAATCCCGAGCAAATCAACAAATTTGATTGGCTAGGGAGAGAGATCGGGCCAAAATGGAGCTTGGAGCAACAATGGAGCTTAGAGAGAGAAGAGGTAGTCAACTAGAGGTAGAAGACAACCGTTATCCACATGTTCAGCCCGCGACGCACGGTACTACCGCTCCAGGGGCGCGGTACTACCGCGAGGCTGCGCGGTACTACCGTGGAGGACCATGGTACTACATGGCAGCGACATGCCGGAACTTGCTCGACTAAGGCGCATACTACCGCTATGCGGTACTACCGCTCCACTTGCGGTACTACCGCAAGGCAGGAGAGTCACGGCCTGGGAAGGGCGCGGATGAAATAAATTACATCTGTGCCAACTTCCGCTGAAACTGCGGTGGTACAAAAATCTGACGCGGTACTACCGCTCCCGAGGAGCGGTACTACCGTTGCGGGCGCCTACTGCCGTGAAACTACGGTACTAGGTAGGAGGGCCACGGGCTCCTAGGGAGCAAGATTACCGTGGGCCCCACGGTACTACCGCTGGGCCGGCGGTACTACCGTGGGGGGCGCGGATGTAAAAAATTACATCCGCCCCTACTACCGCACCGGAACGGCACTAGGCCTGGGAGCCGCGGTACTACCACTCCAGAGGAGCGGTACTACCGTGACACCCAGCGGTACTACCGCGTGTACAAGTACAGCAGCAGTCGCCAGATTTCCGCACAACCAAGATAGCGAAGGGAAGCTCCAAAATGCAGGGAAAGGAGGGACAAGTGTACGTGTTGATTCCACCCAAACCTTTTCGACGCGGACCCCCTCTTAATAGTACGGCTCTCCTACGACTCAAATCCACCAAAAAGAAACGTAGGACGATGCCGTCTTCAATAGTCTCCGAGGGGCACCGAATCGTCACGTGCCTAGAGATGAACCATCTGAGGAACTCAAAGCACATAGTCCACAAAAGTATCGTCATCAATCACCAAAACACTTACGGGATAAATATGCCCTTACACAGGGGATTCATCTTCCTCCTCCTCCTCATCCTCTTCGCATTGGAGCCTTCGGATATTGTGTCCGAAGTGCCACGACGACGAAGGCCGCCCCGGGTCTTTTTGGCCTCCTTCTCGGCCGTCTTCTTCGGCTCCTTGTAAGGCGCTGGGACAAACATCTTCGTCAGAAGTGGGATGGCCGGTTCTTCGGGCAGCGGGGCCGGACAATGGATACGCTCCGTATTCTTCGTCCAGCCCTGGGAGAGTTGTATAAAACATGTTAAGTGCTTCCTTTGGGTTACGCGGATAGAAAAGTTTGATAACTTACGAGCTTGCCAGGCGGGACAGTTGGTACCCACGGTCCTCGGCGGAGTCCGGCCACGATTTGCGGGACTTGAAAAGCACCTTCCGAATGTGTAGGACCTTGAGAAGACGTGTCTAGAGGGGGGGGGGGTGATTAGACACTAAGTACCAAAGTTGCAGTTTTTAAGTTTCTTTAAAGTTTGAGTGGAGTTTAGGCACAAGTTTAACATTCACAACATATAGCAAGCAAGCATGCAAAGAGTATATGAGCAGCGGAAAATAAAGCATGCAACTTGCAAGAATGTAAAGGAAGGGATTGGAGGATTCAAACGCAATTTGGAGACACGGATGTTTTTGGCGTGGTTCCGATAGGTGGTGCTATCGTACATCCACGTTGATGGAGACTTCAACCCACGAAGGGTAACGGCTGCCGAGTCCACGGAGGGCTCCACCCATGAAGGGTCCACGAAGAAGCAACCTTGTCTATCCCACCATGGCCGTCGCCCACGAAGGACTTGCCTCACTAGCGGTAGATCTTCACGAAGTAGGCGATCTCCTTGCCCTTACAAACTCCTTGGTTCAACTCCACAATCTTGTCAGAGGCTCCCAAGTGACACCTAGCCAATCTAGGAGACACCACTCTCCAAGAAGTAACAAATGGTGCATTGATGATGAACTCCTTGCTCTTGTGCTTCAAATGATAGGCTCCCCAACACTCAACTCTCTCTCATAGGTTTTGGATCTGGTGGAAAGAAGATTTGAGTGGAAAGCAACTTGGGGAAGGCTAGAGATAAAGATTCATATGGTAGGAATGGAATATCTTGGCCTCAACACATGAGTAGGTAGTTATTTCTCAGAAATAGGATGCCGGAAGTGTAGGTTCAGTCTGATGGCTCTCTCCACGAATGAAGAGGATGTGGAGGGGTATATATAGCCTCCACACGAAATCTAACCGTTACACACAATCTACCAAACTCGGTGGGACCGAATCGTTAAACTCGGTCAGACCGATTTAGCAAATAATGTCACTGTTAGGGTTTTTGGTGGGACCGGAATGCAACTCGGTGGGACCGATTCGGTTAGGGTTAGGGCATAACGTAATCTCGGTAAGACCGATTACACAAACTCGGCGGGACCGATTTTGGTAATAAGCTTTCCAGAGAGTTGGTCGAGCAAACTTCGGTTTGACTGATTATCAAACTCGGTGGGACCGATTTTGATAATAAGTTAACCAGAGAGTGTGCATTGTTATCTCGGTAGTACCGATTGATCAAACTTGGTGAGACCGATTTTTCTACTGGACATACATAGAGAGATTACAATCCCATCTCGGTGAGACCGAGATCCCTATCGGTGAGACCGATTTGCCTAGGGTTTGTGGCAGTGGCTAAGACATTCAAACTCGGTGGCGCCGGATAGAAAGAATCAGTGGGGCCAAGTTCGACTTTAGGTTTAGGACAAATGTGTGGAAGTAGGAAAGTAGTTGAGGGTATTTGGAGCATATCACTAAGCACTTTGAAGCAAGAGGCTCATTAAGCAACACCTCATTCCTCCTTGATAGTATTGGCTTTTCCTATAGACTCAATGTGATCTTGGATCACTAAAATGTAAAATGAAGAGTCTTGAGCTTGAAGCTTGAGCCAATCCTTTGTCCTTAGCATCTTGAAGGAGTTCCCACATACTTTAGTCCATACCACTCCATTGTTGAACTTATCTGAAATATACTAGATAGAAGTGTTAGTCCAACAAGAGATATGTAGTCATTAATTACCAAAACCACCTAGGGAGCACTTGTGCTTTCAAAATGTCCTTGTGCGAGGAGCAGAAAAGCTCTCGCAAGGTTTGGTGCCTGGCCGGATCAAATTCCCATAAATTGCAAGTCCGGCGCTGACAAGGCAAGATCCGGCGAACTAACATCACCTGGACCACATTGACAAGTTAAATGTTCTTGTCTCCCATATCCTCAACGTGCGTTTGGAGCACCGACAATTCGTCGGACGAGGACCAGTCCAGGCCTTTCTTGACCCAGGATGTAAGCCACAGGGGGGAGCCGGATCGGAACTCAGGAGAAGCGGCCCATTCCGTGCCGCGCGGCTCAGTGATATAAAACTACTGCTGTCGCCACTCCTTGACAGAATCATTAAAGGTTCCCGTTGGCCATATGACGTTGGGCATCTTTCTCACCATGGCGCCCCCGCACTCGGCGTGCTCGCCGCCCACCACCTTGGGCTTCACATCAAAAATCTTCAGCCATAAACCGAAGTGCGGCGAAATATGGAGAAAAGCCTCGCACACGACAATGAATGTCGAGATGTTGAGAAAGGAATTAGGGGACAGATCGTGAAGATCGATCCCATAATAATACATGATGCCGCGAACGAACGGGTGGAGGGGAAACCCTAGCCCGTGGACAAAGTGAGGGAGTAATACAACCCTCTCGTGGGGTTCCGGAGTTGTGACAATCTGTCCCGCCGTCGGGAGACAGTGGCTGATTTTCTTGGCTAGGTACCCGGCCTCCTGAAGCTTTTTGATATCCTTCTCTCGGACGGTAGAGGCTATCCATTTGCCTCCTGCTCCAGATCCGGACATCTTCGGAAGACCTTTTGTGGGCAGAGAAGACGAATGCTTGGGCGCTGGAGCTTGAGCAGAAGGGAATGAATCAGGAAGTAGAAAGTGTGGGTGCGAAAGGGAGTCCTTATCCCCTTATAAAGGCAGCAGGGATTCTGCGCCTCCCCACTTCCCTGCTAAAACCTCTTATTCCCCAGGCGCCGTAGTTGATGGCGCGGTTGGGTTACCCACACCCGTATTGATGAGAATCCTGTGATAAGGGGACACGATCTCTGCTTCGACAAGACGTGCCAAGGAAACCGCCTTGCAATATGTGTAGTGGCTGGTTGTGAAAAGCGGTTCGAATAAACGACCGGGCCGTGTTGTGATGTCATGCTGCAAAATGCGTCAGCGGATTAAATTTGTGGAAATATTATTCTCTCTCTACGGTGGTATGTGGAATTTGTTTTGCAGAGCCGTACACTATCCTTGTGTTCAAAATCTTCTATGGAGTATTCGGAGGAGGAACCCGCCTTGCAATGCCGAAGACAATCTGCGTGTCGGACTCATCATCATGGAAGCCTAGTTCAGGGGCTACTGAGGGAGTCCTGGATTAGGGGGTCCTCGGATGGCCGGACTATATACTTTAGCCGTACTGTTGGACTATGAAGATGCAAGATTGAAGACTTCGTCCCGTGTCCGGATGGGACTCTCCTTGGCGTGGAAGGCAAGCTTGGCAATACGGATATGTAGATCTCCATCCCTTGTAACCGACTACATAACCCTAGCCCCTCCGGTGTCTATATAAAGCGGGGGTTTAGTCCGTGGGACAACAACTATCATACCATAGGCTAGCTTCTAGGGTTTAGCCTCTACGATCTCGTGGTAGATCAACTCTTGTAATACTCATATCATCAAGATCAATCAAGCGAGAAGTAGGGTATTACCTCCATCGAGAGGGCCCGAACCTGGGTAAACATCGTGTCCCCCGCCTCCTGTTACCATCCGCCTTAGACGCACAGTTCGGGACCCCCTACACGAGATCCGCCGGTCTTGACACCGACAGTGACCAGTGGGTCCAGTCAATTGCCCAGTCAGGAGTTGACTGGTCAATTGACTGATCAACAGGGATAGTAGGGCCCAGCTATCATTGACTGTTAGTATACTAACTTAATTTAAAAGGTTAAATTAACAGGTGGGGGCCACTAGTCATACTAATAGAGGGTTCACTAGAAAAAAAGTACACTTCCTTGATGATACGTGTTTGTCAAAGTAGGTCCCATTTTTTGTCATGCATGTACATCCATGACAAATTTATGACAGAATCAAGATAGTCATACCTGTGCTGTCGTAGAAGTGTTCCATGACATTAACAAAATTATCATCGCGGAAGTGTCCACTTCCATGATGATAAATCGCGCGTCACAGAAGTGCTTTCGTCAAAGGTGACCGACACGTGGCATCCACCGTAACGGAACACCGTTAAGTGTTCCATGACATTAACAAAATTATCATCGCGGAAGTGTCCACTTCCATGATGATAAATCGCGCGTCACAGAAGTGCTTTCGTCAAGGGTGACCGACACGTGGCATCCACCGTACGGAACACCGTTAAGCTATCGGGTCGGGTTTTGGACCCGATAACCCGTTAATGACCCGACCAATGGGGATTTTCCACGTGTAAAATCATCATTGGTCGGAGGAGACACGTGTCGTCCGCGTTGGCACGGTGTGTCACTCATCCAATGGGCGAGACGCGCCTATGATATGTTGACACATGGACCGCCCATCAAGTTTAATTGGGCGGCCCAATTAAAGGCCCACAAGTTTTATGCGGACCATAATGGGCGGCCAGACTAAAGGCCCACAAGATTTTGCGGACCATAATGGGCCGCCCAGCTAAAGGCCCACGAGATTTTGCGGGCCATAATGGGTCAGCCCGGTAAAGGCCCACAAGATTTTGTGGGCCATAATGGGCCTACCAACTAAAGGCCCACAAGAATTTTGTGTGCCATAATGGGCCGCCTGTAAAGGCCCACAAGATTCTTATGGATCATAATGGGCCAACCCAAATTAAAGGCCCACGAGATTTCGCCGATATTAATGGGCGGCCCATTGTAGGGCCCCCAAGATTTTGAGGACCCTAGTAGGCCGGTACATGAACTGGCTGCCATGTTTTGGGCCAAATGTCGGCCCATATTTGATCCGGTCCATTAATGGCCTGCCACGTTAAGCCTAAAAGTGGCCCATATGAGATCCGGCCCGTTATAAGCCTACCATGTTCTGGGCCAAATTACGGCCCAGATCAAGTCCGGCCCTTTAAGAGGCTTTGGGCTCAACTATGGCCCATATCAAATTCGGCCCGTCAACTGGACACTATGCTTTTGGGCCCACTTGCTAAAGGCCCACTTAGTAATTCGGCCTGATATTAGTTTTGGCCTGTTAAGGGCACGTTTAACATTTCGGCCCTATATTAATTTGGCCTGTTAAAAGCCCGTCATATAGTTGGGCCTAACTACGACCCGATTTGCATCCGGCCTGCTAGCAGCCGATATTTGATTGGGCCAAACAAGGACCGAGACAATTTTGGCCTGTTAAAAGCCCGTGATTTGATTTGCACAATCATGGGCCGGGGTTCATTTCTCTGCCGCCGCCCGTGAGCTGTTCGACGCGTTTCAGCCCAACCTACATCGTGATTGCATGACGGTTCGATTATGTACCGTAGTTTTACGGTTTGGCGGTTTATCGCGAAGACAGGATATATATACAAGAAAATAACCGCAGCATCGTGAATAAGAAAAACCTAGACTATACAATAAAGAAATTACGGCATATTACATCCACCGGGCATCAAAGTTCGCCACTATGATAATAAAGCACAAGCAGACATCATATTACATACATCGGGCATCAAAGATCACCACCGATTGCAAATAAACACGCCGACAAAATAATATACAAAACCGACAAAGACTTCAATAGAGTTCAAGAAAGGTTAGCCCTCTTTGGGAGCTGCAAGCAAGCGGTGAGCAAGATGATGAGATCAAGGCTTGTTCAACACTTATATCTTCCTCACTCTGAAAGATAAACAAGCGAATGATGATGTGTTTTGCACGTAAAAGTATCAGTGCTGAAAATTCATCACATTTCTTACTGACGAATAAAGTGACACCGTTTAAAATTGCATTAACACAATATGGTATTGTTCAGGTCAAGACATGGCAGGAAATGACATTGTGAAGGAGTTGGCGACTTCATGACAACACTGGATTACAGATCAAGAACTCATAAGTATCAATGGTTAGTGTGTTGTAAATTTATACCATTTCAGATTGGCAAATAAAGAGACGGTTTAAATAATAGTAGAATGATATGACATTGTCATAGTTAAGACATTGCAGAATATGACATTGTGCTGTAGTGGGTAGGTTCACCACACCACCGGATTACGGATGAAGAATGAAGCATACATGCAAAGTGCAAAAGAAGATCACTTGCTCAGATAGTTTAATTTACATGGTATGAAGAAGGAACTTGGTTGTACAACTGAAAACTTAAATTGAGAAAGGACAAACTTTTGTTTATGAACTACATAATAAACTTTAAATAAGCAATTTGATGCAAACACCAAAAATAAACAGCATTTAGCCGTCATGCCTAATCAAATATATACAACAAAGTTTGAAGGCTTGAGATGGACAAACTTACATTATTGGTGAAGACAAGCTCTATAAAGGCCTTGTCCATGCCGATGGGGGGCAATTCAAGAAGTTTACCACGTAATCTTCTTCAAAAGCATTGCCTTTATTCTACATTTTGTTAAGAGTAAATATAGATGTGATAATATACAAAAATGGAGAATATTTAAGATAAGATGAAGAGTGATGCTACATAACCAAGTAGCTATAAATGTAAGTGCAGCGATACAGGCAAAAGGTACAACCAAGAGCAATGCATAGCTAAACTTCTTTAGTACTAACCTTATGGTAAGAGTAAATATAGATCTGATGTGTAGAAAATGGAGGGCAAAGGAAAATAAGCTGCAGAGTGATGGTACATCAACAACTACCTGTCATTATAAGTACACTGATAAAGGACAGCATGTACTTACAAGAACAATGCAGAGCTAAAAAACATTGGCATTGGATATATTCTACACTAATGTAACCATTCATACGAGATCGAGATAATTTGGAGCGAACAATTGATAAGCAAGCTATCATGCATACTGCATCACATAATGAACCAGGTATGTATGCAAGAAAAGGATACAAAGACAACAGTACTAACAAGAGCAAAGCAGCGGGCAGCATATTTGCGATATCCTGTTGTTCTTTTCAAACCGGAATTCTTCTTCGAGCAGATTTCCTGCAAATAAGATCCGTAAGGCACATGTGGAAAAGTAGAAGTTCAAATTGTCATGTGATTTCATAGACAGTACCTCATCCACGAACGAGACCCGATTGCATAACAAGGTTTTTCCATTCAATGTCTTCTAAATTTAGCACATGAGACTTCACCGGAAATTCGTTTATAGACTTGCCATCAAAGTGTGTTTTCCTCAGGTAACACCGATACTGCTGCAATGCTTCCTTGAAAATCACAAGCAAGCTTTGCTTGTCATGACTATCCAGATTGACCCTCGCCTAGTTACAACAATGTAATGTAAATCATTGATGTGTTCAATCAGCGTAAAACAGGAAAATAATAACCATGAATAATAGCACTTACACATAAGTTGGACAGGAAGATGTGAAAATGGTGTTTGTCTTCACTATAATCTTCCCACGATGGGAATATATGCACGTAGTCCCTAACAACATTGAAAGCATTGTCTTTTAAACTGGGAATAAATGGAATGGGGTTCCAATCTACAGGAATTGGTCGTCTCTGCAGTTGGGATAGGTCTTCGGCCGGTGGACTTGCTGTACTTTTTTTCTTTGGAGTGGGATTTTTCTATGGTACAACCGGTGCTATGGCAAATGAAATCGGTATACCTTTTCTTTGGAGTGCAGGTCCTGTGGTGGTGGGGCTAGTGGTGTGGCCAGTGAAGTATGGGTACAAATTACCGGAGTCGGTCCTACGTTTTGTGTCACTGGTTGTACAACCAATATAAGTGGGTTGTCGTCTGATTTCTCCGGCACCACCACGTTTTCAAGGACTTTCTTTGGTGCTCCTTCAGGTTCGGCAATCACCCTGTTCCTTTTTGATGTCTGATGCACAAGAACAGCATTTGAGTGAAAAAACATGGTATGATGACAGATGGAATATGTATTGATAATGGATGGGCATGGCATCTCAACATATATGATGAGTAAACTAAGCAGATGGCGGTGCAACAAAGTAGAAGAAATGCAAGACAACATATGCAAGATACCCGCAATCAATAAAACATTGCCAAATTAGAACAGGCACCTTGATGGGTGAACAGGACAGGCCATCTACCTTTGACTCCTCGAGGTTAGAATAGTCATTAGGATCATATTCTGAACAAGAATCAACATGTGGGGAGCGTATGAGTTTCATTGCATCCAGAATGGCACTCAATGCCTTGGTGCCAATTTTGTAAGTCATTGCGATGTTTAGCTTCAAGAGTGGACTGCTGCTAGTGCGACACAAAGCAGCTACACAGATCATAGTGTACATATAACGGGAAAACCTTAAGCATCAGAGTAAAATCAGCAAAGTGGAACTTGCTGGAATATATGTGCTAGTATTGCCGGTACGGCTAGAAAGGCTTCGGATACCAGCTCTCTTCAAGTGAAGGTGCGGTCATTAATATCGATGTAACTCTCAAAGGCGACACAGCTCCCCGCATTTCCTTGCTATTCTTATAGGATTCAAGTGGGCAGGCCACTACAAATCCTATTCCTATGTTTACACGATCCTACGAATCAAAGAGGCTCAAAGTGTCCATCACAACCGACCGTATCGACCTCTACATTGCAAATGTCCCTGCTCATCTTTAGTACAAGGAACATACTGTACTACTAGCATACTCCCTCCGTTCCAAAATATAAGTCTTGGTAGAGATTTCCACTATGGATCACATACAGATGTATCCAGATACATTTTAGAGTGTAGATTCACTCATTTTGCTCCATATGTAGTCCATGGTGGAATCTATACAAAGACTTGTATTTAGGAACGGAGAGAGTACATATTAAAGAAGAACGGAAGAGGAACATGGTAAAGAAGAGCAAGCAGATTTTGGATAATAAAATGTTGGTTGCGCAGCGCCACACATGATGAACCAGAGCGCATTAAGAATGCAACTCCCTGTCTGTCTCGACCATTTCAAAGCGGTTGGATGAAGATCCTACGTCTCCTAACCCTTCTTCTTCCTCGCCTCTGATTCTTCCCATACAGAACACCGCACGGGCCGCCGGCCGGACCACCGGCCACCATCGCATGTGTTCCTCCGCCACCCCCACCCCCACCCACGCCCCAACCCCCACCCGCGTCGAGTTTTCTTGGTTCGGCGAGGCCCCGCAACCACCCGAGCCCCTTCGATCGCACCGGCGAACTCCGGCGAGCTCAAAAATCGATCGACCCAATTTTGAAATTTAGTCTACAGTGATTAAACTAGAGTGGAATATAAAAGGGGAAAACCATAAGCATTGGGAGTATAGTGTTGAGCGTGCCATGGCGGATCTGAAGGTGCAAACCGGACAAAGGCAACTACGCAACCAAGACAAGAAATCAGAGTAAAGCAGTGGCGATCTATTTTCTTGACGCGATAAATAAGTTGAGCAGATACGAAAGAGTACCTCCTCTGGTGCGGCGCCGTGTACGCATCTGCTGATAATTTGATGGTGCTACGGTAGCGATGGCTGTCGGCGGCGTGGAAGCAGATCTAGGAGGGTAGACGGTGGCGGCGGGGCGCGGTGGACGAGACGGTCAGAGGAGCGGGCGCCGGCAAGGTGGACGGCGGCGAGGATGAAGCGAGAGGACGGGATGCAAGGATCCCGGTCCAAGGCGTGGATGAGAGAGGTCGATCTCTTGTAATGGACGGCGGCGTCGGGTATCAGCTCCGGCATGGTGGAGGAGGACGGCGGTGGATGGGGTGGCGACGACGCAGACGGAGGAGGAGGTGGGTTGGAGAGGGTGTTTTGGCGCCCACGGAGTACCTAATGGGGAAAAGGGAGGTAGAGAGGTAGGGGGAACCATGTATTCAGTATGCGCTTGTCTCAAATGCGAGGAAATTTACAAACTTAGCCCCCGTTTCAAATTTCTACTACATCACAGCAACATTAGTCAGTTGGGGATAGGATGGTAATCTCACATACACCGAATATTTGCCGACGAGAGTTTGTTTTTGGCGCCCATCGTGTATGAATATGAATCGGGGAGGGAGTCGATTTCGGCCGAGGACACACTATGTTTTGGTGCCCACCGTGTATGAATCCGGGTGAGAGGCGGTTACGTCACGTTTGGGTGAAATTACAAACCTACCCCTACCGAAACCTATAGAAATCCAGCAGATAGGCTTTATGCGTGGCGAGGATAGGCGATAGTGATTTCCATCTCGCAGATTTTGGTTTGAGGCGATTCGCGACTTTCCCCGCTTCGTTCAAATTTTGCAGAGTGCACGTTTACCGTGCCAACTCAATTTGAATCCCGTTTGTATTCTATTTTTTCGGGCGGGATCCATTTTCAATTGGAATTACATTCTATATACATCATTTTTTATATATACTTTCAAAAGCACAACAAAGAATTCTGCTCCTTTATATGTATAATATGATTTACAAATACAACGATCTCGAAATCTTAAGGTTGAATTCGAAAAAATTTAACCAAATTATGTTCTACTAAAATGTATGGATCATTAATACCTACATATTAAATAACATAGATGTGCGTGAATTCATATGAGTATGCATGTTTGATAGATCAATTTTGGTTCGAGTATTGATTACATGTATCATCATCTCGAATTCAAATATTTGAATCCCTTTTTTGTTCACTCCTTTCACGCCCATCTCTCTCGCATGCATGCTCCTTCAGGTAGCTATCACTCTCTATTCTCCAGCTCACCCGCACACTCACTTCATGTTTCTCCTATCCTCGCAAACATGGTCTCTCAATGTCTCCCCTGAGAAGTGTCACACTCTCCCTATCATTATACATTACACAGTTTTCATTCTCACGTCTCTACTGTTCTCTGGTACTCGGTACCTAAGCTTTCTTTTTCACCGCCACACACACAGTCTCCACTCGTCTTTCACTTTGTCTTTCTCTCTATGGGATTCTCTCACACACCCTATATGTCTCTACATATGACTCATACCACTAAAATTACTCTCTCTCTCTCTCTCTCTCTCCTGTAGACACAACATTTGTTGCGGTCTCCTTTTCGTCTCCATCCCAGACTGACATTATTCATTTGTTTACCGATCAGACAACCCCGACTACCGTCTCCTCTCTCTCACACACACAGACACACACACACACACACAACTCCTGCTTCCACTCCCCTTCCCGACTACCGTCTCTCTCTCACACACACAAAACTCTCGCTTTCGCACCCCGACTCGTACTTATCTCACAAACATTTATCGACTAGCTAGCCTCTAGATAAGTTTATACACCCGCACACTCGTGCTTCCACCGTCGCATACATGTCTCTCTCCTGCTCCTTGTATCTATGTAGATTTTTCTTCCCTTATCGAGACACACCCTCTCGATCGTGCACACACGCACTATCGCCTCATTTTAAGCTGATACCTATCGCACACAGACTCCTTGTGTCTTTGTCACACATGCACTCCGTCCTCCTCCACTCTCCCTCTCTCTCTCACACACATGGGCTTTTTGCAACAACTAGCAAGATGCCCATGCATTATCTGGAACATCAAGATGCATTTGTATGAGTAGTTTATCTTGTGGGGAAAAGGATGAATGAGGAAGGCCTTATTTGCAAATGTGGAGAGGGGTGTGGGTATCTTTTACCAAAATTGCCATAGTTTCCTTCCTATCCGTCAGATATAGATCCCTATATTGCTGGATGGCATGCACACGATCATCACCAACAATGCTTTTTATAAGAGTAGGGATAAAAAATAGAGTTGGTGATGATGTTGGGCCTGCCATCCTACAATGTAGGTTGTCCGATTTATATCTGACGGATAGGAAGGAAAATATGGCAATTTACCAAGACTCTTCACCACATTGGCGGATAAGGCCTTCCTCGTTCATCCTTTTCTCCCACAAGATCTTGATGTTCCGTGCAATGCACAGGCATCTTGCTAGTAAGAGTAGAAATTAGACATATACCACTTCTCGAATCTTGAAACCAACAACATTCCTCCCTTATCTCATCAAAAATGCCAATGGAATATATTTTGAGTGAAACATAACATATTTTTAGTGATATACGTATTTCAAAACTAGACTTTTTTTCCTATCAAATCGGTGAATATGTAATAATCTACTTTGATCGTGTGGCAACGCATTGGCACATTGCTAGTAGTTATTATAATTTTTTGGACACCAGACAAACGGTGGAGTACATATACGAAGAGAAGAGGCGCACGCACGCAGTCGGCCTCTCGCTGTCTCGCACACATGAGTGTTACGTAATGGCGACGTTAACAGATAAACCCTAAAACCCTCGGTGCACGATTGCTGCATTCGCGGGTACCGGGTACGTGGTGGAGCACCTTTGTAGGAATAGTCAGCTTGCGTGATAATTTGAACCGTAGGAGTTGATGGTCGGGACCATAGGTGAACGACTTGGAGCGCGGTGGCTCGCCAGTTGCCACAGATCGAGTAGCCACGTTTAAAATATCATTTTTCTAGCGGGGTTAAGAGTACCGATTTTCAATGGCGCGTTATAAGTAGTAAGTAGTTTTCAGAACGATTGGTATAGAGCGAAAATGGAATTCATAGTACTACGTACCTCCTTGGCGTATGGTTGTATGGGTTTTTTTTGCGATGGAGGTTGTATGGGTTTATGTTGCGAGATGTTGAACCTGGTAGTTCTAGGGCAAATACTATGGTTTAGATTTAGATGCTGGTTTTCAGTAATGAAAATCGGAAGGGGAAACCCTTCTTTGATTAAAAAAAACTACTACCTCCATTTTGGTTTACTAGTCCCCATCGTACTTTGGGTCAAAGTTTGTCCATGAATTGTACTTGTAAAATGTGAATGGAAAACGAGATTTTGTTATACCCAAGCAAAAAAGGATTGGAGGGAGTGATTGCTTTGACACGAACGCGACCTCTCATAGAGCAGGCATTGAACCGGCGCGCCGGCCAAGAGGGCCGCACTCGCTGCAGGCCCGGCTGAGCACGCCTCCTTGCCGCGAGCAACCAGCTTAAGACTGCCCCGCCTGCCTTCATTGAATCCGCGCGTGTGCCGGCAACACGTCCTTCATGAGCCGGCATGCATTTTAGAACACAAAAATGACTAAAATATAATTAATTTACGCATGGTCTTGACTTGTTGTGATCGCACCGTAGCGAGGAACTAGTAGAGGTTTTTCTTTATTTATAACTCTCCTCACATTTTTTGGCTTTGAAATGAATCATGATTGTGGACATTATGTATGAAATGTGCGGATATCTATGAACATGAGTTTGATGTGGAAGTTGAACTTGGAATGTCGGGCTTATGGCGTGAACTATACCATGTCCAATGCTTAAATGCATTATTGTTTGGAAAGTAATTGCTGTTATTACATGACCCGAAAAAAAACATTTTGTGCCACATCAGTAGATGCACGGACATCACAACAGGCATGCTGACTGCATAATTTTTGAACCTATCTATTATGAAGGAAATTTTGTATTGACAACAGTTTTAGATAGCAGGAGACGCCTAGCCTGCTCTGCCTCTGCTAGCTTATTTCTGGCTTCTTCCATCTCTTCTTTGGCTTAGGTGAAGAGAGCATCTGATTGCTCTTTTCGCTTCTTCAGGAACTCAGCTACATTCTCAAGGGCTGCTGCACGCTTTCTTTCAGCCTTTATGATGCGGAGCATCCCACGTTCATCCCCATGTACACTCCGACTACTCTCCAAGCCCCAAGAGGACATATGACGAGACCTCGACCATACGCCATTGGACACAAGGTGAACTCACTCCTCTTCGAACCGTCACTTTCCACATGTGAGACATGGCTACTACCTCATGCATGGACCTTGCATATACTCAGGTACAACCGAGACAACCATGGAGGATCCAAGGACCAAGGCCAAGCATGGCAGAGGAGAAGGAAGAAGAAGCAGGGACAAGCTTCTGGAAAGCCCGGACCTTCCGGCCTTCCTGGAACCTCCGGCCCACTGAGTCCAGACCAGCCCCGAGCGTGCCAACTCTCCGGATAGCCCGGAACCCGGCTGGAACCTACCCAGAACTTCCGGAGCCCGGAACTTCCGGCCCTGCCCGGAATTTCCGACGTGTCTGCGCACAGTGTATTGGGCCGAGCCCATGTACCCCTTCGCCCTCACTTACCCCTTCGTGGGCTAGCACTATATATACTCCCCCACATCCTCCTAGTTAGGGTTAGCAAAGTAGTAGCTCATTAGAGATAGAGCTTTGCTCATCCATATCGAATCTACTCCACGAGAGAGACCGCGGCCCCTCTACGGAGACGATCCCCTTGGATTCAAGACCTCCTTTACGGAGAAGACCCCCATCAAGACCTCCTCTCGGAGAAGAATCAGTTACCTCTTGTATCATACTTTGTTGACTTTGGATCTTGTATCTCTCTTTGTGTTCATCGATCTAGCGCATGTGTGATCTATTCTTGTTGGTTGAGTGTTCTTCTTGTTTTCCCCCGTGATCTCCCTCGTGTTCTTCTGCTTGTTCTTCGTGTTCGTAGTAGGGATCCTCTCCATACGTGAAAGATCGGCCGTACGGAGTTCCACTCCACATCATCTTGGTATCATGAGCCACGTTGATCACGTTTTTGGAGCCCCTACCCATTGTTTTCTAGCTTCATTTTGTTGATTTTGACCTAAAAACGAAAATCCCCACCAAAAATAGCCCCCAATTTTTTTTGTGATTTGTTGGTTTGGATGATGTTTTGTTGATTTTGATCCATGGATTCGTTGTGTTTCAAGTGGATCTACCTTTCCCCCAAGTTTTCCCACTTTCTATCCACAAAATCTCCCCAATTTTGACCTTGGAAATCGAGTTTTTCCGCCCCGTTCTCAGATCTGGAATTTAGGGTTTGTCCGTGACGAAATTCCACGACCCTCGGAACTTCCAGACTCCCCCGAAACTTCCGGGCTAAGCAGAAAGTTTACCCCAAAAATCCCCAGACTCCCCGCACTTTTTCTGCGACCCCCGGAACTTCTGGCCAACCCCCGGAACTTCTGGAGCCCGGAACTTCTGGCCCCAGGCCCGGAACTTCTGGCCTAAACAGAAACTTTCCCCGAAATTTCAGTATCAACCTCTTTCACCGTTTCCATCATAACTTTTCACTCCGAACTCCGATTTGGGTGTTCTTTAGCTCGTTTTGTAGCTATAGACGTGCCCGAGGTCCTCAAGTTGGTTTTACCACCATTTGACTCCATCAAATTTTTGAAACTTTGGCATCTTTGCCTAGGCCTTCCACCATAACATTCGCATTGCCACCACCGACTTCCGCAACATAACCCATTTTGTTCCCCATAGCATTTGAGGTTGTTTGAGTAGTGACTTGAGTCTCCTAAGGTGTTTAGGCTACTTAGGGACGGTTGCTTATTCATCAACCACCACCATAACTTCCGCATAGGCTTGCACACCATACACTTCCGCCACCCCAACTTAACCCAATTTTGTTGTGTTGAGAGTTGTGTCTCCTAAGGTGTTTCGGCTACTTAGGGACGTGCTACCAACTCTGACACCGTGTATAGCCCATCATACACTTCCACATTAACCCATTTTGACCGGGTTTCCACCAATACTTCCGCAACCACCACTACATTCCCGCTACCACCATTTGACTTTTGTCCTTGAGATTTTGAGTTGTGGTTTTTCCGTTTCCTAAGGTGTTTCGGCTACTTAGGGATGAGTCTCCATCATCTTGGTATGTACATCAAGAACACCACCACCCATCATCGCAAAGGACGGTAACCTCGACGACACCATTGTATATTCCCCTTGCAATTGCATTGTTAACCCCTAGCCCATTTTGCGTTACTTGCCTATCGAGACTAGCCATTTGAGTATTGCCGGCAATGTTACTTGTGCACATTAGTGGTATACACCTTACATTGCATACATACCATATCATATTGGTATCATATAATCTCTTGTGCCTCAAGTTTGTTCCCGCATATACAATTGCTATCTTGGTTTGTGCATTTCGCAAAGTGGCCATACATAAAAAAAAGAATAAGCTTTTAAGCAAAAGAGAAAGAGCAAAGAAGCTTGTAAGCAAGTGCCACAATACCACATTGCACATAAGATTGTCATATCCGATCATCTTGGATCATCTTGAGAAACACCGGGAACCATACATACATAGCATACTTGGGATAAAAGTCCATCTATTTTGCATCTTATAGGTTGTGCACAAGTGTCGTATCCGCCTATAGAGCAATCGTGCTAGTGTCTCTCTTGAGTTGTGCAACACGAGCGTTTACCGTGGATTCCACATTTTGTGCTCATTCCTTGGTTGCACGACCCCATTTATCTATCCATGTGTGTGTTTCCGTGTGCCACATATTTCTATTGGTCTACTTGTTTCACTTGCGAATTTTTGAATCTCTTTCAACATTATTGACTCTTGCTAAAATTTTGCATCAAATTTTTGTGCCACTATCCTCACCGAGCTCCACCATAAGCCTTATTTGTGTAGGTGTGAGAAACCGACAAGAATTGGTACCAATTGTGCTATTTCCTTGTTACACATTGAGTGATCATTGATCCATTTTCAACATCGGTCAAGGTACATTTGGTATAATTTTTTATCTTTCTCCCACTCATATTTGCTCGAGTTTTGTGATGGATAGGCAAGGCATTTCATCTCCAGTCTTCGACAACAACGACGGTGCAAACAACTACATCACCAAAGCGTCCATCTTTGATCTACAACGACAAATGCAAGGCGCACAATCAAGATTGCGAGAGCGCATCGAGAACCTCTCCATCGACGTTCATCACTCCGAAGCAAGGAAAAGGGACTACATTGACAACAAGCTTTCCGCACAAAAGGAGGAGCAACATGCAAGGATGGAGGAGATTCGGGCCTTGATCAAGTCTACTTCCCCTTCATCATCCTCAAGGCGGCGACGTTCAAGTCACAAGTCTTCAGAGCGTAAACAAGATGCAAGCGCAAGTCGTCCACGTCCACATCTACATGGCGACTGTCGGTGTCAAAACCGGCGGATCTCGGGTAGGGGGTCCCGAACTGTGCGTCTAGGCGGATGGTAATAGGAGACAAGGGACACGATGTTTTTACCCAGGTTCGGGCCCTCTCGATGGAGGTAATACCCTACTCCTTCTTGATTAATATTGATGATATGGGTAGTACAAGAGTAGATCTACCACGAGATCAGAGAGGCTAAACCCTAGAAGCTAGCCTATGGTATGATTCTTGTTCGTCCTACGGACTAAAACCCTCCGGTTTATATAGACACCGAAGGGGGTTAGGGTTACATAGAGTCGGTTACAAATGGGAGGAGATCTACATATCCGTATCGCCAAGCTTGCCTTCCACGCCAAGGAAAGTCCTATCCGGACAAGGGACAAAGTCTTCAATCTTGTATCTTCATAGTCTAGGAGTCCGGCCAAAGATGATAGTTCGGCTATCCGGACACCCCTAGTCCAGACTCCCTAGTAGCCCTGAACCAGGCTTCAATGACGACGAGTCCGGCCAAGATATTGTCTTCGGCATTGCAAGGCGGGTTGCTCCTCCGAATACTTAGAAGGTTTTGAACACAAGGATAGTGTCCGGCTCTGCAAAACAAGTTCCACATACCACCGTAGAGACAATAATTTTTGCACAGATCTGCTGACGTATTCCGCGGCGTGACATCACACCACGACCAAGCCTTTATTCGAATCATTTTTTTATTGGCCCACCTCAGCGCGTTTAGCCAGGCGGTTTCCTTGGCACGTCTTACCAAAGCGTAGATCGTGCCCCCTTATTCCGGGATTACGATCAATCTTGGACGTAGTAACCCAACTGCGTTAGCCGCACGCTCCTCTATCGGCGAGTCCCAATCGACCACGGGGAGGGCTCTTGGTATTCAACCTCTTTATAATGAGACCAAGGCCCTCTTCTTTTTTCCACCCTCCATCGAATTTGCCTCGCGCTTCGAGTTCTTACACCCAAAGCTTCAGATTTAGGCGCTTCGGACCTTCGACGATGTCCGGCTCCGACCAGCTCGGCCAATGGATGTCTTCTTCCGTCACAGAAGAAAATGTGCTAAAGCTGCGAGATGCCAGGTATCTAACCGGCGAGATTTCGCATAGGCTGCCTGCTCCAGGGCAGGTCATTCCCACTCCCGAGCCCGGCGAGAGCGTGGTGTTCGTGTCTCACTTCCTTCGGGGTTTAGGTTTCCCGACGGATCCCTTTGTGCTTGAGGGCTCATGTTTTATTATGGACTGGATTTCCATGACTTGAATCCGAGTCCATCCTCCATATCTCGTCATTCATTGTCGTATGTGAAGCCTTCCTCCATATTACCCCTCACTTTGGATTGTGGCTCAAGACCTTCAAGGTGGAGCGAAGATGATCGAGGGGCAACAAGCAGTGCGGAGGGGCGGTCATAAGCAAGGGTGCTGATGCTCCGTGGCCGAGGGCTCTTTTCAAGAGGAGCTTGGTTTGTGGCAACGGGAGTGGTTTTATATCACCGCTCCTGTGGGCACCAAATGGGTGGTGCCACCGCCTTCCGCCTCTGGTCCACCACATGGCCGGCATCATGGGTCAACCGGGGCTCGACTGGGGCCGTCAAGGACGTTCCTCATTGCGGGGCCGTGTTCGAGACCTCCAAGAAAGAGAGATCATTCTGGTCGTGGCGGCGCAGTTATGCTGATTCGGCGTATACGCCTAAGCGTCGCCCCCCTCCGTGTGTGAGTTTAATCCGAGGGACCACGAGCTCTCAACATTTTATGGGCGCGACGCCCAAGGAGATGTACAAAGTGTTCTTCGGATCACAAAAGAAGTGTCCGGACTTGACCGAGGACGCAGTCTAAGCTGCAATCACCCGGATACTCAAGTAAGTAACCTCAGAATCGGACAGGCTGTTCATTCATTTATCATATATATGCCCTTTAGGGGAGCCGTTTCTTGAACAGGAGTGGATAGCCAAGGCAAAGTTGATAAGGTGTCCGCTCCTCCCGGAGACCACGCCAATCCCATGATGACCAAGATGTTGAAGGCCGCCTTTTAAAGAAGGCGAAGGGGGAGCAGGGAAGCAACTGCCTCCATGAAGGAGGTTTTCAAGGAAGAGGGGATCGAGGATCCTCCTCCAAGGGGAGAAGAGGACCGCTTCCGAAGACCCGGAAGCCAAGGCCTCAAAACGAGGAAAGAAGTCTTCGTCAGAAAGTCCTGCGCCGGGAAGTACCCCAGCTGCATTTATTTCTGAAGATAACCGAAATTGTACCTTGTAGTTCGGATCTCAGCCCTTCTTAGCAGAGCTCGTCTTCGGGGGATCTTCGTCCGGAGATGATAGAGAGCGAAATGCCTCCACCTATCGCGCCTTTGTGCGAGGCGGGCGACCCTGAAGTGTCGTCACGGAGAGTTTCCCCGAGTCCGGCGGGGCCAGACAGTCTGGCGCCAACTGGCAGGCGGTCGGAGGAGCTGAAGGACCTGCTCGGGCGAGCGTATATCTTAGAAGATCACCGTGCGCTAATGGCTATGGTAATTGAAAGAATTGCATCCGCTGAGAGCGGATTGCATGAAGCCGCCAGAAGTTTACTGACGGGTTTGAGGTACGAAAAAAATGATGTACCTTCCGGCGATTATGCATATAGAATGCGCCTGTATAGATAGTAGCCCTGAGACTCGGTATGTCGTCACAACTAACAGCGTGCCGAGGATCATAATCTCAAGATTAACATATCGCCATTCCTATGTAGGTGGCGGGCGTCCGTGGCTAATGGGATCGATGAATTTGCCGAACTAAAGCGGCAACTTGACAAGGCGGATCACGGACATCGCTACCTGGTCGATAAAGCGGTTTGACGAGTCACAAGGTATGCGACTTCTCGCGGACACACAGTAAGGGAGCTTGACGCCCATGCCTTACTACTTGTATGCTTTGATGCGGACGGTGCCATTGTTGTGGAGAGGCTTCATGAACTTGCTGAGCTAAAGAGCAAGCCCGAAAGAGTAATGCGGCCGCTTTAAAGGCGGCCGAAGAGCTGAAAGCCGAACGGGCTGCTCACTGCCGAAGCAAAGAGGAAATGGCCGATTTGGCCCTAAAACTGAAGAATACTACCGACCGTTGCGAGGTTCTTGAAAAAGAACGTCAAGCGGAACAAGAGGACATGAAAAAGGCCACCGTCGAATCCAAGGATGCCCGTTCCGCTATGAGAGCTGCCAAGGAGGAGCTGAGTCAGGCCGGGGATATTGCGGCTGGAAAACCGTTTACGCTGCGGAGGAAATATCTGAATCCAGTATGCTCAGTTGGACAAGTTGTGGAGTTCGGAGGATGCTTATCTGGACTTAGCGGCGAAGCGCCATGGACGCGATTGAGCACTTCCGAGGCCGGAAGGGGTACGAAGGGAAGAGCTATTTTGGTCGCAATTCCATAGTCCGAGCGTCCTCTTCCGTTGATCGATCGGTTGGCCAAATGGGCCGAGCTGAATCGATTATCCGGACTTGCCATGAAGCATGTCATGACTCATTTGTGGCCAGCGGACCCGGCCGAAGAGTTATTTTGGCTTAGTGCAGTTTCCTTGGTGCGGTATCGCCAGACGACGCAATGAAGCCGTCGGCGTGTATTCAGGGGGCGCGGATGGCTCTTTCCCGTGTCAATGCATACTGGGCTGAGATGAAGGCCACCGATATTGCGTCCCCAGATTCGGACGGCAGCCGAGTACCAGTCGAGCGCTATTTTGAGGAAGTTCTTCCGGGCGCTCGTTTAATAGAGACGCAGTGCTTGAAGGATGTTGTGTTTGAATGACATGTACAATTTTATGAAACAACGTTTCAATTTAATGTAAGAGTTTTTTATACTTGTGCCTTCAAGTAGCAAACTACCTCCTGTGCGGCCGTTGATGTATATATGTATATAACTCCGAAGATGGCAGTCTTGACATTTCACGCACATAGTGCGGGGGTGTTTGCAAAGAAGTCGCGCTTTCACACTTAATCCAACGTCTTGGTCCTATAAAGGAGGTGGTAGCGTAGCAAACTAGGCAACCGAACTATAATGCTTTATCACTTTCACTTAGCCATCGGAGTTCGATGGTGGGGCTACTATATAGCCCCTGGGGGTACCGCACTCTCCCGAATTCGGGTGCGTATGTGCTGACCGAAAACGGTCCTTCGTTAATGCGGAGAATTCTAAACATTCCGATTGAGTCATCGAGTGGTTGACGGTCTCTCGCTATATCATGACGGTCGATTTTCGGCTTTCTCTCTTTGAGGTGCTCGCCCGGCGAACCGGGCACAATCGCAGTAGTTCTCCACGGTGCCGCGTTAGCCGATAGAACGGAACGTAAGGTAGCAAAACACAGGAGCCGAGCAAACCCAACATTTGACCAAAGACATGATTCGAGCTGATGCATATAAGGCCTAACTCGAGACGCCGAACACTCCCTAAGGTATTCGGTCTTTTATAAAGCGGGCCGAACAATGCCCTTGGTAACAAGCCCCTGGTGTCCAGGTACGTGCAAACTTCTGACGCGACCGATGCCAAAACGCCAGCCTCCTCCTTAGTTATAATAAGAGACCGGGGGATGAGTAACAACAAGAGACAGTGAAAAAGGTTTACGCAGGGTCTTAATCTGAAAAGAATCCTTGCAACGGGTCCCTGTTGCACGTCTGCGCCTGTGTCTTCGTTGTGCCGTATCCTGGACGGGTATAGCACGGCGTTCATCTGTAAAAGAGAGGAACTTAGTTTGAAAAAGATCGCGCTAAAATGTAATTGGAAATAAAATAGAGTATGATTCAAAAATGAGTAAAATTGAGCTTTATTGTCTCTTGTTGTACATGCGTGGAGCCCCTTGTAAGGGGGGTACGCGGCTAGTAAGCATCATGTCTATTTATGCGGACTCGCCTAACCGTGTCCGGGTCCGAACGACACACTTTAGACGCTTTTTGCCAACAAGGCCGTATTAGTGTGAGGCTGTTAAGGCAGTCTCACATTCTTTCCTTGAGGGACACGCGCAGCTTCCCTTTAATCTAAATGATGCCTCGTGGACCGGCATTTTAAGTTTAAGAGATGCATAATGCGGTATTGCGTTAAAGCGGGCGAAAGCTTAGCGTCGATGCGTGTGATGGCTACTTTTAAATGGGGCGATGTGGAAGACCAACTTTTCCCGACGGAAGTTGTCGGGTGAGCCGAACATAACTTCCAATAGTAGGGAGCCCGTACAATGGGCATACGTGCCTGACATTATTCCTTGGAAGGAAGTGTTGCTATGGCTAATCCTGTTTGGGTTTATCCCCATGTTGCGGATTGTGTCCTGACATAGCAGGTTTAAATCACTGCCACTGTCCATTAGGACTTGCGTAAATTGAAGACCGTCGATTATAGGTTCTAGTATCAAGGCAGTCCATCCTGCGTTAGGATACTTTCGGAGTAGTCCCGATGGTCGAAGGTAATTGGTTTTGACAACCGGTGTTGGGACTCATTGGGTAGATTGTGCGGCGCGTAATTCAATGGGTGCCGCCTGCTTTTCCCCTTTGTTACTTGAAGTAAGTTTACTGTTTTGACCTCTTGTGGGAAATTCTTTTGTTTTCCGGGGCTCTGCTTGTGGTGCTCGTCATCATCCTCACTTGGTGTGTTGAGCCCCTTGTGCTCGGCGTTGAGTCTGCCGGACTGCTTGAAGACCCAACAATCTCTGTGGGTATGGTTTGCAGGCTTCCCAGGAGTACTGTGGATTTGGCATATCTTGTCCAAGATTTTGTTTAAGTTGGAGAGCTCATCGGTATTGTCCTTAAGGGGCAGCTTTTTATTGTTCTGCCATGAGCTTTTGAATCCGGTGTTGACTGCCGCGCTCTTTGGACCGTTCCCCTTAATCCGGCGCTGGTCCTTGCTGCGTCGTGGTTTCCCATTTCCATCCCTGACTTCGGATGTACTTGGGTCGCTAGTAATCGCATCTTGCTAGCCACTATCCTCTCCGCGCAAAAGCGGGTCATGAGGCTTGTTAGTGCGGCCATTGTTCTTGGCTTTTCCTGGCCAAGGTGTCTGCGAGCCATTCGTCTCGGACGTTGTGTTTAAAAGCTGCTAAGGCTTGGCGTCCGGACAAATGACTATTTGGTTCTTTTGGTGAGGAACCTGTTCCAGAATTTTCGAGCTGACTCTGGGCTGTTGGGTTATGTGACTTAGATCGTCTGCGTCCGGAGGTCGGACATAGGTTCCCGAAATTGGCGAAAAGCATCCTCAAGCTCTTCCCAACTACCAATGGTGTTTTCGGGAGGCTTTTAAGCCAATGCCGGGCTGGCCCTTTGAGCTTGAGGGTAGGTATTTTATAGCGTGGAGATCATCTCCTCTCGCCATGTGTATGTGGAGGATATAATCCTCAATCCAGACTCGAGGTCTGCATCGTTCCGTCGTATGCCTCTATGTTTATGGGCTTGAATCACTGAAATTCATGATCCAAAGCACCTCATCGGTGAAACATAGAGGGTGCGCGCTACCCTATTTGGGTGTGCCGTGATGTTCGGATATTTGATGTGTTGTATTGCTCGCTGTAACTTGTTTCCTTGGCCCGTAGATAGATCTAACTGGGCCATCCTTTTTGCGAATCCTTATGCGGATCGCGTGTGCGGCTTGTGTCTTGGCGCCGCTTGCCGCTCTATGTTTGCCATGTGGTCGCGTCTATCCGACCCGGCGACCTCTTTGTTTTTTGATCGTGGGGCTCTCTGGCCTCCTCATCGAATTCGGGCAGTAGTTTGCGCTTTGGGTAGCTCTTTGCTTGGCGGCCGCCGCCATATTTGTCTGCAGTGTTGAGTAATTTACTCCATCTCATTCGGAGTCGTCTTCCGCTGTTACGAGCCTCTGTTTCTGCTTTTTCAAGCTACAGCGATGGCGAGGAGCTCTTTGTGTAGGTTCTTGATCCAATGACGCGTGTCCGGCGTGAGATCGCCCTGACCGTTGTCCTTGCCGGGACGGGTTGTTTGTCCAAGTTGGCCTGTTCGGATGGTTGCTCAATGGCATGTTCTTCGTCGGCCGCTCACCTGCTCTATGGCTGGGTCTGTGTGGGCGCTATCTTTGTCGAGGTGGGGTTTTGAGCGGCGCTTACGCCGCCGCTTTATCGCTTCGAGGGAATTTTCTTTCGCAGCGTCTAAATGCGTTCCTCGTTATCGCTTCCCTTAGGTGTGTCCACCATATATATATATATCGTAAGTTGAGGTGGCCATCCAGTGCCCTGTGGGCGCTGGTTCTTGGTCGTCTCTGGCGTCGTCGTCCATATTGTCGATGTCCTCGGAGTCAAAGTCGAGCATGTCTGTTAAGTCATCGACAGTGGCTACAAAGTGGGTGGTGGGTGGGCGTTGAATTTCTTCGTCGTCCGAATCCCAACCTTCCTGACCATAGTTCGGCCAGGGCTCCCCTGACAAAGAGAGAGACTTTAATGAGTTCAGGATATCGCCAAAGGGCGAGTGCTGAAAGATGTCCGTGGCGGTGAACTCCATAACCGGCGCCCAGTCGGATTCGACTGGCAGGGGCGCGGGAGGTTCGGAGTCCGGAAAGGAGTCCGGCACCTGGGAGTCACGAGCTTTGCAAAGGACTGATGGTGGTCGGCTCAATCGCCAGAGATTTCAGCCCCGAGGCGGTGTCCAACCAACCGTCCTCGATCGGTAAACCGCTCCGGATTAAGGGTCGGGCGGAGCACCTTTGGTGCGGCCTCCAGGCCTTTACGGCGCGAGCTAGATCGTACCCATCGAGACGGTCGCGGCCGCGCTCAGGCTCGAATCCGTCGAAGATCAAGTCTCCGCGGACATCGGCCGTATAGTTCAAGCTTTCCAAATCTGACACGATGGCCAGGCGTAGCTTCGATCTGCTCCGGATGGCCTAGCGAATTGCCCGCAGCAAAGCCGCCGAATACGAAGATCTGTCCGGGGAGAAAAGTCTCACCATGGACTGCGTCGTTGCTGATGATTGAAGGAGCCATCGGGCCTATAGGTGATGACACAGAGGAACTCTCAATGAAAGCACCAATGTCAGTGTCAAAACCGGCGGATCTCGGGTAGGGGGTCCCGAACTGTGCGTCTAGGCGGATGGTAACAGGAGACAAGGGACACGATGTTTTTACCCAGGTTCGGGCCCTCTCGATGGAGGTAATACCCTACTCTGCTTGATTAATATTGATGATATGGGTAGTACAAGAGTAGATCTACCACGAGATCAGAGAGGCTAAACCCTAGAAGCTAGCCTATGGTATGATTGTTGTTCGTCCTACGGACTAAAACCCTTCGGTTTATCTAGACACCGAATAGGGTTAGGGTTACACAGAGTCGGTTACAATGGTAGGAAATATACATATCTGTTCCGCCAAGCTTGCCTTCCACGCCAAGGAAAGTCCTATCCGGACAAGGGACGAAGTCTTCAATCTTGTATCTTCATAGTCTAGGAGTCCGGCCAAATATGATAGTTCGGCTATCCGGACACCCCCTAATCCAGGACTCCCTCAGCGACCACCATCACGTTCGTGATCCACATCGTCATGAAGGGCAAGTCACCTCCAAGAATCATGTGCACGACAACGACGAACAACATCTACTACGAGCTCAAGCACGACAACGACATCATCATCATGAAGATGCTCCACAAGCGCAAATGCAAAAGACCCAACAAGCCCTACTTCACGCCAAGTCCAAGCTTCATGAGCAAAAGAGAAGACCACGAGACGACCGCAACCAAGACGATGCTACGGCTACAACAACCACTTCGACATCTTCGCCAAGTGCTATCAAGGCATCTTCACCTTTGGATGTACGGCATCTGCGCCTACTTCCCACGTGTACGCCTACATCGACTTCATCAAGTCCAAGGCGACCACCTACGAGCGAGGGCGACACTTCCATCTTCGTAAGCCCCTCAAGGAAGATGGCCAAGCATGGGAAATTCCCTTCGATCATGGAGACGAGCTACGAGGTGCCACATCATATGGGCCTCATACAAGACGGCGACAAGAAGGTTGATCATGGGACTATCCCTTAAACCAAGGCGGCGATAGGAGTTGAGCATGGAGACATTTGCACCAACATCTCTCCGACACCCACATATCATGAGATGACCCAAGTGCCATGTGAGGAGAGCCACTACCACATGAGTGACATGAGTGACTCCACCATACGTGACACTGAGAGCATTTCCTATGAGAGGATGAGTGTGACCACCACTAGCCCCACACATGAGAGCATGCCACACATCCTATGTGAGGTTGAGCGCCATTTGAGTGCCTCCACCAACCATATGTTTGAGTTCATTCTTGAGGGAGTGAGTGAGCCACAACATGTAGTGAGTGAGGTAGTTGAGATGGCTTGTGGGGCCACTATGATTTCTAACGACTTAACCTCTACTCCTAGTGTGTTTTCTTCTTTGGTGCTAGGTCTCCTACATGACGACATGCCTACCCTCGATGAGTCCATACCTCCAATGGAGACACCGCTGGCCATGGTGGACGATGATGCACCCCCTACATGGTTCCATCAAGATGAAGATGACAATGATTGGATCTTCAACACCTCACCTACAACACATGAGCGATGCTCCAAAGGTAACATAGGTGATGGTGCCTCTCTTGTCCCACTAGTGGACTATCTTACCAGTGATTTCTTGCATGATGTTGATCCACCTATTCCCATGCTTCATGCTAGTGCGACTTCTTCATGTCATGACTTACCTATTTATGATGAATATGATGATGAGCATGTTGAATTGCCTAGTTGTGATGCTATGCTCCATAGGATATCATGTGAAAATTCTATTGGTCACATCATGTTCGACAATCCATTGAACTTGTCATATGCTATGAGTGAGATCTCCCATATTGCATCATTTCAATATCAACATAGTAACTATGCATGCCCCATTAAAATCAATCCCATTTGCACTTATGGCATAGATGATGAGATGATGGTCATTGGCTTTTGCTTCTCTTGTGATGATATTGCCATGCTTCCTTTACATGATTTGCGCAATTCATTTACTATTCCATGCCATGATCACATTGTTCCAAATATGCATTGTTTTGGATGTTGTCAATATTCTCCATGTGATGTTTCCACTAATGCTCATGAGGAGAACCCCATAGTTTCCTCAAACATATTAGGAGATTTTGATGCGTCTCATACTTTGCATGATTCCCATAATTGCGTGCACCATATGCATTCCATGAATAACAATGCTCTAGATATTTCTCATGATGCATTACAACCTTTGAGTCTCCATTATGTCATACATAATAACAAACCTCTCATGATGGATGACATGTTTCTATATCACGCATCTCATTTATTTGAGCATTGGTTATTTAGTGCTAACCAACACAAGCACGTGCACATCATGATGGATGATGTGTACATATACCACGCACACACAATTTTTCCTTTGTCTTTGTTTTGTGTAGGTACTCACGTATACTCGTCAACCTCTCAATCCCAAGAGTTGACGAAACAAGGTCTTGAGAGCAACGATGACTTGGGATCCCGTGGACTATCCTTACCACCGTTCCCTTCGCGCAAGGACTCCACACATCTCTTTTACTTGGCTCTCACACGGCTATGGGCTATCTACCACTTGTCACCTTACGCTCATTTTCCCGTGTTCACTTTGCATGTTATTTTTACTCCTATGCCTTTGCCATGCAATTGTGACCCTTGCTTGCATCTACCCATGATTCACCATTATGATAATTCTATGTGTATTTGCATGCTTGGTGGAGATACTAGTAACTATTGCCATGATTTCTTTGTGCCCCATGCTATTGATGCTTGTTGTGTTGGGAGAGTCATGATGCCCCGTTGCTACCTACATATGGCTTCTCACCAATAAATTCATGCTATTGTCCTCATATCTTGCTTTCATGTTTGTGCTATGTCATGTGAATTACTCATGCCCACTATTTGCACACATGACATGATTGCCATGATTCCCTCTAGTATGTTGCATATTCGCACTACTAGCTTGCTTGACTTGATCGCTATGATTGCTTGCTATGTTGCATCACCCATGTTCCACTATTAATCGCTTTCTTGGGTTGATGACATATATGTTCATGCCTCTCACATGATATATCTTGATCATTGTCTCTTGTGTCCATTAGTTGCCTCTCTCATATCCACTTATATTGAGTGCAACCATACTATGCTTGTTGATCTTGGAGACTTTGACACTTTACTTGTGATGCATGCTTGTTTACTTGAGCCTCTTGTATTTGGTTGTTCTTGCATCGTATGCCTCCATACTATGAAATGCTCCCTTGCCTTTCTTATGATGAGCATGATGCATACACTTGTTGGGTATTTTACCACACGAATGATAGGTGTTGCATTTGCACTAACCTCATTTGTTTTTCCGAGTGATTATCATGTTCTTTCATTTTGAAGGATTCACAAGGCGGTACCTTCATGAGACATATTGGTTATGTGAAGGCATACACGATGTGCAACTCCAACACACTTGAGAAACTCCTAAAGGTGAATTCCTTCCTTTTGAGCCATCCTCAATTATGCATATTGGATGGGTCACTCTTTCATTGTTGTTTCCTTCTTGTTTCCTACATGATAGATCTCGCATGAGGAGCGACATTGAAGATTGGCTCTATGGACCTTCACATTGAGGAGCGCTCGGACTTCTTGGATGCACCTTCGAACCTCCACTCATGCCAGGGCATCGAGCATTGGTACATCAACACTCCTTTGACACATTGCACCAACACATACTTGTTTGTTGATTGTGCTTCCTCATGTCATGCTCGATGGACATATCATACTCACCACAAGTTTGCACCCTATGCATGGATTGACACCGATTATGCTTGTCTTGTTACACCTATTTCCATGTCATCCATGATATATGAGCTTGTGCATTTCCTTAGCAAATTTTTTGTGATCTTTCTTGATGGCATATTCATACATCATGAACATATTGCCTACCATCAATTGCATGATAACATAATCATATTGAGCATCCATTGTCATATTCATGCTATCGACAAACCATCTCACTATGACATCATTTTGCACCGTGGTTGCATTGACCATATTCACAACACATTTGCATGCATAATGAATGATTTTGCTCCCATGAATGCTTTGCATATCATTCTATATCATCTTGATAAGCTTCATGTGCTTTGTCACGAACAATCTTGTTGCACGGACTCATTCTTACATGATGGACACTTTGTGTGCGCTAACCATTGTATTTCCAAGTGTACTTTGTGTTTGCTCATTTTGCATGTACCACATACCGAGACACCTTGGAGTACTTGGATTATGCAATGTCTTCAACTTCGTCCAACTACAAGTCCGTCCACGACAACCGCTTTCCATGGTGATGAGGATCACGATCCGAGGTCGGATCTTTCCCAAGGGAGGGGAGATGATGCGGAGCATCCCACGTTCATCCCCATGTACACTCCGACTACTCTCCAAGCCCCAAGAGGACATATGACGAGACCTCGACCATACGCCATTGTACACAAGGTGAACTCACTCCTCTTCGAACCATCACTTTCCACATGTGAGACATGGCTACTACCTCATGCATGGACCTTGCATATACTCAGGTACAACCGAGACGACCATGGAGGATCCAAGGACCAAGGCCAAGCATGGAAGAGGAGAAGGAAGAAGAAGCAGGAACAAGCTTCTGGAAAGCCCGGACCTTTCGGCCTGCCCGGAACATCCGACCCCAGGACCTTTCGGCCTGCCCGGAACCTCCGGCCCACGGAGTCCAGACCAGCCCCGAGTGCGCCAACTCTCTGGATAGCCCGGAAACCGTCCGCAACCTGCCCGGAACTTCCGGCCCCGCCCGGAACTTCCGGCCTATCTGCGCATAGTGTATTGGGCCGAGCCCATGTACCCCTTCGCCCTCACTTACCCCTTCGTGGGCTAGCACTATATATACTCCCCCACCTCCTCCTAGTTAGGGTCAGCAAAGTAGTAGCTCATTAGAGATAGAGCTTTGCTCATCCATATCGGATCTACTCCACGAGAGAGACCGCGGCCCCTCTATGGAGACGATCCCCTTGGATTCATGACCTCCTTTATGGAGAAGACCCCCATCAAGACCTCCTCTCGGAGAAGAATCAGTTACCTCTTGTATCGTCCTTTGTTGACTTTGGATCTTCTATCTCTCTTTGTGTTCATTGATCTAGCGCATGTGTGATCTATTCTTGTTGGTTGAGTGTTCTTCTTGTTTTCCCCCGTGATCTCCCTCGTGTTCTTCCGCTCATTCTTCGTGTTCCTCGTAGGGATCCTCTCCAAACGTGAAAGATCGGTCGTACGGAGTTCCACTCCACATCACTTTACTAATGCTATGAGGACACGAACAACTGACGACTCCACCTGGCTTGTGTGTAATCCAGCATCATCTGGGAATTTGCACCTTGTGTCTAATCCAGCATCATTAGGGAACTGGAACCTTGTGTGTAATCCAGCCTCATTTTGGAAACATGATCTCGAGGTTGACCATAGTTCCCTCCTCGCAGGAACTGCATCCTGACATGAAGTTACTTCTTTTTTAGATCAATACTTAGAGCAACCTAGATCTATTTAGTAGAAGCCAGATAAACAGAACTCGGAGAAGTGAATTCAAAAGGAAAAAAAATATAAAAACAGACTACAGGGTGAGAACACCCACTTCCTACATCAAGCTAAAAACGAAAGCATTAGGACGATTAAGACTCTTCTTATTACACATCGAAGAACACCACGCTTAAGAGAAACAGAAACTACAACATATACACATCGAAGAACACGAGGCTACACGAAAGTAATTGAAAGGGTGTTACTTACCAAAGCTTGTTTTACAGGTTCGGTGCAGCTCCTCTTTAACTAACCATGCTCCTTGAAGATGTCCCTAATATCCCGTGTTTGGTCTTCATTGCTCCTCTGCATGTTCGCACTCGTGGTTTTAAAATCTCAACATGGCAAGAAAAATATACTACTAGTAATACTCGTGCATCTTGTGGGCAACATTAAAGCACTCGTCTGCCACGTTAGAGCATCTCCAACAGAATCACAACGTGCGGCGCTTTAAAAAGCGTTCTGATCTTTGAGATCGAGAAGTAGATAGAGTAGAGGATAGTTCTCAGCATAGATAGATAAAAAAGATAATTCAACTACTCCTCGTCATCCGACTCCTCCTCGGTGATGTCCTCCTCCGACGCCCCGTCAGAGGCGTGAAGATACCGATCGTCGCCGGATTCCTGTATGACGCTGCTCCTAGCCTCATGTTGAATTGAGCGTCCGCCGCCACGCTTGTCCTCGCGATAGGCGGCTCGCTCCGCCCTCCTCTTATCCCTCTCCGCCCTCCTTTGCACGTAGAACTCGCGCTCGTTGATGATGTCCTGCGGGAAGTGTTGGCGCCAAAGCGCCATGGCTTCCTCGTCCATCTCGGCGATGACGAGACGGTGCTCCCGCCTCCGGTTGTCGCGACGATCTTCGTCGGTGCTAAGCCGCGGCAGAGGCGTGAGCTCCTGCGCCTGCTCCCGCGTCGGCACGTTGGGGAAGTTCAATGTTCTATGAGGCCACCGGAGTCGCCACGCCACCGCGTCGTACGCGCGGGCGGCCTCGTTGGCGGTGTCGAAATTGCCGAGGCCGAGGCGCATCCCGCGGAACCAGATCTCGGCGGAGAAGCCGCCGGAGGGGCGCGCGCGGACGCCGCGGTATCCCCAAGTTTCCCGGCGACGCGGCGGCATGGTGGCGCGGCGGCGGCGAGGCGAAAATGAGCGGGGAGAGAGCGGTGGCAAGGCACAGAGCGGTGGGAGGGCGTTGGATTTTATAAAGCGCGTCGGACGCCGCGCGCCAAAACTAGCGCACACCCGGCCGCTTTTTCCCCCGCGCGCGCGATCCTTTCCCGATGTCTCTGCTATCTCTACTCTCTTCTCTACTGTTATATTTATTTTATATTTAATATTTAATATTTATCTCTACTTACTTTACTATCTACTTTTTTATCTATACTTTATTTTCTTGCAATATAGGCCGTCCGATTTATATCTGACAGATAGGAAGGAAACAAATGGGAATTTTGCACAAAGATACCCATACCCCTCCCCAGATTTGCAAATAAGGCCTTCCCTCGTTCACCCTTTTCTCCCACAAGATAAACTACTCATACAAATGCATCTTGATGCGTGCAACGCATGGGCATCTTGCTAGTTTTAAAAACATTTCCATCATTTGCCACACTACTGGTTGCGGATGAAAAACCTACCCAAGCACGGTAGCGATACAGAGCGGACGCACAATTACAAGCTGATATTCTGTTGGACAATGGAGGCTATAACCAATTACTTTTACGAGAACAATAGCACCTGTGAAATTTGAAGGGTAGGTATGAACAAAATTGGAACTGCACATGTACTGCTAAGTGATTCAATACACACATTACCAATCGAGGAGGAGAACGATGGTCGCGGCGGCCTTTGTGAGTCATGGTCGGCAATGAGAGTCAGTTCATTGTCCATGACGGTGGTACTTCTGCGCTTGGCGTCGGCTTCCGGGAAGAAGATCCGAGACCGTGGAAGACGATGCCGGGGAAGAGGCTCCGTGTACGACGACGACGGTGGACCGGCTCCAGTGCGGCGTACGAGGTCGTCGATGAGGCAGATGCACTGCGGTGGACGAGTGCGCCGATGTAAAGGGGAGGAGCACGAAGGCTGCGGTGCCGTGGAGAAGTCTATTTTGCGGTGGGGATAGAAAATGGGGAGTATTCGGGTGTACTACTCTAGTGCCGGGGTGGGGTTGGCTGGGTAGGGTGAACCTGAAGTTACGAAAACAGCCCCCTACCAAGCGTCATCCGTAGGCCTGTTCCGAAGGCTATGATGGTAACTTCCTACTGCTCGAATCAGGGTCGTGGGAGATTTTCCCGCCGACCTCAAAATTTTGTGACACTAGACCCATATCGTAGGCCTGACGGTATAGCTTCTGCATGTTCGCATGCCATGCCGGCGCATGGATGTAAATTCACTTAATTCCGTCAACCGCGCGCCTCCCACGACCTTCGCCTCCCTCGCGCGGTCGGGCCCTTTGAGAATTCGACCGGCTATAAATGAGCAATTTATTTTGCCTACTCCGCATGCATGATACTCCTTTTGGTCCTTTTTACTCCCGTCAACCGTTTGCAAAGTGTTTGACCAAATTTATACTTTTTTTAACACCACCTTATATTAATTAACCAGCCACACCAGTACACCCATTCGATACAATATTCACCACACAGGGCAGTACATTATTTACAAGAATACCATATAATCTATTGTTAAAGCTATACTTAGCGATTAAGTGTGCCACCTTATTGGCCCAACGGCTAATCTTTGACAACTGACGATTGTTGATCAACTTCGAGATGCTCAACACTTTCATCTTCAGGTCACGCATAGCAGATCTGTCATAGTCCCCCGATGGAAGAGACGCTACCACAAAAGCGGAATCAGTCTCTAAAATTACAGGATTATGAAGAGAAATACCTATGTAGAGATCGGCAATGCAAGCCCTAAGCTCCGCTTCCTCCATGCTTTGACAGGCATCAATGAAATCCCACGACCAAATTTATACTAAAAATATCAATATCTACAATACTGATTATAATGGGTATAAGAACTACGTTTTATAATGAGTGTAAAAATATTGATTTGACATTGTGAATGTTGATACATTTTTCTATAAGTCTGGTGAAAGTAGAGGTACATTGACTTCAACTAGTTCCTCCGTCCAGGTGCGTGCCATGTCCTATCTTGTCATCACAACAAGGTTAGCTATTAGAGTACCACTGCATCCCTTCTAGTTTAAAGGGCTCGATTCAAAAGTTTCACCTACTCTTAGCAAGATAGTAGAGGCGGTGAAATAGTTTTTGAAGTCTGCAAAAGTACTCAACTAGTGTTGTCGTTCTTCACACAAAAATGTGTTTACCAATGCATGCATGAACACTAGTTACTCTAACCCCCCTCTCTTCTTTAATTCTTTGCCACATCAGCATGTTTGCTAGTATTCCCGTGTGCATGATACCTGCTAAGATACCATTATGGCCAGCCTTAATCATCGCATGCAATAATTTAGTGCACCTTGAAATATGAACATGTGTGGGGCGTGTATGTTTTTAATGACTTGAGACTATACCTAGCCCGGCATGAAAGATGACTTATCATGCATCGTTCCCCATACCTGCAGGAAGCCCGTTCGTCTCCAAATCTTTTCCTCTCCATGTGTGGAAACAATATGCCTGCCAAACTCTCCTTCTCCCTCCGGCGGTCCCACCACTCCACCCCGTGTGAAAAATCTGCATGCATGACTCTCCTCCCCCCACGCTCGTCCAATCCGTTGTGACCAGCAATATTTCCACCCCTTCGCTCCCCCATAATTTACTCCAACAAATATGCCCACGTAGTTGTTACTTAACTACAGGTGCATTAGGTCACTGACATATGGGCCCAACAGGTGTTCGGCCCACATGTCAGTGACGCAACTGGACCTGCAGTTAAGTCAGTGCAACTCAGTCCATATCTTACGTAGGTGTGCCATTGCTCGCTATAAAGACTGCGCCTCCCACGACATCGCTGTCTCCTCCCCTCACGTTCACGTTCATCACTATCTCCTCCCCCTCCCTCTCACGTCGACCACCATGGCATCGCCCCTCCCAAGCCCTAGGAGCCCCTCGCTGCACCGCGCGGACGGTCACGCGTCGCCGTTCCGTTCCTCGCTGCCACTAGTCGAGGAGGATGCGTCGGTGTTCCGCTCCTCACCGCTACGCGCCGCGTCGCCGTTTCGTTCCTCGCCGCCACTAGTCGAGGAGGACGCGTCGCCGTTCTGTTCCTCGCCGCCACTAGTCGAGGAGGACGCGTCGGTGTTCCGGTCCTCGCGCGACGCGTCGAGGTGGACGCGTCGGCGTTCCCAATCTCGCCAGCATGCGCGTCGGAGGACGCGTCGGCTCCCCGCTACGAGGAGAACGTTGCGCCGCCCGCCGAGCCCCCCAGCCTTGAGGAGCTTTGGAAAGAAATGGATGTCGCCTTGTGGGAGGCTTTGCCTCCAGCAGAGCGCGCCAAAATAGAGGCGGAGAAGAAGGCCGAGGAAGAGAAGCGCACCGCGGAACAAGCTTCCTGGGAGGCCTATGTCGCGTCCGAGAGAGTCAGGCAATTGGCTCTTTGGCAGAAGGCTCGTGCGAGGGCCGTGAGGGTGGCGGAGGACGCCCGTGCCGACGCCCTTAATTTTCATTTTAGATGTCAGGTCCAAGCAATTAAGACCAGAGAATTAGCATGAAGACTTGATAGCAAAATAATTTAGAAGATTTATAGGGCTCACTGATATAACTTATTGAAACAGTCGAAGAAAAAGGTAATCTAAAACCATAAATGGTAAAACATGTGCAGCAGCAAAAAAAATAGTTATTTTTTGATTAATCAAAAAAAGTAGTTCATGTACCCTAAAAAGGGAAAATCACTTCGACCATAAATGGTAAACAAGAACTACAGGAGAGCAGCCAACGCTTCAGGGGTGTACCCATGTATAAAACATGTGTATTCTGCAACGATAGACTTACTGGATTGAAGAAAAAAACTTGCATAAATAAGAAAATAAATACTAAGCACTTCCGCCACATTGAAGATGATGACCTCACAATGTGAGCACCAACATGCTAGATTTATTAAGAGAGGTACAACACAGTGAGACCAAACACATCTACTTACAAGCAGAGTACATGATGTAGAAAATAATGGCATAACCATGACAAAGATGATAAAAGAAATATACATCTAAGTCACCATGTTCTTTTATGAAAAGGCCTTCAAGAATGAGCTACGTCCTCTGACGGTACCGGGTCCAACCTGTGACACCACAATTCAGAGAACCAGAAGCCTCGTGCCCCAGCTCAGAGATCTATGTCTTCTGGAACATGAGTGTAGCTTGGTACAGATAAACCACGATAAATAAGTACTTAGATGGTACGACGTCTTAGTGGTACAATACTCTTTCAAAGCAAGATGGCACTTCTTAGTGTATGTAGTCTAATGACTTTATTCTACGACCGACTTAACAAAGTAGCTAACGGAGGAAGCGATAGTAATGACACAGCGGAAGGCAGGACTCTAATCCAAAGGGACACTCCTGGAACACCATCTAGTACAGACACTCGAACTCTTCGGGGAACTCTTCTATTGACTCTCCTGCACTACTGCACCTTGCATGATAAGTCAAATGAGTACTTTGAATGTACTCGCAAGCTCACAAACAATCCGAAAGCAAGCAAGGAATAAGGTAAACAAGCATAACAACAAAGTAAAGACTTGTAACACAGTTACTAGCATAACTATTGCATAAATTTAGTTTGCACATTTAATGTCCGATGGACCTCTTCCTGGCATGATCCTTGATCATTCGGCTTCTCACAAGAGATTACCTGTCTAACACAACTATCAACATTTTAACTTTAACAAATTAGGGTACTTGGTGAAATAGTGTGACTTAATGCGAATAGTGTCCCATTGCCGAGGACTCAGCTATTCGAATAGATTCAACACACACACACACACACTCTACAGATGTTGTACACTTTACCCACACCATAGATGTAACGCCCGGATGATTAAGCAACAGTAATCACCTCGGTTACTGTGACTAAACTCACGTTGATTCGAACCCGGTCTAAAACAAACCCAAATCAAAAGCAAACGATAAAAGTTTTCAAAAACTAAAACTAAAATGTTCGGGGGTTGTCAAAAATATCAAACCCAATTATGGTGGGGTGCACAAAATTTTGTAAAGTGTTTTGGTAATTTAAATAAACTAAAACAGAAAAAGAAAAAGATAAAACAAAAAGAGTGAGGGGAGGAAACCCCTTGGCCCAACCAGGCCAACCCCTCCCACCTGCCCCCTCACACCTGGCCCAGGCCTCCCCAGCCCGGCCCGGCCGGCCACTTATCCCCCTCCCGGATCGGCTAACCCTAGCCCGCCCACTCGCTCGCCTCCCCGATCCACTTTCTCTCCCCGATCCAGATCGGGCCGAGCCACCGTCGCGCCCTCGCCCGCCCGGACCCCTCGCCACCGTCGCCCAGCAGGCACTTTCAGCCAGAGGTCATCCCGACACCCACGCCGCCTCACCGAGTCCTCCCAGCCGTGACGCCTCCCGACTCCCTCCTGTCGCCACTGAGCTCCACCGCGCCCGCCTCCTAGACCCAGCGTACCCCCCTGTGAGCTTCGCCTTCTCCTCGTCGCTTCCTCGTCCCCCTCCGCGCCACCGTAGCCCGAGCCCCATCGCTGCTCGGCCGCCTCCCCCCTCGCGGTCATCAGCCACGCCACGCCGTCCCCGCCTCCCTCTTCTCCCTGTGCTCACCGCCCGGCCTCAGTGGCCTCCCCTCTCTCCCGTCGTGGCGCCCTCGCCTCCGGCCACCGAACCAGCTGGCCTCCCACGCACCCCCCGCCTATGGCCTTGTGGTGTCCGCACCCCTCCGCCTACCTCCGCGCCTCGTGACCAGCCCTCAAAGCCCACAGGGAACCGCCCTCGCCGGCTCCTCGTCAGACCCAGACCTCGGCCGGCCCCCTCCACACTGCCGGCGGGATCGGCGGCGCCCACGCCGCGTCCCCTGGTTTGGCGCCCGAGCAGACCACGCCCATAAGCGCCTGCCAGCCTGGGGCCTATGACATGGGGGCCCCACCCACGTAATGGTTTTAATAATAAAAGGAAAATGAAAATTAGATAATAATAAATAAAATGAATAAAACTAATTAATTAATTAATTAATTAATTAATTAAGTAATTAGTTAATCTAATTAATCACGATTAATTAAACCTAATAACTAATTAACCTAATTAACTCATCGTTAATTAAACTTAACTAAGTTAATTAGTTAACGGAGGATGACGAGCAGGACCCACATGTCGGGGTTGACTTGGTCAACCACTGTTGATCTTGGACGTCAACATGACGTCATAAATACATTTTTCAATTAATTAATTAATTAATTAAATTCCGTAAATTATTAAAATCTTTTAAAATCATATCTTTTAATCCGTAACTCGGATTAAAATATTTTCAACATGAAAGTTGCTCAACGATGAGGCGAATCCGGATACGCAGTCCGTTAAATCGCCACACACCCCTAACCTATCGAACTCGCAACTTTTCCCTCCGCTCCTCCGCCTGAAAACCCAAAACACCGGGATACTTTCCCGGATGTTTCCCCTTAACCAAGTACCCCCTCATACCACGTTAGGGCACGCCTAGCATCGCTTCTTGACATGTCATGCATCGACATGCATCTGCTTACTTGGTATTCATTGTTTCTTCCCCTCTTCTCTCCGGTAGACTACGAGACCGACGCTGCTGGCCGATTCGACTACGGTGTTGACGACCCTCTCTTGCCAGAGCAACCAGGCAAGCCCCCTTTGATCATCCCGATATCGCCCATTCCATTCTCTCATACTTGCATTAGATTTTGCTATTGTTATTGTTTGCACCTATTCGATGCATAGCCTGCTTTATGTATCTGTTGTACCTTACACCTTATCCTAAACTGCTTAGTATAGGTTGGTTAGAGACCCATCGCTGACCCCCTCACCTTGTCCTTGTTGCCCTGCTTCATCATTGAAGACCCGATCAACGGATCGAAGACCAGGCCCGACACCGCACATCACTTCCCTTAGTTGCTCGACACTCTTTGGGTTACTATCGAGTACCGAGGGTGAAACCTCTACAACACTTCCGATATTAACCACAGAGTATAGCTATCCGGTCGTGGTCATCGAGGGTGATTTCCTCCTTAACCACTTCCGACACGACTGTCGCAACCCCTCAAGTGTGAACCTCGGGGTGATTCCTCTTACGTTCCCCTTGATGATTACATCTAGTGGAATTCATCGGGGGTGATTCCTCGGCTTTTTCCACTTGATGTTTGGACACACGGTTACTTGGACTTTACCACTGTTACTTGGAAAGACGGGTCGACCCTGAGGGGTACCAGCGTGCTTAATTGGCGAGTGATGTGGAGACGGGTTGACCTGGAAGGTGCCCGCGAGATAATTACGAGGCGTGGCCGGGCATTCCTAGCCCTTGCCGCAAGTCCTCGAGACGGGCCAACGGGGTCACATCTTTCGTGAGTCTCTGCTTGTTACCGCGCATTCCTAATCCACTACGATTTGGATATTTGATCCGAGGGGCCTCTGGCCTGATAGCACTAACCATCACGTGGGCATAGTATGGGCGTTCTGCGTCGTATACATCAGCCGAAGCTTAATAGACGTCGGACGGAGCGGCCAAGGCCGGGTTGGACCGGTAAGCTCCTCGCCTTTTTAGGGAGGTAGCTAGGTCTGCTCACGGCCGCCCTCGAACGTGCAGGAGTTCAGGGAGATGGCCCATGACCCACGGGGCATAGGTTTAATCCGGGCTGGCCTCTCTATTAAGCCTAGGTCGGGTTGCGGCGTATTGTTTGGCTGAGGCCGGGCATGACCCTGGAAAGTGTGTCCGGCCGGAGTTAAGCGAGCGTGGTGGGTAAGTTGGTGCACCCCTGCAGGGAAAAAACATCTATCGATAGCCTGTCCTACGGTAACGGACACTTGGAGTTGCATCCCGATCGATACAACTAGAACTGGATACTTGAGATGAGACATGGATATGGGCAATGGATTGCGATAAGAATTGGATTGTGATGATAATCGATAGTATGGCTCGGGATGCCTTTCTCGCAGGGAGTCGAGAAAGGATCTCCGCCGAGGTTGATAACAGTACTACTACTTTACTTTATGCTACTCTACTCCTTCCGGTTCTTTGCCAAGATGGTGGTTTCCGAAGATGCTAGTCTTCGATAGGACTAGGCCTTCTCTCTATTCCGCATTTCTGCAGCCCGGTCCACATATACAGCCTTCCTTTGATAATGTTGCATATGTAGTGTAGATCCTTGCTTGCAGTACTTTGGATGAGTACTCACGGTTGCTTTGCTCCTCCTTTTCCCCTTTCTTCTTCTTTCCGGTTGATGCAACCAGATGTTGGAGCCAGGTCGATGCCACCGCCGATGCTTACTACTACGTGGAGACCGTCGACGACCAGGAGTAGTTAGGAGGCTCCCAGGCAGGAGGCCTTGTCTTTTCGATCGTAGTTGCTTTTGTGCTAGCCTTCTTAAGGAAAACTTGTCTAACTCATGTCTGTACTCAGATATTGTTGCTTCCGCTGACTCTTGTGTTTTCGAGCTTATGTATTCGAGACCTCGAGGCCCCTGGCATGTAATAAAAAGCTTGTATTATTTTAATTTGTGTCTAGAGTTGTGTTGTGATATCTTCCCGTGAGTCCTTGATCTTGATCATACACATTTGCGTGTATGATTAGTGTACGATTGAATCGAGGGCGTCACAATAGAGTCTTAGTCCTTAGTCTAATGAATCTCACTTATAGCATGTCCCTCTAACCATGCTGAAAGATCGTGGATGTCGCCTAGAGGGGGGGTGAATAGGCGCTTTAAAATACTTACGGTTTAGGCTTGAACAGATGCGGAATAAACCTAGCGGTTAATTTTTCAAGCACAAAACCTACAACAACTAGGCTCACCTTTGTGCACCAACAACTTATGCTAAGCGAGATAAACAACTAGGTGATAGCAAGATATATGACAAGAAACAATATGGCTATCACAAAGTAAAGTGCATAAGTAAAGGGCTCGGGTAAGAGATAACCGAGGCACGTGGAGACGACGATGTATCCCGAAGTTCACACCCTTGCGGATGCTAATCTCCGTTTGGAGCGGTGTGGAGGCACAATGCTCCCCAAGAAGCCACTAGAGCCACCGTAATCTCCTCATGCCCTCGCACAATGCAAGATGTCGTGATTCCACTAAGGGACCCTTGAGGGAGGTCACCGAACCCGTACAAATGGCAACCCTTGGGTGCGGTCACCGAACCCGTACACTTTGGCAACCCTTGGGGGCGGTCACCGGTGCAGATCAAATTGCTCAGGCGATCTCCACAACCTAATTGGAGACCCGACACTTGCCCGGAGCTTTACACCACAATGATTGAGCTCCGAACACCACCAACCGTCTAGGGCGCCCAAGCACCCAAGAGGAACAAGCTCAAGGGCACCAAGCACCCAATAGTAATAAGCTTCTCAAGTTGTAACTTCCACGTATCACCATGGAGAACTCAAACCGATGCACCAAATGCAATGGTAAAGGCACACGGAGTGCCCAAGTGCTTTTCTCTCAAATCCCACCGAAGCAACTAATGCTAGGGAGGAAAATGAGAGAAAGAACACGAAGGAGAACACCAAGAACTCCAAGAACTAGATCCAAGGGGTTCCCCTCACATAGAGGAGAAAGTGATTGGTGGAAATGTGGATCTAGATGTCCTCTCTCTTTTCCCTAAAAAATTAGCAAGAATCCATGGAGGGATTGAGAATTAGCAAGCTCGAAGAAGGTCAACAATGGGGGAAGAACACGAGCTCAAGGATAAGGTTCATCAGGGAAGAAAACCCCCTTTTAAAGGGCCTCCCGAATCCAACCGTTATGTGCTCAGCCCGCACACAAGCGGTACTACCGTTCCACGAGCGGTACTACCGCTTAGCACGGTCAAAACAGCCCAACGAGAGAGAAAAAAACGAGATGAAGTTCTACCAGAGAGGTAGTACCGCTCTGGGGAGAGGTAGTACCGATTATAAGAGGTACTACCGCTCCAGGGGAGAGGTAGTACCGCTTACCGCAAAACCCGACATGAAAAACGCATCCCCAAAAGCAGCGGTACTACGCGCTACACAGGGCCGCGGTACTGCCGCTTACAAGCGGTACTACCGCTCGAGAGAGCAGTACTACCGCTTGAGGCTTTCAAGAACACGACAGAGAAAACAGAGGAAGCAATAAAGCCTAAACTGCCACAACTTATGCAAATGAAATCCGAATTGAGTAAACTCAACCTTGTAGGATAGATGACAATGATTAGTATCCAAACAACAAAAGGTTATAATGAGAAGAGGCAAGGGAGGTATTCCTAATAAATAGAGGAGAGAAACCTCCAACAGAGAAGAACCGGCATAACCTCCAACATCGAAAACATCATAGAAGTTGCACATGAACTCCGTTTTCGATGAACTCAAGCTTGTCAAGAAGAAGACCAACAGCTCCAAATATCACAAGGAGAAAAACCAAACAAGAACCAATAAAGATGATGCAAGGATGCAATGGTTTGAGCTCTCTACCAATGATACGATCAAGCTACTCATCGAGAGCCCCCCTTGATAGTACGACAACTAATCCTATAAACCGTTCTCTCAACTACCATCATGAGACATGTAAAACATAAACCTATCAAGGGAAAACCTTTGCTTTGCACATAGTCCACTTGAGCTGCATGATGATGATCTTGACTCCCTCAAGTTGGACCACCTTTCTTGATTACGATGGCTCGATGAAGATAAGTTGATTGCTCCCCCATAAACCACTATGGGTGAGCCACTCTTCCGCACATCTTCACAAGTCCATTGTCACCACAATGGACGGCAAGCTTCAAGCACTTGATCTCTTCGTGATGCTCCACTTGAACTTGCACACGGCAATCTTGAATACGATCACCACTTGATGTCGTCCTCTCCATGGGTTGTATGATATCTTCCTCTTGACGCAAGCCCATGGACACATACCTAAACCCACATAGAACTCTCACATAGACCATGGGTTATTACACAAAGTGTAATGGACAAAGTTTACCATACCATGGGTTCACTTGATCCCTCTTGGTACATCTTCTACGCTTTGTGTGTTGATCAACTTGATTCACTCTTTGACTTAGTCTTGATCAACCTCTCACAAGACCAATCTTTAGGTATAGCACCTTGGGCGACACAAACTCTCCTTGAAATCAACACATGTACTCCAGGAAAAGCCTATGGACAAAACCTTCAAATATAACTCAAGGAAACTATTAGTCCATAGAGATTGGCATCAATTACCAAAACCAAACATGGGGGCACTGCATGTTCTTTAAATCTCCCCCATTTTGGTAATTGATGACAATCACTTTCAAGAGAGTTTATACAAGGAATTATGCATCACCATGCAATGCAACAACCAATAATGCATGCATAGAGATGCAAAAGCTAAGGAACAAAACCAAAGCACTAAGGAACAAAACCAAAGCAAGAGTAGATAACTCTCTAAACTACTCCACAAAACTCTCTGAAACTTCTCCCCCATTGGCATCCATTGCCAAAATGGGTGAAAAGCTTAGAAGGCCAATATAAAAAGTGTTCCTCCATAAATTGTGTATTTCTCAACAAGAGAGTGGAATGCAATACACATATCCAACGGTAAATACTTGGAGGAAGACAAACTATATTGAGGCCCAAAGATTGCAAAAGAATGATATGCCACAAAGACAGAAACAAACAATCAAGCAATCAAAAGATACCAATTGAAGCAAGCTATCAAAAGATACCAATTGAACCAACTAGACCAATGATCCTACAAGCCACATGAATAAAAGATATTATGATATGAGCAAAGGAGTGTTCTAGAGAAACTAGAGAAGCTCCCCATGATTTGTGCACAATTTAGTTTTGTAATTGGATACATCGAGCACAAAATAGGATCGTTACTCCCCCAAGATCAATAGAACCTCACGACAAGTGCAAGAGAGCAACAAAGTGTTCTAAAGACACTAGCGAAGCTCCCCATGATTTGTGCACTCCTTCGAATATTTGCATTAGGATACCAAGTGCACAAAATAGGATCATCACTCCTCGAAAATCAATAGAAACTCACAACAAGTGTAAGTGAGCATGTAGGAAACAAATCCTAGCACAAGCAACAAACACATGGTTGAGCAACATGTAAAAGTGGCAACTTAAGAATAGGCTCAACCAAAATGATGTGTGTGTGAGTCATGGCAAAGCACTTGAGAAGAATAAAATAAGGATGAGCATTAAGAATCAACATAGTCTTTGATAAATGAGATACACGGTGCGTGACATGTCCTCCCCACACACACACCCAACTAGCAAATGGGTTCACAAGCTCACTAAAAAGATAACAACAAAGCTTGCGACAACCCATGGTGAAGATAGAAGATGAAAGCCTCATCAAGACGAGGGATACCAATCAAGATGGCAAAAGCCTCGTAAAGACAATCATGAGGAAAATAATATTCACCACACAAGAGTGCATCAAGATGAAACGAGATAAGACATGCACTCAGGGCAAAAGCTTTCACGGAGCCACAAGAGAAATAACATAAGAAGGACAAGGTGGACGTGAAAAAAAGGATATCATCTAGAGATGTAATTTCTCTCAAGTTTATAAGGTTCTAGGTAGACGAAATCATGATGATGATATATCTACAAAGAAGGATGTACACCCGAAATAGTTACAACACGAAGGAACAAGATATCCAAAAGGAAGTCATACATATACCAATAAGATATATGCTTGGAAGCATAGCACATGGCTAGATATGGTCTTATAGTATATAAATGAATTCCTACCACGCACACCCATCGAAGACATCATAACTAGCAACATGAGATCATCGTTGAGATGCTTTGAGAAAGGAAACAAGTATCACAAGATGGAATGAATATCATGCCAAGATGCAACCTACACAAGGTTGAATGCAAGAAAAGAATGCATGAGTAGATACTTGTTACCGAGATATCATTGGAAGGATGTAGAAGAAACCAATTGAAGGTAGTAGATAGTAGTTCATTGAGCATCCTAGCTTGACTCCAATAAGCACATGGTGACACCACCTTCCTTGTGAGTGAGCCGAGCATCCAATGCATCTCCAATTGTTCCTAGAACAACAACACAAACAAAATGGTACCCAAACTCATTGGGACCAAAAAGTTAGAAACACCAATATACATAGGACAAACTCCACATAAATATGTGCATAAAGATAAGGAAATGAATTTCATGCACATCTCATCCAATTTGAGACTTGGTGGAGTTTCCCCTATATGTTGGGTCAAAGAATGAAAGCATGCCAAAGAAACTACATGAAGTTAATATGCATGCTCAATACTTTTAAGAACTGATACCAATTGACAAAGAAATACCAAGTGAAGAAGAGGTACCAAATGAATAAATCAACACTTGGAGGATATCAAATGAAATATACATCAAGGAATGAGATATCCAATGATACACGCAAAAAGAAAGATGTCAAACTCCCAAAAGAGAGAATAGTTCCAAACAAACCAAGTGCTCTACAAAGTTTCATGATGGCACAAAGTACCAAAAAGAAACGGTTTGCATTCCACCAACATACACTTGATAAGGATCACAAGGTGAGCGTTCAAGCATTGTGCATTATAGAGAATTTGCATTTGAATACAAAAAGCACAAGATGGGATCACCACTTTCACTATATATATACAAACACTAGACAAGCTCAAGGAAATAACAAGATCCACAAGTGGTATGGAATACAATGGGAGTTGACACAATCCTAGGCACGAGATAAGACAAATAAAAGCAAAGGCCAATGTAAAGATGATCAATAATTACTACCACACATAAGTGAGTACCAATTGTCATAAGACAAGAAGTATTTGGAAATAATTCCCGTTGGTAGATAGCAAGGATATCCAACATCATCTTCACACTAAACACAAGCAAATTGCAACTTGTAGAGCTAACATGCCACCTAGGAACAATATAATCTACAATATCAACACTAGGTGACAATATCTCAAATGTACACATTTTCTAGGCTAGTAATATACATAGCATATTACTCCCCCATAATGTGATACCAATTAAAGAAAACTTAACAAGAGGCAATAAGAGGAACCAGCAAGAGATAACTAAAGGACTATTTAGAATTTGAATTTCTCATGAGAAGACATACCACATAGCGACTAGATAATATTGTAATATCGATACTAAGTGGTATTCCCCATGTACCCACCTCTATAGGATTGCGAAGTGCACAAAGCACATCACTACCCCATAATGGGATATTCCATTAATCTCTCACAAGAGCCAACTAAGATACAACCAAGATGCACTAAGGCTCAACGAACGACACACATGTACATGATGTGCAAACCAACACACACAAAGGCAACTTGGAGACACGTCATATACAAACACATGCAAGGAACAAAACCAAAACATGCAAGGGGGCATGTAACTTTCAATGTAAGCAATTTAAGTACAAGTTACCGAAAGGAGGCACATTGGATATAAGATATAAACTTGATGATTCAATTGACTTGGATTGAGACAATAAGAGTGATGAAGTCCCCTTAATTCTTCATAATGTAGCCAAGTCTCCAATGCCCTCCAACAACACCTATTGATCAAGTATGAGCTAGTTGGTCCCCAACCAAGTAGGGTCCTAAGAGGTTAGTCACAATAGGCTTGGCTACCCAAATGGTTCTTTTCTTGACACCACTTTGAGTACCAACAAATTTGACAAACACATTGCCAACCTTATCCTTCCCAAGAGAATAGATATCATCAATTAGAATAGGGTTGGATAAGGTACCATTCATGCATGAAGAAGCGATGTGACCTTTTTCACGACATAGGTAGCAACGTCTACTCTTTACTTTCTTCTCACTTGATTTCTCAACTTGAGAAGCATTAGCTTGAGTTTTCTTGGGAAGAGGCCTTTCTTCAACTTGAGGTTGAGAATGAGAGTGAACTTGTGGCCGCTTCCCTTGTTGCTTGTCACTAATGGCCTTATTCTTCAAAGGGCAAGACCTAACATGATGCCCTTCAATTTTGCACTTGAAGCAAATGATCTTGGCCGAATTCTTGACTTGTTTTTGGCCCTTCTTCTTGTTGCGCTTGGACTTCTTCTTCTTATTGGAGTTGAATCCAAGTCCACCTTTGTCATTGGGGGATTTTTGCACACTCAAGATATTGTTGAGTGTGGCCTTCCCTTCATGACACTTTTCCAAGTCTTTCTTCAAAGAAGTGACTTGGGCCTTGAGTTCTTTGATTTCCTCTACATGGTTGGTCTCAACACAAGCACTAGAGGAGGTATAAGCTTCATCGTTAGAGCAACAAGACAAGGAGAGCAATTCATCACAAGATGTACCAATGTTATGCATGGATGAATCATGAGGACTAGCACAAGGCAATATAGAATTTTGACTAAAAGTAGTGCTAGTATCCGCATGAGGCTCACTAGATGTTACCTTAGCAAGCATGGCCTCATGGGCTATCGTTAGCACATTATGGGATACTAGAAGATCATCATGGGAGCTTGTGAGCTTCACATGATTTTCTTCCAACATCCCATAATTGCTAGATAGCAACTCAAGTTGAGCCCTTAGCTCAACATTCTCCTTCAATATGGATGCTTCACAAGAGATAGAGTTAGTAGCACAAGCATCATCATTAACAACAAGAGGAGAAGACAACTTGGCAAGCTCTTTTGAATATGAAGCTTTAAGTTGAGCATGAGACTCGGTGAGTTTGATGAGCTCACTCTTAATGACCCTTGAGCCATTTTCGAGGTGCTTAAAGTCCTCAAGGAGTTTAGCATGCGCAACTACAAGCTCCTCATTTTTAGTTTCAAAAACATTGGCCACATCAAGAGCTCTATCACGAGATTCCCTCACTCTAGATAATTCTAGGGCAAAAGTCTCCTCAAGAGATTCCTTGGTGGTTTGTTCAAGTTCAAGAGCTTGAGAGAGGTCCGCAATCTCATTAGCGTAATCACGCTCATGATCTTCCATCTTATCAATGGTGACCTCATGCTCCTCAAGACAAGATTCCAACTCATCAATATATTTCTTGCCCTCAATAGCAATAGACATGATTTCCATGAAGTTGGAACGAGCAATTTTATTCTTAAGAAGAGCTTTAAAAATCATTCCCCCCTTAATTTTTAAGGAGGCAACATCATCATCCTCTTCATCATAATCAGCATCATCATCACTCTTGTCATCATCAATATCAACACAAGATATATTGGGATTCAAAGTGGGATATACCTTTGAAGCCTTGGCCATAAGGCAAAATGCAATAGATGATGATGTAGGATCCCTTGAAGCACTATCCAAGACCACATCTTGTTCCATGGAGTGTTGGGTTTCCTCTACATTGTTAGCACAACAACTCGAGGAAATACATGCATTTTTATCATGGCAACCAGACATAACAAGCATATCATCATGAGATTTAGTCAAGCAATTTCTACATGATACGCAAGGACTATCAACACAAGCATGTGAAACATTTGGAGTGCTCGAAGTGCTAAAGTCCAAAGATGAAGCATTGCAATAAGAAAGTGATGAAGGATTATCAACAATAACCCCACTATCATCATTGCAATGAACACCACTACTCACCATGTCATTAACTTGTGGCAAACCACATGTAGGTGAAGTAGAAGAAGTTGAGAACGCAACACGACCGGAGGTGGAGGGAGAACAATCATCCTTACAAATCTTGGACACACCATATTTATCTTGAAGCTTTGTCCACAACTCATGAGCATCCCGGAACGCCATGAGTTGAAATATAACTACATTGCTCAAAGCATCGAAAAACACATTAGAAGCGTGAGCATTGAGATAAGAGTTTTTTTCATCCTCTAAAGATAATATTTGGGGATCCTTTCGAGGAGAAAACCCCATATCTACAATTCACTCTAAATTTGGGTCCATGACCCTAAAGAGATTAAGCATGCGAATTACCCAAACATCAAAATTTGTGCCATCGAAAATAAGAGTGTCAGAGAATCCTAAACCCCTAGTCGACATCCTTACTCTCTAGGCGGTTAAGCCCTATAAAGAGAGACGAGGCTCTGATACCAATTGAAAGATCGTGGATGTCGCCTAGAGGGGGGGGTGAATATGCACTTTAATATAATTAGGGTTTAGGCTTGAGCAAATGCGGAATAAACCTAGCGGTTAATTTGTCAAGCACAAAACCTACAACAACTAGGCTCGCCTATGTGCACCAACAACTTATGCTAAGAGAGATAAACAACTAGGTGATAGCAAGATATATGACAAGAACAATATGGCTATCACAAAGTAAAGTGCATAAGAAAAGGGCTCGGGTAAGAGATAACCGAGGCACGCGGAGACGACGATGTATCCCGCAGTTCACACCCTTGCGGATGCTAATCTCCATTTGGAGCGGTGTGGAGGTACAATGCTCCCCAAGAAGCCACTAGGGCCACCGTAATCTCCTCCCGCCTTCGCACAATGCAAGATGCCGTGATTCCACTAAGGGACCCTTGAGGGCGATCACCGAACAGGTACAAATGGCAACCCTTGGGGGCGGTCACCGAACCCGTACACTTTGGCAACCCTTGGGGGCGGTCACCGTACCATCAAATTGCTCGGGCGATCTCCACAACCTAATTGGAGACCCGGCGCTTGCAGGAGCTTTACACCACAATGATTGAGCTCAGAACACCACCAACCGTCTAGCGCGCCCAAGAACCCAAGAGGAACAAGCTCAAGGGTACCAAGCACCCAAGAGTAATAAGCTTCTCAACTTGTAACTTCCACGTATCACCGTGGAGAACTCAAACCGATGCACCAAATGCAATGGCAAAGGCACACAGAGTGCCCAAGTGCTTCTCTCTCAAATCCCACCGAAGAAACTAATGCTAGGGTGGAAAATGAGAGGAAGAACAAGAAGGAGAACACCAAGAACTCCAAGAACTAGATCCAAGGGGTTCCCCTCACATAGAGGAGAAAGTGATTGGTGGAAATGTGGATCTAGATCTCCTCTCTCATTTCCCTCAAAAACTAGCAAGAATCCATGGAGGGATTGAGAGTTGGCAATCTCGAAGAAAGTCAACAATGGGGGAAGAACACGAGCTCAAGGATAAGGTTCATTGGGGAAGAAGACCCCCTTTTATAGGGCCTCCTGAATCCAACCGTTATGTGCTCAGCCCGCACACGAGCGGTACTACCCCTCCACGAGCGGTACTACCGCTTAGCACGGTCAAAATAGCCCAATGAGAGAGAAAAACACGAGCTGAAGTTCTGCGAGAGAGGCAGTACCGCTCTGGGGAGGGGTAGTACCGCTTATAAGAGGTACTACCGCTCAAGGGGAGAGGTAGTACCGCTTATAAGAGGTACTACCGCTCAAGGGGAGAGGTAGTACCGCTTACCATGAAACTTGACATGAAAAACGCATCCCCAAAAGCAGCGGTACTACGCGCTGCACAGGGCCGCGGTACTACCGCTCGAGAGAGCAGTACTACCGCTTGAGGCTTTCAAGAACACGACAGAGAAAACAGAGGAAGCAATAAAGCCTAAACTGCCACAACTTCTACAAATGAACTCCGAATTGAGTAATCTCAAGCTTGTTGGATAGATGACAACGAGTAGCATCCAAACATCAAAAGGTTATGATGAGAAGAGGCAGGGAAGGTATGCCTAATAAATAGAGGAGAGAAACCTCCAACAGAGAAGAACCGACATAACCTCCAACATCAAAAACATCATAGAAGATGCACATGAACTCCGTTTTCGATGAACTCAAGCTAGTCAAGAAGAAGACCAACAGCTCCAAATCTCACAAGGAGAAAAACCAAACAAGAACCAATAAAGATGATGCAAGGATGTAATCGTTTGAGCTCTCTACGAACGATACGATCAAGCTACTCGTCGAGAGCCCCCCTTGATAGTACGGCAACTAATCCTATAAACCGGTCTCTCAACTACCATCATGAGACTGGTAAAACATAAACCTATCAAGGGCAAACCTTTGCTTTGCACATAGTCCACTTGAGCTGGATGATGACGATCTTGACTCCCTCAAGTTGGACCACCTTTCTTGATTGCGACGGCTTGACGAAGACAAGTTGATTGTTCCCCCATAAACTACTATGGGTAAGCCACTCTTCCGCACATCTTCACAAGTCCATTATCACCACAATGGACGGCAAGCTTCAAGCACTTGATCTCTTCGTGATGCTCCACTTGAACTTGCACACGGCAATCTTGAAGACGATCACCACTTGATGTCGTCCTCCCCATGGGTTGTATGATATCTTGCTCTTGACGCAAGCCTATGGACACATACCTAAACCCACATAGAACTCTCACATAGACCATGGGTTAGTACACAAAGTGTAATGGACAAAGTTTACCATACCATGGGATCACTTGATCCCTCTTGGTACATCTTCTACGCTTTGTGTGTTGATCAACTTGATTCACTCTTTGACTTAGTCTTGATCAACCTCTCACAAGACCAATCTTTAGGTAGTTCCTTGAATAGCACCTTGGTCGACACAAACTCTCCTTGAAACCAACACATGTACTCCAAGAAAAGCCTATGGACAAAACCTTCAAATATAACTCAAGGCAACCGTTAGTCCATAGAGATTGGCATCAATTACCAAAACCAAACATGGGGGCACCGCATGTTCTTTCACATGTCTCCGACCTCCCACAGGCTACCCCTGGGAGAGAGGATCAGGGTCCTTGCCAACCCGTGGCACAACTTATTCCCCTCGGGAATCTTTACTGTTGCGCATATCTACTGACCCAACTCTCTTGACTGAACAACAACTTCTCGGCCAAAGCAAGTCTACACGTTCCAGTTTCCCTCTTTAGAGACAAGCGAAAGAGACATAACTATAAATGAAACAAGGCCCTCCCCCTAAGGCAAATGTGGCTGTACAGAGGAGGTTCGGTTCCGTGGCACTGGGATTGACCAGCTATTAAGGTTGGATTAACATGAGCTACTTATATCCGTAACCTTTATTTAACAACCTTAGTTCTATTCAAGCTTTCCTTCTAGGGGAAACATTCACGTGAGACCACTATCCTAAGTAAAGTCTTGCCACTTATAATGCTTATGGTTCATGTTGGCAAATAATTACCGATTAAGAGTCACGTTAAATCATCTATTCCTTGTCATCCAACATTAACAATAGTGATTTGTTCAAGTGACTATCTATTCTAACTCAACCAACTTATTCAGCACATTTCTACCACAAGCAAAGTAAGACAAATAAACCGAATAAAATGCGGGAAAAGGCAACTTGAACCCATGGCCTTGCAATGCCATCATGCAAATGGAGGTGGTGGCTTGCCTTTCTAAAGTGGAGTATCAAAGTACGCCCGGTCTTCACCTCCTGGATTATTTCCTTCTGGAAATAATTTTAAAAAGCAAATGCAAATAAAGCAAATAGGTCAAAATCTGTCCAACAAAATCTAGACAAGTCAAATAAATCTCAAACTATACCTACGAAAGAACAATAATATAAGAAAAATAATGCAAAAAGAATCGACTCATTTAGACTTATGGTTTTTGAGTTATTCATGGTCAAAGTTCGGTCAACAGAATAAAGAAAAACAGAAAATAGAAAAACCACCGAGCGGCCACATCAAAGGCATATTTCAGAAATACGTCTCCACTTACGTATCGGTTCCGCGATGCATTGAGTCACTGATGGGTGGGGCCACCCTGTTAGGTTTTTCTTTTAGAACCACGGCCGAGGCACGGTGGTGCTCTGGCGAAGGCTCACAGGCGAGGAGAGGGCTCGTGGGCTCACTGGAACGGAGGCTCTCCGACGATCTTCCTTGTACCCGCAGCTTCTCCGGAGACAGTAGGACGGCGTCAATGAACACAATAAGCAAGTCCTTATTTTGCTCCCTGTATCTCTCCATGAGTTGTCGAACCAAAATGGCGTCCATGGCCGATCTCACAGGCATGAAACCAAACTAATTATTTTGTCATGATTGTCAAACTTCTTAAGAGGTGCTCAATGACTCTCTCCCATAGCTTCATTTTATGGCTCGTCAGCTTAATTCCAGGGTAATTAGTACAACTCTGAATATACCCCTTGTTCTTGAAGATTGGTATTACTCCCTCCGTCCCATAATATAATAACTTGTTTACACTAGTGTAGTGTTAAAAACGTTCTTATATTTTGGGACAGAGGGAGTAATATACTCCGTATCCATTCTTCTGGCATCTTGGTTGCCCGAAAAATGAGGTTGAAAGCTTAGTTAGCCATACTATAGCTATGTCTCTGAGGCCTCTCCACACCTCAACATGGATAAATTCAAGGTCCATCGCCTTGACTCCTGTCATCCTTTTTAAGGCCTGCTTGACATCCGCCTCCTGGATTCGCCGCACAAATTGCCTGATTGTATCATCAAAGGAGTCATCCAGTTCAACGGTAAAGCTCTCATTCTCCTCATTGAACAACTTATTGAAGTGCTCCCGCCATCTATGCTTAAGAAAGGAGAAACCGCAACAGTAATATTACACGTCAAGACTCAAATCAGCAGGGCTTAACAAAAATTCACTAAAAATATTACTCCTACCTTTGCAACAAAATATAGGACGTTTTTTGTTTCACATAAAATTGTTAAAAGCGTCTTACATTTTGTTACAGAGGGAGTACTTACGAACTGATTGTGAGTATGACTGCAGGAATAAATTATTATGTATTGTAGCCTGTAGGTTATAGCCTATAAGTGTGGCAAGATTAAGCATTGAAGTAAATGAATGTTTCAATTTGACCACTAGCAGAACACCAGCCCAGATACTAAAGTTATAATACTGAAACAACAATGTCGTGACTGCAGGCATAATAATAGGAGTTATTCAGCTATGGGAGCAATCAAAAGTCCAGCAGCACAAGCTAAAATTAACATTTCAATGAAGCAAACACACAATGACCGATCCTTTCCATGTGTGTAAAGACACTTGTTTTTATTAAAGTTCATTTAGACATACAAAGTCCAAGAATCATGGATGTATAACTCAATTCTACTATTCCAAGTTCATTCATCTCAGCTTAATCTAACTGTAGTTCCCTTGCACGACCAACAGAAACATAACAGACATGCTATACAGTCAAGATAATATTTACTAATAAACAACAAAATTACATTTGTGGCATTCACTGTTCCATAAGACGAAAGGTAATCTTCTCATGTTGCTTGGGATAATCACAGCCCAATAACTGACTGTTGTTTGCCAAAAAAACTGACTGTTGGACCACTGCTACCTGAACATCTTACAACGAAGCTTGGTAGGATTGGCCTGATTCTGAAGGAAAGCTATGGCTCTGTCCACCATTCCGTGAAGGACCTGCTCTTCTATTTGCTTGATGTATCCTCCTTCCATTTCCCCTTGCCTGATTCTGAAGGAAAGCTATGGTGCCGAAGCAAACCCCGAGTAATTCAAGCCTCATCCGTTGAGGGTGACTCAAAGAAAAAATAAGGTGAGACACTTGGTGGCGCTCCGGAGCCTTGGCTTCGGCACCTCTTCAATGGAAATCAGCACTCCCCAAAGAGTGTGACTTGGGGATAAAATATATTTTCTCGACTCACTTGTGGTTAAGCCTTTCCCACATTTTATTTTCCTTATAGGCTTATTTGCTTGCTATTTAGTTTGTTGCCTAGCATATGTTATTGCTTGCTTGTCATATACTCCCTCCGTCTCATAATATAAGATGTTTTTGCAAGCTAACATGGCTTGCAAAAACGTTTTATATTGTGGGACGGAGGGAATAGATTGTTCTTAACTAGTTGTATATCTAGACAACCTACTTTATCCGCATTACCCTAAAATTGATAATTAAGTTAAAATTTGCAATCACCTATTCAACCCTCGCCTCTAGTCAATCGATTCGATCCTTTCACGATGGCATTGATGGTGTTGTGCAAGATTAAGGGAGAGGGGGTGAACTGGGAGCGGCACGCTAGTCCGGCCACTTGGGTTTGTAGACGGATGGTCATGTAGCGAGTAGTTGGCTAGTTTTTTGTTTTCCTTTGGGTTGAGGGCATTGTAGCTGCCACGACAGTGTTGTACCAAGCATCTTGGCCTTTTTTATGCTACTAGTGCATCCATTTTGGACCGTATCTTTGATTCTTTTCTCCCTGTCAATGGCGCAGACCGGCAGATACCCATATCACAATGAAGCGGGCAAATTAATGGTGCCGCCACGTGCCCAACTACGCACGCCTCACCCATCATGTTTTTCCGCCACCCGTCATGTTTTCCGCCCCTTTTCCCACCAGCCGCCACGTTTTCCCGCTGCCCATGGCTATAAAAGGTCGTCGCCTCACTGTCCTAGATCATATCCCTGCCGCCCCATCCTTCACATCCTTGCCTGTTCACACCATGTCAATTACCCCGCGGACGAACTGGGTGCCACTCTCAGAGTAGGAAGAAGCGCATGATGTAGTCACCCTCATCGCCAAGGAGGAGTGAGAACGTTGTGGGGTGCTAAAGTTTGCGTAGGAGGATGAGTTGACTCATCACATATGCATGTACCCCGTGCATATCATTACCATCAACGTGGTGGGGCACTCTAAGTTTGCGCTTTGCCTCGACGGCCTCCATAATATTACAGAGGACACTTCAGATGCGTTATGGAGGCTGCCAATATGGCGACTCTGCTAGAGTTGCTCTTAGTTAACTATAAACAAAATGTTACTCTAATGCATACCACAAAGGAATACTGATCAAGTGCGATGGATAGATACACCATTGGAACCCAATAAAAATTTATAGCTTCACTTACTATCTTATGCTTTATGGACAATTACTATATCAGTAAATATACATGGTTTCTTAGGAGTGATATGATTTTTTTTAGTAATTACGCACTGACATAAGAATCAAAGGAGGAGTAAAAAATAGCTGTTGATTACTGGATTGGAAGGTTTGATAGTTTGTTGGTCATTAATTTACATTCTCTTTATAGACACACTAAAGATGATGGCCCAATGTGAGGGCCACCATGCTAGTTCTATTAAAAGAGATACAACGAATGAGACCAAAATGTCTACATACAAGAAGGGTACACGAGATAGACAACAACGAAAGAAACATGACAAAGATACGACAAAAAACACCTATGACTAGGTTCCATTTTCGTTTGGGGCAAGGTCTTGAAGGAGATATGCTAATGCTCCGACGTTGTCGGGTACCATCCGTGAAGATCAAGACATTAATTTTCATTCTGGATGCTGGATCAAAGCAATTAAGACCAGCGAATCAGCAAAAAGACTTGATAAACTTTTTTGTATGATTTGTAGGTCTCACTCATATAGCCCGTTGAAGCAGTCGTAGAACAACAATAGTAAAAATCACTTTCAATTCGAATTCGCATGCCGAAATGGATGTATCTAGAACTAAAATACGTCTAGATACATCCATTTCTGCGACAAGTAATTCCGAACGGAGGGAGTAGCTTTTGAGATTAATAAAAAAAGTAGTTCATGTACCCTAAAAAAGGAAAATCAGTTTGAGCATAATTGGTAAAAAAAGAACTACAGTAAAGCAGCTAACCATTTAGGGATGTATCCATGTCTAAAACACGTGTATTTTGCAACGAGGGGGTTATGGAAAGAAAAAAAACTTGCATAAATATAAAAATAATACTAAGTACTTCCGCCGCCACCATGCTAGTTTTATTAAGACAGGTACAACACAATGAGATCAACGCATCTATTTACAAGCAGAGTACATGATGTAAAAAATAATGGCATGACCATGGCAAATATGAGAAAAGAAACATACAGCTAAGTCGCCGTTTTCTTTCTTTTCTTTTACGGAAGGCCTTCAAGAAGGAGCTACACCCTCTGAGTTTGCCGGGTCCAACCTGCGAAGGCATGACAAAGGTTTTTGTTATTGATGTTGGGCCCAACCAATTAAGGTCATAGCATCAACAAAAAAGCTTTATAATATATTTTCCAATTTGCATGATTTATATAACTCATTCGTATAGCCTTTTGATGCAGCGGTGAAACAACCGACGAACAAGGTAATCTAGGACAATCATGCTATCAGTAGTATTGTTATAGATCAATCAACAAAGTAGTTCATGTACCCTAGACAAAAGCAGAAGTAGTTCGAGCATAAATGAAAAAATATTAATGGAATGCAGCTAACCTGGAGCAGAAGATATCTGTAACATGTTTCCCCATAACTCATTTAATAAATTGCATCGGGCAGTCACTGAACTTGCAAGATATGTGTACTTTAGTGAGAAATGTTGAAAATGGATGAGAAGCATCAAAATGAGCACAGAAAGGTCACAGTTCACAACCCATCTGGCTAGTTTTCCTCTCTCTGGAAACCATCATGGTGAGATATTAACACCACACCCAGCTATGCCTGGAATTAAAACTCAAAACTTGTCAGCTAGTCGAGTTGTGAAGAGCTCGGCCCATTTAGCTTGAACTCGCGAGCTCCAGATTTTCCTAGTTAAGTATAACTAACAAGCAAGCTAACGAGTTACTCCCTGAGACTCGATAAGCTTGGAGAATTTCTGCTGCAGTCCACAGGCTAGCCCACAACACATTAATTCCAATCCAATCTAAGTCCAGCCCAGCATTGCATCATACACCATATCAGACAGATTTTTCGTTTTGAGATGACTATATCAGATGTTGGATGTTTGCTGTATGAACTTTGAAGTTTGAACTCCCGTGTTAAGGCTGATGTTGGTTGAAACTTGAATGAATATCTACCAAATATATTTGGGCATAATGATATCCGTATTATCTTGCTGCTGTCCCTTCTTTTGTTCCATATAGCTTACAAAATTTTTAACAAGCATTGTGTGTTTAAGGAGCTAATTGACGAGCTTAAAGACAGGATTTTCGCTCGTTCTAGGTAACAAGTTTGTTGAGTTCAAGCTTAACATGTTCGAACTACACCTCTTGCTGAAGACATTGGGATACAACCATACAACAAGTAGTAAGGTATCCTTATTAGCACGAAAATTAAGGCTCAGAACAGTCAAATTGATATCTATATACTGTAGCACGCAAGCATGGAGAACAACCCTAGTCTAATAGCACTTTCACATGGCATTTGGTTACCAGGCTAAACCACTCATATTCGATATTCAAATCTGAATGCAGGCAACAGCGAAGTTCAGGTTCAGGAACATAACACAATATTGCAAACAGTCATTGATGCATTAGCTACTTGTTTCAGCCAGTACAAGCTAACATTTAACATTTAAATGAAGCAAAGACACAATGACAGATCTTTTCTATGTGTGCGAAGGCACTTGTTATTAAAGTTCACTTACACATACAAACTCCAAGAATCATGGATGTATAACTCGATCCTACTATTCCAAGTTCATTCATCTCAGCTTAATCTAACTGTAGTTTCGCGGCACGGCCGACAGAAACATAACAGACAGGGTATACGGTCAAGATAGTATTTGCTAACAGACAACAAAATTGCATTTGTGACTTTCACTGGTCCATAAGACGAAAGCTAAGCTTCTCATGCTGCTTGGAATGATCACAACCCAATAACTGACGGTTGGTCTCCACAGCTACCTTAACATCTTGTAACGAAGCTTGGTAGAACTGGCCTGATTCTGAAGGAAAACCATGGTTCTGTCCACCATTCCATGAAGGACGTGCTCTTCCATTCGCTTGAGGTATCCTTGTTCCATTTCCCCTTGCTTTAGCGACATCCAAAGAAGACTTGAGCAAGCGAGTTAAATGTGAGTTCAACCCAGAATTCAGTACATGAGCAAACTCCATGGATACATTCAGGCCTTGTGCTTGCAATCTGTGCTGAAGTACATTCCACAATGACCGAGTATCTGGCAACTCCGCATTATTAGAACATGTTTCATAAGTGTAAGAGGTAGAAGGCTGAGGAGTGTGAGCCTTTGGAATCCCCAACGGTATCCCCAACGGAGCTCTGATGGGGCTCCGACTTTGAACACATGCTGGGCTACTGCGCACTTGCTCAACCTCCTCCCCATCTTCTACAGAGACAACTTCCAACAAAACCTTGCTCCCTGATGAAACAAACTCCAGGGTACTCTGTTGCTCCCTAGATCTTGGTATGTCGCAGGAGTTGCTCACCTCGCCTCCATGACCATGAGGCGCCTTCCCATGGGGACCAAGGGGCTTGGCCTATCAGCAAACTTTCTATCCCTACTAGTGATAGACCGCCCCATCTTGGCCGGCAGAGCGCCATTGCCAAGTGGCCCATTGGACACCATGCTAGTCTGTGAGTTACCTGTCACCGTCTGCTTACTAGGCGGTCCAAGGGACAAGGAAGCATTGCTGAGGATTGACCGAATGAGGAAATTATGAAGCTTGATATTTTCCTTGCCCAATACACTCAAGCAAATCTTGTCAAACTCATCCTTGTTGAGCTTAAAGCTCAGGAATTTCTTGAGGCTGTTGAAGTACTGCTCGGCCCGCTGATGGCCCAGCTTCTTGGCGATCCGGGATTTCAGCTCCTGGGTGTCCACACGAGCGAATTTCTGACGAGTCTGCATCTTGGCTCACCACCTCCAAATCCAACCAACAGAAATGCAGGCAACCCCTGAAACCCAATCAAACAGCTTCACGGAGAGCAAACCCTAGACGACCGACGAGCACCCAGCGTCTTCGCTAATCTCCGCCTAACCCTCGACAAATGGCAATAATTACACGAGGTCGGAAGAGCCTCCGCCTGCGAAATCAGACAACGAAGTTAAAAAAGAATTCAGGCCACCTCGCACGAAGATTGCCTCCCGATCGGGGAACTAGACGGACGCGGCGAATTGCCAGGCGAATCTGCTCGGAAACCCAAATGGGGAATCCCCAATCGCGATCGAACGAGCTCGAATTTCGCGAATTTCAGAACGAAACGAGCGGGGTAAACAATTCGGGGTGAAATGGAATGAATTGGGGGTTGAGGTAAACGATACTAACCTCGAATCGGCGAGATCGAACAGCTTGACGCGAGGAAGAATTGGGGGGATTGGATGGTGGGAAGAACGGGTGCTGTTTTGCGGCGGCCGCTCCCGGTGTTCCCCCAAATCATTGATTTTGGCTGCGGAGAAGAACTACAAGTGGTTCTTTGGAGGCGCCCACGCGCAAATGCAAACCCTACCCGCCGCCCTGCCCTCAGGGGATGGTTTATATAACTGACCGGTGGGGCGATGGTGTTGGGCTCGGGGCGTGGGCTCCGATGTAAGCGAGGTGGGTAGGTATGGCGTTGGATGGAGAGCGGGGCGTACTTTCGTGGGTCAACCGCACGTGCCGCGGGGAGGGTCATGTCATATCGTCACATCCGAGTCAAGCTTTGTGCCTCAGCTCCTCAAGGTTTCTCTGCCCTTTTTGCTCGAATGAACGGCAAGATTTGTGTTCCAACAGGTAGAGGTTGTGTGGATTCGGTGATATTTATGATTTCAATTTGGCGATAGTTGTTAAACAGTGTTGGAGGCTGGTTGATAACTATGTATCATTATGTGCTAATAGAGTGTTGCGATCAAGATATTATTCTTCACCCGACATACTAAGTTGTGAATTGAAGAGAGGTACGTCGCCACTCATATGTGTGGTAGATTATCTGGGACGGAATTCAAACCGAGTGCATTTGGTGAGTGAAGATGGATTGAAAATTAACATATGGTGGAAAAAAAAGGCTGGTCGCGGTTATTCATGAATTAGTCATGATTCTTGGCCATGACCAAAATAATAAGCGATTAAAGCCTCACTTTAGTCATGAGCCATGACTAAAGGCTGATCACGTAAGGCGCCAGGCCGTCGGCGGAGGACCTTTAGTCGCTTTTCTGGCCAATCATGATTAAAGCCGCCACAGTTTAGGATTTTAGCCACCCCCTAAACCTGTTTCCTGTTTAATTTGTATTGTTTTATTTCTTTTGTGCTTTATTTTAATTTTGAAGGAGTTTCATATATTCTACGGTACTACATACATGCATATGAATGTACAATCTCAAATAAATTTGAAATTAGAACCAAAAGAATTCAAGAGGAATATACAATATATATTCAATATCATCGGATGACCATATACCATTTTGAACAAGTTTCAATACATGATTTAATCCATATAAAGTTCTACGTCCTCGGATAAGTGTTCTCCTTTAGGATGTAGGAATTCCTGTTGAACCATCCAAATAGTTCCTCTTGAAGTGGCTCAAGCGAGCTTCTAGACTAAGCATCATCCGGAGGTTATTCCTCCGAGCATTGGTATCACTTTCGGGCAGCCCGCTCGGAGGTGTATCTCCGGATCCTCTCACGTACATAGTATCCACATAGATTGGTCTCCGGTGGCTGAATATCCCCAAAGATTCTTAGGCTTTAACATTTTGAATTCTAGCTCTTTTTGAATTCACCGACCTTTGTATCTACGAACCGTCTCCAAACCCTACGAGGCAAAGAAAATTAAGTGAACAAGAGAGTTATTAGTTACTTGATATTAGGAAATGAACGAAATAGGCCGATCGATATAGAGCGCAAATGAATGAAAATAATTACTTCGCAAAGATTCTTCTCATGTCGGCCCAAAGCTTTGGATCCATATTCAGAGAGTCGTGGACGAGACATTACGAGGTGTTAACTTTAATTACTAGCGTAATCCAAAGGAACTCATGCGGACACGATACATGCACAAGACGTCATGCATAACTCATCGATTAGCCGCCACATACCATGCATGGAGTAAACAAAAGAGAATTAATGTGCTCAAGATGTAAACACTCACCCAAAATGGTAAGGAAATAGAATATCACTTTTGAGTTCCTGCTTTGTAAGAAATCGCCACAGTCCGCCTCCACGTCGGTGGGGTGACGCCCAACACATATCCATTAACGATGTGTGGGTCAATGAACCCAACATCATGGATGTTCCTTACTCTGCATTCCTTAATCTTCATTCTCGCATGTATAATAGCGGACACAACAATATAGTTAGGACATATATATAGTGCAGGCAATATGAACGAGATGGGGTAGAAATTAATAAATCACTTACGTAACGTAGCAACCGATGATAGATTTGTCGAGCTCGCAGATTGAAAAGCTGGAACAATTCACTCAAAGGCAATTGTTACATAGTAATGTTTGAAGTGATGCTCATGTCTAACTTCCGCATAAATATATTCTTTGGCGTTTTATTTTTATGTAACCCTTGTACCAATTCAGCGAGACATTTCATTTGGTCGGTAGATCATTTTCTCGCAGCTCGACGAGAGGCCCATTCTTGACATATGTAATTACTACATCCTTCATCGGGCGCCTCATCAAGGCCTAACAGTTCACGAAGAGTAATACCTAAGCTGGCCGCTTGTTCTCTCGCACTCGTTACAGTCAATCCATGTCTTTGTCGCAGCTTGTATGATCTCGGGGCATCCGGGCTTCCACTATAAGCGGGCAATCGATTGTTTACTTTGTTCCCGAGCTGGGCAACTTGTTTCCCGCTCTTTTACTTTCGGCCTTCTCCCGCTCTTTGTTCTCCTTGAACATGAGTGCCTCTGCCAAGTTCACGTGCATAGTCGTCGAGCAGATTCTTCGCGGCTTGGGACGGTGTGCTCAAAATGACTTAGCCCACTTCTTTTGCTCATCGTAATATCTTGGCTTGGGCTCGGGCTCTCTTTTCTTCTTGCAGTCCGCCTTCCATTTCTCATAATGAGCAGCCATGGTCGCGTCGACTTCCTCGGCACTACGTTCCCAAGGCCTTGTGGGGAGAGGCTTCAGTGATGGCTCCGTACCTTTGTGGTCTTAGGTACATAAGGGTCCGGGTTAATAATCCAGACTATACGCTTCTTTGTCGGAGGTGGATTGGGGCGGCGTCGATCACCCGGGACGAGGATCGGGGCGGCGGTGATCACCCGCCGGACGTTGTGGATCGGGGGCGGCGTCGGGCGACGTGGCGGAGGTGTAGGTGAACCGCCACCACCACCACCGCCACCACCACCACCGTGAGGGGTGGACTTGTTGTCCTTGGCGCGTCGCCTGTAATCTTGATAAACTTCTTTTGCCATAGAATGAAATGGCGCTTGACATCTCCAAGTCTTTTCTCCCCTTCTGGTGTAGCAATGTCAATCTCCAGGTCCTCAAACCCTTGGACTATGTCCTCCACCGTGACACGAGCATAGCCATCTTGAATGGGGTTGTTGTGGTGGAGTGCTCCGAATAAACATGGTAAAGCATCGCCGATGGCTACCTTCATGGACATGTTCCCGATAGGATAATACAGATGACATTCTTTCATCTCCTTTATATCGTCCACGGGGTAGCGAGGAGGCTCCGGTGCAGTAATTTCGACCACCGGAGGCTCCGGTGCAGATAATTTTCGACCACCGGAGGCTCGGTCGATAATTCGATCGTCGGTGCATACGCACCAGCCGGTGGGGCCTCCGTGGAAGCCACGCTGCTTCTCCGCTGCTGGCTTCCGAGATCCGCCGGATGATCTTCATGCCGCACCGAGCTGCATCTCTTTCGCTACCAAGACACTCATGGTTTTCTTCATCACATCCATTTCCGATGCCAACCGCGCCACAAATCTGATTCCCGATCCATCTTTCTCTACGGCTTCAGAATCATGCGGGTCATCGTCACAGGGGAACCCTATTTTCCACGGAATGTGCCCCATGCCTCGTACACGTCCTCCGTGTTCAGGATTCCCGAGGGCTTTTGTCGTTGTCGCTCTCTGTTGAACTTGATCTTCCCCGTTGAGCATCCTTCATTGCGTCAATAAGGGCTTGGGTGGGTTTAATTAATTTGCCCGGTAAACACACTCCCCTGTCTCTCCGGGTTCGGCGTTCCCCATGCCCGTACCACCAGCTTTTGGCCCTTGGGTCCCATCCCTCCGCATTCGGACGGATTCCTCGCGCCCTCATCTCGTTCTCCATCTTCTCCAACCTAGGCACCAAAATGCGATACCCTCCTGGCCCCATAACATGATTGTACTCCTTCTTAGCCGCATTTTCCTTATTTTTTTCGATATTTCAATGAACTGCTCCGATTTCTTTTGCTTCACAAATTCTGGCCAATCATGTTTCAGTTTCTCATATTGTCCTTTGAAATCCGAGTCTTGTTCTCGCTTGACAAAGTCACGGGCTAGATTTTGCTTGAATTTCCTAATGCGTCGGCCATCTTATGAAGAGCGAACTGTTTGACTAGCCTCCTCCTCTCCTTGTTTTCCTCAATCTTGTTACCCTCCTCATCGAATTTGTTGTATTCCGAGGTAGAGCGAAATGTTCCATAAGCTTCTTGAAGCAATCTTTTTTGTTCTCTTATCGACAAAAGTGAAACCATCAATTCGTGCCTTCTTTGGCTCATTCCACTCTGGGCGGTGATCGAGACGTTGTCTCTAACAATGGCTCCGCATTGGTCGACAAACTTGGTGGCGTTCTTGCGGGGCTCCAGTGACTGCCGGTTACCTTGTCGACAACCTCGATGGTGCATGTTTCTCCTTGTTTCATCGTCTTGGTTGCGCCACGCTTTGACGGCGTACTCGATTGTTTCGACGATCCGCCGAGGGCTAAAATAAGAAAGAGAGTCGCTGCGTTAGTACACACATATTTATTCAAATCGGTTAGTTTGTATCACCGGAGGCTCAATGTATATATATACCTCGGCCGGAGGTGGTTGCTACTTCCATTTGAAGATAAATGCGTTTATCGACGTTTCTTGACATCTTCTTCTTGACGGCGCCCTTCATCTTCACCGTCAAGGTTCAGATAAGAAGAGATATCATCTTCTTCTTCTCCGGTCGGCACATATTGAATATCGCCGTTTATGATGCCGAACATATGTGCTTCACCGTCCGGATCATAGTTGTCCATAATCGGGTCAGCTCTATCGTCCGCCATTATGTCATCCTGAAAACATGTAGTAAAAACAAATTAATTAAGTGAAGAAGGGGGCGGTGGCGGTGGCGAAGGGCGGTGGCAAAAGGAGGGGCCGGCGAGGAAGGGGTGGGAGAGGGTGTCGCGGTAGAGCGCGAGACGGGCGGCAGACGACGGCAGGCGTCACGGAGAGGGAGGCGAGGACAACACACATGTATAACCCTCGCCGCCCTCTTATAAAATTCTAAATACATAGCAGCAAGTGCATAACAGGTCAATGACAGAGCTAGACGTGTTCTAACGCATGGCGCTTAGGCGAGACTGGCGAAGGGGGAAACATCCGGGAAAGTTTTCCCGGTTCCGGACGTCTGTTAGACAGATGAACCGGAGAGGAAAGTTTGCAGGTTCGATAGGTTAGGGTTGTGTGGCGGACGAACGGACTGCGAATCCGGATTCGTCTCGTCGTTCTGAGCAACTTTCATGTACAAAGTTTTTCCATCCGAGCTACGGTTTATTTTCTATGATTTTCTAAAGTTTTATTGATATATTGTAATTAAAACTAATTCGAGAATAAAGATTAAATTGCTACTAGTGTTAACATAACAGTTTTAACTAATGACTATTAGTGTTAACATAACAGTTTTAATTAGGTTAATTAAACTCAACTATTTAAGTTAATTAATTAATTAATTAATATATTTTTTATTATTCTTTTTTTATATCATTTTTAACGTTTTGGGGGTGGGACCCATTGCCATAAACACGAGGGCCTATCGGGCGTCAGGGTTACGGGCGCTGGCGTCTGGCGCCAAGGCGCCGCCTGTGCCAACCGGGCGTGGCCGGCGTTGGCAAGACGGGCGGAAGAGGCCTACGGCGGCAACCGGACGGCAGGAGCGTCACGGGAGCTGACGCGCCCGCCATCTGACGGGCAGCAGCAGCTGTCGTGGAGGGGGGGAGAGCTTGGGAGGCCGGGCGTGGAGGGTCAGGAACGAGGCGGAGGTCGACGGCATGCCGGGATCGGAAGGGTGGGTGGCACATGGACGAGGGCCGACGGCGGGGTGGAGAGGGGACGGGAGGGAGGGAGGTCGAGGCGGCGGCTAGGGCTGAGGCGGAAACCCTAGGGCGTCGGCGAGGGGTTCTGGCGAGGGCGACGGCGGCGCGGCGTCGAGGCGACGGCGACGGCGCGCGAGGGCGACCGACGGCGCGGGCGCGCGAGGGCGCGAACAAAGTGGAATCGGAGAAGACGAGAAACGGAACAGTATTTATAGCCCCCCTTTAGTCGCGGTTGGCGGCGAGGACCGACTAAAGGTACCCTTTAGTCGCGGGTCGCCTGCCCAGCCGCGACTAAAGGGGTTTGGCGGTTTTTTATGATCCGCCGCTTCTCCCCTTTAGTCGCGGTTGGGCAGCGACCATGACTAAAGGGTGCCTTTAGTCGCTGGTCGCCTGCCCAACCGCGACTAAAGGCCTTAGGCTGCCTGCCGCCTACGCCTAAATGTTTAGTCCCACTCGCTAGTTGAGAGAGCTCGAGAGTGGTTTATAAGCTGCCGCGCCCACCCTCTCGAGCTCCTCTCAAGCAGAGCTTCGAACCCTAATCATTACTAGCTATGTGCACTGTGGGCCTACTTGGCCTCCTGCGGGCTGAATCACAGCCCATGTAGGGTTTCTAGTCGTATTCAGGCCGTGGGGGTCCAAGAGGGGCACTATTTTTTTCCAGTTTTTTTGTTTTGTTTTCTGCATTATTATTTATTTTTTATTGTTTTTTGCTTTATTTTTTAATTCTTTTTGCTTTTAGTTTTAGAAAAATTATAAACTTTCTGTTAGTGCCATTAGTTTTCAAATTTGAAAACACTTTTTTTGTTTTCTTTGTTGCTTTATTTATTTTATTTTGTTTCTACTTACAACAAAATACTTATTGTTGCTATTTTAGTTTTCTGCATTATTATTTTTTTGTTGTTTTTTGCTTTATTTTTTAATTCTTTTTGCTTTTAGTTTTAGAAAAATTATAAACTTTCTGTTAGTGCCATTAGTTTTCAAATTTGAAAACACTTTTTTTGTTTTATTTGTTGATTTATTTATTTTATTTTGTTTATACTTACAAAAAAATACTTATTGTTGGTATTTTAGTTTTGTGCATTATTATTTATTTTTGTTGTTTTTGCTTTATTTTTAATTCTTTTTGCTTTTAGTTTTAGAAAAATTATAAACTTTCTGTTAGTGCCATTAGTTTTCAAATTCGAAAATGGACACCAAACACATCACGGGTAATATAATTCACATGATCCATTCAACAAAGTTTGGTACAATAAATTATTACACATCATTTCTTCCCTTGTGTCCTCGCTTGCTTACGGTTGTGCCGTATCCATGGAGCATCCTCATCATTTAACTTAATGCTTGGGTCGGTGTTCACTTTGAAGGGCGGAATTTCAGCAAACATATTATAATCTTCCGACATGTCCGTCTTGTCCTCCACTCCCACGATGTTTCTTTTCCCTGAAAGAACAATGTGGCGCTTTGAATCATCGCATGATGTCTTGATCGTTTTCTTATCTTTCCGTTTCCTCGGTTTGCTACTCATGTCCTTCACATAGAAAACCTGAGCGACATCTTTCGCTAGGACGAATGGTTCGTCAAGGTAACCAAGATTGTTGAAATCCACCATTGTCATTCCGTATTGCTGGTCCACCTTTACCCCACCTCCTGTTAGCTTGAACCATTTGCACGGAACAAAGGGACCTTAAAGGAGGGTCCATAGTCAAGTTCCCATATCTCCTCTATGTAACCATAATATGTGACCTCTTGCCCATTCTCGGTTGCTGCATCAAAGCGGACACCACTGTTTTGGTTGGTGCTCTTTTTATCTTGGGCGATCGTGTAAAATGTATTCCCATTTATCTCGTACCCATTCTCGGTCGTTGATTTCATTCCGATCGTGCCTTTTCCACTTAGTCTCCCCTCGTGCCGCGATCGAGGAAGACCAATCGGCTTAAGGTCAGGAACAAAGTCAACACAAAACTCAATTACCTCCTCATTTCCATAGCCCTTGGCGATGCTTCCTTCGCCTAGCACGGTTATTCTGAACATATTTCTTTAATACTCCCATGAACCTCTCAAGTGGAACATATTGTGTAGAAATACAGGACCGAGAACGAAAATCTCTTCGACTAGGTGAACCAGGAGGTGCGTCATAATATTGAAGAAGGATGGCGGGAACACCAACTCGAAACTGACAAGACATTGGATCACATCGTTACAGAACCGTGGTAGAACTTCTGGATTGATTACCTTCCGAGAGATTGCATTGAGGAATGCACATAGCTTCACAATGGCTACTCGAACATTTTCCGCAGGAGCCCCTCAAAGCAATCGGAAGCAATTGCGTCATAATCACGTGGCGGTCGTGAGACTTCGTGTTTTGGAACTTTTTCTCCGCCATGTTTATTATTCCCTTTATATTGGGCGAGAATCCAGACGGAACCTTCATACCGCTCGGGCATTCAAAAAGATGACCTTCTCTTCTTTGGTCGAGGCGTAGCTGGCACGACCTTGAAACCATTCCGGATGCCGGTCATCGTGGTCTTTCAAACGCGTTCTTTGGTCCTGCCGTGCTTCCTTTGTATCATTTGTCTTCCCATACACGCCCAAGAAGCTTAGGAGGTTCACGCAAATATTCTTCAGAACGTGCATCACGTCGATTGCAGAGCGGACATCTAGGACTTTCCAATATTCTAGCTCCCGAATATAGATTTCTTCTTCCACATGGCTGCGTGCCCGTCGGCTCCCTTCGAACCGATTGTCCGCCAGACCCTTTCCAAAGATGACTTTCAAATCCTTGACCATATCAAATACCTCAGCACCAAGCGTTCCGCAGCTTCGCCGGTGATCTGCCTTGCCGTTGTAATGCTTGCCTTTCTTTCTTCTTGGATGAATTTTGGAAGAAATCGGCGATGCCCAAGGTACACGTTCTTCTTACAATTTGGCAAATGTACACTTTCGCCTCATGTAAGCGATGCGTGCATGCATTGTATCCCTTATTTGACAGTCCCGAAGGTTACTAAGAGCAGGCCAATCGTTGATGGTTACGAAAGCAACGTCGAGGTCAAATTCCTCTTGTTTGTGCTCATCCCACACACGGACACCACCCCACAGCTGTAAAAGTTCATCAACTAATGGCCTTAGGTACACATCGATGTCGTTGCCGGGTTGCTTCGGACCTTGGATGAGCACCGCATCATAATGAACTTCCGCTTCATGCACAACCAAGGAGGAAGGTTGTAGATGCATAGAGTCACGGGCAGGTGCTATGGCTGGAGCTCTGCTTCGCCAAAAGGATTCATGCCATCCGTACTTAGAGCAAATCTTATGTTCCTTGCGTCACCTGCAAAATCTTTGAACCATCTGTCGATCTTTCTCCATTGCGTTCCATCTGCGGTGTGTCTCAACTCCCGTCCGACTTACGGTCCTCTTTGTGCCATCGCAACAACTTGGCATGCTCTTTGTTCCTGAACAGACGTTTCAACCGTGGTATTATAGGAGCATACCACATCACCTTGGCGGAACCCTCTTCACGGGTTTCGGCCCTCAACATCGTCACCGGGGTCATTGCCTCGATCTTATAACGCAATGCAAAGGTGCATACCGGCATTCATTCAAATTCTCGTATTCACAGCGGTAGAGGATGCAATCGTTGATGCATGCATGTATCTTCGTAACCTCTAAACCTAGAGGGCGTACAACCTTCTTTGCTTCAGACGTCTTTGGCGGGCAACTCGTTATCCTTTGGAAACATATTCTTCAACATTTTCAGCAAGTTTTCAAATGCCGAAGTCACCTACACACCTCTCGCCTTCCATTTCAGCAAATCCGATTATGCAGCCCAGCTTTTTCAGACCATCATCGCATCAAAGTACAGGCGCCTTTACGTGATCCTCTAACATGCGATCCAAATTCTCCCTCTCCTTTTCAGTTTACGCGTCTCCGTGCATCGGCAATGGTCCCACCAAGATCATCAACGGATCATCACGTGCCTCTTCTTCACCTTCCCTTCACCTTCAAAGATCCTCCATGAAAGTATCACCGAAATGAGCAAGATAGCTTTCATCGATGAAATCATCCCTTCTTCATCTTCTTCCATTATAACCCCTCTTTCTCCATGCTTGGTCCAACAATTATAGCTTGGCATGAAACCCTTCAAGCGGATGCATGTGAACAACTCTTGAGGAAGAGTAACCCTTCTCATTCTTACAGATAACACATGGATGATAACAAAACCCCCGCTTGTTCGCATTAGCCACTACGAGGAAATCTTTCAAACCCGTAGTGAACTCACGGAGAGTCGGTTACCGTACATCCATTGCCGATTCATCTACATTATTATAATATAAAATATATAATTAACCATCATGCATTTGTTAAACTAACTAGCTACAAACAATATAAATTAAACAATGAACTACACACATGCATATTGACACATCAAAGGTTCATCAAGTTGCTAACCGCGATCGAAGAGTGTGGCTCCAACACTTCATGTCATGTTTGTTTCATGCTCTTGGGGCATTTCATCAAACACCTTATGTGCATAAGAGGAACCAAAAGCAAACCTACACCCACTTGTGAAGAGAATGGCTCCAAATGGCTAAGTGTTGGCTGCTGGATGGGTATATATAGGGAGGGGCTTTAGTTGCGGTTGGCACGGCAAACGTGACTAAAAGTGCCGAAGGCCTTTAGTCGCGGTTGTCACAGCCAACCGCGACTAAAGCCCCTCACGTGCACCAGCTGGCCACCGAGCGCCCACAGGCCCGAGCCTTTGGTCGCGGTTCACCTCCAGAACCGCGACTAAAGGTCCCATTAGTCGCGGTTCCTACAGCTTCGCGACTTATGGGGCTGGACGGAAGCCTGTTTTTCCACCAGTGTGGAATGACTGTTGGATCCCTGATAGCTCTTCTAGAAAAATTGTGACAAATAAAGGTAACCGAGTTTTCACAAAAGCGAATGAACTTATGGACCCTGTGTGTGTTGGGTTTTTTAAGCTAGAAACAGTAAGAGAGACTCCTACTGTGTTATATTAAACAGTAGAGTTTTTGTTTACATTTGTACAATCCAAGAGGGGAGCCCTCAAGGATACAAAAAAATTAAAGACAACAATATAAAAGTAAAAGTAACTAGTACAACAGGTCAGGGGGGCAAGATGGAGAGGGACTCTCACAAAGATGAAGCAAGCAGGGTGATATGTTCCCAAAGATGGGGATCAACTCTATATTTAAGCCAAACAAGACCAGCTTTAATTCTTTCCTGCCAAGCTCTAGTTGTTGGATTTATGTGCATAAATATACCTTCCAAATATTCCAGGCAACAATACCAATATTATCAAAGAAGAGCTCTCCAGTGAAAACCAGCTTGGCAGATTGGATAGCCTCAATCCGAAACAGACTTGGATTCCAATGAGTGCCAACGTTGGCCCAACACCCAACACTGAAAAGGCAAGAAAATTTAAGATGATCAATGGTATCCTCAGTTCCAGAATTACAGAGCACACAATTGAAGGGGTTCCCAATATTTGTGGTGAGTGGGATGAGAACTTGACCCATGAGAATTTTTGGCATATTAGTGTGGACTGCATGCTCCAAATTCCCCTTCATCAATAGGAGAGTGAGGACTACTACCCTCGTATGGGTTTATTAGTCCCCTTCATGTTTTGTGATGAATTTTGACTTTAGATTTGATTAGAAAAATATAAGTTATATATCGTAAAAATTATATAGGTACATTTGTATTTGAAATAAGTTTCCGATGATATTATTTTTGTTACATATAAATATATGCTAGTCAAATCTATGGTCTGACCCAAAATTCAAAGGGGAGTAATAAACCCGGACATGGGTAGTATGTTGCATGGCACTTAACTAAAACGGTGTATTTACCGTTGGATCATCCTACTATAGGCAATGGGAAGACTGTTATATGGATAGCATCAAAAAAAATTGTTGGGCATAGCGGATCATCGCCTCATCTGGTATGGAAAATGTTGTGGAGCCTAAAATTGTGAGGTAAAGTTAAAATTTTCTTATGGCATTGTTTGCATAATCTTATCCCATGCATGTGCACCCTTGCAAATGGCAATATATCTACTACTGGCCAGTGTTCAGTGTGCAAACTGGGAGCAGAATATATTGGTCAGGCATTGTTCAAATTTGTGCGAGCAAGAGAAGTTTGGAGAGATCTTGGATACATGTAATCATAGAAGATACTATGTGTGTTGATGGATATGGGGCACATGTGCTTCATTGTCTGCTATGTGATGTTGTGCATCACTACATTTATACGAAACATATTGAATTTCAAGAGTTTTGTTGCTAGTACATATGGTGGCAGGGTAGGTTGATCCCTAAATAGGAGGATGTGTGTTCCAAAGTTAGAGGTGGCATGGGATTCTGTGGTATTCATAGTTTCAATTGGTGATGTTAGCTAAATAATGTTGGAGGTTGATTGATAACTATGAATATTTATGTGCTAGAGTGCTGCGATGAAAATAGTATCCTTCAGGTGACATACTAAGCTGTGAATTGAAGAAAGGTTCGTTGTATGTGTGGGCAGAGTATCTGGGCAGGAATTCATACTTTAAAAAGAAGGTATATTTGGCAAGTGGAAAATGGATCGAATATAAACATACAGGATGACTATTGGATCCCTAATAGCTCTTCTAGAAAAAATGCGACAGTTCACGGTAACATGGTTTTGACAAAAGTTGTAGGGCTTGTGTTTGTGTCTGGTGAGTGGGATGAGAAATTGATCTGGGAGATTTTTTGGCATGTTAATGCGGAGCGCATGCTTCAAGTTCCCATCCATGAACAGGAGATTGAGGACTATGTTCCATGGCACCTAACTAAAAACGTTGTATTCACCATTAGATCAGGCGACTATAGGCAATGGGGAGGCTGTTATTTGAATAGTAGCACACATTTTGTTGGTCATGGCGGATCATCGCCTCATCCGGTATGGAAAAGTATTATGGAGCCTAAAACTGCCAGTTTAAGCTAAAATTTTCTTATGATGTTGTTTGCATAATGTTATTCTATACATATGCATCCATGCAAACCATCATATATGTATTACTGACCACTACCAAGTGTGCAAAGTGGAAGCAGACTATATTAATCATGCATTGTTTAGATGTGAGTGAGCAAGAGAAAGTTCGGAGAGCTCTTAGATAAGATGAAATCATATAAGATGCCCAAGTATGGCATAAAAGTCAAAGAGGATATCCTTCAAAAGGAAATTTAATGTGTGAGGACCTTGCCTCTTTTAAGGAAGGCTATATACCATACCGTAAGGTGATGAAATCATAGAAGTCTGGCCAACTTTAGTTTCCACTTTGCAAAGTTGCAAAGTAGAGAACATTACTTTGCCATGTTTCCATCACCTTACTATGGTAGATCGACACTAGCAATGTAGTTCATTGAAGGAACTATTTTTGCCTTACTTAATTACTGCTACCTACATGCGTTACTATTTAGCAGTACCAACTTACTAGTGCTTACTTTATAATTTGAAGTCCTCCCAGGGTTGGATAGTTTATTTATTTATCCAAAATTAGAGGAACAAGTACTATCTTCTTCAAGACTAACTTGAAATGGTTGGTCAAGTCTAATTTGAAATGGGAATGCAAGAATTGATTTTAAATCCAGTAAATCAGCTAATGAGATTTAGCATATTATGACCATTGAACCTTTTGATAGCGTTAAGTTGTTACTATCATCTTTCTGTTATCTCCAAAACTCTGTTCCATGATTTTATGTCAAGAAGACTGGGTCGGAAGGAAAGGAGACACCACAGTGGATTCACAACTAAAGGCATCGAGGTTGCACCTACATATAACCCGATTATATTATGGTTGCGCTCCAACTTCATTCAACTGTTCCAAGAGAAACTAATCGGCGTTCTTGAATTGGATTGATACTTATAGTAGTCATTTCTGGCACTAAGGTTCTAGCCAGCCGCTCCCAGGAGATAATTGAAAAATTGAGCATGAAAACTCGGCTACATTCTTGGGTAGTACATGTGTGCTACTAGATATGGGCACATGTGCTTGAGTTTCTGCTATGTGATGTTGCCCATCAGTACACTTATATGGAGTCGATTGAATTTCTAGAGTGCTTTGTTGTTACATGTTGGTACGTATGGTGACAGCGTAGGCTAGTCGCTAAAGAGGAGGGCGTGCAGTCTCCTTTTCCTACTGCTCAAGCAATTCATGTCGTTGTGTTAAACTTTTCTCGTGTGGTTGGGAAACCAGCATCTACTCCTAGTCTGAATCGCTATAATAAACCCTTGGCGGGACAACATGCTTTGAATGCCTCATTCTCAAAAGAGGACCACTTAGGCTATTGTGGTGTAGTACATTGTCCGAGATCACTGAGGTATGTTGATTGGAGCCTCGACAACAAAAGTAGAACATGTTGTGCATGTTGTCTCGACGGAACCATCAATTCTTGGAAGGGTTGAAGCTTACACAATGTATTGGGTGCAACAACATAATTATAAAGATGGATAACATAGTTGTTGGGGAAGCATTTAACTTAAGTCATGGACATTTTATGGTGGTTGCTCCGATTCGTTATGATTGTCGAAGGGTTTTAAAGCAATTGGGGAAGGTTCTTATTGAATATTGTAATAGAGAGTCTAATAAGGTAGCACATGTGCTAGCTCAGGAAGGGTGTGATAATCCTCCTTCCTTATGGTTTGATTCGCCCCCTGATTTTATTGCTAGGTTTTTAGTGGAGGGTGTAAGTGTGATTGATATTAATAAAGCCATGAAGGTCTTCCCATAAACAAGAGAGGAATAAACGACAAGATGGTTCATCCATCTCTGCAAAATCTCTCCACAAAATCTAGTTCCTTTTTGTTTCTTACTTATCATTATACACCCCGAAATGTCAATGATGTTTCTAAGGGAGAGCATATTTAAAGTTCATCGGTTCAAACTAGGGCAACATAATGCTAGCCGATGTGTTGGCCTTGGGTGCAGGAGGTTTTGACAAACTCAATTGTCCCTATGCCGCTCTCGCGGCGGCCCGTGAGTAAACCCTAGTTGTCGCCACTCCAGTCCTTCACTCCTCCCCTCGCCACTGTCGTAGGGTATCGGTGTCCTAAGCTCGCGCAATGATGGTGGGCAGGACCTTTTTGTTGGCCTCGGGCATGGGAGTTCAATGGTGCGGGGCCCTCTTCTCAGTCGGATGCGGGGCCTCGCTAGGTGGCACAGGTCGCTGGCTCTGTCCTTTGCTTGGTCCGCGCATCAGTCAAGTGGGTTGTGGCACCCGGATCTAACGCCCGTAGCGGAAGGTGGATCCGCTCAATCAGTGGCTACCTAGGTGTGCAACTAGGCGGTGATGGCGGGTTTGATGGTGGTGGTTGCAGCCAGTGGGAATGGGTTTGGTGGAGGGGACAAGAGATGTGATTGCTGGAGGTGGTTCGATTCTACACCGGTCGACGGCTCCATGGAGCACGGATATGGGCTGTCTCTCGGTGGTGCTCCTCTCATGCATTCTTCTTTGTAATGCGACACCTAGGGGTTGGCGCCGGTGGAGGTTGTGGAGCTGCTGGTTCGACTTCATGGATCGATCCTCCTCCATTAGCGGTAGTTCAAGAGGTGAGAGGATACGTCTGCGGGAGGCTTTCTTTTGGATCTGGTTAGGGTGCTTAACACGCTTTGAAGGGTAGTGGTGAGGTCTCATGCTCATGTTCTTGCTAGACTCGGTGATCAGCATTCTCCGAGGAGGTCTTGAATGCGAATGCTTCAGACAAAAGCCTCCAAGGACCTAATCAACAACGATAATGGTGATGCCCTTGGGTGCAACTTCCCTTCTTGAAGATGTCACTATGAAGCTCCATAGCATGTTTTGTGGTGTGCTTTGGGCGAAAGCCTCATATCAATCTCTGGATTTGAACACGGTGGATCCTTCGACATCTTTACCCTCTTGGGGCGTTGTATTGGGGACATGGATCCGTTGTTGGTTGCTTGGTGGCTCGGTTGGAACGTGGTTGGTTTGCTGGGGTGTCTGGTGGCAATGGTGGTGGAAGTGATATCTATGACAAAATTCTTTGTTCATCCTAGAGATGATGGTGTCGGGCTCTCTCATGGGTGATGGTGGCGGCGGTGATGTCTTAGATTATTGTGCCCTTCGAAAACACTTGCCCCTTCATTGCCTTGCATAGTGCTCTCGTTACATCTCTATCTGCGATGGTGGCCCATGGTTGCCTAGAGGCAGTGTAGGGGTTGTCTCGGTGGATCATGGCCCTTCGACATAGTTTGAGACTCTTTTTGTCATGACGTGAATAGGCCGTGGGAAGCCCTTCGACAATGGATGCGACTCTCCTAACTCTTCAACGTTCAAAGTGATTGCAAGACAAGCAGACGACTTCTTCTCTATGTCATCTCGGTGCCGGATTTCCTTTCGACTAACCCAACAATCTCCTCTTCTTGGTCTATCTAGTGGTGATGGGTTCTAACTTCTTGGTGGTGATTTTTTGTCGTAGATCATTTCTGATTTTCTCCCAATTTTTTCATTCTCTTTATTGTGTGTGCGGATGCTAAATATTGTAGTCATTGTGTGGTATCACCTTCTATCTTTTGAAAATAATGAAAATGTTCATGCTGGTTTTGCCCATCGTAGTCACTGTAAGAAAAGACATAATCGATAGATTTACGCACTGTCTTAAGTATCAGGATCATTCATCCAAAAAATTGTTCTTGGACCAACCTAATAGCCAGGTGTTTTAAAAAAATTCCAAATATTTCATCAGTTTTTCCTATTTATGTTGCTTTTTCTTTCATTCACAATCAATATTTCTTTCTTTATCTCGATTATTGTTTGTTATTTTTTCCATTTTTCTTTTTTACCCTTTTACTACCTTATTTTTATTTACTTATTAATATTTTTATTTTCCTTTTATTTTGACAACCCTACATGAATATGTTTTCCATAGATGCACGCACGTTTTCTCAAAAGTTTCCAATTAGATAAAAAAATGCTTTGAAAATTACCAACATGTTCCTTTCAAATACTAGAACTTTTCTTTTGATAATGATAAACATTTCTTTTCAAATACGTGACCATTTCAGTAGATATAATTGTACAAAAATAGTGTTATGGTTATATGAGAATAGTTCTAGAATGATATGGTGATATTGCATTTAAAATATAGGTATATTTACATTTTTTCCCTAACTTTGCCCCGACCTCATCTTTACCCCTAAAGTACAACTATACCCCTCTTCCGTCTATGACGCTCATGAAAATACCCCTCCATACCCTTTTCGTCTGGTCAAAGTGCTTTGACCACGTTAGGTAGTTATTCTGGACATCTTTGCCCTTCCTTCTTACATGTGGGGACTACACGCATCTCTCCAACCCCATCTCATTTCCCCCCTCTCTTCTCTTCTATTCTTTCTCGCAACAAACCCTAACCCTAGTTCATCGATTTCCCGTATCGTGGCGGCTGCCAAGGGCAAGCTGATGGATCCAGATGCGAAGGCGGTGGATCTGATTGCGCTGCTCATCCTCCGTCTTTAGAAGTCGTAGAGGAGGTGGCGACTAGAAGAAATGGCCGGTGTTTGTGGTAGCGGCGGGGGCGGCAGAGCAGAGAGCTTGCAGACCACGGCGGCGATGACAAGGGCGGTTCCAAGAGGGTATGTCTCCACGCACAGTCGTAATTTGCTTGCATGCACGCTCGTTTAGGGTAATTTTGTCAAGGGCTCCCTTTCATGAATAGTGCTTGTGCTCTGTTCATGAACTTGCTTTTTCTTCTGAATATTTGTCGTAGGATGGCCCCATCTAGAGCGTTTAATCTGAACTGTAGAATGGAAACAAGTGTGTTAATTAGGCAGTTCTGGTACCAAAGGATCTGGCACAGGGTTTTCTTTCCCATTGGTTGTTGACTGTACATCAACTTTTATCAAGTCTATCTCAAAGAAATATTCATGGGGGTTATATGATGCTGTTGAAATTAGGTATTAGGACATGGGAAATACTGCTTGGGTGCTGAAAGTGCAACTATCCCTGGGTGGTTTTGGTAATTCCTAACAACATATAGCTCATTGAACTAATGCTATTTCAGGATAAATATTTCAAGAAAGTTCAATGGTTGGCATGACATGGATTAGGAATGTGGACCCCTCAAAATTCTAAGGACAAAAGATTGGCTCAAGCTCTAAAGCTCAAGACTCTACATTTTCATTTTAGTGATCCAAGATCACATTGAGTCCATAGGAAAAGCCAATACTACTAAAAGGGGATGAGGTGTTGCTTAATGGGTTTCTTGCTCAAAATGCTTAGTGATATGCTCCAAAACCCTCAACCACTTTCTCACATCCACATATGTCCCAAACCAAAAGTCAAACTCGGCCTCACCGAAACTTTCTATCCGGCGCCATCGAGTTTAGCTGACATAGCCACTGCCACAAACCCTAGTCACTTTGATTTCACCGATAGGGATCTCGGTCTCACCGAGATGGGATTGCAAACTCTCTGTTTCCCTTCGTAATGTTTCGGTTTAACCGAGCTGAGCGATCGGTCCCACCGAGTTCGCAATGCAAACTCTCTATTTCTCCTTCGTAATGTTTCGGTCTCACCAAGATGAGCGAATCGGTCCCACCGAGTTTGCCTGACCAACTCTCTGGTTAGCTTATTACCAAAATCTGTCCCACCGAGTTTGTGTAATCGGTCTCACCGAGATTACGTTATGCCCTAACCCTAATGAAATCGGTCCCACCGAGTTGACATGTCGGTCCCACCGAAAATCCTAACGTTCACATTTTGAACTAAACCGGTCTGACCGAATTCTCTGATTCGGTCCCACCGAGTTTGGTGATTTCTGTGTAACGGTTAGATATTGTCTGGAGGCTATATATACCCCTCCACCCACTCTTCATTCGTGGAGAGAGCCATCAGAACATGCCTACACTTCCAACATACATTTTCTGAGAGAGAACCACCTACACTTGTGTTGAGGTCAAGATATTTCATTCCAACCACATAAATCTTAATCTCTAGCCTTCCCCAAGTTGCTTTCCACTCAAATCATCTTTCCACCAAATCCAATCCTATGAGAGAGAGTTGAGTGTTGGGAAGACTATCATTTGAAGCACAAGAGCAAGGAGTTCATCATCAACACACCGTCTATTACCTTTTGGAGAGTGGTGTATCCTAGATTGGTTAGGTGTCACTTGGGAGCCTCCGTCAAGATTATGGAGTTGAACCAAGGAGTTTGTACGGGCAAGGAGATCGCCTACTTCGTGAAGATCTACCCTAGTGAGGCAAGTCCTTCGTGGGCGACGGCCATGGCGGGATAGACAAGGTTGCTTCTTCGTGGACCCTTCGTGGGTGGAGCCCTCCGTGGACTCGCGCAGCCGCTACCCTTCGTGGGTTGAAGTCTCCATGAACGTGGATGTACGATAGCACCACCTATCGGACCCACGGATAAAAAATCTTCGTGTCTACATTGAGTTTGCTTCCTCAGACTCCTCCCTTTACCTTCATGTGCAATTGTTTTACATTCTACTGCTATACTCTTAGAATTGCATGTGTAGGTTAATTGCTTGACTCTTGCAAATTGCTAAAATCTGCCAAGACTTAAAATTGGGAAAAGGCTAGAATTTTATTTGGTCAAGTAGTCTAATCACCCCCCCTCTAGACATACTTTCGATCCTACAAGTGGTATCAGAGCTTCGGTCTCCATTTGCCTTGATTTCCATAGATTTTGGTGATCATAGCCTTGGTTTCACAACCTAGGAGAGTATGGCGTCTAGCGAGGGAAATTACCGCCATAGAGGTCCTTACTTTGATGGTACTAGTTTTGCTAGTTGGAAGCATAAGATGAAAATGCATATTCTTGGACATAACCCCACCGTTTGGGCTATTGTGTGTATTGGCTTGCAAGGTGAATTCTTTGATGGGAGAGAACCAAACCGTGAAGCTACCGCAGAACAGTTGAAGATGTTGCAATACAATGCTCAAGCTTGTGATATTCTCTTCAACGGATTGTGCCCCGAAGAATCCAAAAAAATCAACCGTCTTGAGAATGCAAAGGAAATTTGGGATACTTTGATTGATATGCACGAGGGTACCGACTCCGTCAAGGAATCCAAATTGGATGTTCTTCAAAGTCGGCTTGACAAGTTCAAAATGAAGGATGGTGAAGGTGTCGCTGAAATGTACTCTAGGCTTGCTCTCATCACAAATGAGATTGCCGTCTTAGGAAGTAAAGAAATGACTGATAGATTCATCATCAAGAAGATCCTAAGAGCCTTGGATGGAAAATAGGATACCGTGTGCACATTGATCCAAATGATGCCCAATTACAAAGATCTCAAGCCTACGAAAGTCATTGGAAGAATTGTTGCTCATGAGATGTCGCTCAAGGATAAGGAGAGCTCCACAACAAGTCAAGTGGTGCTTACAAAGCCTCATGTGATGCTCCCACATCTTCAAGTGAGAAACAAGCCTTCAATGAAGAATTGAACCTAATGGTGAAGAACTTCAACAAGTTCTACAAGAGTAGAAGCAAGGAGAGAAGTTCCAAGTCAAGGTCCTACAATGACAAAAGATCTTCAAGTCGTGAACGTAATTGCTACAATTGTGGAAGACCTGGACACTACTCCAATGAGTGTACGGCTCCCTACAAAAGAAGAGAAGATTCTCCCAAAAGAAGAAGTAGAAGAGAAGAATCTCCACCAAGAGAAAGAAGGAGTAGAGATGATTGTTATGAACGAAGAACCTCTCGGAGAAGCAAGGATTCAGAAAGGAAGGACAAATCATCAAAGAGCTACACAGAACAAAGACATCAAGCTCACGTTGGTGAATGGGTATCCGGCTCCGACTCCGACCATCACTCCGAAAGAAGTTATCACTCCGACTCCGAGTATACTCAAGATGAAGGTGTTGCCGGTCTAGCACTTGTGTCAACCAACTCCTATGACATATTTGAATCACCAAATGAAGGAATCGGAAGATGCTTCATGGCTAAAGGCCCAAAGGTATCACACCCAGTATGTTGATTTCAATAGTGATGATGATGATTTGCTAGGAGATGATGATTTACTTGTTGACAACTCTAGTTATGAAAACTATGATGAAATTGCTATTAATCATGCTAATCAAGATAAAATGAATGATGATGATGATGAGAAGGAGATTGAGCGTCTAACTAAAGAACTAAACACTCTTAAGTTAGCTGATGAAACTACCTTGGAAGATCATCAAGAACTTTTAAAGAAGCTACGCTTTGAAAAGCTCAACCTTGAGAAAGAGCATGAGTTCTTGAAGGCAATTGATATGTCTCCATCGTATCTACTTTTCCAAACACTTTTGCCCTTGTTTTGGACTCTAACTTGCATGATTTGAATGGAACTAACACAGACTGGCGTTGTTTTCAGCAGAATTGCCATGGTGTTATTTTTGTGTGCAGAAATAAAAGTTCTCGGAATGACCTGAAACTTCACGGAGAATATTTTTGAAATTAATAAAAAATACGGGCAAAAGAATCAAGACCGGGGGGGGGGGGACACACCCTATCGACGAGGGTGGGGGCGCGCCTACCCCCCTGGGCGCGCCCCCCTACCTCGTGGGCCCCCTGGTGCTCCACCGACCTCAACTCCAGCTCTACATATTCACGTTCGGGGAGAAAAAAATCAGAGAGAAGGATTCATTGCGTTTTATGATACGGTGCCACCGCCAAGCCCTAATCTCTCTCGGGAGGGCTGATCTGGAGTCCGTTCGGGGCTCCAGTGAGGGGAATCCGTCGTCGTCGTCATCATCAACCTTCCTCCATCACCAATTTCATGATGCTCACCGCCGTGCGTGAGTAATTCCATCGTAGGCTTGCTAGACGGTGATGGGTTGGATGAGATTTACCATGTAATCGAGTTAGTTTTGTTAGGGTTTGATCCCTAGTATCCACTATGTTCTGAGATTGATGTTGCTATGACTTTGCTATGCTTAATGTTTGTCACTAGGGCCCGAGTGCCATGATTTCAGATCTGAACCTATTATGTTTTCATGAATATATGTGTGTTCTTGATCCTATCTTGCAAGTCTATAGTCACCTACGATGTGTTATGATCCGTTAACCCCAAAGTGACAATAATCGGGATACTTACCAGTGATGACCGTAGTTTGAGGAGTTCATGTATTCACTAAGTGTTAATGCTTTGGTTCAGTACTCTATTAAATGGAGGCCTTAATATCCCTTAGTTTCCAATAGGACCCCGCTGCCACGGGAGGGTAGGACAAAACATGTCATGCAAGTTCTTTTCCATAAGCACGTATGACTATATTCGAAATACATGCCTACATTACATTGATGAACTAGAGCTAGTTCTGTGTCACCCTATGTTATAACTATTGCATGAGGAATCACATCTGGCATAATTCTCCATCACCGATCCAATGCCTACGAGCTTTTCACATATTGCTCTTTGCTTAGTTACTTTACCGTTGCCACTGTTACAATTACTACAAAACTATCACCATTAACGTTACTCCCATACTACTTTGCTACTAAATACTTTGTTGCAGATGTTAAGTCTTCCAGGTGTGGTTGAATTGACAACTCAACTGCTAATACTTGAGAATATTCTTTGGCTCCCCTTGTGTTGAATCAATAAATTTGGGTTGAATACTCTACCCTCGAAAACTGTTGCGATCCCCTATACTTGTGGGTTATCAAGACTATTTTTTAGCATCGTTGCCGGGGAGCATAGCTCTATTCTTTGAGTCACTTCGGATTTATATCTGCTGGTCACTATGAGGAACTTGAAAGACGAAAGAACTAAGATTTTCCCCTCAACTACGAGGGGAGGTAAGGAACTGCCATCTAGCTCTGCACTTGATTCTCCTTCTGTTTTGAGTAAACTTGTGACACCTAAGCCTGCTTCTGCTATTAATTCTGATAAGTCGCATGTTATTGATGATGCCACTTCTGCTATGCATGATGCTTATGATGGAACTACTTCTATGCTTGATACTACTGTGCCACTAGGTGAATTTCTTGATGAACAACTTGCTAGGGCTAGAGAGAATGAAATTATTAAAACTGATAATATTGATGAAAGTGATGATGAAGATTCTCCCCCTCGATATGAGTTGCCTGTTGTGCTTGAGGGTTATGTTATGGATAAAGAAACTACTAGAGACTTTCTTGCTTGCAATGATAGATATGATCTTAAGAAATTATTAGCTAAGCTGAAAGAAAAATCTTTGAATGCTAGAATGAAATATGATCCTGCTTTTTCTACTTCACCTATCTGTGTTACTGATAAAGGATTATGATTTCTCTGTCGATCCTGAGATAATTACTTTGGTTGAATCTGATCCTTTTATGGCTATGAATCTGAAAATGTTGTGGCACATCTTACTAAATTAAATGATATAGCCACCCTGTTCACTAATGATGAGAAAACTCTCTACTACTATATCCTTAAATTATTTCCGTTCTCATTAAAGGGTGATGCTAAAACATGGTTTAATTCTCTTGATCCTGGTTGTGTGCGTAGTCCACAAGATATAATTTATTACTTCTCTGCTAAATATTTCCCCGCTCATAAGAAACAAGCTGCTTTAAGGGAAATATATAATTTTGTGCAAATTGAAGAAGAGAGTCTCCCACAAGCTTGGGGGAGGCTTCTCCAATTGCTTAATGCTTTGCCTGATCATCCTCTCAAGAAAAATGAAATACTTGATATCTTTTATAATGGACTAACCGATGCTTCCAGAGACCACCTGGATAGTTGTGCTGGTTGTGTTTTCAGGGAAAGAATAGTTGATCAAGCTGAATTGCTATTGAATAATATGTTGACTAATGGAAATAATTGGACACTTCCTGAACCAACTCCTAAGCCAACTCCGAAGAAAAGGGGTATTATATTTCTCAGTCCTGAAGATATGCAAGAGGCAAAGAAATCTATGAAAGAAAAAGGTATTAAAGCTGAAGATGTTAAGAATTTACCACCTATTGAAGAAATACATGGTCTTGATAACCCAACACAGGTAGTAAAGGTAAATTCTCTCTATAGATATGATAAAGCTGAAATCCCGTCTACTAAGTTTCCTAGCCAATGCTTGGATGAGTTTGATGACTTTTTATGGTTAAATAAGAAAACTTCAATGCTTTTGTTGGTAGACAATTGAACCGCAATGCTTATATGATTGAACACTTGAGTGATTATATGTCTAGAGTTAAAGGTGAACTTAAACTCATTAGTAAACATGCTTCTATGGTTACCACTCAAGTAGAACAAGTGCTTAAAGCTCAAAATGATTTGCTTAATGAATTAAATAATAAGAAAAATGATAATGCCGTTAGAGTTATGACTAGAGGGGGTAAAATGACTCAGGAACCTTTGTATCCTGAGGGCCACCCTAAGAGAATTGAGCAGGATTCTCAAAGAAATAATGTTGATGCACCTAGTCCTTCTAAAAAGAAGAAAAAGAAAATTGATAGGACTTTGCATGCTTCTAGTGAACCTGTTGTAGACACACCTGTAAATCCCAATGATATTTCTATTTCTGATGCTGAGACACAATCTGGTAATGAACATGAACCTAGTGATAATGTTAATAATGATGTTCATGTTGATGTTCAACCTATCAATAACAATGATGTAGAGATTGAACCTGCTGTTGATCTTGATAACCCACAATCAAAGAATCAACATTATGATAAGAGAGACTTCATTGCTAGGAAGCACTGTAAAGAAAGAGAACCATGGGTTCAGAAACCCATGCCTTTTCCTCCTAAACCATCCAAGAAAAAGGATGATGAGGATTTTGAGCTCTTTGCTGAAATGATTAGACCTATCTTTCTACGTATGCGTTTGGCTGATATGCTTAAAATGAATCCTTATGCTAAGTATATGAAAGAAATTGTTACAAATAAGAGAAAGATACCGGAAGCTGAAATGTCCACCATGCTTGCTAATTATACTTTTAAAGGTGGAATACCAAAGAAACTTGGAGAGCCAGGAGTACCAACTATACCATGCTCCATTAAAAGAAACTATGTTAAAACTGCTTTATGTGATCGTGGAGCCGGTGTTAGTGTTATGCCTCTCTCTTTATATCGTAGACTTGATTTGACTAAGTTAACACCTACTGAAATATCTTTGCAAATGGCTGATAAATCAACTGCTATATCTGTCGGTATTTGTGAGGATGTGCCTGTTGTGGTTGCAAACGTTACTATTTTAACGAACTTTGTAATTCTTGATATTCCCGAGGACGATAGTATGTCAATTATCCTTGGTAGACCCTTTTTGAATAATGTAGGGGCTGTTATTGATTGCAACAAAGTCAATGTCACTTTTCATGTTAATGGTAATGAGCATACGGTACATTTTCCGAGGAAACAACCTCAAGTCCACAGTATCAATTCTATTGGAAAAATTCCAACGATTACTATTGGAGGTTTTGAATTTCCTCTTCCTACTGTCAAAAAGAAGTATGATACTCTTATTGTTGGGATGTGCATATCCCCATTGAGGTAACGTAGTGCTATTCGAAAATTCTCCGGTTTCATGCGATTCGGAATGAGTTTGTTAACAAGACCTGATCAACCTTGTTAGTGGATTCCTTTTGATGAGCATGAGATGGATGAAGTTAGAAAGCGCAACTCTCTGTACCCTCCTTTTATTTTCTGTTATTTAGATTAAATAAGGCAAAAATAGTATTTTCTGTCTGTTTTCTGAATTATCTGTGCAATAAAAAATACCCCGAAAATAAAAGTTCTCCAAATGCCCCAAAAATGAAATATGATTTTTTCTAGAATATTTGAGAATATCTGGCACTGAGAACACATCAGGGGGAGCCATCACCTGGCCATGAGGGTCCAGGACGCGCCACCCCTGGCGCGCCGCCTCGTGGGCCTCGTGGCCCCTCCACTTATTCCAAAGACCCATACACTCCTTCTTCCTCCAGAAAAAATCACCAACCAGCTCAAGCACGAGTTCTAGCTCATCTTGCTGCCATTTTCGATCTCCTTGCTCAAAGCTCCACTCACAAAACTGCTTTGGGGGATTGTTCTTTGGTATGTGACTCCTCCAATGGTCCAATTAGTTTTTGTTCTAGTGCTTTATTAATTGAAATTTTTTGCTGCCTAGGTGACCCTGTTCTTGAGCTTGCATGTAAAATTTATTTGGTTCCAAGTAGTTCTAATGCATGATATAGTCTCTAGGCATTTGTGGGAGTAGTTGCTATCAATTTTGTTGAGTTTGGTTCACTTTTATTTTGAGTTACTAAAATTTTCAGAAATTTTTTAGAGGAAGAAATATGTTTAGGAAAATGTACCAAGGTGGTTCTTCAAGGAACCAAGGACCCAGGCCCGCAATACGTGAGCCGGACCATGAACTACCAAGAGAAGCTCAAGTGCGGCCTTTTGAATGGCCGTCAGAAGATTTCATGGTCCAAGCAGGAATTAAGGAGGAATTTGATGCATATGTGCGTAATGCTGAACTCGAGGGCTTCATGCTAGATAAGTGCCCTCAGTATTATCACCTAACTGATTCCTTTGTGAGAAGGTTTAAATTTACATCTTCACGCAATTCTCACACTGTCCTATTTGATCTCCATAATAAATATTATACCATGGACTTAGAAGATTTTAATACTGCTTGTAAACTCCCGCAATGGGGTAGTGCTAGTGAACCTCACAAATCAGAGTTTAAAGATTTTCTTGCTAGTATCATGATAACCCACAAGTATAGGGGATCGCAACAGTTTTCGATAAGTAAGTGTGTCGAACCCAACGAGGAGCTAAAGGTAGAATAAATATTCCCTCAAGTTCTATCGACCACCGATACAACTCTACGCACGCTTGACGTTTGCTTTACCTAGAACAAGTATGAAACTAGAAGTACTTTGTAGGTGTTTTTGGATAGTTTTGCAAGAAAGTAAAGAGCACGAAAATAAAACTAAGGGCTATTGTAAGTAATGAAGCAATAAAGTAAATATAGCGAGTGTGGAAAAGTGGTGGTAGGAGTTGTGAAATTGTCCCTAAGCAATTGACTACTTTACTAGACCGATAGCAAGTTTCATGTGGGAGAGGCCACTTCTAGCATGTCATCCCTTACTAGGAATTCTATGCACTTATGATTGGAACTATTAGCAAGCATCCGCAACTACTAACATTCATTAAGGTAAAACCCAACCATAGCATGAAGATATATTGGTCCCCCTTCAATCCCGTATGCATCAATTTCTATGCTAGGTTGAAGCTTCTGTCACTCTTTCCCTCCAATACATAGTCCTATCAACATACAACTAACCCTATGATGTGATCCACGCGCGCGCTCATATGATGGGCAGCAAAGGACAACAACATAACCACAAGCAAATTAAATCAATCATAGCAATTCATCAACCATCGATAGGACAACGAAAATCTACTCAGACATCATAGGATGGCAATGTCAGTTCAATATCCGGCGGATCTCGTAGTAGGGGTCCTAAGCTAGGCGTCTTGCAGCGATGGTAACATGGACACGGGGTTTTACCCAGCTTCGGGCTCTCTCGATGAGATAATACCCTACATGCTGCTTTTGATTGTACTCATATGGGTGTAGTACAGAGTACACGTATCTACCACGAGATTGTAGTAATGAATATGAGATCGTCTATTGACTAGCCTGACCTCGGTTTATATAAGACACCGGAGGCCTAGGGTTTAGGAGAGTCCTTGTCTTGGGCGCCAAGTCTTGTGGAGTCTTCCTTGTATCTGGCGGGGGTTGTCCGAACTGGCCCATGAGTATGCGGCCATGGGGTCCTCGGCCCAATCTAACTGATCGGGAGACGACATGGTGAGTACCCCCTAGTCCAGGACACCGTCAGTAGCCCCCCGAACCGGTCTTCAAGTTGGGGATGCTCCTCGATTCTTCCGAACTGTTCTTCATCTTCGGTCGTCGGTCTTGATAACTGGTTCAACAAATCTTCCCATCTTCGATCTTGAGGATCGCCAAAGTGCATCCGAAGAGTTTACACGTCGGGTATCCGAGGAGCCCCTTTAAGTTTCCGGCCTTTATCAATGCCTTGTTATTTTTATGCCACACCTCGGGTTTGAAGTTGTTCCTGGGTGGCAGTGTCCTCTTGTTTCCAAGCTCCAACACCGGACTGCATTCGACGTATCTTTTGCAGCCGAGCACCAATGCCGGTCTATATCCGAGCTCCAACGCCGGAATGTATCCGAGCTCCAACGCCGGATGGTATCCGAAGAGAATTGTTATAGTCAAGCTCTAACACCGAACTGCATCCGAGCTCCAGCACCTGACTGTATCCGAGCTCCAACGCCGGACTATGTCCAAGCTCCAACGGCGGACTATGTCTGAGGTGTCATAGATCACCTTGGTTCAAAAAAGTGTTTAGCCGAGCTTAATGCCGGAAATGCCCTCTAAGGAGCCAGCCACTTGCATCCGAGCTATATGCCGAACTGCTTCCGAGGTGGCTCAGCACCTCGGTCATGGGCTGATTGTTTGCGGATTTTATTTCCGATGCGTATAAATTTATTTGCTGACGAGATGTATTGCCAGTAGCCCTCAAGGTGTCTATCAGCCTAAAATCCTAGATGCACCTGAAGGAAAACATAAAACTGCTAATCCTGGTAGCCCCTGAGACTCAGGTCGATTCATAAAATCAGCCTGAGGATCAATTCCCAGCTCGGCAGCATACTTAGGAATAGAAACGGGGTGTGCAAAGTCCTCGAGACTCAGGTTGGGTGCGGCCGACCAACCTGAGGATAATAATCTCCTCGAAAACTATATTGGACTTTAAATTTTCTGCATTGGATTGTCAATGCAGTAGCCCCCGAGACACTGGTCGGATGGCAACACCAGATCAGGGGATCGATGTACCCCTTTAATATTTGTAAATTAGAAGCACGAAGCCCAGTAGCCCCCGAGCCTTAACGTGGGCACGTGTGGCCGAATTAAGGATCGATATCCAAAGTAAAATCACAAATTATGTGTAATGATTCTATGTATCCAAATACTTTACATCATCAATGCCCGGATCCGCATTGTACAAAACTTTGTTGACCGACCATCGGCTTCCACCTCCTTGGCCAGTAGCCGAGGAGTGTCTGTACTACTTTATAAAGCCTTTACAAGGGCAAAGATTTATGACAAACAAGGCAATCCGGCCATACGGTTTTATAAACAAAGGTACACAGAGAGATATGTTTACTGTTTAATGTGAGAAACATCTTCCAAAGAAAATAGTCCCGCTATCGGTTCCTTTCTTTGGGTTTTCATGCCAACCATGATCATGAAACCTCACCTCCGATCAATGCAGGAAAATAATATTGAGGAGTTAGTTCGGGGAAAGTTCCCAAATTCTATGTTTATTTTGACTCCGTTGCGACCGTTTATCAGTTGAAAGTGGCCCATCGTCGGCATCTACCCCTTTGTAGATACTATACAGGGTGTTTCCGAATAACAAGATAACCCTTAGCCGACGTCTCGGTGCCCGAAGGCGGTTGTGTTAGTGGAAACGAGGCAATCAGATATGCGGGCTTTATAACTTTCACTTAGTCATAGGAGCTTAAAGTTGGAAGGCCAATTACTAGCCCCCGGTTAGTGTTCGGCAACAGCCTAGGTCAAGCCATAAAAACTTCGGCCGATGTTATGAACGGCCCGTCATTTAACACAATCACTGGATCGCTGACTAGTTTACGCTTATTGTAACAGTAAGTTTTCAGCTTTCTCCACTGAGGTGCTTAACTATGCGAGCTGGAAGCCCAATCGCAGTGATTCTCCTTTTGCACACCTAGCCGAACAAAGCGGAACGTAGGCGGCAAGCACAGGAGCCGGGCAACCCAACTATCGACCGAAGACACAATTCGAAACCAATGCATAAATAGCAATATCCGAGAATGTTTTTGTCGAATCTCTAAAGGTGTCCGGCGTTGCACTGCGAGACTTATGCGGAAAACACACAAATAGTTGAAAAAGTGTCATAGGATTGGAAAACCAAAAAACGTCAGGAAAAACTTGACGTCCGAACTAGATCAAGTGTTCGGTGCCAATCCGAAAATTGGTCTTAGAAAAAAAAGTGCACATGTCGTGCTTTAATATGACACATCCTATCTCAAGACTTCAAGCGGGTCAGCCTACGGCTTTCGGCTATTGACCACACACTCGCGTCGAAAAAGGAGTGATAGATAAAGACATTGCAACGACTAGGAAGAAATCTGAGGGAGTCCTGGATTAGGGGGTGTCCGGATGGCCGGACTATAACCTTTGGCCGGACTCCTGGACTATGAAGATACAAGATTGAAGACTTCGTCCCGTGTCCGGATGGGACTTTCCTTGGCGTGGAAGGCAAGCTTGGCGATACGGATATGTAGATATCCTCCCATTTGTAACCGACTCTATGTAACCCTAACCCCCTCCGGTGTCTACATAAACCGGAGGGTTTTAGTCCGTAGGACGAACAACAATCATACCATAGGCTAGCTTCTAGGGTTTAGCCTCTCTGATCTCGTGGTAGATCTACTCTTGTACTACCCTCTACCCATATCATCAATATTAATCAAGCAGGAGTAGGGTTTTACCTCCATCGAGAGGGCCCGAACCTGGGTAAAAACATCGTGTCCCTTGTCTCCTGTTACCATCCGCCTAGACGCGATTCGGGACCCCCTACTCGAGATCCGCCGGTTTTGACACCGACATTGGTGCTTTCATTGAGAGTTCCTCTGTGTCATCATCTTTAGGCCCGATGGCTCCTCCGATCGTCAACAACGATGCGGTCCAGGGTGAGACTTTTTCCCCCGGACAGATATTTGTATTCGGCGGCTTTGCACTACGGGCCAATTCGCTTGGCCATCTGGAGAAGATCGAAAGCTACGCCCCTGGCCATCAGGTCAGATTTGGAAGTTTAAACTACAAGGTTGACGTCCGCGGAGACTTGATCTTCGACGGATCCAAGCCACAACCGTGCAAGCCGCACTGTTACGATGGGCATGATCTAGCTCTGCCGGCTGAGCGATTGCCACAGGTCGCACCGTGCCCGCTCCGACCCTTAGCTCGGAGCCGACTGCGCCAACCAAGGGCGGGTGGTTGGACACCGCCTCGGGGGCTGCGATCTCTACGGCGATCGAGCCGAACACCAGCCTTGTCCTCTGCGAAGCCCGTGACTCGAAAGTGCCGGACTCCTCTCCAGACTCCGAAACTTCCGCGCCCCTACCAATTGAATCCGATTGGGCGCCGATCATGGAGTTCACCGCCGCGGACATCTTTCAGCACTCGCCCTTCAGCGACATTCTGAATTCATTAAAATCTCTCTCTTTATCAGGGGAGCCCTGGCCGGACTATGGTCAGCAAGGTTGGGATGCGGATGACGAAGAAATTCAAAGCCCACCCACCACCCACTTCATAGCCACTGTCGATGATTTAACCGACATGCTCGACTTCGACTCCGAAGACATCGACGGTATGGACGAGGATGTAGGAGACGAACAGGAACCAGCGCCTATAGGGCACTGGACAACCACCCCATCTCACGATCTATACATGGTGGACACGCCTAAAAGAAACGACGACGGGGAACCAAGGGACGCAACGAGGGATCGTTCCCTCGAAAAGCAGTCAAAGCGGCGGCGTAAGCGCAGCTCCAAACCCACCTCGACAGAGACAGCAGCCATACAGACCCAGCCATAGAGCAGGGCGAACAGGCGGACAACGAACATGCCATCGAGCAACCGTCCGAACAGGGCAACTTGGATAAACAACCCGTCCCCGGCGAAGATAACAGTCCGGCGACCTCACGCCGGACAAGCTACCGGAGCAGAAGAACCTCCACAAAAGTCTCGTCACCACTGCGCGTAGCCTGAAAAAGCAGAAGCGGAAGCTCAAAACAGCGGAAGATGCACTCAGAACTAGTTGGAGCAAAGTACTCAACACCACAGACAAATACGGCGACAGTCGCCGCACAAAGAGCTATCCGAAGTGAAAATTACTGCCGGAATTTGATGAAGAGGCCTTAGAGCCTCCGCAATCAAAAAATAAGGAAGCCACCCGGTCGGATAAACGACCCCATGGCCAACATAGTGCGGCAAATGACGCTGCACACAAGCCGGCACGTGATCCGCACAAGGATTCGCATCAAAAAGATGGCCCAGCCAGATCTATCTACGGGCCAAGAAAGCAAGCTCTAGTAAGCAACACAACGCAACAAGTATCCGAACATCATGGCACACCCAAATATAGGGGTGCCGCACACACCCTATGTTTCACCAATGAGGTGCTGGACCATGAATTTCCAGCGGTGTTCAAGCCCGTAAACATAGAGGCATACGACTGAACAATAGACCCTGGAGTCTGGATTGAGGATTATATCCTCCACATACACATGGCTAGAGGAGATGACCTCCACGCCATAAAATACTTACCCCTCAAGCTCAAAGAGCCAGCCCGGCATTGGCTTAAAAGCCTCCCCAAAAACACCATTGGAAGTTGGGAAGAGCTCGAGGATGCCTTTCGGGCAAATTTTCAAGGGACCTATGTCCGACCTCCTCCGGATGCGATTTATTTAAGTCATATAACCCAACAACCCGGAGAGTCAGCCCGAAAACTCTGGAACAGATTTCTTACTAAAAAGAACCAGATAGTCGACTGTCCGGACGCTGAAGCCTTAGTAGCTTTCAAACACAGCGTTCGAGACGAATGGCTCACCAGACACCTCGGCCAAGAAAAGCCAAGAACAATGGCCGCACTAACAAGCCTCATGACCCGCTTTTGCGCATGAGAGGACAGCTGGTTGGCAAGATGCAGTACCAGCGACCCAAGTACATCCGAAGTTAGGGATGGAAACGGGAAACCGCGATGCAGCAAGGACCAGCGCCGGACCAAGGGAAACAACCCGAAGAGTACGGCAGTCAACGCCGGATTCAAAAGCTCTCGGAAGAATCAGAAAAAGCTGCCCCTCAAGGATAACAGGGACGAGCTATCTAACCTAAACAAAATCTTGGACAAGATATGCGAAATCCACAATACTCCCGGGAAGCCTGCAAACCATACCCACAGAGATTGTTGGGTCTTCAAGCAATTCGGCAAACTCAACGCCGAACACAAGGGGCTCGACACACCAAGCGAGGACGATGACGAACCCCACAAGCAGAGCACCGGAAAACAAAAGAATTTCCCACAAGAAGTCAAAACAGTAAACTCACTTCACGTGACAGAAGGGAAAAACATAGTGGTGCCTATAGAGATACGCTACCATACGGCCTATCCCGGAGGAGTCCCGCCATGGTTGTTAAAACCAATCACCTTCGACCAACAGGATTACTCTAGAAGTATCCGAACGCAGGCTGGACTGCCTTGGTATTAGATCCGATAATTGACGGACTCCAATTTACACAAGTCCTAATGGACGGCGCAGTGATCTAAACCTGCTATATCGGGACACGATCCGCAAAATGGGGATAGACCCAACAAAAATTCGCCATAGCAACACTTCCTTTCAAGGGGTAACGCCAGGCCCAGATGCCCATTGTACGGGCTCTCTCCTGCTAGAAGTTATGTTCGGCTCCCGCGACAACTTCCGCAGCGAAAAGCTAACCTTCCACATCACCCCATTCACAAGTAGCTATAAAGCACTCCTGGGACGTGAAGCTTTCACCCGCTTTAACGCAATACCGCATTATGCATCTCTTATACTTAAAATGCCCGGTCCGCGAGGCATCATCTCATTAAAGGGAAATTTCAAGTGTTCCTCGAGCGCGGAAGATTGTGCGGCTGCCTTGACAGCCACACACTAAACCGGCTTCACTTATCAAAGCACCTAAACAGGTCGTTCAGGCCCCGGACATGGCTAGACGAGTCCGGTGTAAACATACAAGGGCTTACTAGCCGCATACCCCCATACAAGGGGCTCCGTGCATGTGCAACAAGAGACGATAAAGCTCAATTTTATTCATTTTTTGAATTATACTTTGTTTATTAATATAACATATATTTTCGCATGATCTTTTTCAACTAAGTTCCTCTCTTTTACAGATGAACACCGTGCTACACCCGTCCAGGATACGGCACAACGGAGACACAGGCGCAGACGTGCAGTAGGGACCCGTTCCAAGGATTCTTTTTAGATTAGGACCCTGCGTAAACCTTTTTTTTACTGTCTCTTGTTGATACACATCCCCCGGTTTCGTGATATAACCGAGGAGGAGGCTGGCGTCTTGGCATGTGGCCACGTCAGAATTTTGCGCGTACCTGGACACCAGGGGCTCATTACCAAGGGCGTTGTTCAGCCCGTTTTCATAAAGACCGAATACCTTAGGGAGTGTTCGGCGTCGCGAGTTTGGCCTTATATGCATCAGCTCCGAATCATGTCTTTGGTCAAATGTTGGGTTTGCCCGGCTCCTGTGTTTGCTGCCTTACGTTCCGCTCTATCGGCTAAGGCGGCACCAGGAGAACTACTGCGATTGTGCCCCGGTTCGGCCAGGCGAGCACCTCAGTAGAGAAAGCCGAAAACTGACTGTCATGATATAGTGTGAGACTGGTCAACCACTCGATGACCCGCCGGAATCTTTAGGATTCCTCCGCATTAACGAAGGGCCGTTTCCCAGCCAGGCACACACGCGCCCCGAATTCGGGTGAGCGCGGTGCCCCTAGGGGCTATATAGTAGCCCCACTGTCAAACTCCTATGGCTAAGTGAAAGTGATAAAGCATTATAGTCCGGTTGCCTAGTTCACTGTGCTATCACCTCCTTTATAGGACCAAGACGTTGGATCAAGTGTGAAAATGCGCCTTCTACGAACACCCCCGCATTATATGCGCGAAATTTGAAAACGACTGCCATCTTTCAGGTTATATATACATATACATTAACGGCCGCACAGGAGGTATTTTAATTCTTGAAGGCACAAGTATAAAAAGCTTTTATATTCCCTTGAAACATTGTTTTACAATAATACATGTTATTCGAACATAATATCCTTCGAGCACTGCGTCTCTATTAAATGAGCGCCCTGCAGAACTTCCTGAAAATAGTGCTCGGCAGGTACTCGGCTCTCGTTCGAATCTTGGGATGCAATAGCGGTGGCCTTCATCTCCGCCCAGTATGTCTTGACACGGGCAAGAGCCATCCGCGCACCCTCTATGCACGCTGACCTCTTCATTGCATTGATATGCGGCACCGCACCAAGGAACTGCTGCACCAAGCTAAAATAACTCTTGACTCAGGCCTTTCCGCCACAGATGACTGACGTCTTTCTTCATGGCGAGTCCGTATAACCTATTCAGCTCCGCCCACGCGGCCAAACGATCGGTTAATGGAAGTGGGCGCTCTGGATTGTGGAACTGCGACCAAAAAAGCTTTTCCACTTGGTGATCCTTTTGATCCCGGAAGTGTTCGGCCGCGTCCGCGACACTCGCCGCCAAGTCCAGATAAGGGTCCGCCGCACTCCATAGCCGGTCCAACAGAGCATATTTAGGATCCCTGAACTTCATCCGCAGCATAAAGGGCTTTCCAGCCGCGATATCTCCGGCCTGACGTAGCTCCTCCTTCATAGCTCTCATCGCAGAGCGAGCATCCTTGGCCTCGGTAGTGGCCTTCTTCAGGTCCTTCTGTTCCGCCCAATCTTGTTTTTCAAGAAGCTTGCAGCGGTCGGCAACATTCTTCAATTTCACAGCCATCTCGGCCATTTCCTTCTTGCTTCGGTAGTGAGCAGCCTGTTCGGCTTTCAGCTCTTCAGCCGCCTTTAAGGCAGCCGCATCACTTTTCCTGGCCTGCTCCTTGGCTCGGGCGAGTTCCGCCCGAAGGTTCTCCACGGCAGTAGCACCATCTACATCAAGCATACAGGTTGTAAGGTACGAGCATCAAACCCCCTTACCAGGTGTCTGCGGAGAAATTACATACCTTGTGACTCGTCAAGCCGCTTGTTGACAAGCGCGATGTCGGCATCTGCCACGTCAAGTTGCCGCTTTAGCTCAGAAAATTCATTAGTCCAGCTAGCCACCGGACACTTCACCACCTACATAGGAAAAGCGACATATCATACCTGGGATTATGATCCTCGGCGCGCCGTCATTTTTGACAATGCACTGAGTCTCAGGGGCTACTATCTATATAGGGCGCATCTTTTATATGCGGAACTGTCAAAAGGTACATCATTTCCCGTACCTCAAAACCTGTCAGCAAACTCCTGACAGCTTCGTACAACCCGCTCTCCACGGATGAAATCCTTTCAATCACCGTACCCATCAACGCACGATGTTCTTCTAAGATAGACGCTCGCCCGAGCAGATCCTTCAGCTCCTCCGACCGCGCCTTTGGGCGGTGCCGGACTCGTCCGATGGCCTTTTTCGAAGGCCGGACACGGAGGGCTTTGGGGGGCCATACGACTGCCTTCCGGCCCTGCCGGATTCGGAGAAACCCTCCGTGACGACACCTCAGGGTCGCCCGCCTCGCACGACGGTACGGCAGGGGGAGGCGTTCCGCTCTCCATCATCTCCGGTCGAAGATCCCCTGAAGATGAGCTCTGCTGAGAAGGGCTGATATCCGAACTACAAGGTAAAAATTCGGTTATCTTCCTCAGAAATAGAACATGGATGTCTCTTATTTTAAAACTCCCCTCTCTACTTACGGCTTGTTGGAGGGCTGATCCCCTTAGGGGCACAAAGTCTGGCCGAGGCATCTCTCGGCGCAGGACCTCTCGACGAAGATTTCTTCCCCCGCTTTGAGACCATGGTCTCCGGGTCTTTAGAGGCGGTCCTCTTCTTCCCCTGGATGGAGGGATTCTCGATTCCTCCTTTCCTGACAGCCTCCTTCGGGGAGGTGGTAGCTTCCTTGTTCCCCCTTCACCTTCTTCCAAAGGCGCAACCTCCAAAGATCCTGGTTAACATGGGATCCGCGTGGTCTCGGGGAGGGGGCCGACACCGATTAGCTTTGCTTTCGCTATCCACTCCTGTTTAAGGGACAACTCTTTTAAGGGCAATTTTATGATAAATATACGGATGGCGTGTCCGGGTACAGGACTACTTACTTGAGTATCCGGGCGATTGCAGCTCAGACCTGCGTCCTCGGTCGAGTCCGGACACATTGCTTGTGATCGAAGAACAATTTGTACATCTCCATGGGCGTCGCGCCAGAAATGTTGGAGAGCTCGTGGTCCCTCCGGATTAAACTCCCACAGGCGGAGGGGGCGACGTTTGCAGGGCAAGGTGCGGCGAATCAACATGACCCGCGTCACCGCGACCAGATTGATGTCTCTCTCTAGGAGATCTCGAATGCGGCCTTGCAACACGGGCACGTCCTTGGACGACCCCCAGTTAAACCCTTTATTGACCCATGACGCCAACCGCGATGGAGGACCCGAGCGAAAGGCAGGTGGCGCCACCCACTTGGTGCCCATGGTAGCTGTGATATAAAACCACTCTCGTTGCCATAAGCTGAACTCCTCTTGGAAAGAGCTCTCGGGCCATGGAGCGTCAGCATTCTTGCTTATAATAGCACCTCCGCACTCCGCGTGCTGCCGCTCGATCATCTTCGGCTCTACTTTGAAGGTCTTAAGCCACAATCCGAAGTGAGGAGTAATACGGAGGAAGGCTTCGCACACGACAATGAACGATGAGATGTGGAGGATGGACTCCGGAGCCAAGTCGTGAAATTCCAACCCATAATAAAACATGAGCCCCCTCATGAAGGGGTCCGTCGGGAAGCCTAGCCCCCGAAGGAAGTGAGACGCTCTCACCAGGATTGGGAGTGGGAGTAACCTGCCCTTGAGCAGGCAGCTTATGCGAGATTTCACCGGTTAGATACCTGGCATCTCTCAGCTTTAGCACATCTTCTTCCGTAACAGAGGAAGGCATCCACCGGCATTGAAGGCCGGAGCCGGACATCATCAAAGGTCCGAAGCGCCTGAATCTGGAGCTTTGGGTGTTGGAACTCGAGGCGAGAGGCGGATTCAATTGAGATAGAAAGAAAGGAGTAGAGCCTTGGTCTCTTTATAAAGAGGTTGAATACCAAGAGCGCTCCCCGTGACCGTTTGAGACTCGCCTTCGATTGAGGAAATATACCAACGGGCACGGTTGGGTTACCCACACCCGTATTGATGAGAATCCCGGAATAAGGGGACACGATCTCTGCTTCGACAAGACGTGCCAAGGAAACCGCCTCGCTAAGTGCACTGAGGTGGGACAGTAAAAACGATTCGAATAAAGGCTTGGCCGTGGTGTTATGTCGCGCTGCGGAATACGTCAGCAAATTGGAGTTGTGTAAATATTATTCTCTCTATGGTGGTATGTGGAACTTATTTTGCGGCGCGGAGGGTGGCTTGCGCGAGGGGTAGGTGACGGGTGGGGGTCCACCCGTCAGCCAGCGAGGGGGGAGCGCGTTCGGTCGGTCGACCAACGCGGGTGGGTTTCGGGCGAGGGGGTTCGGTCGGGCCGGTTGGGTGGCGCTGGTCGCCTGGTCGGCCTGGGTGGGCCGCCTGGTGTTGGTGGGCAGTTGGCTGGCCGGGCGCCTGTGGCCTTTTTCCCCTTTTTTGAAAATAAAAACAGAGAAAATATACATAAAATATAAATATTTTATATAGGACATATATATATCAAAATGATCAGAAAAAGATTTCCTACAACATGAACTATTTTTCAAGTTCAAATAAAATACACAAAAATTCAAATAAAGCAAAGAGTGTTCTTGCCCTAATAAAATCCAATAAAAATCATTTTAAAAATACCAAAATGACTTCAAATTTATTTTCTCCTAATTTTCCATAGAAGGGAATCATTTTACCCTAATTTCCATTTATTTATTTTTAGGAGAAAAATAATTTGAACAAAATCCAAATAATCCCAAATTTGAAGGGGGTTTCAAAATACCTTCAAATGACTTTCAATTTGATTCTTTTAACTTCCAACTCATATTTCATATAATTGAAGAAGTCATTTTATCTTCCTCATGAAAATCATTGAGTTGCATAAAGCTTTGAATTTGAAATATTCTCAAATGAAATTCAAATCTTTTCAAAACCCTTTTCATTTCAAATGGAAGAAGTCATTTCATCTTCACTCTAGGGTTTTGGTGTTGGAATGGAATTGAATTCATTGAGATCCAAAAAGGGCAAAAGGGTTAGTTTTGGGAAGGTCATTTTATTCCCTCTCATCCAACTTTCAAAAGTTTCAAATTCCACTCAATTTCACTCAATCAATCAAACAAACAATCAGACAATAAGCATAGTTATTTATCTAATATAACATTCCAAAATTTAGAATTTTGGGATGTTACATACGTGCATGCTACGGGACTTGCAAACCTCAACACAAGTATTTATCAATTTCACAATTACTCAACTAGCACGACTCTAATATCACCACCTTTATATCACAAAGCTATTGCAAGGAATCAAACATATCATATTCAGTGATCTACAAGTTTTATGTAGGATTTTATGACTAACCATGTGAATGACCAATTCCTGTCATCTCTCTAAATAGATATCAGTGAAGCAAGAGAGTTTAATTCTTTGTACAAAAGATATGTCCACGCTCTAACAAATATAAGTGAAGAAAAAGAGCATTCTACAAATGGCGGTTGTCTAAGTGAAGAGAAACAGGCAATCCAAACTTCAAGATATAAGTGAAGCACATGAAGCATTCTATAAAGGCATACTCAAAAGATATAAGTGAATGCAAAGAGCATTCTATAAATCAACCAAGGACCATATCATACCAGCATGGTGCATAAAATAAAAATGAAAACTAAATGCAAAAGACGCTCCAAGATTTGCACATATCACATGAATGAAACGAATCCGAAAACATACCGATACTTGTTGAAGAAAGAGGGGATGCCTTCCGGGGCATCCCCAAGCTTAGACGCTTGAGTCTCCTTGAATATTTACTTGGGTTTCCTCGGGCATCCCCAAGCTTGAGCTCTTTCCTCTCTTCCTTCTTCTTACATCGAGACCTTCTCGATCATCGAACACTTCATCCACACAAAACTTCAACAGAAAACTCGGTAAGATCCGTTAGTATAATAAAGCAAAACACTACTCTAAGTACTGTTGAAAACCAATTCATATTTTATTTTTGCATTGTTTCTACTGTAATATAACTTTTTCATGGCTTAATCCACTGATATAAATTGATAGTTTCATGAAAACAAGTAAACTATGCATCAAAAACAGAATCTGTCTAAAACAGAACAGTCTGTAATAATATGAACATTAACCATACTTATGTACTTAAAAAATTCTTCCAAAATTAGGAAAAATAAAAAATTTGTGCAGCAAGACATTTCAAAAAGAATCATAACCATTTGACGTTCCAGTAAAAAATTAAAAATCGCGCACTACAGCCAAAGTTTCTGTCCTGCACCGCACAAACCAACAAGCATTGTAAACATCCTAAAGGCAAACCTTGGCACATTATTTTTATAATACAATGGAATTGTACAAGGATAATTATTTTTGTTGAAAAGTTTCTGTAATCAAGATTCACAAAGTTTCCTGAGCATGAACAAAGTTCAAGGAGCTCTCCCACTTCAACAATGCTTGTCTTTCTCACTTTCACTTTCCTTTTTGAAAAGTTTTGGGTTCCCCTCTTTATTTTTGTTGTTTTTAAACTATATGAAAGAACTCAACAGAAATAAATGACTCTCTAAAACTTCCGGGTTGTGTCCCTGGCAGCGCTTTCTTTAAAGCCATTAAGCTAGGCATATTGTGCTCAAGTAATGAATCCACCCGGATCCCAAGGTATATCAAAGCCAATTTTATTTAACAATGATTTGTAATTTAGTAGTGAGCACAAAGTAACATATATCACGCAATGACGGAGTCTAACTCTCTTCCTATGCATCGGCATGTCATAAAAGAACAATTAATGCATGCAAACTAAAGGCCAATGCATAGTATAACCAATTTCTTGCAATTCTATCGTGTTGGAAACATAAAGAGGCGGAGATGTAGTTCCTCTCTCATAATAATTGCAAGTAGGTGCAGCAAGCACATGCATATTATATCTTATCAAAATTATCATGTGCAATGGTAAAAGGCAACCCATCAATATAATCCTTAATAAGCACAATTTCTCCGATATAGTGTAGTTGGGAGAATTCAAAAAGATAATAGGACTATCATGCGTGGGTGTAATATATAGCAACAATTTCATGTTTAACATAAGGAACTATAGCAAGTTCATCTCCATAAGCATAATTCATATTGGCAACTTGGCCACAAGCATAGTAAGCATCATCAAAAAGGGGCATTTCAAGAGAATCAACAGGATCATAACAATCATTATAGCAATCATCCTTCGATAAACACGAAGGGGAATTAAACAATGTATGAGTTGAAGAGTTACTCTCATTAAAAGGTGGGCACGGGTGATCAATCCGCTCTTCCTCCTTTTGGTCTTCGCCCTCCTCCTCATCTTTTTCATCCAATGAGCTCACAGTTTCATCGATTTCTTCTTCCATAGACTCCTACAAAATATTAGTCTCTTCTTGGACAGCGGAGTAGTCATCAATATATGGTTCAACATAGGCATTAGAAGCATAATTATCATAGCAATATTTAAGTACAGCAAAATTTTCAGATTTATAAAGAGTAGCATCACGTTTCAATCAAAGAAGCAATTTTGTAAGCACCCTTAAAAGCAACAAATTCTTCAATTTGTTGAACATCATAGTAACTATAAACACCCTTAGCATACAAAGATAAGATTCCATTATCAATGAACTCACAATGGTAGGGAAGGTGTTTCTTAGGGTTTTCAGAACAACAAGTAACATCATATATATAACATAAATTCCAAGCATAGCATTGCGAACAATGAATTTGATCCAACAAAAGTTTCCCTATTTCAGATATACGGTGTTGCACATAACAGACATGCTCATCTAAAGATTTTCCCTCAACTAGGGTAGTTGGGGTTTCAGCACGAGCACATAGGGATCGAAGATGATCCAAGTAATAAGCTTCAGGAGTGTGATAGATTTTGAGTGGTTCTTCAACCATTGGTTCAGTAGGTACAACTAATTTTTTTGGTATTTTGCGTTTCCTACCCATAACTAAAGATAGAAAACAACTAAGAACAGCAAATAAAAATTACTTAGTGATAAAGCAAACAAGCATACACGAGAATATTCACCCCACGCTATTGCTCCCCGGCAACGGCGCCAGAAAAAAGGTCTTGATAACCCACAAGTATAGGGGATCGCAACAGTTTTCGGTAAGTAAGAGTGTCGAACCCAACAAGGAGCTAAAGGTAGAATAAATATTCCCTCAAGTTCTATCGACCACCGATACAACTCTATGCACTCTTGACGTTCGCTTTACCTAGAACAAGTATGAAACTAGAATTACTTTGTAGGTGTTTTTGGATAGGTTTGCAAGAAAGTAAAGAGCACGAAAATAAAACTAGGAGCTGTTGTAAGTAAAGAAGCAATAAAGTAAATATAGAGAGTGTGGAAAAGTGGTGGTAGGAGTTGCGAAATTGTCCCTAAGCAATTGACTACTTTACTAGACCGATAGCAAGTTTCATGTGGGAGAGGCCACTGCTAGCATGTCATCCATTACTTGGAATTCTATGCACTTATGATTGGAACTATTAGCAAGCACCCACAACTACTAATGTTCATTAAGGTAAAACCCAACCATAGCATTAAGATATATTGGTCCCCCTTCAATCCTGTATGCATCAATTTCTATGCTAGGTTGAAGCTTCTGTCACTCTTGACCTCCAATACATAGTCCTATCAACATACAACTAACCCTATGGTGTGATCCACGCGCGCGTTCATATGATGGGCACCAAAGGACAGCAACATAAGCACAAGAAAATTAAATCAATCATAGTAATTCATCAACCACCGATAGGACAACGAAAATCTACTCAGACGTCATAGGATGGCAACACATCATTGGATAATAATATGAAGCATAAAGCACCATGTTCAAGTAGAGGGTGCAGCGGGTTGCGGGAGAGTGGACCGCTGTAGATAGAGGGGGGAAGGTGATGGAGATGTTGGTTAAGATGGCGGAGGTGGTGGTGTAGATCGCGGTGATGATGATGGCCCCCGGTGGCACTCCGGCGCCACCGGAAGAGAAGGGGAGCGGGGGCCCCTTCATCTTCTTCTTCCTTGACCTCCTCCCTAGATGGGAGAAGGGTTTCCCCTCTGGTCCTTGGCCTCCATGGCGTGGGAGGGGCGAGAGCCCCTCCGAGATTAGATCTATCTCTCTGTTTCTCTCTGTTTCTGTGCTCTTCTCCGCTGCCCTTTCACCGTTTCGTGTATATATGGAGATCCGTAACTCCGATTGGACTGAAACCTTCGCCGTGATTTTTTTACCAAAAATTAGCTTTCTTGCGGCCGAAGAAGGGCATCAACCGCCTTACGGGTGGCCCCGAGAGTCAGGGGCGCGCCCCCTACCTCGTGGCCACCTCGCACACCGTTTCGCGTTGATCTTTCTCCCAGATTTTCCAAATATTCCAAAAATAAGCTCCGTCCGTTTTTATCCCATTTGGATTCCGTTTGATGTGGTGTTTCTGCGAAACATAAAACATGCAACAAACAGGAACTGGCACTGGGCACTGGATCAATATGTTAGTCCAAAAATAGTATAAAAAGTTGCCAAAAAGTATATGAAAGTTGTATAATATTGGCATGGAACAATAAAAAATTATAGATACGACGGAGACGTATCATATCACTGTGGGAGAATCTAGAGAAATAAGACAAGCTACCATAGGGAGCATTCATTTTCCTGCTATACATTATTTTGCTCTCTTTATAGGTAGATGCATTAACGGCAAGGACGAGGCATGCCATATGTGTGTTCCTGACCTTAGTGTTCTCAAGAGTTCCGTATTAGGAGATAAACAATACAACTTGGGGGCCACTATTGCACGTAGGTTGCATAATAACAGTACTAATGGAGATTTGTTCGGTGGAATTTATGCAACCTGTGTTGCTAATTTTCTTGAGATACGCATACATGAAAATGATATGGAATTGTCTCCTTCTTATTTAGATTATAATGCTATGGTTCGCCATCAGTTTCTTGAGAGGAATGAACAGCCTCCCCAGTACCGACTAATGTTTGACAGGCGCTGCACTGTCCATGTTGCTCTCCCTGCTCCTACTTTCTTTGACTTTCAGGAAAAAGGGAGATATATTATAACCAGGGAGGAGGCGAAAGAGTATGAGAGGAGGACGGAGGCAACTCGCCTCCAAGCTGCAGCTCATGAGGCAATAGATGCTGCATCTCAGTACGACCCCAGCTACAACTTTGATCCTTGGGCATAGACCAACTTAGGCCAAAAGCCTAAGCTTGGGGGAGTACGTATTTCTCACTGACATTACATTCATGTTCACACACTCATTCTAGTTGTCGGTGCCTGATAATCCCCAAGTGCAAGGAATCATCGTAGCACTTTCCAAAGGTGGAAGTGATAAGTATGGAGTGTCGAACCCACAAGGAGCTAAAGGTAAGTGTCGGTGTCAAAACTGGCGGATCTCGGGTAGGGGGTCCCGAACTGTGCGTCTAGGCGGATGGTAACAGGAGACAAGGGACACGATGTTTTTACCCAGGTTCGGGCCCTCTCGATGGAGGTAAAACCCTACTCACCTTTATTAATATTGATGATATGGGTAGTACAAGAGTAGATCTACCACGAGATCAGAGAGGCTAAACCCTAGAAGCTAGCTTATGGTATGATTGTTGTTCGTCCTACGGACTAAAACCCTCCGGTTTATATAGACACCGGAGATGGTTAGGGTTACATAGAGTCGGTTACAATGGGAGGAGATCTACATATCCGTATCGCCAAGCTTGCCTTCCACGCCAAGGAAAGTCCCATCCGGACACGGGACGAAGTCTTCAATCTTGTATCTTCATTGTCCAGGAGTCCGGCCAAAGGTTATAGTCCGGCCATCCGGACACCCCTAATCCAGACTCCCTCAAGAGCCCCTGAACCAGGCTTCTATGACGACGAGTCCGCGCGCAAATTGTCTTCGGCATTGCAAGGCGGGTTCCTCCTCCGAATACTTCATAGAAGATTTTGAACACAAGGATACTGTCCCGCTCTGCAAAATAATTTCCACATACCACCGTAGAGAGAATAATATTTACACAAATCCAATCTGCTGACGTATTCCGCAGCGTGACATCACACCACGGCCAAGCCTTTATTCGAATCGTTTTTACTATCCCACCTAAGCGCACTTAGCGAGGCGGTTTCCTTGGCACGTCTTGCTGAAGCAGAGATCGTGTCCCCTTATTCCCGGATTCTCATCAATACGGGCGTGGGTAACCCAACCGTGCCATTAATCTATGGCGCTTGGGAGATAAGCGAGTTTTACCAGGATGGTGGGGGCGCATAGTTTCGTTCGCCCATATAAGGGGATAAGGATCCACCTTTTCCATCTATGCCTTCTTCCTCCTTTGCTTATCCATTCTCGCGCACTCGAGCTCCAGTGCCCAAGTTCGCACATCCCACCTCTACCTTTTCCAGCCATGTCCGGAGCGGGAGGCAAGTGGATGGTCTCCTTTATCACAGAGGGACACATCAGGAAGCTGAGGGAGGCCAGATACAAGGGGCAGCTCATCCCCACCCCCAGGCCCCATTAGAGGGTGGTGTTACTCACCCATTTCCTCCATGGACTAGGTTTCCCACTTCACTCGTTTGTCCGGGGGCTCATGTTCTACTACGGCCTGGATTTCGACGATCTGGCCCCGAACTTCGTTCTCAACATCTCGGTGTTTATCGTCGTGTGCGAGGCTTTCCTCCGCATCAAACCCCACTTCGGCTTATGGCTGAAGACATTCAATGTCAAGCCGAAGGTAGTGGGTGGCCAACAAGCGGAGTGCGGAGGCGCCATGGTGGGCAAGATGCCCAACGTTACATGGCTCGAGGGCTCCTTCGTGGAGACCATAAAGGGGTGGCAATCGGGGTGGTTCTTCATCACCGAGCCGCGTGACCCTGAATGGGCAGCGGCCCCCGAATTTTGATCTGGCATCCCCACACGGCTCACCTCGTGGAAAGAGAAGGGCCTGTCGTGGGGTAATTCGGAAGAGTGGACCGGACTCCAAACCTACGGCCAGGACCTGGTGGACAAAGAGGTTAAACTCGTCAACGTAGTCCAGGTCATGCTCATCCGCCGGATCCTCCCGTGTCAACGACGGGCTTTCAACTTATGGGAGTTCAACCCGGCCCAACACCAAACTCTGACCAGGCTCTTTGACACAACGCACGAGGATGCTTGGAAGGTGCTATTCAAGGGCGCCGAGGTTCCCCCTCCCATCATCGAGGATCGCGGATTCCGGGTGAAGCGCCAAGCCAGTGTAGTAAGCTTATTTTACCCTTTACGGGATACTTGTTTTTCATAGTTTAACTCTATGCAGGATCTAAGCTCCCATTCCTTTGACAGGAATGGCAGAAGAAGACCGGACAGATCGATTGTCCGGCTCCTTTGCCCGAAGATCCAGCGGACGCCCGCTTGACGGGGCTGCTGGTTCCGGCACCTTACGTGGTGCCGGAGAAGAAGGCCAAGAAGAAGGCCATGGGAACTCGAAAGAGTTCCCGACACCCGGTGGTGCCGGATTCATCGTCTGATGACTCCGAGGCGCACTCCTCCTCCGAAGATAAGGAGGAGGAAGAAGAAGCCTCTCCCCCTCCAGCGGGGGGAGGAATGAAAAGGAAGGCCGACCCAACTGGGGGGGCCGGAGGGTCCAAGAAGGGAAGGGCCCTTCCTCCAGACTAGTCCACCAACACCGACGACGGCAAAGAGGAGTGTCCATCCAGGGCCAAGCCCCTGGCAAAATCGTAAGTATCCGGATACCAGAATAACTCATGGCGTTCCGTTACTGCACAGTATCTTCTGACGCCGAATGTAATCATGCAGTCCGCCCGCGGCCCAGCTCGACGCTTCGTCGAGCGGATCCCTGGATTCGTCGGATGTGAATAGCCTTTCACTTCCGACTGCTACCTCCCCTCGTCCTACGGACGATGCTGAGGTGGAGTCCCAAAAGGGTCCAAGCCAGGAGGGGGTGGTCCTGGAGGCGCCGCAAGGCGACCTCCCGGACTCCAGGCGCAAAGGGGATAAAACCCCGAAGGGCTCTAAGTCCGGCCCTGGGCTGGACACCGCACCAGAACCTTCAATGGTTCCGGTGTCCGGCAGGCGACCCCCTACGAAGAAGGGCAAGCCTACGATGCCGGTGACCTCCGTCCAACCGGAGGCACCGGATAATCTGCTGGAGGTGCTTAACGGCGCCTCCATCGACGAGGAGCACCGCACTATTATGAGTGTGGTGATCCAGAAGGTTCAGTCCGCCAAGAGCGGGCTGACTGAAGCCTGTGCTAGCCTTCTAACAGGCTTTGAGGTATGTGTTTAAGATATGTAAAAATATTACCGCATAGACAGTAGCCCCTGATGCTTAAATTGGTGTTCGGAAAGAAAAGCCAGACTGAGGATCAAAAAGATATACGCAGGAGTCTAACATAAGTATGTCAATATGGGAATGCAGGCTGTCTTTCTTGACCTCTGCCAAGACCGACTACGGAGGTCAATGCATTGAAGCAGAGCCTCGAGCGGTTCTAGAACGAGCTCGGCCTTGCCAAGAAGCAGCTCGAGGACAAGGAAGGTAAGTAATACCTTAAGTATATGTAAAAAAGATGTGGTTGCAAAAAATGACAGGACCAACTTGAGTATTACAGGGGCCACAACGAGGTGCCGACCCTGAAGGAAGCGATGTCCAAGGCCGAAGAAAACGTGGCCGTGGAGCGTACCCAGCGAGAAAAGCAGGAGGCGCGGGTGGCGGAGGTGCAGCAAGAGCTCCAGGCTCTCATGGAAAAACACGAGAGTTTGGAGCTTGACTCAAAGATTCGAGAGTCCGAGCTCGCCTCGGCGCTTGAGAGCGCCAAATCTGCCAAGGCCGAAGCCCAAAAAGCCCTCCAGGAAATTGAGGCGATGAAGAAGATAGCGGCGGGTAAGGCATTCTTTTTGCAAAGCAAGCACGTGAAAGTGAATTACTTGTTACTTACCCGAATCCGGAGCTCTCCAGGAGCATTCGCAGATCTTCCCCCGAGTGTGTCCGACGCTGCCGCATTCTACCGAGCAGAAGAGGGGAGCTCGACAGAGAAGGTGTTCTGGTCTCAGTATGCTGAGGTCGGACACCCGGTGCCCTTGAGCGACCAGTTGAAGCAGCTGGTCGAGCTCCATAAGGTGGCCAGACAGGCCATGAATGGTCTCGCAGTCTGGTTGTGGCCTGGGGAAGCCATGCCTGGGAGCTACTTCGGGCTGGTGAGGCGGCTGGTGGATGCCTGTCCAAGGCTTGAAGTCATCAAGCGCTCCGTATGCATCGAAGGTGCCCGTAGGGCCCTTGCCCGTGCTAAAGTGCACTGGGGCAAGATGGACGCTGAGAAGCTTGTGACGGATGGACCACCGCCGGGCAAGGAGCATCGCAAGCCCGAGATGTATTATGAGGGCGTCCTGAAAGGTGCCCGCCGTATAGCGGATGAGTGCACCAAAGATGTAATTTTTGAGTGAACTCGCATTTGTGATCCTGTACGCTGAAAACTTGTTCATATGCGCTAAGCAGCGCTTTTGAATTTAAAATATTACCTTCTGTGCGTCCGTTTATTAAATTTGAGAGATGGCAAGTCGTCGGCTTCTGCCGCCATGCCACGAGTGCTGGGGTGTTCGGGATAAACTTGAGTGCTCTTTTTCCCATTATTGGGTCCTTTGAGGGAGGCGCTCAATCACAACGAACAAGGCAATCGGACTATAATTCTTGAACACTCTCACGTAGCTATAGAATTCTATAATTTTAAATTTCGGCGAAGCCCCTAGTATTCGGAAGACCGAGTTCGGGGCGCTATCCACGCCTAGGCCGGACAAAGCCGACTCCTCGCTCTAAGCGGCATAAGTCTTTAGGGACTCGAAAACCTCTCGAATAGCGACCAACTCTCGCCCTATCATGACGGTCAGTTTTAGCTTTCTCCACTGAGGTGCTTAGCCCAGCTCAACCGGGGCACAATCGCAGTGGTTCTCCCGCTGCTACCTTAGCCGATATAACGGAATGTAAGGTACCAAAACATGGGAGCCGGGCAAACCCAACTATTGACCCAAGACATGATTCGGAGCCGATGCATATAATGCTATAAGTTCGGGGTGCCGCACTCATGAGAGTGTTCGGACTTCTCACACCATATTCGGGGTGCGTAAGCCCCTGGTGTATTGGCCGTACCAAAGTGTACGGTTGCATAATGTCATAACTGAACATATTTTTATAAAAAGGAATGCAATAATAGACAAAAGCTATGTATTGTTTATTCAAAAAGTCTGCGGTAAAAGCAGAACGATACAAATAGTGCGATAAGCAAGAGATGGGACTATTTAACATGTCCCCCTCCAGGGGCGAGCTGCGGGATGATATGTGAAACAAGTATACTACTCGTTACAGAGTCCACCTGGACACTCGACGTAGCTTTCGCCTCCACAGCCGTTGCATCGTGTGTTCGGCGATTATCTTGCCGGACAGGCCTTCCGTAGAGTGGAGTCCTGAAAGTAAGAAAAGAATGACAAAATCGGGAGCCACAGTGCGGTTGAGCCACATTTTGGGCATGCCGTGGTCGTGCCCCTCCCCTTATGCCCATGGTATTTCTAGAGCGTAGTTATGTACGCATAGTACTGGTTTCGCAATTTCGCGAGGGCTGGGGTTGGGGCCGCATTGCTACGCGTGCTCGTAATGTGCCAGGCGGTCTTGTTGTAGGTTACTCTGGGTGCGCTTGACGGTGTCCGGACGTTCAATGGCTGGACTGGAGAATTGCCTTGAGAGGCTGGTTTGTACTTCCGCCGCGAGGGCCGCCGTATGCTCCTCCGTTCGGAGAGAGCGTTCGGTGTTTCCATTGACCGTAATGACTCCTCGAGGGCATGGCATCTTGAGCTTGAGGTATGCGATCGCGGCACCGCATTGAACTTAGCAATGCGGTTCGTCCGAGCAAAGGCGTGATAGCCATCATGAACGGGACTATGTCGAAGATTAACTCCTCGCTTCGAAATTATTCAGGATCCAAGACCACCTCAAGTGTAACCGAGCTCGCATAGCTTGGCCTCTACACCTGGTATGCCGCCTTTAAAGGTCGTCTTTGTGGGTTTAATCCTTGAGGGATCTATGCCCATTTTTCGTGACCGTATCCCGATAAAGCAGTGTTCAAAGTTGCCGCCATTCCATAAGGACTCTAGTGAGGTGAAATCCGTCAATGATTGGGTCTAAAACTAATGCGGCGAATCCGCCATGGCGGATGCTAGTGGGGTGGTCCCTTGATCAAAAGTGATCGGGCAGAGGACCATGGGTTGAACTTTGGGGCGACCGGCTCCAACGCATATACGTCCTCGAGTGCACGCTTCCGCTCCCGTTTGGGTATGTGGGTTGCGATATCATGTTCACCGTCCGCACTTGTGGGGGGAAACCCTTATGTCCCCTATTGTTCGGCGGCCGGGGCTCCTCCTCATCATCGCTATGCAGCCCCTTGTCATTGTTTTCGGCGTTTAACTTGTCTGCCTGCTTGAACACCCAACAATCCCTGTTGGTGTGGTTGGCTTGTTTTTTGGGGGTGCCGTGTATCTGGCACGAGCGATCGAGTATTCGGTCCAAATTGGATGGGCCCGGAGTATTTCTTTTGAATGGATTTTTTCGCTGACCGGGTTTAGAGCCTCTGAATCCGGCATTAACTGCCGTATCTTTAGCATTGTCGCCGTTAATGCGGTGCTTTTGCTTGTTGCAATGCGACCTGCCAATGTTGTCCTTGGTATCCAAATTACCAGGGCTCTTGGTCATGTTATTACTACGAGCTAGCCAGCTATCTTCTCCCGCGCAAAAGCGGGTCATGAGTGTTGTGAGGGCTGCCATGGATTTCGGCTTTTCCTGTCCTAGGTGCCAGGCAAGCCACTCGTCACGGATGTTATGCTTGAAGGCTGCAAGGGCCTCTGCGTCCGGATAGTCAACTATTTGATTTTTCTTGGTTAGGAACTGTGTCTAGAATTGTCTGGCCGATTCTTCTGGCTGCTGAATTATGTGGCTTAGGTCATCGGCGTCTGGTGGTCGCACATAGGTGCCCTGGAAGTTGTCGAGGAATGCGGCTTCTAGGTCTTCCCAACAACCAATTGATTCTGCTGGAAAGCTGTTAAGCCAATGCCGAGTTGGTCCTTTAAGCTTGAGTGGGAGGTATTTGATGGCGTGTGGATCATCGCCACGGGCCATGTGGATATGAAGGAGATAATCCTCGATCCATACCACCGGATCTGTTGTGCCATCGTATGATTGTTTACGGGTTTGAAACCCTCGGGGATTTGATGATCCATTACTTCATCTGTGAAACCCTCTGTATTGGGCTATATCACGACGTAGCTCAAATGAGCTTTGTCTCATCAGAATTCGCCCTACCGGATTTACCATATCCGCATGATGCTTATCGTCACGTGTCGTGGGGCACCCACGCGATCCATAGATCGATCTTGTTTGCCTTGCCCTGTCCTCCAATATATCTCGCAGGTCTGGCGCATTTCCCCGTGCCTTGGTATTCTTTGAGCGGTGGCGGGGTGCGGCTTGAGTGGAGGGCCGTGAGGCCTCTCTGTCGCGGCCACGAGGTGGCCGGTCGGCTGCATCATGTGCTGGTGATGTAGGTCTTTGTGCTTCCTCCTCTAATCGGGGTAGCAGCCTGCGTTTTGGGTAGCTCATGGGCTGGCGATCGAGTTCGTACTCTTCAGCCGCAAGGACATCCGTCCATCTGTCGGCTAGCAAGTCTTGGTCAGCTCTAAGCTGTTGCTGTTTTTTCTTGAGGCTGCTCGCCGTGGCCATAAGCCTGGGTTTGAAACGCTCTTGTTCGACGGGATCCTCAGGCACGACAAACTCGTCGTCGTTGAGGCTTGCCTCGTCTTCGGAGGGAGGCATGTAATTATCGTCCTCTACCTCTCTGTCTGCCGCTCTCTCATGAGGGCTGGCTTCTCCATCCTCCTACGCTGAATCCTGCTGGAGGGGGTTGTCTTCGACACTGTCCGGAGTGTTATTATCTCCCGTGCCGGAATTGCCGTTTTTGCTGTGGCAGGATTTAGAGCGGCGCCGCTGACGCCGGTGCTTAGGCTATTTGTTGGAGGGGTCATCCTCCGTTGTTCCATCGCCGTTCCCTTCTTTTGGGGTGTCCACCGTGTATATGTCATACGACGAGGTGGCCTTCCAAAGGCCCAAGATGGCGCGGTTCTTGGTCGCTCTCCTGCATCGGCGTCCATACCGTCGATGTCTTCGGAGTCGAAGTCGAGCATGTCGGTTAAATCATCGACAATGGCTACGAAGTGGGTGGTGGGTGGGCTTTGAATTTCTTCGTCGTCTGCATCCCAACCTTGCTGACCATAGTCCGGCCAGGGCTCTCCTGATAAAGAGAGAGACTTTAGTGAATTCAGAATGTCACCAAAAGGAGAGTGCTGAAAGATGCCCGCGGCGGTGAACTCCATGATCGGCGCCTAATCGGATTCAATTGGCAGGGGCGCGGAAGGTTCGGAGTCCAGAGAGGAGTCCGGCACCTTGGAGTCACGAGCTTCGCAAAGGACAGGTATGGCGTTTGGCTCGATCACCATAGAGATTGCAGCCTCTGAGGCAGTGTCCAGCCACCCGTCCTCGATTGGCGCAGTCGGCTCCGAACTAAGGGTCAGAGCGGACACTGGTGCGGCCTCCAGGGCACTGTTTGGCGGCAGAGCTAGATCATGCCCATCGTGGCGGTCTGTGGCGGCGCTTGGCTGTGGCTCGAACCCGTCGAAGATCAAGTCTCCGCGACATCGGCCGTGTAGTTCAAACTTCCAAATCTGACCTGATGGCGGGCGTGGCTTTCGATCTGCTCCAAATGGCCAGCGAATTGGCCCGGTGCAAAGCCGCGAATCTTAAGATCTGTCCGGGGAGAAAAGTCTCACCCTGGACCGCATCACTGTTGATGATCGGAGGAGCCATCGGGCCTAAAAGTGATGACACAGAGGAACTCTCAATGAAAGCACCAATGTCGGTGTCAAAACTGGCGGATCTCGAGTAGGGGGTCCCGAACTGTGCGTCTAGGCGGATGGTAATAGGAGACAAGGGACACGATGTTTTTACCCAGGTTCGGGCCCTCTCGATGGAGGTAAAACCCTACTCCTGCTTGATTAATATTGATGATATGGGTAGTACAAGAGTAGATCTACCACGAGATCAGAGAGGATAAACCCTAGAAGCTAGCCTATGGTATGATTGTTGTTCGTCCTACGGACTAAAACCCTCCGGTTTATATAGACACCGGAAAGGGTTAGGGTTACATAGAGTCGGTTACAATGGGAGGAGATCTACATATCCGTATCGCCAAGCTTGCCTTCCACGCCAAGGAAAGTCCCATCCGGACACCGGACGAAGTCTTCAATCTTGTATCTTCATAGTCCAGGAGTCCGACCAAAGGTTATAGTACGCCATCCCGGACACCCCCTAATCCAGGACTCCCTCAAGAAGATCAATATTCTCTCAAGCCCTATCTGCCATCGACACGACTCTCGTGCACCGGACGTTTGCTTCCAACTAGCAACAAGAAATAAAACTTCGTTGTGGGTATGAAGAGGATAACTTTGCATGGTATCGGAGAGCTAAAATATAAAAGTAGGTGCTGTTATCATAAAGTTAGAATATATTACTTGGTGTTATAAATAGCGAGTGTGGAATAATGGTGGATCGGTGTGCGAAATTGTCCTAGGCAATTGTTAACAAGACCGACAATCACTATTGCAGTTTCATATGAGGGAGAGGCATATGCTAACATACTTTCTCTACTTGGATCATATGCACTTATGATTGGAACTCTAGCAAGCATCCGCAACTACTAAAGATCATTAAGGTAAAACCCAACCATAGCATTAAAGCATCAAGTCCTCTTTATTCCCATACGCAACAATCCCTCTTACTTGGGTTTAAGCTTCTGTCACTCTAGCAAGCCACTATAAGCGAATCATGAACATATTGCAACGCCCTACAGCGGGAATCCCTCACGCTTATGCGACACGGAGGGAACCATAGGACAACACCAAAGTAAAACATACAACTCATACCAATCTAGATCATCAATCAATCCAAAGACAAAAGATATCTACTCAAAACATCATAGGATGGCAACACATCATTGGATCATAATATGTGGCATAAAGCACCATGTTCAAGTAGGGGATTGCAACAGTGTGCGGGAGAGTGGACCGCGTAAAAGAGATGAGGATGGTGATGTTGATGAAGACGATCACCATGGCGATGATTCCCCTCCCGATGGCACTCCGGCGCCACTGGAAGAGAGGAGGAGAGGTTCTCCCCTTGTGCTTCCTCCTCCATGGCCTCCACCTTTCCGGGTCCTTGGCCTTCATGGTGATGAAGACCCTCCCGGATACTCCTCCATGGCCATCGGTGATGATGGCCCTCCTCAGGCTGTGGTGCCGGAGAGGGCCCCGATTGGTTTTTTGTGGCTACAGAGGCTTGCGGCGGCGGAACTTCTGATCTAATCTCCGTTCTGGAAGTTTTAGGGTACGAGTATATATGGGTGCAGGAGGTACGTCGGTGGATTTCCGGGCTGGCCACGAGGTAGGGGGGCACGCACCAGGGGGTGGGCGCGCCCCCACCCTCGTGGGCAGCCCGGGACTCCCCTGGTGAGCTTCCGGTACTCCATGGGCTTCTTCCGGTCCAAAAATAGGTTACGTGCAGTTTCAGGTCTTTTGGACTCCGTTTGATATTCCTTTTTTTCGAAACACTGAAATAGGCTAAAAACAGCAATTCTGGGCGGGGCCTCCGGTTAATAGGTTAGTCCCAAAAATAATATAAAAGTGGAAAATAAAGCCCAATATTGCCCGAAACAGTAGATAATATAGCATGGAGCAATCAAAAATTATAGATACGTTGGAGACGTATCAGTGCTCATACTTTTTCATTGTACTATCCATGCTAGTTTATTTTCCTTTTCTCGTTTTCTTCTTGTGTGTTTGAATAACCTTAAGAAAAACCAAAAGAAATTAGTTGTAGCTTTTAGTTAGTTTACTTTCCATGCGTGTAGTAGTAGTAACTAAAAGAAAACCCAAAAAGATTTCTTATTCTTCTTTTGCTTGTTGGGAGCTTTCCCGTGTAAATAGTTTTATTTCTTTTCTTTGGGGGTCGAGAGGAGAATACCATAATGAAAATGTTGAGTGGCTCTCATATGCATTATTGTTGATTTCACCAAGGGCCGATATTATCTTGTCTTCTCCCTTGTATTAAATGCTTGTAGATTCCAGCTTAGTCCAATGCACGTGCACTATTATTACTATCCACACCGTTCTGTCGTGCAAGTGAAAGGCAATAATGACGATATATGATGGACTGATTGAGATGAGAGAAGCTGGTATGAACTCGACCTCTCTTGTTTTTGTAAATATGATTAGTTCATCATTCCTAATTCAGCGTATTATGAATGAAACATGTTTGCAATGACAATTAGAGATTATAGTTGCTTATGCCATGCTTAATTTGCTAGGAGTTTATAATGGTTTACCTTGCATGCCAACATGCTATTAAAATGGTTGTGATGTGGTATGATAGGGTGGTATCCTCCTTTGAACAATTCGAGTGACTTGACTTGGCACATGTTCACGCATGTAGTTGAAACAAAATCAACATAGCCTCCACGATATTTATGTTCATGGTGGATTATACCCTACTCATGCTTGCACTCAATGTTTATTAATTTTAATGCATGTTCATGACTGTTGTCGCTCTCTAGTTGGTCGCTTCCCAGTCTTTTCTAGCCTTCACTTGTACTAAGCGGGAATACTGCTTGTGCATCCACTTTCATAAACCCCAAAGTTATTCCATATGAGTCCACCATACCTTCCTATATGCGGTATCTACCTGCCGTTCCAAGTAAATTTGTATGTGCCAAACTCTAAACCTTCAAATGAAATTCTGTTTTGTATGCTCGAATAGCTCATGTATCAACTAGGGTTGTCTGTATCTTCCATGCTAGGCGGGTTATTCTCAAGAGGAGTGGACTCCGCTCCTCACTCACGAGAAAATGGCTGGTCACCGGGATGCCCAGTCCCATGCTCAAACCAAAATAATTGCAAACAAAAATCCCCTAGGACTGTTGTTAGTTGGAGGCACTCGTTGTTTCGGGCCAACCATGGATTCACTAGTAGAAAAAGGGTCAAATGTGAAGCACATTAGTGCCGATTTGTAAAAAAACCGGCACTAATGTGATTAATAGTGCCGGTTCGTGGCTGCGATCAATAGTACCGGTTCGTGTTGAGCCTTTAGTACCGGTTCGTGCCACGAACCGGTACTAATGGGGTAGTGGCGGGCGTCAAGGGCCGGGTCCCCACGAGCCTTTAGTACCGGTTTGTGTTACCAACGGTACTAAAGGTCTAACCTATAGTACCGGTTCATGCCACGAACCGGTACTAAAGGACAAGCTTTAGTACCGGTTCGTGCCACGAACCGGTACTAAAGGCCAATTTTCAAACTCTACCCCGTGTATCGCCATTTCAGTTTTGAAAAATCAAAAGAAAATGATAAAATCTTCACAAAATAAAATCCATAGAGAGTTAGTTATATTACTATATCTACTAGTTAGGAAAATTTGAAAACTTAAATTTGGACATGTTTTGCAAAAAGCATAGGGAAAATGTAAAACGGCTATAACTTTTGCATACGATGTCGGAATAAAACGTATAATATATCAAAAAATTCAGCACGAAAATCCGCATCCGATGGAGACCGCCTACGGCATGTTTGGAATTTTTAGAATCCTCAAATTCAAAAAGGAAAAAGATATGGTCAAATTTCAGTTTTTTTAAAATTTTGGTTAAATTTGGTCAAACTACTTATTCAAGAAGTATTAATGTTACTACATAATTATTCAAGAATATTAGTGTTACTAAATAATTATTTCAATTTTTTGAATTTTGGTCAAACTATGGTCAAACTTATTCAAGAAATATTAGCGTTACTAAATAATTACTTTTTTAGAATAATAGTTTCAAACTCAAACGGTGAAATGTGTGACTTCATGCTCAAGCTAAACTCACGAGGGTTAATAGGATTGACATCTTACTATTGTCGGAAAACAACAAGTGCGCACTCGTAAAGCGAAGGAGAATAGAACCCGAAAGTTAAGCGTGCTCGGGCTGGAGTAGTGAGAGGGATGGGTGACCGGTCGGGAAGTTAGATGATTTGGAATGAGTGATCCACACTTGAGCAGTTAAGAGAGGTGATTAGAGACTAAATCATCAAATAATTTAGAAAAATTAAAAATCGAAAAAAAATCAATTTTTTTCCAAAATTTTCAAAAAATAAATAAAAAAACCCTTAATACCGGTTGGTAACACCAACCGGTACTAAAGGTCCCCCATACTAGGGCGCGAGCTCACGCCACGTGGTGGCACTTTAGCGCTGGTTCGTGCCGAACCGGTACTAAAGGGGGGCCTTTAGTGCCCACACTTTAGTGCCGGTTCCATAACCGGCACTAAAGGCCCTTACAAACCGGTTTTAAAGCTCCGTTTTCTACTAGTGATTGATGCTTGTTGGTGGTGGGGGAGTATAAACTTTACCATTCTGTTTGGGAACCGCCTATAGTGTGTGTAGCATGGAAGATATCGAGATCTCTCGGTTGTTATGTTGACAACGAAAGTATGCCGCTCAAAATATTGTTCATCTCTATTTCAAAAATCGAGCTCTGGCACCTCTACAAATCCCTGCTTCCCTCCGCGAAGGGCCTATCTATTTACTTTTATGTTGAGTCATCACCATCTTATTAAAAAGCCCAGTTTGAGAGAACCGATGTCATTTGCATGCATTATTATTAGTTTATATTGAGTATGACTGGATCTCTTTTACCATGAATTACGATGTTTAGTTAGTCCTTGATCTTCAGAGGTGCTCTGCATTTAAGTTTTGCAGTCTCAGAAAGGGCCAGCGAGATACCATCTTGTTATATCATATTGTGATTGTTTTGAGAAAGTGTTGTCATCTGAGATTCATTATTATTGCTCGCTAGTTGATTATGCCATTAATATGAGTAAATATGAGACCTAAGTGTTATTTTGAATATGGTTAGTTCATAATTTGTGCTGAAAACTTGAATGCTGGCTTTACATATTTACAACAACAAGAGCAAACAGACTTTGTAAAAAAATTTCTTTATCACTTTCAGTTTATCAACTGAACTGCTTGAGGACAAGCAAAGGTTTAAGCTTGGGGGAGTTGATACGTCTCCATCGTATCTACTTTTCCAAACACTTTTGCCCTTGTTTTGGACTCTAACTTGCATGATTTGAATGGAACTAACCCGGATGGCCTGTTTTCAGCAGAATTGCCATGGTGTTATTTTTGTGCAGAAATAAAAGTTCTCAGAATGACCTGAAACTTCATGGAGAATATTTTTGGAATTAATAAAAAATACTAGCGAAAGAATCAAGGCCAGGGGTCCCACACCCTGTCCACGAGGGTGGGGGCGCGCCTAACCCCATGGGCGCCCCCTACCTCATGGCCCCCTGGTGCTCCACCGACCTCAACTCCAACTCTATATATTCACGTTCGGGTAGAAAAATAATTAGAGACAAGGATTCATCGCGTTTTATGATACGGAGCCGCCGCCAAGCCCTAATATGTCTCGGGAGGGCTGATCTGGAGTTCGTTCGGGGCTCCGGAGAGGGGAATCCGTCGCCGTCGTCATCATCAACCTTCCTCCATCACCAATTTCATGATGCTCACCGCCGTGTGTGAGTAATTCCATCGTAGGCTTGCTGGACGGTGATGGGTTGGATGAGATTTACGATGTAATCGAGTTAGTTTTGTTAGGGTTTGACCCTAGTATCCACTATGTTCTGAGATTGATGTTGCTATGACTTTGCTATGCTTAATGCTTGTCATTAGGGCCCGAGTGCCATGATTTCAGATCTGAACCTATTATGTTTTCATGAATATATGTGAGTTCTTGATCCTATCTTGCAAGTCTATATTCACCTATGATGTTTTATGATCCGTTAACCCCGACGTGACAACAACTGGGATACTTACCGGTGATGACCGTAGTTTGAGGAATTCATGTATTCACTAAGTATTAATGCTTTGGTTCGGTACACTATTAAAAGGAGGCCTTAATATCCCTTAGTTTCCAATAGGACCCCGCTGCCACGGGAGGGCAGGACAAAAGATGTCATGCAATTTCTTTTCCATAAGCACGTATGACTATATTCGGAATACATGCCTACATTACATTGATGAACTAGAGCTACTTCTGTGTCACCCTATGTTATAACTATTGCATGAGGAATCGCATCCGGCATAATTCTCCATCACGGATCCAATGCCTACGAGCTCTTCAGATATTGCTCTTTACTTAGTTACTTTATCGTTGCCACTGTTACAATTACTACAAAACTGCTACTGTTACTTTTATCACCGTTACCGTTACTCCCATACAACTTTGCTACTAAATACTTTGCTGCAGATATTGAGTCTTCCAGGTGTGGTTGAATTGACAACTCAACTGCTAATACTAGAGAATATTCTTTGGCTCCCCTTGTGTCGAATCAATAAATTTGGGTTGAATACTCTACCCTCGAAACTGTTGCGATCCCCTATACTTGTGGGTTATCAGCAATCAATGATGATCTTCAGCACTAACTTACGGGGACATGCATACATGAAACAACATCGAGCATGTCGGGCAGCAGCGTGTGAATCCGGGCTGTAGCAACTGGGCTAACAGGACTCCAGGAACCCGGCCTATAGCAGGCTAACAGGACTCCGGATGTCATCGCGTGACATTTCCCCGAAGGGATGTATACGAGAACGAAGTGTATCACATGCCGGCCAGTCTAGGTGTTCCGGAGCAATAGTGCTGGGCTAGCAGGACTCCGTAAACCGGGCTGTAGCGGACTACCAAGGCTCAGTGGAAGCACCACACTACATTTCCCCATAAGAGAGGATACCAAGGATAAACAACTAGATTGTCGGATCCCACACATACCAAGCATTTCAATCATACACACAATATGCTCGATATGTGAAAATACAACATGGCATCACAACAAGACTCTACGACTCAGAGTATTTATTCATTGGGCTCCGAGGAGCCAAGTATTACAAACATGGGTCTCATGACCCAACATACAAGTCATACAAGCAACAAGCACATGTGGAAGCTTATCTTGTTTGAGTACAGACAACTACAAATGAAAAAGGCTAAGAACTATCTACAAGACCCTCCCAAGGGTACAAGATCGTAGCTGAGGTATCAAGCTAAACGTCGAGGTCCATGCGGAACTACCTGTGAGACTGAAGTCTCTCTGCAAAACATAAAATAAGCAAACGTGAGTACAAATGTACCCAACAAGACTTACATCAGAACTAGCTACATATGCATCGGTATCAACAAAGGGGTGGTGGAGTTTAACTGCAGCAAGCTAGCTTTGACACGATGGCTATCCTAAACTACGACTGCAAGTAACTCTTTTGAGGTGGCGCACACGAGTCCACATATTCACCATATCAATACACCACTATGGATCTGCTCCCGTCTCCCTACGAGAACGCCATCCATAGCACTCACGCTCATCTTGCGCATTTTAGAGTATCCACTTTCACTTGTCTATGAACTGTATAGGCAACCCAGAAGTCCTTTACATGACGCCAGCTATTCGAATAGATGATGTTAACCCTGCAGGGGTGTACTTCTTCACACACGCTCTCACCACTTACCGCCGTTTACACGACATGTACTCGACAACCTTCAAGCGGAAGCCCAACGAGGGCGTCGGCCACGGCCAACCTAAACACTCAAGTCTCTAGTCCAGGTTTATCTCCTATTCAGGTTCCATCCGCAGGGAGTCCGGCCGAGGTTTCGACATACGGCCCCGAACGATGTGTACAGGGTTCCGCGACACCAAAAGGGCGCCCCAAGATACCCAGCCACGCGTTTACCGTGATCACAGCCCACCCCTCGGGTCAAGGTCTTTGTGCACGGCCTCCAGCATACTACAAACACCAGAAACTACTTGCAACTCCTGGACAGAGGACAAGGGTGGTTAAGAAGCCGAGAGGGTCCACTGGTTTCGAGCCCAATGCATGGTAGTAGATGTTCATGGATCACAAACACAGAACTTAGTTCCTGAGGACGGCTTCAATGAGACAACCCACCATGTACTCCTACATGGCCTGTCACTGCTACCTTTACCGAATCATGTTCACACTTAGATCACACATAGTAGGACATGTTCACAACATTCCAATTCATCCCTGATGAATCAGACCTGACTCAACTCTAAGCAGTAGCAGGCATGACAACAAGCATGGATGAGTAGGCACATCAGGGCTCAAACAACTCCTACTCATGCTAGTGGGTTTCATCTATTTACTGTGGCAATGACAGGTCTTGCAGAGGAAAGGGGTTCAACTACCGCAGCATGTAACAGTTGAATCGTTGTTGTCCTAATGCAGTAAAAGAGAGCAGGAGTGAGAGAGTGGGATTGTATCAGAATGAACAAGGGGGTTTTGCTTGCCCGGCACTTCTGAAGATATTATAGCTCTTCATCGGTGTCATCAAACTCATCATCGGAAGCACGTCTATCGAGAGGGGACAAATACCGACAACAGAGAAGGAAAACACGATCAATGCAATGCACAATATGATGCATGATCATGACATGTCAATATGGGTGTGTTTGGCTAATGCAACTTAAAACAGGTTGGTTTGAGCTCATTTGAATCAAAGATTCAAATGCAAAGCCAAAATATGAAGTCATATTAGTGCATTAACTTGTTTCATCTAAACAGCAAGGCTAAAGTGTTCTGACATGCATGTAACCAGTACAAATGGAAGGATTGGATTTTTCTGATCAATTTTCATACATAAGTCTTCGTATTTGGAGTTACAGATTAATTTCTATGATTTTTTGAAGTTTATAGCATTTTCTAGAATTTCCTGAATAAGAATAAACCCAGAAAATACATTACTGCGTCAGCATTGCGTCACTATGATGTCAGCGGTCAACAGAGACGGCCCAGGTCAAACCTGACCAGTGGGACCCATACATCAGTGTCTCAGGCTGGTTTGTGTGGATGACAAGTGGGACCGGTCAACGATGACTTGGCCAAAGTCAAAGTTGACACGTGGGGCCACAAGATTAACACTAATCTAAACAGGAATTTAGACTAACCTAATTAGGCTCAGGGTCCCACATTTCATCGACACAGGCACTAACTAAACAAGATTAGCACCTAAGTTAATGGTGCCACGTCAGTTGCAGGCGTTTAACCGCCGGCGACCACAGACCGCGGCGGTGCCCGCGTCGGGTTTGCTCTATGGGCCTCCGTTCGATGCGTGGGAGGGCGCGTTCGAAAGAGGGGAGTGAGACGCCTCCGTTGGTGGCCGTGGTTCGGGCGGAGGTGGATGGAGTCGGTGGCGGCGTGCTCGGCTGCGGCGGCCGGAGCACGGGATTGTCCGGGACGAGGCTATAGGGCATGGTAGGAGGCGCAGGTGGGCACGTTAGACTCATGGGGGTGCAGTGAGCGCAGTGATGAGCTCAGATGCGTGCTTTCACGACCGTAGCTGTGGTGGCGACATGGCCGGCGATGAGGAGCTATCGGCTCCGATGTCTATGGTGGTTTGAGGACGCAGGCGAGCGTGGAGAGAGAGGGGAAGGGGCAGGGGCTCACGGAGAAACTGTAGAGGTGGTCAGTGGGCTTGGGGAAGACTTGTGGCCGGCGAATCGAACGATGGCATCCGACGGCCGTAGACGGAGAAGAAGGTCACGACGTCATCTTGGAGTCGTCCGAGCTTGTGTGGGTTGTCGGAGAGGTAGCTGGAGTCTGGCGGAGCTCGGAGGCACGGCCACGCAGGGCAAGGGGAAGGCGGTGGTCGTGGTGGCAGCAAGCGGCGGCGACGGCAACGCTCGATGGTGCGCGCGAGAGGGATAGGGGAGGGAATGAGCATGGAGGGAGGAGTGAGAGGGGCCCGGGTTGGCGCATGGCGTCATCCAGAGGGGTCGGGGAGGCCAACCAAGCAGGAGGTGGCGCGCGCGGCGGGCACACACCCTCCTGCCCACTGGCAGGAGGTTGAAGACGGTGGAGGTCCTGGTGGGCTGGGCCAGCAGTGCCATGATAGGTGGGCTGCAGGTAAGCCAGGTAAGTTCTCTCTCTTCTCTCTCTGCTAATTTGTTTTTGTTTTCTATTTATTTTGATCTATTTTGAATTAGTAAAAGTACTAACTCATTTTGGAAAATCCTGAAAATGATTTTGGGCACTATTTGAAATATATGCAACAACCCTCATTTAGTTTCAGAATTATTTGAGCGTTTAAATTTTTATAGCATTTAAATGCCCAAATTCAAATACTTTTTGAATTAATTCGAAAATCCAAAATGGACCTAGAAATATGTGCACCATTTTTGGCAGAGGTTTTCAACCAATCCAAAAATGATGAACTTTTCTGAAGGGCATTTTGGGTTCATTGAGAATATTTTTATTTGAACCTAGTTGATTTGATCTGGTGCTAGGGTTTGAGCAATCCCCATTTCAACTTTCAAAAAAAAATTAGACATGATGCAACAACCAAGCTAGTCCAAGTGCATAGCAAGGCTAGGGACGTGACAACTCACCCCCACTAAGCAAGAATCTCATCCCGAGATTCAAGAACTGAAGTAAGAAGACAGAGGGGTCACAAAATTATCACAGTCTTCTCGATCCAACTACCCTTCTCGAAGATACCGATACATTGCATCACATTGATCTTGACGTCTTTGTTTTCGAGATCTTCATTCAACACGATGACGACGGAAGGAAACTCTACAGGATTGATCTTCTCAAAGATCGACCTATTCAAGATCAACTTGCGGAATGAGATGTTGAACATCTCAGGTTGAGACACAAGGCACCCATCGAGAGGGATGGAAGAACAAATGACGAAGTTTGATTTGGTGGGCAACAATTCCACACTTAAGGAGATGGTGGATGGTGTCAAGGTAGCGAGGAAATAATTGCCATGATTCTCTGGCGGGGCACCTTAGGAAAGGTGACTCCTATAAATATTCCCTTAAGAGGAAAGAATTACTTTTGATTCAGAGATCATTGAAACTCCTTATACCAGCCTAAGGCAAATCACAACAATCGTTTGGCGGAATACAAAAGGATGGCATACCCGGACTAGAATGGATGATATGAACTACCTGTTGGAAATATGCCCTAGAGGCAATAATAAGTTAGTTATTATTATATTTCCTTGTTCATGATAATCGTTTATTACCCATGCTATAATTGTATTGGTAGGAAACTCAGATACATGTGTGGGTACATAGACAACACCATGTCCCTAGTAAGCCTCTAGTTGACTAGCTCGTTTATCAATAGATGGTTACGGTTTCGACCATGGACATTGGATGTCGTTGATAACGGGATCACATCATTAGGAGAATGATGTGATGGACAAGACCCAATCCTAAGCCTAGCACAAAGATCGTAGTTCGTATGCTAAAGCTTTTCTAATGTCAAGTATCATTTCCTTAGACCATGAGATTGTGCAACTCCCGGATACCGTAGGAATGCTTTGGGTGTACCAAACGTCACAACGTAACTGGGTGGCTAGAAAGGTGCACTACAGGTATCTCCGAAAGTGTCTGTTGGGTTGGCACGAATCGATACTGGGATTTGTCACTTCGTGTAAACGGAGAGGTATCTCTGGGCCCACTGGGTAAGACATCATCATAATGTGCACAATGTGACCAAGGGGTTCATCACGGGATTATGTGTTACGGAACGAGTAAAGAGACTCGCCGGAAACGAGATTGAACAAGGTATCGGGATACCGACGATCGAATCTCGGGCAAGTACAATACCGTTAGACAAAGGGAATTGTATACGGGATCGATTGAGTCCTTGACATCATGGTTCATCCGATGAGATCATCGTGGAACATGTGGGAGCCAACATGGGTATCCATATCATGCTGTTGGTTATTGACCGGAGAACGTCTCGGTCATGTCTACATGTCTCCCGAACCCGTAGGGTCTACACACTTAAGGTTCGATGATGCTAGGTTTATAAAGGAAGTTTGTATGTGGTTACCGAATGTTGTTTGGAGTCCCGGATGAGATCCAGGACGTCACGAGGAGTTCCGGAATGGTCCGGAGGTAAAGATTTATATATGGGAAGTCCTGTTTTGGTCACCGGAAAAGTTTCGGGTTTTTCCGGTAACGTACCGGGACCACCGGGAGGGTCCCGGGGGTCCACCAAGTGGGGCCACTAACCCTGGAGGGCTGCATGGGCCAAGTGTGGGAGGGAACCAGCCCCAGGTGGGCTGGTGCGCCCCCCACAAGGGGCCCAAGGCGCAAGGGAGAGTGGGAGGGGGCAAACCCTAGGGCAGATGGGCCCTAAGGCCCACCCAGCGCCGCCTCCCTCTCTTCCCCTCTTGGCCGCCCCAAGTCCCATCTAGGGCTGGCCGCACCCCTTGGGGTGGAAACCCTAAAGGGGTGCAGCCCCTTCCCCTATATATACTTGAGGTTTTGGGCTGCCATACACATGAGTTTTCTCCCTCTATTGGTGCAGCCCCGCCTCCTCCTCTTCCTCTCCCGTGGTGCTTGGCGAAGCCCTGCTGGATTGCCACGCCTCCACCACCACCACGCCTGCGTTGTGCTGCTGCTGGATGGAGTCTTCCTCAACCTCTCCCTCTCTCCTTGCTGGATCAAGGCGTGGGAGACGTCACCGGGCTGTACGTGTGTTAAACGCGGAGGTGCCGTCCGTTCGACACTAGGATCTCCGGTGATTTGGATCACGACGAGTACGACTCCTTCAACCCTGTTCTCTTGAACGCTTCTGCTTAGCGATCTACAAGGGTATGTAGATGCACTCTCCTTCCCTCGTTGCTGGTTTCTCCATAGATAGATCTTGGTGACACGTAGGAATTTTTGAATTTCTGCTACGTTCCCCAACAAAGTGGCATCATGAGCTAGGTCTATTGCGTAGATTCTTTGCACGAGTAGAACACAAAGTAGTTGTGGGCGTTGATTTTGTTCAATATGCTTACTGTTACTAGTCCAATCTTGTTTCGACGGTATTGTGGGATGAAGCGGCCCGGACCGACCTTACACGCATTTACGTGAGATGTGTTCCACCGATCGACATGCACTTGGTGCATAAGGTGGCTAGCGGGTGCCGCCTCTCCCACTTTAGTCGGAATGGATTCGATGAAAAGGGTCCTTATGAAGGGTAAATAGCAATTGGCATATCACGTTGTGGTTTTATGCGTAGGTAAGAAACGTTCTTGCTAGAAACCCATAGCAGCCACGTAAAACATGCAAACAACAATTAGAGGACGCCTAACTTGTTTTTGCGGGGTATGCTATGTGATGTGATATGGCCAAGAAGAATGTGATGAATGATATGTGATGTATGAGATTGATCATGTTCTTGTAATAGGAATCACGACTTGCATGTCGATGAGTATGACAACCGGCAGGAGCCATAGGAGTTCTCTTTATTTATTGTATGACCAAGGTGTCATTAAACAACGCCATGTAATTACTTTACTTTATTGCTAACCGGTAGCCATAGTAGTAGAAGTAATAGTTGGCGAGACAACTTCATGAAGACACGATGATGGAAATCATGATGATGGAGATCATGGTGTCATGCCGGTCACGATGATGATCATGGAGCCCCGAAGATGGAGATCAATGGAGCTATATGATATTGGCCATATCATGTCACTACTATATAATTGCATGTGATGTTTATTATGTTTATGCATCTTGTTTACTTAGAACGACGGTAGTAAATAAGATGATCCCTTACAACAATTTCAAGAAGTGTTCCCCCTAACTGTGCACCGTTGCTAAAGTTCGTCAGCTTCTAAGCACCACGTGATGATCGGGTGTGATGGATTCTTACGTTCACATACAACGGGTGTAAGACAGATTTACACACGCCAAACACTTAGGGTTAACTTGACGAGCCTAGCATGTATGCATACATGGCCTCGAACACAGAGACCGAAAGGTCGAGCATGAGTCATATAGTAGATACGATCAACATGAAGATGTTCACCGATGATGACTAGTCCGTCTCACGTGATGATCGGACACGACCTAGTTGACTCGGATCATGTAATCACTTAGATGACCATAGGGATGTCTATCTGAGTGGGAGTTCATAAGATGAACTTAATTATCTTGAACATAGTCAAAAGACCTTTTGCAAATTATGTCGTAAGCTCGCGCTTTAGTTCCACTGTTTAGATATGTTCCTAGAGAAAATATAGTTGAAAGTTGAAAGTAGCGATTATGCGCATGAGAGAAAGCTTATGTCCTTAATGCACCGCTCGGTGTCTGAACCCCAAACGTCGTTTGTGGATGTTGCGAACATCGGACATACACGTTTTGGTAACTACGTGATAGTTCAGTTAAATGGTTTAGAGTTGAGGCACGAAAGACGTTTTCGAAATGTCGCGGAACATATGAGATGTTTCGAGGGATGAAATTAGGATTTCAGGCTCGTGCCCACGTCAAGAGGTATGAGACCTCCGACGATTTTCTTAGCCTGCAAACTAAGGGAGAAAAGCTCAATCGTTGAGCTTGTGCTTAGATTGCCTGAGTACAACAATCACTTGAATCGAGTGGGAGTTGATCTTCCAGATGAGATAGTGATGTTTCTCCAAAGTCATTGCCACCAAGCTGCTAGAGCTTCGTGATGAACTATAACATATCAGGGATAGATATGATGATCCTTGAGGTATTCACGATGTTTGACACCGTGAAAGTATAAATCAAGAAGGAGCATCAATTGTTGATGGTTGGTGAAACCACTAGTTTCAAGAAGGGCAAGGGCAAAAAGGGATAATTCATGAAACGACAAATCAGCTGCTGCTCTAGTGAAGAAACCCAAGGTTGAACCCAAACCCGAGACTAAGTGCTTCTGTAATAAGGGGAACAGCCACTGGAGCAGAATTACCCTAGATACTTGGTAGATGAGAAGGCTGGCAAGGTCGATAAAAGTATATTGGATATACATTATGTTAATGTGTACTTTACTAGTACTCCTAGCACCAGGGTATTAAGATACCGGTTCGGTTGCTAAGTGTTAATAACTCGAAATAAAAGCTACAGAATAAACGGAGACTAGCTAAAGGTGAGCTGACGATATGTGTTGGAAGTTTTTCCAAGCTTGATGTGAGCAAGCATCGCACGCTCCCTCTACCAACGAGATTGGTGTTAAACCCAAATAATTGCATTTGGTGCTTGCGTTGAGCATAGACATGATTGGATTATGTCTATCGCAATACGATTATTCATTTAAGGAGAATAATGGTTACTCTGTTTATTTGAATAATACCTTCAATGGTCTTGCACCTAAAGGAATGGTTTATTGAATCTCGATCATAGTGATACACATTTTCATGCCAAAAGATATAAGATAGTACCACGTACTTGTGGCACTGCCATGTAAGTCATATTGGTATAAAACGCATGAAGAAGCTCCATGTTGATGGATCTTTGGACTCACTCGTTTTGGAAAAGTTTGAGACATGCAAACCATGTCTATTGGTGTATACGCATGAAAAAAACTCCATGCAGATGGACCGTTTGGACTCACTTGATTTTGAATCACTTGAGACATGCAAATCATACCACATGGGCAAGATGACTGAAAGCCTCGTTTTCAAAGAAATGGAACAAGAAAGCAACTTGTAGGAAGTAACGCATTTTGATGTGTGCAGTCCAATGAGTGCTGAGGCATGCAGTGAATATCGTTATGTTCTTACTTCACAGATGATTCGAGTAGATGTTGAGTATATTTACTTGATGAAACACAAGTCTGAATTATTGAATGGTTCAAGTAATTTCAGAGTGAAGTTTAAGATATTCGTGACAAGAGGATAGAATGTCTATGATATGATCATAGAGATGAATATCTAAGTTACGAAGTTTTGGCACACAATTAAGACATTGTGCAAATTGTTTCACAATTAATACCGCCCGGAACACCATAGTGTGATGGTGTATCCGAACATCATAGTTGCACTCTATTGGATATGGTGCGTACCATGATATCTCTTATCGAATTACCACTATCGTTCATGGGTTAGGCAATAGAGACAACCGCACTCACTTTAAAGGGGCACCACGTAATTCCGTTGAGACGACACCGTTTGGAGAAACCTAAGTTGTCGTTTCTTGAACGTTTGGGGCTGACGCTTATGTGAAAAAGTTTCAGGTTGATAAGCTCGAACCCAAAGCGGATAAAATGCATCTTCATAGGACACCTAAAACAGTTGGGTATACCTCCTAATTCAGATCCGAAAGCAATAGGGATTGTTTCTTGAATCGGGTCCTTTCTCGAGGAAAAGTTTGTCTCGAAGAAGTTGAGTGGGAGGATGGTGGAGACTTGATGAGGTTATTGAACCGTCACTTCAACAAGTGTGTAGCAGGCACCGAAGTTGTTCCTGTGGCACCTACACCAATTGAAGTCGAAGCTTATGATAGTGATCATGAAGTTTTGAATCAAGTCACTACCGTGCCTCGTGGGGTGACAAGGATGCGTCTTGCTTCAGAGTGGTACGGTGATCCTGTCTTGAAGGTCATGTTGCTAGACAACAATGAACCTACGAGCTATGGAGAAGCGATGGTGGGCCCAAATTCGACAAATGGTTAGAAGCCATGAAATCCGAGATAGGATCCATGTATCATAACAAAGCATGGACTTTGGTGGACTTGCTCGATGATCGGTAAGCCATTGAAATAAATGGATCTTTAAGAAGAAGACGGACGTGGACGGTAATGTCACCTTCTATGAAGCTCGACTTGTGGCGAAGAGTTTTTCACAAGTTCAAGGAGTTGACTACGATGAGATTTTCTCATCCGTAGTGATGCTTAAAGTCCGTCGGAATCATGTTAGCACAAGCTGCATTTATGAAATCTGGCAGATGGATGTCAAAACGAGTTTCCTTACCAGTTTTCGTAAGGAAAGGTTGTATGTGATACAATCGTAAAAGTTTTGTCAATCCTAAGGATGCTAAAAGGTATGCTAGCTCCAGCAATCCTTCTAAGGACTGGAGTAAGCATCTCGGAGTTGGAATATGCACTTTGATAGGATGATCAAAGATTTTGGGTTAATACAAAGTTTATGAGAAACTTGTATTTCCAAAGAAGTGAGTGGGAGCACTATAGAATTTCTGATGAGTATATGTTGTTGACATATTGATGATCAGAAATGATGTAGAATTTCTGGAAAGCAAATAGGGTTATTTGAAAGATGTTTTTCAATAGAAAACCTGGATTAGGCTACTTGAACAATAAGCATCAAGATCTATAAGATAGATAAAAATGCTTAATAATACTTTCAAATGAGCACATACCTTGACATGATCTTGAAGGTGTTCAAGATCGATCAGTCAAAGAAGGAGTTCTTGCCTGAGATGTAAGGTATGAAGTTAAGAGTTAGAGCTCGACCACGGCAGAAAAGAGAGAAAGGACGAAGGTCGTCCCCTATGCTTCGCATTTAGGCTCTATAGTATGCTATCTTTGTGTACCGCACCGGAAGTGTGCCTTGCCATGAGTCACTATAAGGTACAAGAATGATCCAGAATGGATCATTGGACAGCGGTCAAAATTATCCTTGGAGTAAATAAGGACATGTTTCTCGATTATGGAGGTGATAAAGAGTTCGGCGTAAAGGGTTACGTCGATGCAAGCTTTAACACCTATCCGAGTGACTCTGAGTAGCAAACCGGATACGTATAGTGGAGCAACCATTTGGAATAGCTCCAAGTGGGGCGTGGGAGCAACATTTACAATATGACATAGAGAATTGCGAAGTACACACGGATCTGAAAGGTTCAGACCCGTTGACTAAAACCTCTCTCACAAGCAAAACATGACAAACCTCAGAACTCATTGAGTCTTAATCACATGATGATGTGAACTAGTTTACGTACACTAGTAAACTCTTTGGATGTTGGTCACATGGCGATGTGACCTATCGCTGTTAATCACCGATGATGTGAACTAGATTATTGACTCTAGTGCAAGTGGGAGACTGTTGGAAATATGCCCTAGAGGCAATAATAAATTAGTTATTATTATATTTCCTTGTTCATGATAATCGCTATTACCCATGCTATAATTGTATTGATAGGAAACTCAGATACATGTGTGGGTACATAGACAACACCATGTCCCTAGTAAGCCTCTAGTTGACTAGCTCGTTTATCAATAGATGGTTACGGTTTCCTGACCATGGACATTGGATGTCGTTGATAACGGGATCACATCATTAGGAGAATGATGTGATGGACAAGACCCAATCCTAAGCCTAGCACAAAGATCGTAGTTCGTATGCTAAAGCTTTTCTAATGTCAAGTATCATTTCCTTAGACCATGAGATTGTGCAAATCCCGGATACCGTAGGAATGCTTTGGGTGTACCAAACGTCACAACGTGAATCGGGTGGCTATAAAGGTGCACTACAGGTATCTCCGAAAGTGTCTGTTGGGTTGGCACGAATCGAGACTGGGATTTGTCACTTCATGTAAACGGAGAGGTATCTCTGGGCCCACTCGGTAAGACATCATCATAATGTGCACAATGTGACCAAGGGGTTGATCACGGGATGATGTGTTACGGAACGAGTAAAGAGACTTGCCGGAAACGAGATTGAACAAGGTATCGGGATACCGACGATCGAATCTCGGGCAAGTACAATGCCGTTAGACAAAGGGAATTGTATACGGGATCGATTGAGTCCTTGACATCGTGGGCATCCGATGAGATCATCGTGGAACATGTGGGAGCCAACATGGGTATCCAGATCCTGCTGTTGGTTATTGACTGGAGAACGTCTCAGTCATGTCTACATGTCTCCCGAACCCGTAGGGTCTACACACTTAAGGTTCGATGGCGACGCTTAGGGTTATAAAGGAAGTTTGTATGTGGTTACCGAATGTTGTTCGAGTCCGGATGAGATCCCGGACGTCACGAGGAGTTCCTAATGGTCCGGAGGTAAAGATTTATATATGGGAAGTTCTGCTTGGTCACCGGAAAAGTTTTGGGTTTTTCCAGAACGCATCGACCACCGGGAGGGTCCCGGGTCCACCAAGTGGGGCCACTAACCCCGGAGGGCTGCATGGGCCAAGTGTGGAGGGAACCAGCCCTGTGTGGGCTGGTGCGCCCCACAAGGGGCCCAAGGCAAGGGAGAGTGGAGGGGGCAAACCCCACGGCAGATGGGCCCTAAGGCCCACCCAGCGCGCCTCCCTCTCTTCCCTCTTGGCCGCCCCCAAGTCCCATCTAGGGCTGGCCGCACCCTTGGGGTGGGAAACCCTAAAGGGGGCGCAGCCCCCCTTCCCCCCTATATATACTTGAGGTTTTGGGCTGCCATACACATGAGTTTTCTCCCTCTATTGGTGCAGCCCTGCCTCTCCTCCTCTTCCTCTCCCGTGGTGCTTGGCGAAGCCCTGCTGGATTGCCACGCTCCTCCACCACCACCACGCCATTGTGCTGCTGCTGGATGGAGTCTTCCTCAACCTCTTCCTCTCTCCTTGCTGGATCAAGGCGTGGGAGACGTCACCGGGCTGTACGTGTGTTAAACGCGGAGGTGTCGTCTGCTCGGCACTAGGATCTCCGGTGATTTGGATCACGATTTAGTACGACTCCTTCAACCCTGTTCTCTTGAACGCTTACGCTTAGCGATCTACAAGGGTATGTAGATGCACTCTCCTTCCCCTCGTTGCTGGTTTCTCCATAGATAGATCTTGGTGACACGTAGGAAATTTTTTGAATTTCTGCTACGTTCCCCAACACTACCTTGTTGAAGACAACGCAATGGATGATTTTGCTTATCATCGGAAATGGATGGGACCCATGGTAGGACCACTGTTGAAGATGATCCTGACCAGGGATTACCGAGAAGGTAGTCCATGATAGAATGGCACAATGGCGGTGCAAGCTAGGAACAGAATGCTAATGCTGGGAATGATTCTGGTAACTGGGAAATAACTCAACAGTCGAGAGTAATCCCACCGTTTGAATGGTTATAGCATAATCAAGGAATACTAATAGCACAGGAATCCCTAAGGAACAACTCCTAGAATAAGTTGCACAAGATCCTCATGGAGAATACTATAATGATAGATCTTCCGGCTAGGTGTGTCGACCAGAGCATCAACCTTGTCGGGACCTACATCATAGACCTTGGAGAAGTTCCGACCATCCTATCTGCCTAAGATTCAGATCTGGGTGGTAACCAGATATTCCAGACTCATCATGTCTAGAAATAAAATGGAAGTTTGCAATACAAACCAACGAGATGACGTTGCAAGATTCTCGGGAAATGAACTAGGATAGTAAGCTCCAAAACATGAGCTGGTTCTGCTACATACGTGTGAACACGTTGTCCGAGACAAACATGACCACGTAGTAGTCTTACAATAAAACACTATCGGGTTCCGGAGGGGAACCATTAACGAGGGTAGCGAAGTCCTAACATAAGTCATGATTCTCAAGAAGGAACTTCTTCTCCTTGAACAAATCAATCAATGGCTTGGTGTGCTAGGGAATACGAATGGAGTGGAGGTAATTAATCTACCAAATCATAGAATACCTTGCATGTATGCATAACTGATTTGGGATGACTCCAAGGAAAGCAAAAAAAAACCTTTCTCAAATTCATGGCGGCAACTTACACCTAATGCACGTGAACTTGGAGAAAGTCACTTCTTTCACCCAAACATATACCTCATGAACGGAACATGAAGGCAATGCTTACAAAAGTTTCTAACACTAGCTCAATGTTCAACATGAATCATGGAGGAGACAAGACGCTGCTGATGGGTTCAACAAAGAACTCATCGTAATTTCCATATCAATCGACTTCCACCATTATGTGAACAATGTGATAGTATTGGTCGCACCAAAAGATGTAATGGTGTATGCTCGAGGAATCAGCCACGAGTAAGACAACATTACGAATATCGTTGGTTCTAACTTGATTTGACGATGGCCCACACTCAAATCAAGGTTTGGGCAAGATGATAGGTTCAACAACTGACCACGAGGAGCAATTGATGAAGAAATCATCTTTTTACGACGAACACACAAACACAAGATATCCCTTTGGAAATGAACTAAGTTAGACAAGCTTTTATCTTCCAACTCTCCAAGTTGTTGTTTAGCCTGACCAACTAGCTCAGGGGTATCCAGCATAGATACTTGGAGAATGGTTGGTTACAGGAAACCAACTTGATCACGAGATCAACATAACAGCCAGGGGACAACCTGGTGATACTCCCGAGAAGATAATCGGAAACTCATGAACCACCGATATGTTGTTAAGCTCGAGAACAATCTTGCTTTCCCAAGCAAGACGATATGACCAAATAAGCAAGGGATTGAATAATCCTAACCCATTGATCAAAGAGTGCACCAGAAATAAGGACTAGGTAGCACAATCTATCTTAGAATGATGATTCATAACCAACACGCTAAGAATGAGAATATTGTCCATTTATTACCAAGCAACGGGGTTGCTAAGAGTATTGATTACACACATCATAGTTCACTTGTCGGCATTCCGGTTGCAACAACACAGAGACCGAGGAATGAAGAATGATGGCAAGAAGTATCACTTCGTCAAGAATTCATAAGAGGTGGTGCAATTCTCATGACAATCCCGATGTAAAGAGGGTAACACTCCAAGGTTGAACAGAACAAAAGCTAGATTAGCATTTTATCTGCGGAGTACGACTGCTTTGACCCAATCCAAGATATGGATAAGGTACTGGAGTTTGTTTCTCCTAGTCATTCTGAACTAGAATGGCTTGACGGACAACAAGAATGATAGGCACCGATGAACGAATGCATGCATACTCTTGACTATCAATTGATAGACGAAGGTCAGAAGACAACTAAAGAGGGACAACTCAAAGGAACATATGTTTTTCTGAGTTGTGGATGCATGGATTAGTATGCTGAACAAATTCAACATATTTCTTCCGGATAACCCATGCAGAGAGGTAGGATTGGCAAAGTCACAATATAGAATGGGGAACTCATCGAGAGCACTCTTGTTGTGATCTTTTGGTTCAACGAGGAACTTCTGCCAAGGATGGTTCATGGTATTTGGAAGAATGATATACCACGGACCTCGAAGACTATCACAAGGTCACTAATATCCTAAGGAACGAGCAACACTACCAACAGGAAGTAAGTAGAGTGAATCTTGGGTTCAAGAACCCATAAATAGAATGCCTGCTAACTAAATGGCATCACGGGATGATTTCGAGAATGACGGCCAGAACCATCACACTAGGAATATAAAGCATTACTAGATTACTTGGTGGTTCTCTAGGATGCCTAGGGTCATAATACTAGATCCAACACATATGTCAAGGCAATGGAGTACCTCAACAGACCGTTAGTGTGCCTAATCTGGCCCAAAGGGATGCGGAAACAGAGGGAAAGGATTTTCTAAATGCATCAGATTGTTTGGAAACCTGGGATGACTTGGAAAGCATAATGGCTGTAAATGCTCAAAAGGATTTGATACATCCTGCAAAAATGGTGGCATAACCACCCAGAATCACAATATCAAGGTTCTGAGATCAACTAACAACACACGGAAGTAGTAGGAACTGAACTAGGGCTTGAAACCAACAATCCTATAAGTCTACGGATTAGTAACACGTGATCCTAATAGATATACGAGAATCCTAGTTCTTAATCCCCGTAGAAGAGAAGAGGATGACTCAGATTAGAAGGGCATAAGGTAAAGGAGTAAAAAGAGCCTTACGTTCCCTTCCACAATCAATTCCCTTATATAACTAAAGCATTTCTAGACTCAACTTCGACCAGTTTGGCTTGGTAATCCTACAGGCAGTCAGGCTCTGATACCAAAGTTGTCAGGACCCTGATTTTAAGTCACACCGATCTAGCATGTAACACCCCATATCACTTTGCGGCCTCAGGCACGGTATTCCCACGGTTGCCGCCTTACTTGGCCCGAGACCATTTGCGCCTTTTGGCTCACGTATATGATAGTGTTGCTAGCATCCATATGACAGAGAACCCGGGCTGACATGACTAGTCGTGAACCCAAAGTGGCACTAACTTACGGGGACAGGCATACATGAAACAACATCGAGCATGCCGATCAGCAGCGTGTGAATCTGGGCTGTAGCAACTGGGCTAACATGACTCCGGGAACCCGGGTTGTAGTAGGCTAGCAGGACTCCGGATGTCATCGCGTGACATTTCCTCGAAGGGACAGACACAGGAACGAAGTGTATCACATGCCCTTGATCTAGGTGTTCCCAGCGGTAGTCTTTGGGCTAGCGTGACTCCGATAAACCAAGTAGCGGACTACCAAGGCTCAAGGAAGCACTGCACTACATTTCCCCATAAGAGAGGCTACCAAGTATAAACAACTAGATTGTCGGATCCCACACATACCAAGCATTTCAATCATACACACAATATGCTCGATATGTGCAAATACAACATGGCATCACAACAAGACTCTACAACTCAGAGTATTTATTCAGTAGGCTCCGAGGAGCCAAGTATTACAAACATGGGTCTCATGACCCAACGTACAAGTCATACAAGCAAAAAGCACATGCGGAAGATTATCTTGTCTGAGTACAGACAACTACAAATGAAAAAGGCTAAGAAGCCTGACTTTCTACAAGACCCTCCCAAGGGTACAAGATCGTAGCTGAGGTATCAAGCTAAACGTCGAGGTGCATGCGGAACTACCAGTGAGACTGGAGTCTCTCTGCAAAACATAAAATAAGCAAACGTGAGTACAAATGTACCCAGCAAGACTTACATTAGAACTAGCAACATATGCATCAGTATCAACAAAGGGGTGGTGGAGTTTAACCGCAGCAAGCCTGCTTTGACTCGGTGGCTATCCTAAACTATGACTGCAAGTAACTCTTTTGAGGTGGCGCACACGAGTCCACATATTCACCATATCAATACACCACTATGGATCCGCCACCGTCTCCCTACGAGAACGCCATCCATAGCACTCACGCTCATCTTGCGCATTTTAGAGTATCCACATTCACTTATCTATGAACTGTATAGGCAACCCAGAAGTCCTTTACCGCGGACGCGGCTATTCGAATAGATGATGTTAACCTTGCAGGGGTGTACTTCTTCACACACGCTCTCACCACTTACCGCCGTTTACACGACATGTACTCGACAACCTTCAAGCGGAAGCCCAACGAGGGTGTCGGCCACGGCCTACCTAAACACTCAAGTCTCTAGTCCAGGTTTATCGCCTATTCAGGTTCCATCCGCAGGGAGTCCGGCCGAGGTTTCCACATACGGCCCTGAACGATGTGTACAGGGTTCCGCAACACCAAACAGGCACCCGGCATACCCGGCCACGTGCCTACCGCATCACAGCCCACCCCTCGAGTCAGGGCTGCGCACGGCCTCCAGCATACTACAAACACCAGAAACTACTTGCAACTCCTGGACAGAGGACAAGGGTGGTTAAGAAGCCGAGAGGGTCCATTGGTTTCGGGCCCAATGCATGGTAGTAGCTGTTCATGGATCACAAACACAGAACTCAGTTCCTGAGGACGGCTTCAATGAGACAACCCACCATGTACTCCTACATGGCCTATCACCGCTACCTTTACCAAATCGTGTTCACACACTTAGCACACACAGTAGGACATGTTCACAACATTCCAATTCATCCCCGATGAATCAGACCTGACTCAACTCTAAGCAGGAGTAGGCATGACAACAAGCATGAATGAGTAGGCACATGAGGGCTCAAACAACTCCTACTCATGCTAGTGGGTTTCATCTATTTACTGTGGCAATGACAGGTCATGCAGAGGAAAGGGGTTCAACTACCGCACCATGTAACAGTTGAATCGTTGTTGTCCTAATGTAGTAAAAGAGAGTAGGAGCGAGGGAGTGGGATTGTATCGGAATGAACAAGGGGGTTTTTCTTTCCTGGCACTTCTGAAGATATTATAGCTCTTCATCGGTGTCATCGAACTCATCGTCGGAAGCACATCTATCGAGAGGGGACAAATACCGGCAAGAGAGAAGGAAAACACAATCAATGCAATGCACAATATGATGCATGATCATGACATGTCAATATGGGTGTGTTTGGCTAATGCAACTTAGAACAGGTTGGTTTGAGCTCATTTGAATCAAAGATTCAAATGCAAACCCGAAATATGAAGTCATATTATTGCATTAACTTGTTTCATCTAAACAGCAAGGTTAAAGTGTTCTGACATGCATGAAACCAGTATAGATGGAAAGATTGGATTTTTCTGATCAATTTTCATATATGAATCTTTGTATTTGGAGTTACAGATTAATTTCTATGATTTTTAAAGTTTATAGCATTTTCTGGAATTTCCTGAATAAGAATAAACCCAGAAAATACATAACTGCGTCAGCATTGCGTCACTGTGAGGTCAGCGGTCAATGGAGACGGTCCAGGTCAAACCTGACCAGTGGGACCCATACGTCAGTGTCTCAGGCTGGTTTGGGTGCATGACAAGTGGGACCGGTCAACAAGACTTCGCCAAAGTCAAAGCTGACACGTGGGGCCACAAGATTAACACTAATCTAAACAGGAATTTAGACTAACCTAATTAGGCTCAGGGTCCCACATGTCATCAACACAGGCACTAACTAAACAGGATTAGCACCTAAGTTAATGGTGCCACGTCGATTCTTGAGCGTTTAACCGCCGGGCGATCACGGGATCATGGCGGTGCCCGCGTCGGGTTTGCTCTATGGGCGTCCATTCGATGCGCGGGAGGGCGCGTTCGAAAGAGGGGAGCGAGACGCCTCCGTTGGTGGCCGTGGTTCGGGCGGGGGTGGATAGAGTCGGCGGCGGCGAGCACGGTATTGGCCGGGATGAGGCTATAGGGCATGGTTGGAGGCGCAGGTGGGCGCGTTAGACTCATGGGGGTGCAGTGAGCGCAGTGGTGAGCTCGGATGCGTGCTTTCATGGCCGTAGCCGTGGTGGCGACATGGCCGGCGACGAGGAGCTATCGGCTCCGATGGCTACGGTGGTTTGAGGACGCGGGCGAGCGTGGAGAGAGAGGGGGAAGGGGCAGGGGCTCACGGAGAAACTGCAGAGGTGGTCAGTGGGCTCGGGAAGACTTGTGGCTGGCGAATCAAACAATGGCATCCGACGGCCGTAGACGGAGAAGAAGGTCACGACATCATCTTGGAGTCGTCCGAGCTTGCGTGGGTTGTCGGAGAAGTAGCTGGAGTCTGGCGGAGCTCGGGGGCACGGCCACGGGGCAAGGGGACGGCGGTGGTCGTGGTGGCAGCAAGCGGCGGCGACGACAACGCTCGGTGGTGCGCGCGAGAGGGACAGGGAGGGAATGAGCACGGAGGGAGGAGTGAGAGGGGCCCGGGGTGGTACGTAGCTTCATCCAGAGGCGTCGGGGAGGCCAACCAAGCAGGAGGTGGCGCGCGCATGTGCGCGCACGGCGGGCACACGCCCTCCTGCCCACTAACAGGAGGTTGAAGGCGGTGGAGGGCCTGGTGGGCTGGGCCAGCAGTGCCAGGCCAGGTGGGCTGCAGGTAAGCCAGGTAAGTTCTCTCTCTTCTCTCTCTGCTAATTTGTTTCTGTTTTCTATTTATTTTGATCTGTTTTGAATTAGTAAAAGTACTAACTCATTTGGTAAAATCCTGAAAATAATTTTGGGCACTATTTGAAATATATGCAACAACCCTCATTTAGTTTCAGAATTATTTGAGCATTTAAATTATTTATAGCATTTAAATGCCCAAATTCAAATACTTTTGAATTAATTCGAAAATCCAAAATGGACCTAGAAATATGTGCACCATTTTTGGCAGAGGTTTTCAACCAATCCAAAAATGATGAACTTTTCTGAAGGGCATTTTGGTTTCATTGAGAATATTTTTATTTGAACCTAGTTGATTTGATCTGGTGCTAGGGTTTGAGCAATCCCCATTTCAACTTTCAAAAAAAATTAGACATGATGCAACAACCAAGCTAGTCCAAGTGCATAGCAAGGCTAGGGACGTGATAGGGTGACTCCGCCAACATACTTCACTCATATCATTTTGGCGAGGACAAGTGCAAACAACTTCCATATCTGGCACAAGTTCAAGGAGTCACAAACCCTCTTGTTGGTAAGACAAGGGACATGGTAACCTAATGCTTTCATGGACATCATCTATGTGTACATCACCATGTGGGACTAACCCGTGTAGGTATTGAAAGTGCAACTCACTCCAATGGATTGCACCAAATGATCTACATCAACATTGAGCATCTACATCTTCAACACCTACATGAAGTCATCATTGACAAAACCCAAGGTTAGTTCATCCCTCTTAGCTAGGGGGCATATCACATCTAGGGGGAGCTTTACTCTAACCAATTGAGCTAAAGCAGATCTAATGATGTGAACACAACAATGCTTTATGTAAAAGTTGTAACCCCACTTGTGCTTAAACGATGAGTATGACCTATGATCAAATGTTCTCATTTGACTCCTAAGTCAATATACTCATATATAGATGACCTAGTCATCGCCAATTGCTTGATAGATGCTAGAGTGTTTGTGCATGCTTTGTCACATATTTCATTTGCCATTTTATTGTGTGAGCATGTTGGTTGCACATTTTACTCATTCGAGGACATCCATTTTTTGCTTTGGTTGTTTGCATTTTTATCTTTTGCCTAATGGTGGACAAGAATGCCTAAGAACTCCCTCTAGCTATCTATGATTTTCTCGTCTCAAACTCAATTCTTGCTGCATCACAAAGTTTGATCAAGTCAGATTCGAACCACTCTGTGTGAGCAGCACTCGGAGTCCCCGATTCATCATAGACTTAAAACCCCCAAAACCTCTTTGTGCATTTCGGTATGACCGAGTCATCCACTTCTGTCACACCGAGTTCACTAAGTTGATCTAGGTTTTCAATCTCGGTGCAACCGATTTGAACTTTTCAGTCACACCGAGTTTCAGTAACCACTTGCGATTCTGCATCTCGGTGCCACCGAGTTGTTCCACTCGGTCACACCGACAGTGTCGGGATATATATACCCATGGGTGAGATTTTGGAAAATTCTTCAAACTCCTCAGCCCGTGCGTGTGTCCTGCTCCGCGTCCTTGGGTCTCCGAACCGTCTCCTCGCCGCCAGCAACCTCCCACCACTGGTTTCCATCGCCGTCAACGGAAATCTGCTCCGCCGTTGTCACTGTAGCAAATTCCCGCCAAACTAGGGTATGGGTTTGATTCTTTGTGCTATTCCTTTAACTCCAATTCATAGCACATTGCTTTGCCATGATCGTTACCACGTATGCAAACGATCTATCCACTGAAAACCTCCTTAGATTAGATTTGATTTGAAAATTTAGGGTTAGGTCTCCGCCAAACTCATCTCGGACTGACCGAGTTGTAGAAATCGGTCTCACCGATTTGGCCTAGGCCATAGCACATGCATTTTCGGTCTGACCGAAAACTACACACCGGTGTGACCGAGTTCAATTCTCTGTGAAACCCTAGCAGTCTCGGTGCCACCGAGCTATGACTCGGTCTGACCGAGTTCACTTGTTTAGGCTCCAAAATTGCTTCGGTATTACCGAGTTTAACAAATCGGTAGCTCCAAAATGCTTTCTGTGGAGAACTAAAACTAAGTTTTTAAGTCATCTGTTTTACAAAACCTCTCTACTTTTTGATGCTCATCCACTCTACCTCATCTACATCTATTCACAGGGTCTGCTGTCAGTGAGTTTGCCAAGATGTATGACCAAAGTGACAGTCAGAACAGATCTGAGGAACAAGTGCAATTGAGTGAGGATTCAGATCCCTCAAGCAGCTACGATGAGGGCACCAGGAGCACACCTAGTAATTTGCCCAAAGCAGCCACTAGGACAAGGAAGAAGAGAACCTCAGACTCTGAGGATGAGGACTATGTGGCTGCTGAGGATGAAGCTACATCAAAGAAGAAAGTCCGGAAGAAGGAGTATGGCATAGCTGCTGCAACAAAGCTAGGCTTGAACAAGAAGGAACCTGCCAGAAGGATCCCAATGTCAAAGCCAAGGAAGGTTGCAACAGGAGAGACAATGAAATTCACCATAGAATCTGATGCTGGTGAAGTAGCAGGAGATGACAAGAAAAGAAGAGGGCAAGAACCACAACTGCAAAAGTTCTTGGAAAATCATCTATTGTAAGAGATTCAGAAGAAGAGGAAGAGGATGCTTCACCATCACCCAAAGCTCAAAAGATTATGGGAGATGCTATCAAGTCAGCGGCTGCTCCATCAAAACCCAAGACTTCTCCCAAAGCTCAAGCTCAGAAGCCCCCAAAGCCCAAGAGGAACACCAGGAGTATTCCTGCTGAAGAGAAGAACAAGGCCCCAGTGCCTGAAGCTTAAGAATAAGATGATGAGTCTCTTGTTTTGAGAAAGCTGAAACCCAAGATTCCAGGCCACAATGATGCTCATCTAGTGGCTGAGGACTTGCACATCAGAAAGGATGCTGGACTGATATTGTGGAGACAGTCTGACCCCTATGCTATGAGGAGGAGGACTGCAGTTGACTACAGGTTCCACACCAGAGAACATCAAGGTTTCTATGAGACCATTCTGCTTGACAAGAAGCCAATGGTATGTGACATGAGATGGGTTGATTGGGAATATATCAAAGAGAATGAAGATCACTTCCCAGGAGTACATGACAACTTCAAGGATTGTGGATTTGATAAGTTTGTTGGACAGAAACTTACCAAATGGAATGATGAGCTTATACTGCAATTTTACTCCACAGCTCACTTCTATCCAGATGGGAGGATAGTTTGGATGTCAGAAGGTACTAGGTACCAATCAACTGTTGATGAATGGGCCAAGTTGACCAATGCCACAGAAGCTCATGAAGATGAATTGGATGTGTATGCCAAGAAGAAGAAAGACCACAACTCCATGGCAAACATATACAAAGAGATCCTTGGTAAAGCTTTGGAGACACACAAGCTTGGATCTGTACACTATCTGTTGTCTGGTTTGCCTACCATCAACACAATCCTAAGGCACACTTTGCTACCCAAGTTAGGAGATCATAAGATGATTAGAGGATGCTCAATCAACTTGCTGCACATTTTTTATGTCCCTCAAAAGTTCAAGGTCATGAGTCTGATTGTAGAGACAATCAAGAGGACAACTGCTGACCAGAAGAGATCGTGTGCGTATGCTCTATACATTCAGGTGCTCATCAACTCTAAGATGGGCACATGCACCTATTTGTTGGACAAGGAGCATTTACCACTTTATCCAGAATTTGAAGACAACAAGGTTGTGATGGATGAGAATGAACCTTCATCAGTGCAAGCACAAGAAAAGAGGGCTAAAGCAAAGGTTGAGAAAGCTGCCAAGATGCCAAGTGTAGAGGAAGCATCTCAAGTTTTCCTGAAGAGCAAACAAGATCAACTTGCATATCTGATCCTATCTACACTGAGGATTGAGAAGGGCTTGGCCACCCTGACTCAAAACCAGGAGAGTCTGGAGAGAATCATAGAGACATAATTTTATGATCTTGATCCGAAGGTTACTGAGATACAAACAGCAGTTGAGCAGCTCTAGGAGGAAGCAGAACAGAGGAAAGGGAAGGTAACTACTGATGCTTTTCAGCGAGTGCCTAGAGGACAAAGGTCTGCTGCAGTGTCTGTACCTGATACAAGAGCAACAACATCGACACCAGCAGTCACAGCTTCAGTGCCACCTCCAGCAGCGACTCCACCAGCTCCAACTACATCAACAGATGCCTTCGTCCTTGGAGTTCTCTCTACGCCACCTCCCGAAGACCAAGCCTGAGAGACGCATAGCACTATGCATATTTGAACTTTTTGGTAACTTGTTGCCAAAGGTGGAGAAATATGTATAGATCATAGGCTTCGAGAGAGAGTGTTTTGCTTCTTTGTCTCTCTTGCTTTTGGTTGAACTTTATTGTGTGCTTGTTTTATACTTTATGTCCTTGTGCGAGATACTTGTATGATCATTCACTTTGCTTGGCGATGAGTGCATGCTTTTTGTTTATATCATTTTGAGCGCTCCACCAAGATGTATGTGACGTGGAAGATTAACCCATGATCCTAATCGATTGTGCATTTGCATTCAAAAGCAAATCTTAAATAATGCACAAATTTAGGGGAGCTCTTGCTTATCACATACTTCTCAAAGCGACGATGTATATTAATCTTATTATCATTTGTCGAAGCTTTGATCCATATGTTGTCATCAATTACCAAAAAAGGGGGAGATTGAAAGTGCAACTATCCCTGGGGGGTTTTGGTAATTCCTAACAACATATAGCTCATTGAACTAATGCTATTTCAAGATAAATATTTCAGGAAAGTTCAATGGTTGGCATGGCATGGATTAGGAATGTGGACCCCTCAAAATGCTAAGGACAAAAGATTGGCTCAAGCTCTAAAGGTCAAGACTCTACATTTTCATTTCAGTGATCCAAGATCACATTGAGTCCATAGGAAAAGGCAATACTATTAAAAGGGGATGAGGTGTTGCTTAATGGGCTTCTTACTCAAAATGCTTAGTAATATGCTCCAAAACCCTCAACCACTTTCTCACATCCATATATGTCCCAAACCAAAAGTCAAACTCGGCCTCACCAAAACTTTCTATCCGGCGCCACCGAGTTCAGCTGACATAGCCACTGCCATAAACCCTAGTCACTTCGGTTTCACCGATAGGGATCTCAGTCTCACCGAGATGGGATTGCAAACTCTCAGTTTCCCTTCGTAACGTTTCGGTCTAAACGAGATGAGTGATCAGTCCCACCGAGTTCACAATGGAAACTCTCTATTTACCCTTCGTAACGTTTCGGTCTCACCGAGATGAGCAAATCGGTCCCACCGAGTTTGCCTAACCAACTCTCTGGTTAGCTTATTACGAAAATCGGTCCCACCAAGTTTGTGTAATCGGTCTCACAGAGAGTACGTTATGCCCTAACCCTAATGAAATCGGTCCCACCGAGTTGACATGTCTGTCCCACCGAAAATCCTAACATTCACATTTTGAACTAAATCGGTCTGACCGAGTTCTCTGATTCGGTCCCACCGAGTTTGGTGATTTGTGTGTAACGGTTATATTTTGTGTGGATGCTATATATACCCCTCCACCCACTCTTCATTCATGGAGAGAGCCATCAGAACATGCCTACACTTCCAACATACATTTTCTAAGAGAGAACCACCTACACTTGTGTTGAGGTCAAGATATTCCATTCCAACCACATAAAACTTGATCTCTAGCCTTCCCCAAGTTGCTTTCCACTCAAATCATCTTTCCACAAAATCCAATCCTATGAGAGAGAGTTGAGTGTTGGGGAGACTATAATTTGAAGCACAAGAGCAAGGAGTTCATCATCAACACACCGTCTATTACCTTTTGGAGAGTGGTGTCTCCTAGATTGGTTAGGTGTCACTTGGGAGCCTCCATCAAGATTGTGGAGTTGAACCAAGGAGTTTGTACGGGCAAGGAGATCGCCTACTTTGTGAAGATCTACCCTCGTGAGGCAAGTCCTTCGTGGGCGACGACCATGGTGGGATAGACAAGGTTGCTTCTTCGTGGACCCTTCGTGGGTGGAGCCCTCTGTTGACTCACGCAGCCATTACTGTCGGTCGGAAACGACACCTACTGGATCACTGGAATCCCTTCTACGGTTGCGGGGCGCGGGGATCGTGAGAAGAGCGGGACTAGCAGACGACACAAAGGGATTTACCCAGGTTCGGGCCACAAAGATGCGTAAAACCCCACGATCCTGCTTTGGTGGATGTATTTAGTGTTCTTGAGCTCTTGAACTAGCTCTAGGTGCTGCGAGGTTCCAATGAGACGAATCCCTCTCCCGTGTGCCATGGGCCTCCTTTTATAGGCGAAAGGGGCTGCCACAGTGGCACACAGGAGGTGGAAAGTGCTACAGTGTCACGAGCTTATCGCTGGTATTACAGGACAAAGCACATTTAATGCAAGGCTTAGGTGTCCCTTCACTTTATCGGGGACCGGGGCGAGGCATGTCCCGTCCGTCGCCACTCCTCCAAGCTTCGACACATGCCCTGGCCAGCGACGCATGCGGTGCCATGTAGGCAGGCAGGCAGCTGAGGTGGCGCGGTGGTGGAGCCTCCACGAAGGGCTGCATGTTGCCACGCAGGTGCCTGCCCAGCTGGTTGGGTCGGCAGCTGCATGCGAATGGCGGCGGAGACTTGGCTGGTGCGGGCCTGACGGTGGCCCTGCTGGTGCGCTTGGCGAGGGCCTTGCCGGGTGGCCCGGCAAGGGTCTTGCCATGGCGCGCAGGCGTCCCCGGCAAGGATCTTGCCGGGGGTCTTGTGGATTTCTTCAATGAGGATGGCTGCCTTCCTATCCTCAGTTGATCTTGACTATTCTTTGTCTTCACAAAGATCTGCATGCCATCACAGAGGTGCCTCCCGAGCCCTGTTCCAATGCATTTGTCGAGCATTGGTGGGCTCAAGAGCGGCTCACTCGGCTGGCATGGGCGAGCTGCCTCGGCAAGAGTCTTGCCGGGGCCGCTGAGGCTGCCTCGGCAAGGGTCCTAGCCGGGGAAACCTGCTTCGCCTATCTGTTGTTTGTGGCCTTGGTCCTTGTCGTTGCTTTGATTATCTTGGGCTTCGGTCTTACCTTGGTCACCTCCCCTGCTCTGCTCGGTGTGGTCGTGGGCGCGGCTCGATCGCCCGTGCAGTAAAGGGTACAAAAACGTGCCCTTCTTTTTGTACACCGACAGGAGCCCCCGGGCCTGGGCCACACATAAGCACGACGCATTGTTGGGCCAGGCCCAAAAATGGTGCGCGGGCAGGTGGGGCGGTTTTTACTATGATAAGATTCTTCGCGCGCCCCGCCTCCCACGATCCGCGCGTGTGGCGCGGCGTGGAGGGGTGTGCGCGACGTGGGCGGCATGCGAGTGGCGGTTTTCACACGCAAGCGTCACATCGCAGTAAAGAGGCGGCTCGCGCCTTCCCCGTAAAAGAGGGAGGCGTGGAGGCGCGGCTCATTTACTGAATGGGGCTCGGGTGCGGTCTTCAAGGCGTCCACTCCCCACGATCACGGGGTGGGGAGAGGTCGCTTCGCCTGTCCCCTTGGTTCTGTGCGTCCGCCACACGTCCCCCATGCACTTGGGGTAGCAAGCGGCGGGGGCAGGAAACCGGGCCGTCGCTGGTTGGGGCAGCGGGTCGGTCCCGATTCCGCGCGTCTCTGGTCGCTGGATTGGCCGAATGGGCGGCCGAGCCCGACCCCGCCTCCTTTATAAGGAGGGGAAGGGGGGTGGCGTCCCACACTCTTCTGTCATCTATCTCCTCTTGCTTCTTCTTCTTCCTTCCACTCGCCATGGAGAAAGGGAATCCTAGTCCTTCGACAGTGGCGGCGAGGGTCGCCGCTCGACAACGCATCCCTCTTCCTCCTGAGCCCGTGGTGGTGGAGCCGGTCACGAGGGGAAGGGGGAGGGGGCGAGGCCGTGGGTGAGGCCGGGGCAGAGGTCGCAGTCCTCGGGGAAGAGGAGGACGGGGCGGCGCGCCGGCTTCGCCCCCACCAATGATGCCTTTCCCGATGGAAGGCCATGTCGGAGACCAGCCCCGCGAGTTCTTCATCAGGCTGCGCCGGCCTCCGCGTCGCCGTCTTCGTCTTCCCGCCCCGTTTGCTCGGGAGATGGAGCGTGACCGGCCCCAATCCCTCAGATTGCACATGAGGGGTTGCGGGAACGGGGGCACGCGAGTCGACGTCGACTTCCCGGCTCCTCGAGTCATGTATATCCGCCGTGGGTGGAAGACGTTCGCTCGCATCCATAGCCTGACGGCGGGCCTCGTCCTCTACTTCAAATTAATGGAGGATGGCCTACTCTCCGTCAAGGTCTTCGGAGAGTTCGGGACTCGCCTGAAGTGCTGCGTGGAGAGCTCTTCCGATGGAGATTCTGACAATGGAAGCTCTTCCTCGAGTGAAAGTGACGAGGAAGACAGCATGGCAGATAGCGGCGACGAGTCCGACTAGGCGTCGTACGCCCCGTGCCCGGGCGGGTGCGGCACCAGCAGCATCTGCACCTGGCTGCTCCTCCGGCAGAGGTTTGCCGGGGGCGGGGCCAGCTCCTTGAACTTCTCGGGGCCGTCTCCTTGGGCGTCTGGCGTTGGGAGGCTGCGAAAGAGGAAGAGGGCGGGCGGCAAGGCCGTCAACTCGGAGTACGCAGGCACCGACGCCTTCATCGTGTATTGCCGGTACCGTCTCGTCTTCCAGCTCCTTTCCCGGCACCGTCATCACCGGCCCGCCCGTGGGCGGCCACCGAGGTGTTCTCTTGGTGCTTTCTGCTGCTCGTAGCTCGCCTAGGCGCCCCTTTCGCCCTTTCGCCTCGTTGACCTGCCTCCTGAGGAGAGGGACAAGAAAGGGATTATGGGCATCTTATCTCTTTTTTAGTTTGTAAGCCTGCGGACCTTTGTTAAATTTAAAACTTGTAATCCCCTTGTTCATGTTTTTCATTTCGTATGAACTGTACCTGTATGGGATGTTTTTTAATGAAAAAGGGATGTTTGCCGGGTTTTTTGTTCGCAGGTGGAACCCACGACAAGGAGTAAGTCGTTGTTACCTTTAAGATAAATGTTTTCTCGCCCGGCAACAGGCCTTGCCATCCCCCCACTTCGCTCGACCTTTCTCACGCCCTTGGCAGAGGCAGGGATGAGGTGGGCTTAGGCTCGTCGTTTCATTTCCTTGCTGCCGCGACTACGACCAAACTCGGTCCCAGGAGACGAGTCCTAGGGTCCGGAAGGAGGGGAGCACGGTAGCCTAAGGATAAAAGAAGGTTTCACATACCTCAGTCCATAACGAAACGCATGATAAGGGATAGAGAACTTATCTGAATCTGCAGCCCCCCGGCAACCTTGGCTTGTTGCGGGTGGATCTTTGCTCTTGTAGCCCTCGGCAATACTGGCTTGTCGTGGCCCGGACGCCGGTCCATCCCCTTTCTTCCAAAGCAGCTCGGTAAGGATATTCATGTGTCCTGCGAACCAAAGAAGACAGAGAAGAACAGAGAGACGCGCACTCGACCTCTAAGCTAGGGGTTAGCCGCCGCTAAGCACTATCAACCCTAACCAAGGAAGAGACTCAACCTAGCATGCCTGCTATAACTTAAGGCGCCAGCGCTTCGTTTATTTATGCTCGTGGTGCGCTGGCTTTGTACAAAGGGTCACATGCCTTGTCGGCAAAGCTTGTACAAAAGGTGGCTTGCCGGGAGGCCCGGCAAGAAGTCGCGCCTTATATGGGTAAAACTTGCGAAGATGCTCGATGTTCCAGGAGTTGCTCATGGGCGACATCTTGATCTCCAGGCGACCGCACTGTGCCCGGTGACTCGACATACCCGATAAGGGTCTTCCCACTTCGGCATCAACTTGTTGGAATTCTTGGCCGATCGAGCGTGCGAAGAACAAGGTCGCCTTCCTCAAAGCTCGGGCATGAACCTTGCGGCTATGGTAGCGGCGCAAGGCTTGTCTGGTAGCGTGCTGCTCTCACAACCGCCCAGACGATCTTCCTCAAGGAGCATCGCGTCATCTTGCCGCAAATGCTCTTGCTCAAGCTCATCATAAGCGAGCACTCGAGGTGACCTGTATATGAGTTACGTGGGGAGAATCGCTTACGCCCGTAAACCAGGGCAAAGGGTGTCTGGCCGGTGGCTCAATTTGGCGTCGTTCTGATCGACCAAAGAACCGCCGACAACTCATCAATCCAGCGCCTTACGCTCTTGCACAGCCTGTCAAAAGTCTTCGTCCTTAAGCCTCGCAGGACTTCAGCATTTGCTCTCTCCGCTTGGCCGTTGCTCCGTGGGTGTGCCACGGAAGCAAAACAGGCCCTGCTGCAGAGATCCTCAATGTATTGCATGAAGGCATGGCTTGTGAACTGTGTGCCGTTGTCGGTGATGATCCTGTTGGGCACCCCAAAACGGCACACTAGTCCCTTGAAGAACTTGATGGTCGATCGCTACCGCCACCTTCCTCACCGCTTCCATCTCTGGCCACTTTGTGAGCTTGTCGACTACGTCGTACAAGTACTCAAAGTCGCTGACAACACGGGGAAAGGGCCCAATACGTCGAGCCCCCAGACCGAGAAGGGCCAGGAGAGAGGGATAGTTTGGAGGGCCTGAGCTGGTTGATGGAGCTTCTTTGAATGGAATTGGCACGCTTCACACTTGGTTACTAGTGCCATCGCATCCTGGAGGGCGGTGTGCCAGAAGAAACCTTGCCGGAAAGCCTTGCCGGCAAGGGCTCTTGACCATGTGTGGGAGCCACATATACCTCCATGTATCTCTGCCAACAGCTTTAGTCCTTCCTCCCGGGAGATGCACATCAATTTCACCCCATTCGGCCTTCTTCTGTACAATACGTTATCAACGAATTGGTACAGAGCAGACCGGCGGGCTACTCTTTCTACCTCTGCCTGCTCCTCAGGAAGCTCTCCTTTTTGAAGGAATCAGACGGTGTGCTACGCCCATGCCGGAGCCTGTGGCTCGACGACAAGGACCAAAGGCATCTCTTCTGCCACGGGAGCGGCCACCTCCACGGCCATGACCCGAGGTCCTGCCGGAGTCGACTGTCCTGCGGTAGGATCGGCATCCGCGGCAACATCTTCGCCGGCGGCTCTGGGGAGCTCGGTGGGGAAGTACTTGCCGGGGCCTAGCTTCCTCCGCTTGTTCTGCCCGGTTGACGGCTCAATGGATGGTTGGGTTAACTGAAGCACAAAAGTACCTGGTTCCACATGTAGCTTGAGGGCAGCGCGCTTTGACAGGTAGTCGAGCTATGTCGTTCTCCGCCCGAGGGACATGCTCCGCTTGTATACCGTCAAAGCGCTCCTCTAGTTTCCTCACCTCATCTATGTAAGCTTCCATCAACGGACTTTGATAATCTTTGTTGATCTGCCTGACGACGAGCTGTGAGTCGCCCCTGAAGATGAGCCTTTTAACTCCGAGGTCTGCCGCAATCCTGAGACCGGCAAGCAAACCCTCGTACTCGGCGGTGTTGTTGGTTGACATCTCCCGGGGGAAGTGCATCTGGATGACATACTTGAGGTGCTCTCCGGTGGGTGCGACAAGCAGCACACCAGAACCGGCACCTTGCAGTGAGAAGGCACCATCAAAGTACATGACCCAGTTGCGGCTCGTTTCCTTGCCGGGGAGAGTGATCTCCTGTACCTCTTCGTCGGGCGTCGAGGTCCATTCTGCAACAAACTCTGCCAAGATTATGTTCTGAATCGTCAAGGTACTTTTGAACTTTAGACCAAAACTTGACAGCTCCAGGTCCCATTCTATGATCCTCCCCGTTGCATCTGGGTTATGCAGTATCCGTTGCAATGGGAGGCGGGTGACCACCATGATCTTGTGCGCTTGGAGGTAATGGCGCAGCTTCCTCGAAGCCATAAGGAGGCCGAAGAGCAGCTTTTGCACACCTGAGTACCTCGACCTAGCCCACTGTAAGAGGGAGCTGACGAAGTAAACTGGGTGTTGTACCATTTTCTTCTTCTGCGCCTCTTAACCCGGTCGCGTGGGTCCCGTCGTACTGGCGCCAGTCTTGCCAGGACCGAGCCTTGCCGGGGACTCAGTCTTGCCGGGACTGAGCCCTACCGGGGAGGGTTCCGGCCTGTCAACCGTCGCTTCCGCCACTGCTGTTGTCTCCTCATCAACCTCTCTCTGCGCCACTAGTACGACGCTAACCACCTGATTTGTTGCCGCTAGGTAAAGCAGCAACAGTTCTTGTGGTTTAGGCGCAACCAACACTGTGGTAGAGGAGAGGTATTTCTTAAGATCTTGCAGCATTGCCTCGGCCTCTAGGGTCCACTCCATCGGCCCTGCCTTCTTCAGGATCTTGAAAAAGGGAAGGGCACGCTCCGCGGACTTGGAGATGAACCGGCTCATGGCAGCAACACAGCCAGTGAGCCGACACACGTCCTTGATCCGTTTGGGTGCCTCAATATGCTCGATGGCCTTGATCTTATCTGGGTTTGCTTCAATCCCGCGCTGGGACACAAAGAACCCGAGAAGCTTGCCGGACGGGACACCGAAGACACACTTCTCAGGGTTCAATTTGAGGTTGATCTTACGCAGGTTCCCAAATGTTTCCTCCGGATCTTTTACAAGTGTTGCTTTGTCCTTGGTTTTGATCACTATATCGTCCATATAAGCTTCCATATTTCTATGTAGCTGGGGCTCAAAACCAATTTGAACTGCTCTTGCAAAGGTTGAGCCAGCACTCCTCAACCCGAAAGGCATCCGTAAAAAGCAATACGTACCACATGGGGTGATGAATGTTGTCTTTTCCTCGTCTTCCTTTGTCATGAAGATCTGGTGGTATCCTGAGTAGGCGTCAAGGAACGACAAGAGGTCACACCCAGCCGTGGAGTCAACAATCTGGTCAATGCGCGATAACAGGAAAGGATCCTTTGGACATGCCTTATTGATGTCTGTGTAATCAATACACAGCCTCCACTTCCCGTTTGCCTTGCGCACTACCACCGGACTGGCCAACCACATCGGATGGAGTACTCCCCTCACCAAACCTGCCGCCTCTAGCATTATGATTTCCTCCGTGATGAACTCCTGCCTCTCCAGAGCCTGCTTCCTGACCGTTTGCTTGACGGGCCGCGCGTGAGGACATACAGCAAGGTGGTGCTCAATCACCTCCCTGGGAACGCCGGGGATGTCAGAGGCTTGCCATGCAAACACATCGACATTCGCCCACAGGAAGGTGACGAGCTCGCTTTCCTATTTGTCGTCGAGGGTGGAGCTTATGGTAAAAGCTCCACCGTGCATCAATCCTCCTTGATGGGCACCTTCTTGGTGTGTCCGTGGTGCTGACTCTGGATTTCTTGCTCTTGCCGGCGGAGCTCTCTGGCACGTCCTCAACGGGAGCGCAACACCCCGAAGAGGTGCGCTTGCCGGAGTGGGTGCGAGGGGTCTCGCCGGTCTTCTCCCCCCCCCCCCCCGGGGCTCCGTCGGCAGGAGCAGGTGCCTTAGCGGCAGCTGCTGCAACTGCTTCCCGGTAGAGTTGGTCGGCGCAGATCAACGCATCTTTCTTGTCGGAGGGGACGGTGATGATGTTCATCGACCCGGGGATCTTCAGCATGTTGTAGGCGTGGTCTTGAAGCTGCCATGAACTTGGCTAGTGTCGGGCGGCTGAGGATCCCGTTGTAAGGCAAGGGGATCTCGGCTACATCGAAAACAATCCTCTCCGTCCTGTAGTTCAGATCGCCTCCGAATGTCATGGGCAGCGTGATCTTTCCCTTTGGCTGGCTCCTCCTCGGATTAACCCCTTGGAACGTGCCCGTCTCCTCGAGGTCTTCATCAGGGATTTGCAGCCTTTTGACCACAACAGGCGAGATCAAGTTCAGGCCGGCCCCGCCGTCAACCAACATCTTCGTCACCTTGAGGTTGCGGATTGTTGGTGAGACCAACAAGTGCAAGCACCCGACCGCAATAGTGCGGTCAGGGTGGTCCTCGATGTCGAAGATGATGGGCGTGCTGGAGCATTTTAGCGGCTTCCGTGCATCGAACAATGGCTCCACCGCTGTGACCTCACGCGCCCACTGCTTGAGTTCGTGGTGGGATGTATGCAGCGAGGCGCCACCATCGACGCACATGGCCTCTGTGGCTTTCTGGAACTCGTGGTCCCTGGACTCGTCATCCTCGTCATGATCCTCATCTTCCTGCTTCTTGTCAAGGCCCCGGGCGGGCCTCTCTTGCTGATTATCCTTGCCGCGGCGGCCTCCTTGGCTGCTACGTTTCTTGCCGGATCCCTCGGCACCATCTGGGCCTTTCTCCTTGTCCCGGCGCTCATACTCGGCTTTCTGCTTCTCGGATTTCAGCTCTACTTGCCGGCAGTTTTGGATATCGTGGCCCTTAGTGCGCTGGATCTTGCAGTACTGCTTGTCGAAGCCTCCTGGCTTGTCGGCATCCGCCAAGGCCCGACAAGCGTCACACCCGGCAACCTCCTTGCTGGGGTCGCTCGCCTTGGTCCTCTTGGTGGTGCCAGTGTCTTCGGATCCCTCAACGGCAAGCACGGCCTTGCCCTTGCGCTTCCTGTTACGGTGTCGGCCCTTCTTTGCTGGGGTGGCGGTGTCGCCAGTGGAGTCGGTTTCCGCACCGGCATCTTCGCCGGTAATTCCTTCCCTCCTCAAAGACGAGCGCATCGATCGGCCAGAACATAGAGCTCGGCCACATCCTTAACCTTGTTCATCGCCAGTTCTTCATGCATCTTGCGGTTGCGCATGTTCTGATGGAACGCACTGATCGGAGGCGGGATGAACATCGGGGATGTTGTACTGCACCCGGCTGAACCTTTGGATGTACTTGCGCAGGTTTTCTCCTTCCTTCTGGGGGATGATGTGTAAGTCACTCGCCTGGCCATGAGCTTGGTGACCTCCAATAAAGGCGCCAACAAACTCATGGCACAGATCCACCCAAGAAGAGATGGAATCCACCGGCAAGTGCATCAACCATGACATAACATTAGGCTTCAGTGCCAATGGGAAGTAGTTGGCAAGCACCTTATCGTCGCGGGCCCTAGCAGCTTGCATCACGATGGTGTAGATGCAGAGTAACTCTGATGGGTGAGTCTTGCCGTTGTACTTCTCTCCAACGTCGGGCTTGAACGTACGGTGGGTGGGCCACTGGAACTGCCACAGCTCACGGGTGAAAGCCAGACAACCCACCTCGTAAGGTAGGCCACCGTAGCCTCCCGGCGCTGGGTGGTCCGTAGCGGGCCCTGCCCGCCTGTCCGACTGGTGGCGCGCGTCTCGTCGGTGCTTGATCGTAGTTCGAGCGTCCTCATGAGCCCGCTCCCGAAGGACTTGACGCTGATCGCGGTTGGTGCGCGGGTCGGACGACGCGATGGAGATGTCGTCTCGAGCATTGCCGCGACGAACCGACGCCCAGGGCAGTCGGGATGGAGGTGGGGAGTACACCGTGGCCGCGCCGCCATCGGCATGGCCTCCGCTGGCACGCGGTAGCCCGGTGGAGCGATGGCCTACGGGTCCCGCCGGCCGCAACTCATCGTTGTTGGCGATGCCAACGAGGCTCCGGACGGTGGCCCTCCATTCGTCAAGCTTCTCCGCGGCGGGAGGAAAATCGAGGAGCACCTGCACGCGTGCTAGGGCTCACCGGGCGTGGGTGGCGGCGAGCTGGGTGGACCGCGATGCACCTCGACTTCTAGCCATGTTAGAAGGAGCTGCGCCACGGCCCCGTAGCCGCTTCGCCACCTCACAAGACCTCGGACGCATGCTGGCCCTCCCCATCATGTGATGGGCGACGGGACTCTTCCTGTGGCGGCGCAGGTCGCCGGCAGGTGACGCTGCTCATCACGCACAACTCAAAGAGCGCGCCGGGCGCTGGTGTTGGTGTCTTGGAGGCCGCCGTGCGCCGCCGCCTCGCAGGATAGCGGCGCCCCTGGAGGGCCCCGCGCCGCCTGCGGGGGGCCCGACTCCGTCTCTGGAGCCCGCGACTGGCGACTCGTCGCCTGGCGCGCGAACGACGGCACTCGCCAGTCCTGAACCGCCAGGGTGATGTGGATGTTCGCGGGCCGCGCCGCGGGTTCTCTCCGCGACTGGCCCGCTACTGGTCCGCACCGGTGCTGGCAACCTGGTCCCGGACGAACCGATCGCCGTGGTCGCCTTCTTCTTAGGAGCCATGGCGATGAAGAACAGCTAGGTCAACTGCTAGACCAGATTCTCACAGTTGTTCCCCTACCCGGCCTGCCAAAGATGTCGGTGGGAAACGACACCTACAGGATCACTTTTGGAGAGTGGTGTCTTCTAGATTGGTTAGGTGTCACTTGGGAGCCTCCATCAAGATTGTGGAGTTGAACCAAGGAGTTTGTATGGGCAAGGAGATCGCCTACTTCGTGAAGATCTACCCTCGTGAGGCAAGTCCTTCATGGGCGACGGCCATGGTGGGATAGACAAGGTTGCTTCTTCGTGGACCCTTCGTGGGTGGAGCCCTCCGTTGACTCGCGCAGCCGTTACTGTCGGTGGGAAACGACACCTACGGGATCACTGTAATCCCTTCTACGGTTGCGGGGCGCGGGGATCGTGAGAAGAGCGGGACTAGCAGACGACACAAAGGGATTTACCCAGGTTCAGGCCGCAAAGATGCGTAAAACCGTACGATCCTGCTTTGGTGGATGTATTTAGTGTTCTTGAGCTCTTGAACTAGCTCTAGGTGCTGCGAGGTTCCAAAGAACCGAATCCCTCTCCCGTGTGCCATGGGCCTCCTTTTATATGCGAAAGGGGCTGCCACAGTGGCACACGGGAGGTGGAAAGTGCTACAGCATCACGAGCTTATCGCTGGTATTACAGGACAAAGCGCATTTAATGCGAGGCTTAGGTGTCCCTTCACTTTATTGGGGACGGGGGCGAGGCCTGTCCCGTCCGTCGCCGCTCCTCCATTCTTCGACACGTGCCCTGGCCAGCGACACATGCGGTGCCATGTAGGCAGGCAGGCAGCTGAGGTGGCGCGGTGGTGGAGCCTCCACGAAGGGCTGCATGTTGCCACGCAGGTGCCTGCCCAGCTGGTTGGGTCGGCAGCTGCATGCGAACGGCGGCGGAGACTTGGCTGGTGCGGGCCTGGCGGTGGCCCTGCTGGTGCGCTTGGCGAGGGCCTTGCCGGGTGGCCCGGCAAGGGTCTTGCCGGGTGGCCCGGCAAGGGTCTTGCCGTGGCGCGCAGGCGTCCCCGGCAAGGATCTTGCCGGGGGTCTTGTGGGTTTCTTCGGTGAGGATGGCTGCCTTCCTATCCTCATTTGATCTTGACTATTCTTTGTCTTCACAAAGATCTACATGCCATCACGGAGGTGCCTCCCGAGCCCTGTTCCAATCCGTTTGTCGAGTGTTGGTGGGCTCAAGGGCGGCTCACTCGGCTGGCGTGGGCGAGCTGCCCCGGCAAGACTGCTGCCCCGGCAAGGGTCCTTGCCCGGGAAACCTGCTTCTCCCATCTGTTCTTTGTGGCCTTGGTCCTAGTTGTTGCTTTGATTATCTTGGGCTTCGGTCTTACCTTGGCTCACCTCCCCTGCTCTTCTCGGTGTGGTCGTGGGTGCGGCTCTGACTGCCCATGCACAGGTAAAGGGGTACAAGAACGTGCCCTTCTTTTTGTACACCGACAGTTACCCTTCGTGGGTTGAAGTGTCCATCAACGTGGACGTACGATAACACTACCTACGGAACCACGGATAAAAAAAATCTCCGTGTCTACATTGCGTTTGCTCCCTCAAAATCCTCCCTTTACCTTCATGTGCAATTGTTTTACATTCCGCTGCTATACTCTTAGAATTGCATGTGTAGGTTGATTGTTTGACTCTTGCAAATTGCTAAAATCTGCCAAGACTTAAAATTGGGAAAATGCTAGATTTTTATTTGGTCAAGTAGTCTAATCACCCCCCCCCTCTAGACATACTTTTGATCCTACATGTGCATGTCCAGTGTGAGGATGAGCTAGCTATCATGTTTGGAATATTTGCAGAAAGTAAGTCAGCAGACATTGAAATCAATGTAATACAAAGAAGTAGATGAGAGGTTGGGAGGAGAACTACTAGATCACAAGCTAATACTAGTTCTCAAGCTAGGTGCAGCCAGACAAGAGGGAGGGGTAGAAATGCAGGTGGGAGAGGAAATGTAGGTAGCAGAGGAAGTTCTGGTGGTAGAGGTAGTTTTGGTGGTAGGAATGCAAGAAATTAAGAGGCTAGTTCAGTACATGAACCAACTGGAGTTGGCCCTAGCAGTAGCAGATAATCAGATGATGCTCCTATCATAGAAGAGGAAGCTCCTGATGATGTTCCCATAGATGATGAGGATGAAATCTTGCATCCAGAGTTTGTAATTGGGAGAGTGCCCAAGGGGAAAGAGGCAGTTCCAGAAGATCAAGATTCTATCCCCTCCCTCAATTTGAAGAGATAGATTCAGATGAGAGAGAGGAGGATTATGACACGGCTTATTCTGAAAGTTCTGATGAGGATAGGGTAGAAGTGCAATTTAACAGAGATTATCCTTCTCTGGCAGAAGCAACTGTATTCTCTGATGTGATAGAATGCAGAAATGCACTAGCAACCTTCTCAATCAAGACGTAAAGTGAGTTCAAAATTGAAAAAAGTGAGCCAGGTAGATTGGCAGTTCACATAATTAGGTCAAATTCATAACTTTGCAACAAATCGACAAAAACAGAGTACCAAATGATGCTTTGAGGTCAGATCAATTACATCGAGTGGACAACCCAAAAATCTTCTTCACAAGCTTGCTCCACCCCAAGAAACAGGGCGGGCAGGAATTAGCCTGTGCCCCGGGCAAAGGTGCTTCGAGCGTTCTTCAAGGCCTTTGAAAGTTGGATTGGGAATGGAAAAATCAGATTGGAACTGCACAATCCCGCAGCCATCCACCTAGGAGCTAAAAGGGCGCATATTACGGCCCATCTCGCGAAACGCTAGATGAGAAATCCCCAAATCCAATGTCAACCCAAAATCCAAATCGACTTACCTCACTGCCTGTGGAGGATCTTACAAACGACATTGTGGACGTACACATGGACGGGCCCCTGTCGTGCCTCTCACCCGGAGCTCCAAATAGCCTCCTTCATGTCTCCTATCACCATCGGGAGGTTGAACAAGACGAGTGAGAGAGATAACTGTTCGGCCAGGTCCCACTTGTAAGGAGGGGCATACTTGTCCGGAAAAAGTCCCGAAGGCAGTCAAACTCCTTTGACTGGACAGAAACGGTGCGAGGGGTATTTCCATAGCGCCATCTAACGGAAGAGGGGTATAGTTGAGCACTATTTTTATTTAGGGGTAAAGATGAGCTCAGGACAAAATTAGGGGGAAAATGGAATTGGCCCTAAAATATATGACCATATCTTTTGAACTATATGAATAATTTTGATATGACAATAAATTTTACATATTATTTGTTAAATTGATTTTGATAAAAGAATTAAGAAATAAACAAAACATATGTGTTAACAGGTAGCGCTAGTGGTCGGCCCATTGATGACTCACAAGTATATTGAAGGAAATATGCCCTAGAGGCAATAATAAAGTTGTTATTTATATTTCCTTATATCATGATAAATGTTTATTATTCATGCTAGAATTGTATTAACCGGAAACTTAGTACCTGCGTGAATACATAGACAAAATAGGGTGTCCCTAGTATGCCTCTACTTGACTAGCTCGTTAATCAAAGATGGTTATGTTTCGTGACCATAGACATGTGTTGTCATTTGATGAACGGGATCACATAATTAGAGAATGATGTGATGGACAAGACCCATCCGTTAGCTTAGCATTATGATCGTTAAGTTTTATTGCTATTGCTTTCTTCATGACTTATACATGTTCCTCTGACTATGAGATTATGCAACTCCCGAATACCGGGGGAACACTTAGTGTGCTATCAAACATCACAAGTAACTCGGTGATTATAAAGATGCTCTACAGGTGTCTCCGATGGTGTTTGTTGAGTTGGCATAGATCGAGATTAGGATTTGTCACTCCGATTGTCGGAGAGGTATCTCTGGGCCCTCTAGGTAATGCACATCACTATAAGCCTTGCAAGCAGTGTGACTAATGAGTTAGTTGCGGGATGATGCATTACGAAACGAGTAAAGAGACTTGTCGGTAACGAGATTGAACTAGGTATGATAATACCGACGATTGAATCTTGGGCAAGTGACATACCGATGACAAAGGGAACAACGTATGTTGTTATGCGGCTTGACCGATAAAGATCTTCGTAGAATACGAAGGAGCCAATATGAGCATCCAGGTTCCGCTATTGGTTATTGACCGAAGAGGTGTCTCGGTCATGTCTACATAGTTCTCGAACCCGTAGGGTCCGCACGCTTAACGTTCAATGACGATTGGTATTATGAGTTTATGTGATTTAATGTACCGAAGGTTGTTCGGAGTCCCGAGTGAGATCACGAACATGACGAGGAGTCTCGAAATGGTCGAGAGGTAAAGATCAATATATTGGAAGGCTATATTCGGACATCGGAAAGGTTCCGAGTGATTCGGGTATTTTTCGGAGTACCGGAGATTTACGGGAATTCATATTGGGCCTTAATGGGCCATACGGGAAAGGAGAGAAAGGCCTCAAGGGTGGCCGCGCCCCTTCCCCGTGGACTGGTACGAATTGGAGTAGGAAAAGGGGGCGCCCCCTTCCTTCCTTCTCCTTCTCCCTTCCCTTTTTCCTATTCGCCGGGGGAAGTAGTGGGCCTTAATGGGCCATACAGGAAAGGAGAGAAGGGTCTCAAGGGGTGCCGCCCCCATGGGTTGGTCCGAATTGGACTAGGAGGGGGCGGCGCTCCCCTCCTTCCTTCTCCCCTCTTCCTCCTTCCCTTTCTTCTCCTACTTGGACTAGGAAAGGGGGAAACCTACTCCTACTAGGAGTAGGAATCCCCCCTTGGGCGCGCCCCTTGAGGCCGGCCCTCCTCCTCCTCCCCTCCTTTATATACGGGGGAGGGGGGCACCCCATAGACACACAAGTTGATTTCTTAGCCGTGTGCGGTGCCCCCCTCCATAGATTTCCACCTTGGTCATATTGTTGTAGTGCTTAGGCGAAGCCCTGTGTCAATAACTTCATCATCACCGTCAACACACCGTCGTGCTGACGAAACTCTCCCTCGGTCTCAGCTAGATCTAGATTTCGAGGAACGTCACCAAGCTGAACGTGTGCAGATCGCGGAGGTGCCGTGTGTTTGATACTTGATTGGTTGGATCACGAAGACGTTCGACTACATCAACCGCGTTACTTAACGCTTCCACTTACGGTCTACAAGGGTACATGGACACACTCTCCCCACTCGTTGCTATGCTTCTCCTAGATAGATCTTGTGTGATCGTAGGATTTTTTTGAAATAATACGTTCCCCGACAGTGGCATCCGTGCCAGGTCTATGCGTAGATGTTATATGCATGAGTAGAACACAAAGAGTTGTCGGCGATAATAGTCATACTGCTTACTAGCATGTCATACTTTGATTCAGCGGTATTGTTGGATGTAGCGGCCCAGACCCACATTACATGACCGCGTTCATGAGACTGGTTCTACCGCCGTGCTTTGCACACCGGTGGCTAGTGGGTGTCTGTTTCTCCAACTTTAGTTGAATCGAGTGTGACTACGCCCGGTCCTTGTTGAAGGTTAAAATAGCACACTTGACAAAAAATCGTTGTGGTTTTGATCCGTAGGTAAGAATGGTTCTTGCTAAAAGCCCATAGCAGCCACGTAAAACTTGCAACAAAAAATTAGAGGACGTCTAACTTGTTTTTGTAGGGCATGTTGTGATGTGATATGGTCAAGAAGTTATGAGATATAAATTGTTGTATTAGATGATCATGTTTTGTTAAAGTTATCGGCAACTGGCAGGAGCCTTAGCATTATCTCTTTATTGCATAAGATGCAAGCGCCATATAATTTCTTTACTTTATCGCTATGCGATAGCAATAGTTGGCGAGACGACCATGTGACGACACGTTGATAAAGATCAAGATGATGGAGATCATGGTGTCATGCCGGTAACAATGGAGATCATGACGGTACTTTGGAGATGGAGATCAAAGGCACAAGATGATGATGGCCATATCATGTCACATATTTTGATTGCATGTGATGTTTATCTTTTATGCATCTTATTTTTCTTAGAACGGTGGTAGCATTATAAGATGATCTCTCACTAAAATTTCAAGGTATAAGTGTTCTCCCTGAGTATGCACCGTTGCGACAGTTCTTCGTGCTGAGGCACCACGTGATGATCGAGTGTGATAAGCTCTACGTTCACATACAATGGGTGCAAGCCAGTTTTGCACATGCAGAATACTCGGGTTAAACTTGACGAGCCTAGCATATGCAGATATGGCCTCTAACACCGAGACCGAAAGGTCGAGCGTGAATCATATAGTAGATATGATCAACATAGTGATGTTCACCATTGAAAGCTACTCCATCTCACGTGATGATCGGACATGGTTTAGTTGATATGGATCACGTGATCATTTAGATGACTAGAGGGATGTCTATCTAAGTGGGAGTTCTTAAGTAATATGGTTAATTGAATTTAAATTTATCATGAACTTAGTCCTAATAGTATTTTCATATCTATGTTGTAGATCAATTGCTCGTGTATAGCTTCCCCGTTTTATTTATGATATGTTCCTAGAGAAAACTAAGTTGAAAGTTGATAGTAGCAATGATGCGGACTAGATCCGTGATCTGAGGATTATCCTCATTGCTGCACAGAAGAATTATGTCCTTGATGCACCGCTAGGTGACATAACTATTGCAGGAGCCACTACAAAAAAAGACACATCCGTGACATTTTGGGCCGAACGAATTTTTTTTCTGTCATACATATGACACTTCTATGACGATAATTGTGACAAAACCCGGTATCATCATAGATGTGTTGGGCTCCTACTTCTATGACAAAAAATCAAGACATAAAATGGGCTTTTTCGTCTGGCGGGCCGGAGACGCAGCTGCATGACATTCTTTGGGCTGGCCCATGACGGAACAAACCGTGGTAGAAGCAAGGGCGAGGAAAAATTCGGGAGTTCCTGCTACGGTGGGAGGTCGGGGCCGAGCGCGCTGCTTTCTCTCATACACGTAAGCGTGCAGGTGTGCGAGCCGTTGGTTTCTAATCAAGTCGAGCGAGGCGTTGGGCTCTAATCGAACCCGAGTGATTGCACCGCAGTTACTCGTTATCGAACCCAAGCGATCGATCGATGGCTGTTAATCGAACCCGATGGAGCGATTCTTCGCTATCGCTGCTAATCGGATGAACAAAGTGAGCGCTATGGGGTGTTTGGATGAACAGTGAGCGGTGGCGTTGCCTCTGGATGAACAGGACCCAGTGGTGTGGAGGGCTGGATGAACAGTAGACGGTGGAGGGGTGCCTGTGGAGGGGTGGTTGAACAGGACCCCGTGGTGTGGAGGGCTGGATGAACAGTAGACGATGGAGGGGTGCCCGTGGATGGGTGGTTGAACAGTAGCCGGTGGAGTAGCGCACGGTGGAGGCTAGATGAACAGGAGCCCGTGGAGGCTAGAGGAGGTCGACGGTAGCCCGTGGAGGCTGGAGGAGGTCGACGATGGAGATGAACAGTATCCCGTGGAGTCTTGTTTTGCGGTATGCCACACCCCTCCCGATGAATAGGACCCCCGTTTCTACCGTAGCGCTCCAACACAAGTCCGTTTCGTCCGTTTTGTGGTACGCCACACCCCTCCCGATCAACAGGATCCCCGTTTCAACCGTAGGAGGTCCGTTTCCTCCGTTTTGCGGTACGCCAGACCACTCACGATGAACAAGATCCTGTTTCGAACGTGGCCGGTCGAACACAAGGCCGTTTCCTCCGTTCTGTGGTACGCCAGGCCTTGTTTCCATCGCCTGTTCCATCCAAGCCCTCCCGATGAACACGACCACGCGTTCCGTTCCGACCCAGCCTGTTGGCTCCCACGCGTTCCGTTGCCTCCCGATGAACACGACCCATTCTGTTGCCTCCCCATGAACACGACACATTCCGTTGCCTCCCCATGAACACGACGACAACGCTATTTCTCCGTTTCGACCCAGCCATGTACACGAGCCCTCGCCGTACGTATGCGCGAGTAGGCGTTCGAGACCCTGCTCGTATGTATGTACGTGGCCGTATTTTCTTTCTTGCACCACAGCCTTTATGCGTGCGTGTACATGCTACGTGCGTGCCTCTACTACGACACGTACGCCTCTACAACGCCCAAGATGTACGCATATGTTCGCGACCAGAATGACAACGCCACGCACGCTCGACCAGGTGGGTCCCACCGCCGTGCACTTCCTTGCTCGCGAAGATGTAGCTGGTGGGTCCCAGCAATGTGGGGGCGAATCGTTTTGGTTTTTTTTCGGACGCACTTCCTTGCTGCGAATGAAGCTGCCGGGTCCCAGCAATGGGGCGAACTGCTTTTTTGCCCCGACGCACTTACTTGCGTGTGAAGGTGTAGCTGGTGGGTCCCAGCAGTCGGGGGGCGAATCGTTTTTTCGGACGCACTTCTTTGCGTGCGAATATGTAGCTGGTGGGTCCCAGCAATCAGGGGGCGAACCGTTTTTTTTTCGGACGCACTTCCTTGCGTGCGAAGATGTAGCTCGTGGGTACCAGCAGTCAGGGGGCGAATCATTTTTTTCGCAAAATACGGTGGCCCATCCGGTGGGTCCCCGCTGTCAGGTGGAGGAATAATTATTTTGCGCGTAATAAGGAGGCACTTCCTTGCGGCTGCCGTGGACCCAGCTGTCAGCCTCTCCACGTATAGTCCTTGTCCGATGGAAGTCGTTCCTTGACCACGTTGACCACGCTGCGCCGAGAGCACCACGGCGGTGGACGACAGCGAGGCCTAGGAAGGGTACGATGCGGAGCTGGGGAAGACGCGGCAGTGGATGCACACGCGGAGAGGAGTACGAGGGTTCACTAGTTCGGCTGCGCTGCCGTCGCCGCAGAATAACAGGGGGTGTGGGTGAGTGGAGGGATGGCCTGGCCAACGGTGGGAGTAGTAGGGGGCGGTGAGGCCTCCGCGGTAGCACAGCTGGCCACAGGAGGCAGGAGTAGGCGGCACGACCGGCGCTACTTTGGGCGGCTGGAGCAAGAAGACCAGAGGTTGAAGAAGCACGACAGCCGTTGGGTGGACATCGTACGGTCACTGCAGCTAGAATCGTTTATATTGACTAAGTTGACAAAGCCCTTGGTACGTCAACTTAGTAGGCCCATAGGTCAGCTTCCGAAACGGTGCGCCCCAGATGTCAGGGGGAGGAATCATTTTTTGGGCGGGTGAAGCTAGAATATCGGAGATTGAAGAAGAAGCACGGCATCCGTTGGATGGACATCCGACGGCCACTGCTTCTAGAACTGTGTGTTGACTATAAGTTGACAAAGCCTTGCATACGCGTCAACTCTGTTTTTTAGGGGACGCACAACTTAGTAAGGCCGGAAGTGTGTGGCAGAGAACTTATAGCCCATTTGAGATTTGTAAGAATGTGTAGCCCATTTCTGAATTCTAATGGAATTTACTACAACCCATTTACAGTTTGTTAAAAGTACAACCCATTTCAACCAACCGTTCAAAACAGAATTCAATAAAATTTCCCACATTTTTATGGGATCCGAAATATTTTTATCCCAAAATTTCTAGTCAAATTAAATACAATTTCAATATAAATTTATATGACGTAAAAATCCAACGAAACATTGCGCTTGCAACAATTAATGAAATTAAAATTTTCAATATCCAAAAATAATATTTTACAAAGTAATCACGTGTGTGGTGCATATTTTTAATAGTTACTGCCCAGTTTTTATAATTACATCCCATTTATTATTTCTTAAAGCCCATTTTTTGTTAAGCCTAATGCATCCCTCCTAGGAAAGATTTGTAGCCCAGCGGGGCGGAGAATAACAACTTGACCTTGCCTGGGTATTCCTAAAAAAAGTATAGCTGGGCTAGCTATTTTCATCTTGAAAAAAAATTAATATCTGGGCTGGATATCTGGCCTGGGCTAGACGGGCCACAGCCCGCCCAGTTAATACCTGCAGCGATGTTCTCATTGTTGTTTAGAGGAGAAAAATTAATATCTGGGCTAAACATCAAAAAACTTTGCAGTGCTCATACCTCAAAAACACAAATACTGCTCGAACTACTTGGTCCCAGCTGTCGGCCGCTTCTTGTGGAATTCTCTCGTTTATTGACTACTACATAGGTTGACAATGGTGTGGGACCGTGATGTCAGGAAACCAGGAGGAAGCAAAATAAATAAGGAGGCACTTGCATACGTGAGGCTATGGACCTGGTGGGTCCCCACTGTCATCCTCTCTATGTAAAGTCATCTCCTCGCCCGCGCGCGCTTTCCACCCAAAACAGTCAGCGCCGCCCGCCCCGCTTCCCGGTGCAGGCGATTGCTCCGCCTTCAAACGACACAAGCGTCGTCCGTCCGTCCTTCTGCCACCCACATTAATGATACACGGTTGCCGAGGCGGCTACTCCGGCGCCACACGTCCGTCCCTCCGCCCGCCCACCATTGTTATATAAATCGCCGCGCCAGCCATAGCCGCAGCTATCCGCATCCGCTCCCTTTCTCCTGTCCACACCACTACTTCCCACCATGGCTTCCTCGCGCCCAGCCGCTCTTCGACGGGCGGACGACGGACCACAAGGAGATGGCAGCCATTGCTACCGACCGGCCGGGCCGGGCAGGGTCGGAGGACGCACGACGCCCCAATGGAGAACATGGTAGTCGATGATTCGCGCCAACCCCTCATCCGTGCCATCCTCTCCGTGCATTGCACCATGACCATCGGCGAGGCCCGTGCCCAATATATGGACAGGGTGAGGCGGATGCGTGAGGAGCAGTTCCGGAGGCACAGGCCGACGCCGCCACAACCACCATCTCCTCCGTGAGCACCTACAGCGGAGGTGCGATCGTCATGAGCGGGCAGAGAAGGAGGCGCTGCTCGACTCGCACCGCCCGCCCGCAAGGGCCGCCGAAGCGCCGCTGCATCGCATGTGGGTGGCGGAGGCTGCGGCCGCCTACAAAGAGGCTAGCAAAGAGGGCGATGAAGCAGGCGAGGCGCTGTTTGGCGAGACCGAGGACGAGGCTGAGGAAAATGCCGGCTCCGATGAGTCCCCGCTCCGTTGGCGTCGATGAGGCCCTTCTCCGCCGAGGCCCCGTGGCGCCAACAACGAGGTAGAGGACACCGCCGGCTCTGCCCAGGCCCCGCCCCGCCAACAACGAGGCAGAGGACATCACCGGCTCAGCCGAGGCCCCACCCTTCCGACAACATGGGGGAGGATTTCCACCGCTCCGCTGAGGCGCCGCCCGCCGGCAACGAGACAGAGGACATCGCCGGCTCCGCCAAGGACCCGCCCCGCTACCAACAAGGCTGCGCCACACAGAAAACGAGGAAGAGTAGAACACGGTAGGTCGCCGCCGATCGGGTCCAAGTAAGGCCATCGCTGCTACCCTCCGGTTGAAGCCAAGCTAGGAGGGTTGACCATTGATGGCCGGTTAGCTTCTTGGCGGTGACGTGGAGTCGGAGAGCTGCGCTGGAGAAGAATGCTGCTTCTACTTAACTGCTGGTGCAGTTGGCTGACTGACACGTGGGCCCAATAGGCCACATGTCAGTTACTCAACTGCAACTGCAGTTAAGTTACTGAAGCTTCTGTTCAGCTCAGCGGGACACATGTGGGTAGCTTCGGTTAATTAATTATACCTCCAGCGTACCCCTTTTTAGTTGAAGAATGTAAGAAATGTAATGAAATCCGGCATGTTTATATGAAATCCGACCGTGTATGATGAATTTATTTCGATTAGTTAGAATTCCTGTATCACTGGCATTTGATGAACATGCAAAACAATACGTACTAGCATTATTCCCAGGGTGATCACCTCGTTTGCAGCAGTTTCACATGTACTCCCTCCGGTCCTTTCTAGTCTGCATACAAGTTTTGTCTGCAGTTGAAGTATCTCTACTTTGACCAATCTTATACAAAAAAGTATGCACTTTCACAATGTGCGAAGTAAAAAGGAACATAAGGGGTACAAAGAGTTTGAGCAGCTTTTTAGCTTTACTGTACATTGCAATCAAACACACAGGCCGGGCAATTCATAGAGAACATTCAAAACAATCGATGATTATGCATCTCAGCGACTCACATGTCAGAGGCAATCTTTACTTCACAACTAAAGATTAAAGAAAAAATTGATCGACGCTGCTAACAGCAAAGGGCGTCCCATTCAAAAATATTATACGCATTTCTTGCTAAAATCAATGAGCAAAATTTGACAAGGTTGTCCCATTCCAAAATATCAAATGCCTACGATTGTGGAATGGGCAGGGTTTGCCATCAGTTCGGACATTGACATGGCACCTCGTGCTAAATAAACCTGCTGTTCTTTTTGTGCAGTTCCACCAAAATCAACCAAATTCGCGCGTAGCTTGTACGATTTCGCCCTTATATGTTGCAAAGCCTTGAACTTATCGGCACCTCCTTTCTTGTGGTGGAAATGAATGATTTGATGTATTCATGAACATTTTGTGCAGTTCCCATTGAAATCAAGCTGAGCACCCCTGTTTGCACAAATACAAAAAAAGTGATTAGTATAAAGCAAACTGTACTATGAATTGACAGTTTCAACAGTGCACATACATGGTCCATGTAGAGCACACTTTTAGAAAAATGGAACTCACCGTAAAGAATTCTAGAACAACATTGTACTCACAAGATCACAAAAAAATGGAGATTTGTCGGTCTTCCGAAAGCTGAAGTTAGTTTGGTCTTATGGGGAGTAATGTAACCATCCTTCAACTGCTCCTTCTGATGAGAAGATAGACAGTGCTTCTTCATCCTGGCATAATCAGAACTAGTCACTCCACGTACTCCATATTCTTATTCAGAGGAAGATGATCCTGTTGTGCAAAGACAAGAGGACTACTAAATGCTAGCATCCCTGTTTGCTCGAAAAAAAGGAAAGGAAATATTTAAAACAGCACAGATGAAGCACTTCTCAAGGAGAATACCACTTTTTCATGGCAGTATCTAAACAGTAGCACAACACCAATAGAGATGACAAAGCTCAATCATATGGATGAAATCAATGGGCGAGTACCAACCTTTGTCAGGAGGCTTATTGTGTAGAGCATACAGATGAAGCACTTCTCCTAACCATCTATTGCTATCTACGGTGGTGGCCATGCTTACTATATACTCCTCGATTAGTTTAATGTTTCCCACATCTTCTTGTGCAGCCCACTAAAATATATGGTATCTTCAAAGAAGATCCCTGTTTGCACAAGTAGAGATAATTACATATTACATTAAGAGTGGCATCAAATCGCTGGCAAAACAATTGCTCGCTCCAAGCCATAGCAATAAATTAAGATGCAAAACTATATCATTACTTGTGTCATCACAGTTCCCAAAGGTTTCATTACAACACCGGGAGTTGATTTTTGTTTTTCTTCCACTTGTTCTTCCCCTTCATCACTTGGTTCAATAATAGACAAGCTTCGCCTTCAATGTAAGATTTGGCATGTCAATTAGGGAGCACAAGTATAGTGCTAAACTTAATTTCTGATGAAAGTGGCAAAATATAGGCCAGCAGTTGTGAAATATCCTTATCTTACCTCAATGGGATATTACGGTGCACATACTGATTGGAAGTCTTGTCTCCATTTGTGCAGTTCACTAAAATCAAGCAACATTATCGCATAAGTAGCACAACATATGAAAGCATACCGCAGAATCATGTGAAAGAAGGCTAGTACTGACCTCTCATGATGCGGAATTCAAACAACTCACAAGAAGAAGATCTGAACCAAATTCGCTTTAACGGATAGGAAGTAAGATCTCCTCTTGTGCAGTTCCACTAAGATCAAGCAATCAAGCAACATTGTCGGTGTGATATTTTGGTTGAACTGCACAAAACACTCTTAAAACGGAAGTGTTTTGTGCAAAGGCAACAAAAGGTCACAATGGCAACGAGGTGAAGTAGATAACCCTGTTTACACAGAGGTGCAAAGCAAACAATTAGTGGTCAATAACGGTGGATGACATGTAAGCCAACAAAAAGAAGCATCTACCTTATCTAAATGGGAAAGAAAGCAAGACAAGAGCATTTCTCAAACGGTGGCATTGATTAATATTAACATAGAGATTATATTAACAATAAAATTTGTTAAACATGTAATTTGCTTTTAACTGTGGCATTGCATCAACTTTCCAGCGGCATTATTAGAGGGTGTTTGTTTACACGGACATTTTGGTGTAGGGACTAAAAAAACTCCGTGTCAGTCCCATCTAAACCAAACAGGAGGGACTTTTAGGGACTAAAAGTGGGCATTTGGGACTAAAGAAAGAAGATCCCGAGGGAGTCTTTTTGCGACTTTTTCCAACAGTTTCCCTTGCCACGCATCGCACCTTGTCTCTATTAGTTCATTACTAGGGGTAACATGGTCTTTTAGCATGTCATTTAATAACCTCTAGTCCATGTTTAGTCCCTGGAACCAAGCAGGTAGGGACTAGGAGTTTTTAACCAAACAGGGCCTTAGATTAACAACAACTAATGAGTTGCACTGCGGATGCTGGACGCACCAGCACCATGTGCATCTACCGATGTACTGTGGTCATGCACAGTCTGTTGCAACAAAGAACAAACAACCAAGGAGCATATTTGTGTTGGTCTCAGTTTTGTTATCTTTAGACACCTTTCCCTATGTGAGCGCAGCAAATCTAGTCCTGCTCAAACTCTACAGCCTTGTCCCTTCCTTTCCTTTTTGAACTAGTACTTTCGCCCCTTCTTTTCCTCTTTGAACCATGTCCTAGATTTATGCAATAAAACTTTCCCCACTACTTTCCCCCATTCCTTTCCTCTTTGAACCACATCCTAGATTCATGCTATACAACTTTCCCCCTTCATTTCCTCTTTGAACCACGTCCTAGATTCATGCTATATACAACTTTTCCCACTACTTCCCCCACTCCTTTCCTCTTTGAACCATGTCCTAGATTCATGGTATACATGCAGCTAGAGCAATGCATGTGGAGTAAGTAAATTATACCTTAAGGTTCTTGGGGCGTGGTTCAGTGGGCGACGGGACAACGGCGAAGAAGAAGGGGTCGGAGGCCCTCCCGCCACTGGGTGGAAAGTGAACAGCTGCGCCAGTAGTCCTCGCCACGGCGACAAATAAAGCCTCCTTGCCTTCCCAAGGACGGATCCCGCCGGCTCTTTGAGCAGCAGTGAGGGGAGAGAGAGGCCAACGAAGTCTTGTTTAGATCTGGAGAGGGCGAGAGAGTGTGAAGAGAGCAACTACAAGCTACCGAGGCTCCAGCCGAGAGGGCGAGAGAGTGTGAAGAGAGCAACTACAAGCTACCGAGGCTCCAAAGGTATATATATATATATATATATATATATATATATATATATATATATACTGGAGAGAGAGAGTGTGAAGCGTGCAAACCCTAGAAAACATTTTGACCAGTCAAAGAATCCTCCTGGCACAAATTATGCACAAGTGTAGTTATCGAACCCGAGACCTCAAGTTTGATGAGCTTAACAGGCTAACTAGTTACACAACCCTCCCTGTTATGTTCAACGAGAGGGAAATAACCTTTATACATTCCTGCATTCGTGTGACAAGCATGCCGTGTTCTTTTGTGTGTGTGGGAGTCATTGGGATTTCAATCATAATCGTGTCATGTGGCTTTGGTGGTAAGACTATCCACAGTGGTGCAGAAATAATGCAGCCTTAGTCACCTTACCTCTCTCAACGTAGTACGTTGGGTCCCAGCAGTCAGAGGGTGAAACAAACAAATTAATAAGAAAAATTAAAAGCGCCTGTGGTGTATCTTACCTCACACATCTCGCTACTGCACGGGAACACTGTCCAATTGATCCCTGTGTTCGCTCACGTACTATTTTAAGTGAATCCTTATCATAACATGCACACAAATTTTGGGTACTTGTATTCGACTTAAGTCAGTCTGCCATCGTATCTCGTATACTTACTACTTCCTCCATCTAGGTGTAATAAGTCACGTTAGAAGGTGCAACGGGACCAAGATGCGTGCGTGTGCGTGCGTGTGTGTGTTTAACAACATGTGTGTGTTAGAGAGAGCGACAGATCGACCTACTCCTAAAGAGAGATGGTGTGTAGTGTACGATTTTAGCCGCGAGAGTCGGTGCATCCTCTCGTTTCCGGGCATGTCCGGTAGGGACATGCAGACAGCTGCCATGCCCGCTCCTGTCTAGCCTGGCCCACCCAAAGCCCCTCCATCGGCCGCGCGCGCTTCCCGCCCTAAACGGTCAATGTCATGGTTCTAAGTCTGACAGTAGAATGGGGGGTAGGTATGGAGAGGCAAGTTCCTAGCTATGGATTAGTTGTATACGCAAGGGATTTACGAGTTCAGGCCCTTCTCGGAGCAAGTAATAGCCCCACGCCCTGGAGCCCGGAGGCGGTCGATCGATTATATGCGTATGTGTTAGGGTGCGAACCCTTCTACCGTGGAGGGGTGGCTTATATAGAGTGCGCCAGACCCCAGCCAGCCCACGAAAGTGTAGGGTTTAAGGTGTGTTAAGGCTAGGCATTACCGGTAACGCCTACATAAAGTGTCATTAAGATCATAAAGACTATTTAACTGCACCGCTTGGGCACCGAGTGGCTCTTGGACTCCCGGTGGTCGAAAGTGGGTCTTCATGGTCGAGTGTCTTTGAATCACGAGTGGAAACCTACCAGGTCGACCGGAAGGCCGCTTCTCTTGCGAGTGTCCTTGTGGAGGGTACCTTTGGGCAGGTCTATGACCCTACCCTGTACATGAATTCATCATTAGCCCTGAATGGATCGAGGTTTGAGTGAGGAAGGAGTTGATAATCTTTCCGACTGTTCTTCGTGGTTGCGCAGTGTGTCTTACTCGATCAACGACCTTTTTAGTGATGGCATCAACTTCTCTTTCACGCCTTTGATCCATTCTTCACGCTTTTGTCGAGTGAACTCTGTGAACTTGAGGATTTCCGAGCGACGGATCGGAGGAAATCTGCTATCCGACGGGTTGCTCCGCCGTTAGCGGATTTCAAGGATCTGAATTTTGGGAAGCGCGCGAAGAGGAGAAAACTGTGGCACTCGGATGGGATAAGACGATGACGCCTCGATCTTCGTGCCGCCTTTTTCGCCACGTATCGCATGCGCTACCGCTAATGGATTTGACGGATTGCTCGGGCCTACCGTCAGCCACTGAAGCGGCCCCATATAAAGCGCTTGGACAGGTATTTTGAACAAGGCGACCCCAATCTTCTCCTCCATCCGCCTCCAAACCTTCTCGCCGTGCTCTTAGCTCGTCCAGCGCCGCAGCTCAAGACTTGCTTGGCCAAGCACCATGGTGAAGGAGAAGACCGCAGCCCCGAACGGGTGAAGAAGGCGCGGCGAAGGCTAAGGGAGAGCACCCAATGGGCGGATCCTCTTCGTGGTCCAAACTGCTGCAAGGCTGGGTCCAAGGAGATTGGATCCGCTCGACCATCACCGAGAAGGACCTCACCGATCTGGCCAATGAAGGACTGATCCCCCATGGGTCGGCGAGGCTTCCGTGAACGGAGTGGCAAACGCAGCTCAAGAGGGTGAGTGCGTTTCTCCGCCACCCACGAGATCGGGATTTTCTCCGCCACCTAATCCTTTTTCCGGGGTTTTGAACTTTTTCGAGCGCAACTCCATCATTTCACTCCCAACTCCATTGTCTACCTTGCTGCTTTCATTTCATATGCGAGAACTTCTTGGGTTGTCGATCAAGATCGGGGTCTCTTCAAGCACATATTCACATGTCGCTTCCTCAGACGGTGAAGAAAACGAACCCGAATGACGAGAGAACCCAAGTAATCCAGATGTGGGGTACACGGGTCCAGATGAGGGGGAAGAGCGCCTTCCGGCTATGACTCTCCCCGACTCGGTTAGAGGGTGGCAATCGACCGTTCTATCGCCAAGACCAGCCGACGCCGGGCAATGACCGGGCTCCTCCTTTCTCCATGAGTCGAGTGAACAAGCCATCTTCCCCAAGGTGTTACCAAAGGAGAAGGCCCAAGTAAAATTGCTGATGGAGCGCGTAGTCCAGCTCATTCGCGACGGGTGACCGCATGGATCTCCCGGAGGTTTTCCTCCGACGGCGATTCAGCCACTCCAATACCGAGGTCATCCGATGTGGATGTACTCCGCACGGATGATACCACTCGGTCCATCCAGAGGAGGTCGATGACGCCATCACCGAGAAGTGGATGACCGCCATCACAGGAAACAAAGATAACCTCATGAGCTAGGAGGATTCCACCACTGACTAGACTTACGTAAGTAGACAAGGTACAACCACTTATCTTCGATCGTGATTCGGCTGCATTCATTCTGTTTAGATACCAATTGCCGATCGACTTTCGCCTTTGTTTTGTTGTCTTCTAGGTCACCACCGAGATGTACTCGATGCCCAACGGGCGCAGGAAACAACAAGAAGAAGAAGGAAGTGGAGGTGAAAGTCGGGAGGAATGGGAGTCCAACGGCGAGGAGGATGAGGGGATGACAGCTCGATGAAGAGGAGGAGGAGGAGGAGGAGGAAGAGGAGGAAGACGCCGATCCTCCTCGCCGGAGGGAAGGTACAAGTTGACGATGACCCGGCGTGTCGGGCGCCGTAAAGGTGTTGTGCCCATCGGGCGTCGACGGTTTACCTAGGACAACTTCCCCTGCGCCGACTGAGAAACCGCCGAAGCAACCTCGGGCAACGTCATCAAAGCCGGCGAAGGCTCTGCCTAAGATGCGGATGGTCATCCCCACCATCTCCGGGTAACCAACAGAACCTTGTATTTCCTTATTCAACATGAGTGAACTTTGGGTCGACTTGATGACTGATCAGCCGATTCTTGAAATCTACAAAGGTTGCTACCTCCGAGACTTCAGCCAAGCACGAAGATCAGGAAATGGAGGATGCTGCCACCTCCAACCTTGGTATGATCTCTGAGTTTTCGCTTTCAGTCGATTGGACTTCCATGTTTAATTTTGAATCTTTCTTGTAGTTCCGCCACGCCATTGATCTCCCGATGATGACGAGGAAGCGCCATTGAGGAAGAGGAAGAACAAGAGAGTGCCTTCCGCAAGGTTGCTCCAACATGGCGATTCCTCGAGACGCTGATTTCGAGGGAGGCAACCCCACTCGGCTTCGTGTCTTTTGTTGTACCGACAAGTGCCCGACCCACTTCGTTTACCGCCGATCCACCATCTCTCTTGCTATACACCACGCCCCGAAGACCAAGTGAGTGCTGCTAAGGAGGCCATACGCCGTGCAAGGATCATGATGGAGCAAGTGAAAGCGGTCCGAGAGGCTAGCCAGCGGCCTATGATGCTAGTTCAGCTCTCCGAGCAATGTCCAAGTAAGTCAATCGCTGCTTGCTTTGTTAGGATATGCTACCAAACCGCTTCCTTCTCGAGATTTATATCCGTGACACCCACCGGGTGGGTGTGTCGATTGAATATTTGTGGGGGCATCGCTGAGTGCACCCACCGGGTGTAGTCCCCGAGATTATGGTCGATCGCGTGCGGCAAATGGTTATAGTCTTTATGATGTGAACTTCTTCACCGACCGGACGGACCAAGTCGAATGGAACCGTGAAACCGGTGGGGCACGCTAAGTGCACCCACCGGGTGTAGTCCTCGAGACTATGGTCGATCGCGGCAATGACTATAGTCTAAAGAACTGTCGTTGTTGTCGTTTTTTTCCCCGCTGACCGACCGACACATAACCTTTTTGCCTCTTTTGGTCGAATCGGTCGAACCAAATTGGTAAAACCAAGCAAGTATCGAGTGCACCCGCCGGGTGAAGTCCCGAGACTACCGTCAATGTTTTGATTCGACTGTAGTCTGAGAACTGCGACTATTTGTCCTTACTCACTCGGAAGTGATGTGTCTTTGATGTCTTTCGTTGGTTGACTCTTTGTAGAAATCTTGCGAGCTTGTGGCTCGCTATACTGAATTAGAGAACAAACAGATCCAGCTCAACCTCGATTTGAAGTTTGCTCAGGAGAATTTGCAGAAGGCAAAGGATGAAGCAAAAGGTACGGCTGGTGAGAACTTTTGACAACTGCCTTTGTTTTTCGGTTCATTCTCAACTCTGTTCTCATTGTTGCTTTGCAGATAAACTGGAATAGACTTTGAAGAAGAAGGACCTTGACCTTGCAGAGGCACAGAAGGCGGCTTTGGAGAAAACAAAGCTCACTGAAGAGAAGCTTGCCTCAGTCGACAAACTTGAAGATGAAAATGCCAAGTCGAAAGTCGCTCTTGACGCTGCTAACAAGGAAGTTAGTCGATCAAGAACGACAAGATTGCTCTGTCTCGACAAGGCTGGCCAACCGGGCGGGAAGCGAAATGACCTCGAGATTTATCTTGAGGGCTCGCTAAGAAGTTGTTTCTCATGCTTGAAGGTAATCTCTTTACCCAACTATCTTGCTATCACCGCTCATCACATGATCGTTATTTTGAATCTGAGCTGTGTTTTCAGAATTCATCAAAACTTCAAGAAGAAACCAATGCAGTGGAAACCAGTTTGGACCCCATCAACTCTCCCGTGAAGGACGGTTGCTATGAATGTGCTCCGACCGAGTCTCGCGTTGCTAAGCGTGGTGGATTATCTTGCTCGACCGAAAGTTGCAGTGTCGCGGATCGACTCGACTCTCCGCCAGATCGACGCCTGTAATGACCTTGAATCTTCGATGACTCGATCGAATGAGATTCCAAGTCGAGTGCAAGAATGGAAAAGTCTTCCGCCAGTGTGGTGCTGATGTTGCTCTATCTCCGTTCGTGTCCACCGCAAAGAAGCGCAAGAGGACAAGCCGGTGTCTCTCAAGGTTGCCAACACCAGGAAGCACGACTTCAGATCTTTCATGGAGACTTTCATCGCTGCCGCTACCAGACAAGCCGACGGAATCGACCTCGACCAGTTTGTTGCACCTTCCAGTCCTCCGCCGGAGGAGTAAAAAACTTCGAAGTCCCACCTTAAATTTGCCTCGGAATGCCGAGTGGTTTTTGTAACCGATAAACTTTAGCAGGCTTAATGCCCGAGCACCTTTGGATCCGTAGGACGTTTATCCGAACTTGATTTATCCTTTAACATGCTTTGTTTGCCTTCGAGAGAACTTTGTTCCTCATTCGGAAGATATTCCGTTTAAACTCCAGTGGACTTGTGCTTCATCTATCCTGCAGGTAGAGATGGAACATGCATCGCGATCGACCTCGCTGCCCTTGCGGATTGGGATGAACCAGACGTTGTACTTGTGGCGAAGCTCTAAAGGAGGAGGTAGCAATGACCTGCACCTCGTCAGTCTTATGGATTGGGATGGACCGCACGTTGTACTTGTGGCTAAGCTCAAGGAGAAAGTAACAATGACCAAGACTTCGTCAGCCCTTGCGGATTGGGATGAATTCCTTACTTAGGTGAGCACTGGACCGCAGCTAAGCTCTCGAGTGGGAGGTTTGCTCTCCACTCGGTAGGGTTTTTATTACTTGGGCGAGCACTGGGCTGCAGCTAAGCCTCCGAGTGGGACGTTTGCTCTCCACTCGGTAGGATTTTTATTACTTAGGCGAGCACTGGGCTGCAGCTAAGCCTCTGAGTGGGAGGTTTGCTCTCCACTGTAGGATTTCTATTACTTAGGCGAGCACTGGGCTGCAGCTAAGCCTCCGAGTGGGAGGTTTGCTCTCCACTGGTAGGATTTCTATTACTTAGGCGAGCCGGGCTGCAGCTAAGCCTCCGAGTGGGAGGTTTGCTCACCGCCTGTAGGACTTCTATTACTTAGGCGAGCAGGAGTCAGAAGCTAAGCCTCCGAGTGGGAGGTTTGCTCTCCACTTTCAGAGGATTTTTATGGCACTTTGAAGGAGAAGGTAACAAATGACCTGCACCTTGTCGCCCTTATGATTTTCATTATTTTGGATGTTAAGGCGAATCCTTGGGTTGTTAGAAGCCCCCGAGTGGGAGGTTGGCTCACCACTCGGTGAGGATTTGAATACTTAGGCGAGTACTTGACTGCAGCTAAGCCTCCCGAGTGGGAGGCTGGCTCGCCACTCGGTAGGATGTTGAATACTTAGGCGAGTCCTTGGACAGCAGCTAAGCCTCCGAGTGGGAGGCGGGCTCGCCACTCGGTAGGTTTTTGAATACTTAGGCGAGTACTTGGTCTGCAGCTAAGCCTCCGAGTGGGAGGCTGGCTCGCCACTCGGTAGGATTTTGAATACTTAGGCGAGTACTTGGACTGCAGCTAAGCCCCCGAGTGGGAGACTGGCTCGCCACTCGGTAGGATTTTGAATACTTAGACGAAGCGGATTCGCAGCTAAGCCCCCGAGTGAGAGACTGGCTCGTCACTCGAAAAGGATTTTTTTACAAACTTAGGTGAAACGGATTCGCAACTAAGCAACCCACTGGGGGAAATTTCAACAAAAAGTAATAACAATTACTGGGAAAATTATAACATTCTTGTCTTAGATAAACAAACTACAAAAGTACTTTTATTACATCTCAACCGAGTGAGTATTAAGTGTAAAAGGGGCGGAGCAGCTCCGCTGCCCAAGCTCGAGGCTCGTCGATCTGGCGATCAACATTGTAGAGATGATACGCTCCGTTGCGGAGAACTCTTGTGACGATGAAGGGACCTTCCCAAGTGGGAGCGAGCTTGTGTGGTTTCTGTTGATCCACTCGGAGGACCAAATCTCCCTCTTGGAAGGCTCGACTCTTCACATTTCTGGCATGGAATCGACGCAAGTCTTGCTGATAGATAGTCGAGCGGATCAGGGCCATTTCTCTCCTGTTCCAAGAGGTCGATCGCATCTTGCCGGGCTTGTTCCGCTTCTTCTTCGTGAGTATAGTTCAACTCGAGGCGCATTGTGAAGCGGTGTCATTCGGTAGAACTGCTTCAGATCCATAGACCAGAAGAATGGAGTTCTCCCAATGACCGATTAGGAGTGGTCCTCAATCCCCGTAGAACTGATGGAAGTTCGTCAACCCAAGCTCCTGCTACGTGTTTGAGATCACGATCACCGTGGTTTCAGCCCTTTGAGAATGGGGCCGCTTGCACGCTCGCTTGTCCATTCGACCGAGGATGAGCCATCAAGCATAGTCCACCCGCTGCGCCTTGAGAGGCGCAGAAGGCTTTGAACTTGTCATTATCAAGTTTGACCCATTGTCGGTGATGATGCTATGCGGAACTCCATATCTGAATATCATCTCTCCGATGAAACCGATAGCGATGCATGCATCGAGGTTCTTGATGGGCTTGGCTTCGATCCACTTGGTGAACTTGTCGATCGCTACTAGCAAATGAGTGAAGCCGCTTCTGCCAGTTCTCAACGGTCCAATCATGTCCAATCCCCAAACAGCGAAGGTCCAGACGAGTGGAATGGTCTTCAAGGCTGAGGCGGGCTTGTGCGACATGTTGGAATAGAACTGACATCCTTCGCACTTGTCAACTATTTCTTTTGCCATTTCATTTGCTTTCGCCAAGAAAATCCCGGCCGGTATGCTTTAGCCACAATGGTCCGAGAGGACGATGATGGCCATAGGTCCCCGAGTGGATATCCTCAAGAATTATCTCGACCTTGTTCCGCGTGATACACTTCGGCCGACTCGATCACGCTTTCTCCTCAACAACTGTCCCTTGATCACCGAAGGCCTTGGATCGCTTGGACGATCTCAGAGAGCCTCTTCTTCATTCTCCGGGAGCTCTTTCCTTAGGATATATGCGATGTACGGCACCGTCCACCGGGAGTGATGACCACAACTTCCATAATTAGGTCGACCACGGCTGGGACCTCAACTTCAACCGGATCATCGGCACTCTTTTGCTGTGGGGCTTCTTCTCAGGAAAGGATCCTCCCGCACCGATGGTGCATGAATGTGCTCCAAAATACATTACTAGGAATGGCTTCCCTCTTGGATCCTACCTTCGCCAAATCATCTGCAGCTTGATTTTTCGCCGGGTATATGATGAAGCTCTAACCCTCGAATTTCTTCTCCGGCTTTCTCAACGCATTACAATAACCTGTCATAGCTGGGCTTCGACATCCCACTCCTTCATCACTTGATTAACAACTAGATCCGAGTCGCCGTAGACCATAAGGCGACGGACGCCGAGTGAAATGGGCATGCGCAACCCATACAGGAGTGCTTCATATTCTGCTTCGTTGTTGGAAGAATCAAAGTGAATTGGAGAACATACTTGAGCCTATCTCCTCAGGGTGAAACCAATACAACCCCTGCACTGTAACCGCTTCAAAGATCTTGGAACCGTCGATAAACATAGTCCAAAGGTTCGAAAGTGAACTTGAGTCGGAAGTCGCTGCTCACCCACTCGGCGAGGAAGTCTGCTATTGCTTGGGACTTGATGGCTTTCTTTGCCTCGAATTTGATATCAAGGGAAGGAGTTCAATCGCCCATTTTGCTACTCGACCGACCAGTTGCATCTCTCGTTATGAAGAATTTCCCACAATGGGGCGTCACGACGACCGTAATGGAATGATCGGAGAAATAATGAGCAACCTTCTTTGTGGTCATATAGATCCCATAAACAAGCTTCTCGATAGTGAGGGTATCTTTGCTTTGATGGGGTCAAGATTTGAAAGATAATAAACTGGGCGTTGAACTTTGAAGGCTTTTCCTTCTTCTTCCGCTCGATCGTAAGTACGGTACTGACAACTTGTCCAATGGCTGCGATGTAAAGCAGCAAAGGCTCTTTTGCTGATTGGGGCAGCAAGCACCGGCTGGGTGGAGAGCAGAGCTTTGAGCTCTGCAAACGCTGCATCAGCTTCTAGAGTCCACTCGAACTTGTCTGACTTCTTCATCACCGGTAAAGAGGCAATGCCTTTTCACCGAGGCGAGAAATGAATCGACTTAAAGCGGCCAAGCATCCAAGAAGTTTCGACATTGTGCACACGCATGTGGCGCTTCATTCGGAGTATGGTGCCAACCTTTTCGGGTTAGCATCGATTCCTCGCCGTAAAACGAGAAAACCGAGTAACTTTCCACCGAACTCAAAATGTACACTTTGATGGGTTAAGCTTGATATCATACCTCCACGAGATTGGCAAATGTTTCAGCAAGGTCACCAACCGGTCGGAACCCTTTCGTGACTTGACCACTATATCATCCATGTACGCTTCTACATTCCGACTGATTTGAGTGAGCAAACACTTCCGAATCATCCTCATGAATGTGGCTCCGGCATTCTTGAGACCGAATGGCATGGTGACATAACAGAAGCACCCGAATGGAGTGATGAACGCTGTTTTAATCTCATCGGGTCCATACAGACGGATCTGATGGTACCCGGAATAGGCATCTAAAAAAGACAACCTCTCACATCCCACAGTTGAGTCGACTATTTGGTCAATGAAGGAAGATGGAAATGATCTTTCGGGAAGGCCCGATTGATATGCTTGAGATTGATGCACATGCGCAATGACTTGTCCTTCTTGGGGACCATGACGACATTGGCGAGCCACTCGGAGTGGTAGATCTCTCGGATGAACTCTGCCGCTAAGAGCCGAGCCACCTCCTCGCCAATGGCCTTTCTTCTTCCGGACGGCGGACCGCCAAGATATTCTTTAACCGGGTTTGAATTTTGGGTCGACTCGAAGCGATGCTCAGCCAGCTCCTCGAACACCCGCATGTCGCCAGAAGCTTCCATGCAAAGATGTTCCAGTTCTCACGGAGGAACTGGATGAGCGCTTCTTCCTATTCTGAGTCGAGTGTTGTTGGAGATGTTGGTCGGAGCAGCATTGGGATCAGTCGGGTGAATGTGAACCTATTTCGTCTCACCACGATCAAATGTCGACTCAGAAAGCGTGCTTCTTAGCTCGCAACAAATCACTCAGATCTGCAGTTTTCGATACTCTTGTAGCTCTACCATCGCCAACCGAGCATCGGCGATGTTAGAGCCTTTTGGAAGCACTCTTCCGCCTTCTTCCGATTGCCCGTTACATGGATCACGCCCTTGGGACCAGGCATCTTCAGTTTAAGATACACGTAACATGGTCGGGCCATGAACGTGCATAAGCTGGCCTTCCCGAATAGCGTGATAAGCGCCTGAAATCCACGACCTCAAAGGTCAACTTTTCTTTTCGGAAATGCTTCAATCACCAAAACTACATCAAGAGCAATTTGGCCGGTGACTCAGCCTTCTTTCCGTGAATGACCTGCGGAAACTCATGTTATCGGTAATCGAGTCCGGACATTGGAATGCCCATTCCTTTCAACGTCTCCGCATAATATGTTCATGCCACTACCACCATCCATCAGGACTTTGGTCACCGAGTGCCCTCAACAACTGGGTCGACCACCAATGCTTGCCTCCCAGGGGTGGAAATGTGCGTCGGGTGATCAGACTGGTCGAATGTGATGGCGGTCTGGGACCATTTCAGATAATTGGGAGTCGCCGGAGCAACCAAGTTCACTTCCCGATTGATAACCTTCAATCGACTTTTGCTTTCATTGTCAGCAAAAATCATCAGGGTGGAATTGACCTGGGAATATCCATCATCGCTGTCATCTTTGTCCTCAACTTTGTATGTTTCCTTATCCTTATCCTTGAGCTGTTTCCCTTGGAACTGTTGAATCAAGAGCCGACACTGTCGAGTGGTATGTTTCGGGTAAATGAGTTTACCCTCTTCATCTTTCTTTGTATGAATATGACATGGCAAATCAAACACATCGTTTCCATTCTGGTCTTTCACCTTCTTGCGGTTCCAAGGACCCTTGGGTTTCCCCTTGAACTTTCACGGGTCACGCCCAAGGCCTCTCCGGAGCGGGCTGGCTCGGCTTTGCGCTTCGCTTCCGATCGAATTTCCTCCGCCGCCTTATTGGCGGCCGATTTATATTTACCACTCGAGCCGATCCTCTTCTTCACCATTTGCATACTTGGTGGCAATCTCCATCATCCGACTCAGGGTCATATCTCCGTCGACCAAATTTCAAACTCAACTCTCTCGTTTGACACCTTCTTTGAAGGCATGCATCGCCTGGTGATCGATACATTCTCGATCGTGTGGTGCAAAGTGATCCACCTATGGATATAATCTCTCAAAGTTTCACTCGACTTTTGCACACACGATCGCAACATCACTAATCCTGCCGGGTCGCTTGCAAGTTCCTTCAAATGTCTCGACAAACACTCGGGCAAGATCTTCCCAAGTGTAAATATCATTGGTGCTAATCGATTCAACCACGCCCTGGCTGAACCCTCCAACATAAGAGGCAAATGTTTCATGGCTACCTCATCATTGCCACCGCTGATCTGAACAGCCACTCGGTAATCTTCAAGCCAAGTGTCAAGCTTGGATTCACCAGTGAACTTACTGACTCCAGTCGCCAACCTGAAGTTGGGAGGAATCACCGCGGCTCTGATGGCTCTGCTGAAACACTCTGGTCCCGAGACATGAACTCTGCTGCTGGAGGGAACATCTCTATCATGGCCGTCTCGGTGAGCTCTATTCTCGCCGACCAAACCTTGAACGATAATAGATCTCGCATCAAAGCTCGGGTTCCCCGGGTCGATCGAACTCTTCGCCCAACACCGTGGTCAAGGCGTCGTCATCTTGCTACCGAGGAGCGCATGATCCACCCTTGGGGAGGAGGGCACTGACGCCGATCGCTATGATTGAATCGGTGCTCATACCGCCATGCTCCTTGTAATCGATCATCACGCCGCCCCCACGCTCCTCACGCCCGGGCGATCTCGACTATGGGTCGATCGACTCAATTCGCAGCCGACGGATCGGTCAGAATCCTGTTCCACGATCGCGGATACAACTGAGTTTTGATCTCCGCCGCCCGAGCAGATCTCCGATTTGCGGAAACCTCTACCCGCCTCCGATCGGGAAGGCTGAATTGACTCGCTATACGGGCGGCAATGCTAAATTCTGAATCGGAGTTCGATATACCTGAGTTGGCGGTTGAAAGAGATGACGCCGATCGGATTCTCGAACCCTTGGTCGCTAGGCCGTCGAAAGTACTTGCTGAAGGTTCTCGGTCGAAAGTGCGCCAGCCAGGTTGGCCAAGCACGCATCCTCCAAGGCACGAGCCTCTGGGGTTTCTCCAACGATAGGAGTGTGAAGTGCATCCATGTTCCGACGACGAAGCTCCTCCCTCTGGAGCGAAGTGAGGGGCTCGGGCAAGTACTCTTTGTGGGCTTGCTCCGGATCGCCTCCACCGTCACCTCCGTTGGTGCGGGTGAATCCGGGGGGACTGCATGGTCCATCGACCATCAGAACCTCTGCCGCCGGGTCACTGCTATCGCATTCGGACGCAGTCATGGAGCCAGCCGAACAGTGCCAGAGAGATTCGCTGGCTCGACGCCGCGACTTGGTATGTGGCAGACTGGCGGGCCATCACATGCCTCACCCACCGCTGAAGCCTCGACCGACCGGAACGCTTGCGCCGGTGGGAGACTAGGAGCAAAGATGGCACAGGAGCCGACCCATACTGGGTCGACGATTGCCGCAGGAGGGCGCCGCGGACACACGCGCGAAAGTGCGTCGCCCCGCGGACGGCGAGCGCGTCCACGTCGAGTGGAGCCTCCTGAAGCCAAGCGGAGTCGTCGGCGACGAACATGAGCGCACCGAGACGGATCTCGTGGCCGCCAACCAGAACTCCACTTGAAACCATGATGTAGGAGATCGAAAGAATCCCAACTTCTCCAACAAATCGCTAGAACACCAGCCCCACGGTGGGCGCCAACTTTCGTGGTTCTAAGTCTGACAGTAGAATGGGGGGTAGGTATGGAGAGGCAAGTTCCTAGCTATGGAGTAGTTGTATAAGCAAGGGATTTACGAGTTCAGGCCCTTCTCGGAGGAAGTAATAGCCCTACATCCGGAGCCCGGAGGCGGTCGACTGCATTATATGCGTATGTGTTACAGGGGTGCGAACCCTTCTACCTGTGGAGGGGGGTGGCTTATATAGAGTGCGCCAGGACCCCAGCCAGCCCACGTAGTAGAGGGTTTAAGGTGTAGTTAAGGCTAGGCGTTCATCGGTAACGCCTTACATAAAGTGTCATTAAGATCATAAAGACTATTTAACTACGCACCATTTGGGCACCGAGTGGCTCTTGGACTCTGGTGGTCGAGTGGGTCTTCATGGTCGAAAGTGTCTTTGAATCATCGAGTGGAAACCTACCAGGTCGACTGGAAGGCCGCTTCTCTTGCGAGTGTCCTTGTGGAGGGTACCTTTGGGCAGGTCTATGGCCCTACCCCAGGTACATGACTTCATCAGTCAGCGCCGCTCCAAAGAATCGGTGCCGCATTCATGCCCGGGTAGAGCGGACGCGACCTCTCACTGGCGCAAGAGTGATGGTTGCCTCGTCTGTCCAACTTACTGCTGGGTCTATGTGATTTGACGGCTCATTGATCTTTATTACTGAGGTGGTAGGACTGCTGGATGTCCCACGCTTTTGGCGAAAGGAGGTACTATTACAAGATTACAATTTTCTCCATTCTTACAGCGGAGGCGCGGTAAGAGCAAAGTGAAAACACGCAGGCTCAGTGATTACATGGCCCACCTCACACTATCACCGTGCGACACCTAACTCTTTACATAGTACTCCCTCCGTTCCTAAATATTACTAGATGAGTCTCCGCGCGTTGCTGCGGAACAACGGTATATCTCTCTGCGCAAAATTATCGATTTCATAGAACTAAAAAAACACTATAACCGCATGACAAATGTGGTAGCCAAACTAAATAAACTCCCATCATCATTTAGATCATCCCACGTAAGGAAAAAAGATCAGCCAACTCCTATTGCATAATGGGATTATATTTTTCTTTTTGACATGTTAATGGGACTTAAAAGCTCACTTACATGCATGCTACCGGCGCATGCTTGCATGCGAACATGTTGATGTGATTTAAAACCCACTCACATGCATGTGCCACGCTATTTCTGCATGCTTGCATGTGGCTTAGCGCTGAGCCTCTCAACGCCTAGATCATTTGCTATTATGGACTGATTTACTTCATCTAACGGCTACATCAATTTTGATGATGTGGCTCAAGGAGAGGATAGAGAATTCCTAGTAGTGGGGGCTAGCTATTACTAGTAGATAAGTCTTTGTAGAGATTCCACTACATACGGAACAAAATGAATGAATCTACACTTAAAATGCATCTATATACATCCGCATGTGGTTCATGGTGAAATCTCTACAAAGACTTATATTTAGGAACGGAGGAAGTACTAGTATAGTACGTCTTGTAATTTATCGCCAAGATAAATTTGTACAATGCTATGAAGCTTCCAGCTTCTGTTACATGTATCTTGCGTCCAAGGTTGCCCATTGCAACATTTCATCAAATACAAAGGAGACTAACATGCATGCTATTGCATCTCAATGATTGAGAAAGCATAGCAAATATGTACTCCCTCCGTTCCAAAATAAGTGTCTCAACTTTGTGCAAACTTTAGTACAAAGTTGTACTACTACTAAAGCTGACACTTACTTTGGAACAAAGGCAGCTAAAGAAAAAAACGATCCATGCAGTCCCTAGCCCTTGAACCGTGAACCCTGACCAGGCTTCAATTTGTTGGCAACGTTCGAGCTTCCTAATAAATGAAGTTTGCAACCTTTTGATCATCGGATCATTTTGTGCAGTTTCACCAAAATCGAGATGAGCATCCCTGTGGCAAAGAAATTGAAGAAGCATGATTAGAATAAGATTACTGATACTGGTTGATGAGACATAAACTCATCACAAATACAGTACGTAGTAGAAGCCAGTAGAGGTATGTGCGGGGCAAAGAAGTAGAGAAATATCCACAGGGAGTGATGTGGGCAGCTGGAGCAGTTGTGCAAGCCGGATGTAAAGGGAGTTGTACCTGAGGGACGTAGCTCAACCTTGAGGAGGGCAGCGGGAGGCGGCAACTGCCCACGTCGCGGCAGTGAGCAATGGACGAAGTCAACCTCACCGGCTTTGTGAGAGAGAACGGCGGGGACCCCTGATCGGGACGTGCTGACAGTGGGTTTTCGCCGTCGGCGACGGCCACCCCATCTACACTAAGCATCCACCCCTTCCCCAAGCGGACATGATCCGCTGAGATGTTAGAGATGTGGCCACAGTCGTTTTGTGCAAGAGAGTGTGAAGAGAGCAACCCCAGCAAGCAACCGTCTAGGCTGGCCCGTCCGGACTATGTATATAGTGGAGCGGTTTCCTTTTCTCTCCATATGAACCTATCATATTGTGTACGTGCCACTGAAGAAAAAAAACTTTATTTATAAATGACGCGGCACCTACTACTCGTTCTCCTATAACTATGCGCTTGGCATCTCCAAAATATTAACCTTGCGATTGGCTCTTCGCCTCTTCGGGAAGTCGAGCAATAATGGTAGTGCAGTATATATCGTTCTGGCTATATGAGACCGAATGAATTGCTGCACGTCCACCACGTGGGCGAGGGTCGAAGGGCGAGGGAGAGTGTTACATATGGAGCAAAATGAGTGAATCTACACTCTAAAATACGTCTATATACATCAGTGTTTGGAGTATGTACTAGTAGTTCATATTGAAATCTACTAAAGGACATATATATCCCAAACAATATGATATAATCTCTATAACCAAGGTAGTAGGGACGAGGAGTAAATGGAGGGAGTAGTAAATTTTCTCCTCGTCTCATGAGCCACCGCAGCCAAGATGGGCGAGGGAGCGGGCGTAAGGCGGAGCAAGCTTCACCTCATCCTCATGAGCCACCGCGCCTGTATGGGAGACGGCATACTAAGCAAGCTTCTCCTCGTTCTGCGAGTTGATGGGCACATCAAAAGTACTTCAATGTATAGAGCCTTGCCTCTAAGGTAGGCCCCACATGGTTTGCCTCTTTTTTTTAACATAACACGTCAAGTCGCAATTTGTTTGTTCACCCGTGGTAGACGATCCTCCCTCCACCAAGTGGACAACCAAGACATCGTGCCAAATTACCACGTGGGCTGCCTTTTTCAGACAGAAATGAGCTCCACCGTGTACCCAGCTGGTGTGGTTGGGAAAGAGACGGAGTACGTGCGCCTGCAGCATACACCTCTTCTCTTCAGGCACGCCCCACGTGGGTGTGTGTGAGAGATAAAACCGCGTGCGTGTGTGTTTTTTTTGGGGGGGGGGTGGGGGTGGTGTGGGGGTTGATTTCGTGAATTATTTGTGGGAATATATGTCAATGACATCTCAACAAAAATTGCATGCAATGTGTGTGAAATGGAGGCCTATCCATATCATACATAGAGGGTCGGGCAATCCACGAGAAGAGAGGGAGGGGTCATAGCTATCGATAGAGTCGAAGAGAGAATCAAGTGGGTGGGTGCGAGATCGATGAAGAGGCATCGAAATTGTGTGTGTGTGCAAGTCAAAGATATAGGGCGACTGGCCTACCGGAACGTTAGAGGGCACATGTCAAGTTTGTGTGTGGCAGGGAGACATGACTAGAGCGCTTGATGTATCGGTGTGTGTGGGGGGGAGGGGTGGGGGGAGGGGTAGGCAGAGGCCTAACTATAGAGGTAGAACGAATCGTGTATGTGTTGAGAAGGAGAGACCCAACTATGTCTTGAGGGAGATCGGTCGACATCCATACATAACTGAAGGACGGGAAATATGATGGGACAGAGAGAGAGAGATGAGAGAGAGAGAGGGAGGGAGAGGGAGGGAGAGGGGTACAGCGTTGGATGGGTGATGGAGTTGCTTCTCGAAGATGGTGGGAGAGGCCTACTAGACAAACTGTGGGTGGAACTGCAATGTTATCAATAAGAGTAGGGATGTGTTTCTGTGTGTGCCTGTGCGTGATAGATCTGTCGGGACGCATGCATGGATGATGAAGGGGGACCATGTGTTTGGTAAGCAAACCTAACTAGATCGGTAGATCAATTGTTGTTTGTCGAAGGAAGGGAGAGACACAACTAATGAGGTAGATCGATTGACGTGTGGGTAAAAACGAGTTATAAGGACCTAGCTAGCTATATGTATAGGGAGAGATCGGTCGGTGTACGTCCATTTGTTAGAGGCAAATAAATCCCAGCGAGACGGATAGACAGAGAGAATGGAGCTAGGAGGTGGTGCGAGAGGCCCAACTACTAGCTAGATAGGGGGAGGAGTGTGCGGTTGTGAGATCGATGAAAAGAGGGGCGAGAGTTTACACGTGTGTCTGACCGTATGAGAGACACGAGGCAAGGACACATAAAGGAGGAGATTAAAGGTGTGTGTGTATGTTGTAGGTAGGCATCGCTGGAGAGGTTTATCGATCGGTGTGTGTCGAAAAGGATTTGTGGAGACTCTGGGAGAGCGACCTAAAGAAAAAAATGAATATGCCCGGTGGATAGAATGCCGACGGAGGGGGAGGGCGAGGAGGGCGTGTGCATGCACAAGAGAAAGTTAGTGGTATCTACAAAGGTTAGAGGATTGTGTGGGTGTAAGAGACTAACAAAGATCATAATTTGATATGAAAGCGGATTCATATATTTGAATAGGAGATCATAGTGTTTTAAATATTGCATGCATGAATATAGCGGTGATACACGTGTTGTGCACATGTTATACCATAATGTGATAATGCATGGCGTTTGCAACTCACAGCTAAATGCCGAACAATCTAAACCATACTATACATCAAACATTCTCACATTTTATTTGAATTTGTGATAATGTGTATGCGTTTGCAGCTTACAACTAAATATCGAACAATCTAAACAATACTATAGATCGAACATTCTCACATTTTATTTGAATTTGTGGTAACGTGTGGTGTTTGCAACTCACATCTAAATACTTGTAGGCGTAGGGGGCGGGCCACCATACATAATGTGATAAACACATTATACATATGAGACATGGTTTAGATTATGAAGATCTAGCTAGAGCTAGAAATGTAATGTGATTTGAAATCAAAATAAAGTGGATTCAAAAAATCTAGTTCGAGTTCATATAGTACACATAGTTCATATGTAACTCGAGACTAATCATGTGGTGTGATGTGAAGATAATACACAAACGATGGTTTAACTTGACAATAATGATGATTGTACATCTTATTAAAACAGAGAAACGAATTCAAATGCTTTGACTTCACAACAATCATTACTGTAGATCTTATTCAAATAGAGAAACGAATTCAAATTTAGTTCATATTGAAGCGGTAGTATATATGTTTGGAATGTACTAAAACGCTCATTTCAGTAGTAGGTTGCATGCATTATACACGTAGCGAAATATTTTAATTGAACATAACATGAATTCAAAGTTTTGAATGACATTTGTAGTGCGCATTGATTTGGTACAATACACGTTAGGCTTGTCCGGAAATTTCAACCCGCGCCTTGTTAGCCCGAAATATTTAAGATATATCTTTGTCTCGTTGTGCTCCGACAACTCCATCCATCTCAACCCGCGCCTTGCTATTCCAAAATTACAACACGCGCGAAAACTCCCACCTCCTGTGAAATCCTGACACACGAAATGCCCGTGGTACCCCTGAACCGAAAGAACCGCCTCAAATCGGTGGGGGTACTTTCGTAACTTACCCCACATTTCGCACAAAGCGCTGCCTCTAAGCCATGGTTCCCCACCGCCATCCCATCCGCCCCACCCATTCAGACACCGAGGCCGCGAAAACCCGCGACGAAACCCCACACCCTGCTCCATCCGCCACCCAGCCGGAGCCTCTTCCCCGACGACGTTGTCCACAGCAACACCTCGACGTCCCTCATCCACCGTACCGGATGAGGATCCGTCGTCGATCTCATCGTCCTGCCGGTTCAGCCACCCCGTCCTCCACCTCCAAGGAGCTGCCCCGACGTTCCCTCGTCTTTCGCGCCACCTCCATTCCCACACCGCCATCTTCACCTGCACCACCGGAAGAGCATCATCATCACCGTTTCCTCGGATGAAGTTGCGGCCTAATCAGCGCCACCAAAGAGGTTGTACACTAATCGCCGCATTTTCTTCCTGATTCGATCTCACGGTCCTGCCGGCGCTCGGTCCCGAGCCGACACGGCGCGGCTCCATCCACGACGGCATCACCGGCCACTTCCTCCATGGTGTCGCTCCCTCGGCGGCGACGTCCACATCAGTAGGAGCTGCTGCTGCTTTAGCTCTCGCTCGCGTTGCTGCTCTGCTCTTGCTCTCGCTTCCCTGCCTGGTCTGCTCTTGCTATTGCTCTTGATCGTGCTGCTGCTGTCGCTCTTGCTGTTGCTTGGGATGCTGCTCCGATTTAGCTACACTTCAGTCGACTGAATCGACTTTTGGGTCAGTCGATTTTCAGGGGGTGGGGGGGGGGCCTCGCCGGTGTGAAGGAAGAACCAGCCGCAGCGGGGAGGGAAGCTCGGCGGAGAGGTACCCCACTATCTATCTTAGGGTTCAGGATGGGGGCAGTGGTCGCAGGCGGTGGCAGGGCGTTGGCGGGGTGGGGGTGGCGTGGGGATCGCCGGAGAAAAAGCTCGGCATGGGGGGGGCCTAGAGGGATGGCCGGGGCGGCGGCGGACCGATGATGGGGAGTGTTTTGGGCGGGATGGGCGACCGCCGTCATGACGGCGAGGGGTCATTGGCCGTTGGTGGTCAAGTGCTCGGGGGTGGAGGTTGAAGACGAACCGCATGCCCTTGATTTCGTATCCAACGGCTGCAAAATCGATTGAGCAGAGATGAAAAAGTCAGTCAACCGACGTGTAGCCTCACCTTGCTAGTGCGTTCAGTTTCGATAGCAAAATTCAACTTTGACAGCAAAATTCAGTTTCGACAGTTTAGTTTCAACAGTTAAGTTTAGTTTTGACAGTTAAGTTCAGTTTCGACAGTTAAGTTCAGAGATGAGCGGCTGATGTATTTTACATCTAGCACTTTGTGGTTATGTATTGTACGTCATGTATTGGAGATGCTATTAGAATTCCACTCAGGTTAACGTTGTTCGTTGTCTCTCTTGTCCTTCTTCAGCCTCGGCGTCGTACAACTCACTGGAGCTGCTCCAACGACGAAACCCTCCATCACAGCGGAGCAATAGCTCGGGCTCCATCTCCAGACGCCTAAGATATTCTTCCCCTCCTCCGGCAGCAAAGTCAACCGGAGCATCCTCACCGGCCAACCCAATCTCGCTGAGATCGACATGGCTTCACCAAAGAGGTTGTACACTTGTTGCATCTCTTTTTTACTCTACATGTTATATATATTGTCCACTGAGCACATGGATTTGTTCCTTTAGTGTCTCCTTGAAAGAAAAAACATAGGAATTTTAATTTTCACTTGTCCTCCTTTTCAAATTCCTATTCATGAAGCACAAGACTAAGAGATAGTAGCATAATAGCATTATAACCGTACATTTTCTTGTGGTTTGACTTAATCTCACCATGCTTCTTTGCATCCTGTGATCTTCCAATTGTTGTGAATCAAACACCCAGTTAGCGTAAATCCTATGTTTTTAAATTCTCTGTTTTGCACGTGCATTCCTATCCTATTCCTGTCTATTTCCTATCCTCGCATTGTTGGAATCCTCCAATTCAAACGAGCCCTCATGTAATTACTTCTCTTACAGATAGTTGTCAAAGAAAACCTTGTGTGGTCTGTCCCGCTCCTGCTGCGCCATCGTCCACCCCAGCTTAGCTGCTCCAACGACAGAAGGGTCCAGCATAGCAGGGATCCTGCCTCCAGAGTGTCTTTCGCCGCCTCAGATCTTCTTCCCCGTCGCTGGCAGCCATGAAAACTGCATTACCATCATCAACCGAGCAGATGACCTCGAGGACTACACGGGTCCGCAAGAGAGGTCGCACTCTTTCGTGGTTCCGCCACGTTATGCATCGCTTAATATTACATGCTACTTTATCGTCTGTTCACCGATTAGATTACGAGTCGACTCCAAACTAATGGTCAAACTTGAGTTTTTAAATGGTTGTGGGGTACATATCGTGGCCGCTATCAATAGTATCTATCTACTATCCGTTAATCTCCGGTGTCTACTATGAGTTTCATGTTGTGTGGGAAACAAACAGTAAAGAAGCCATTATCTGTATTTTTTAACTTAAGCCATTATCTGCCTGCTATTATTGGTTTTGGGTCTATCCACAGGTTGCTACCATCACTCTGGATTTCTGCATGCATTCCTTACATAATCTCACTATGTTTTATTCCTATGCATGACAGTTATTGTAAACAATGGAACTGAACATGTAGAGCAAAAGAGACGAGCCTTGCGTGGCAATAAAATTTCATGCGCACGCCGCTCCATGGTAGGCGCAAAGGCAGCCCCCTCCACGCATTTCGGATTGTAATCGAGAGGAAGATATCTGCTACGAGGGGATTCGTAGGAGAAGACAACTCCTATTTACCCCTTAGGTCTTTGCTCTAACTTGGCATGCTGATGTTGGTTATATCATGCATATGGTGTCTTGCATTGCTTACTTTATACATCAAGTATGTCATCTGCTTAGTTTAGAAATCCTTTGTGCGAATGCCATCTGTTTAGCTTATTCATCGTTTATGTGAATTATGCAACGCCATCTTGTTTAGCCAGGCATCATATATGTGAATTTTGCAACGCCATCCTGCTTAGCCACCATCTTATATGTAAATTATATCAGGCCATCCTTTTTCCGTTACATATTACATTTGTCAACAATGTTAGTACATTCAACTGCTCTTCGTGTGCATCAGCCATTTGACACGGTGATGGCAAATTCGGAGTGAAAACAAGGTCTTCAGAGCAGACTATGCTATCTCGACAAAGCGCATATCTCGCTGGTTACGGATAGCTCCTCGGAGGAGGATTCGAGACAGATGACCAGTCCTATCCCCGAGGTGTATGCTCTAATTTGGCGTGGTTATGTTGCTCATATCGTGCATATGGTGTCTCGCATTGCTATGTCATTTGATTAGTTTAGACATGCTTTGTGTGAATGCCACCTATTCAAAGGTGTCTAATTACCATATATGTGAATTATGCATTGCCATCTTGTTGCAAGACATTATATATGTGAATTATACAATGCTATCTTGTTGCAAAGGCATTATATATGTGAATTATGCAATGTCATGCTGTTTAGCCAATCATCATGTATGTGAATTATATCATGCTATCATTTTTGTATTACGTGTTCCATTTGTCGGCCGTTTGTATATTCAACTACTCTTCCTGTGCATCAGCCATTTGAAGCGGTGATGGAAGTATCTGAGTGAAAACAAGGTATTGAGCAAACAATGCTACTACCTGAAGCGTACATCTTGCCGTTACAGAGAGCTCCTCGGAGGAGGATTCGTAGACTGATGACCAGTCCTATTTCCCCCCTGAGGTCTATGCTCAAACTTGGCAGGGTTATATTACCCATGTCATGCATGTTGTCTTGCATTGCTTAGTTTTTACATCATATATGGATTGCCATCTCCTTACTTGCTTACTATATAAATCATATATTTGAATTATATCATGCCATCATGTTTACATAGTGCATACACATCATCTATCTGAATTATGGCATGGCAACCCATTTAATAAAGACATCATATAGTTATATCATCTCATCCTGTTTAGTGTTTACAGTCATCATATTTTGAATTATGGCATTCTATCCGTGAATGTATGTGAATTATGGCATGCCAACCTATTTAATAAACACATTATATAGTTATGTCATGTCATCCTGTTTACATAGTCTCATATTTTGAACTATATCTTTCCATCTTTTTAGTTAGCCATCATAATGTGAAATTGTGTCATGCTATCCTGTTTAGTTAGCCATCATATATGTGAAATTGTGTCATGCTATCCTGTTTGGTTAGACAACATAAATATGAATTATTTCATGCCCTCTTTTATTCCCCACTATCCATTGCACCTGTCTATCATACAATGTCTATACTTTCAATTACTTTTCTTGTTTATCAGCCATTTGAATTGGAGAGCGTGATGGCAGTATCTAAGGGAGTAACAACACGATCTTCAGAAAAGATAGTGCTACCAGTTGATGCAGATAGAACCACGGTTGTACTTGCCCAAGGACCAGATCCACCACACATAACCCAGACTCTCGCAGATTGTACCCCTACCCAGTTGGACAGAGAACCAGCTACACCCCTTCTAACCCCAACCCCGGCAGATAGTAACCCAGTTCCAGTTGACACAGCACCGTCTCCACCACAGAGCACCCAAACACGAGCAGTTAGTAAGGGAACTGCAGTGCTCAAAGCACGAGGACCACTACTCCGAATCCCAACTCAACGCTTGAAGGATAAGAAGATTTGTTCTCAGGTCAGGTTCTGTAGCTATGGTTCATACTCCTTTGCTCTTGCATTACCATATTTACTCATACCAACTATTTTCAAATTTTAAGGATGGAATTGAAACTCCAATGGCGCAACAGGTATGTTTTAAACCTGTTTCTTTAACTGGTTTGCTGTTGTAACCTGCTCTATGTTGATTTTAGTTTCAATTGAATAAATAGTTATGTTCTCATGTCATGCACATTACAAGTGTTATTATTTCTCTATAGTTACCCACACTTATATTCTGTCTATTCTACTTTGTCTTGAACAAATATTATTTGAACTGTGTCTCTATCTTGATTTGGCAACAAAAACTAGAATGATATAGACCATAAAGTGACCATGGTACATAGATATATCTTTGTTTCATGTTGTTATCCTGTCCACTTTACTACTGAACTCATTTACCAAAATGAGTTTCATATACAACATGGTAAACATGTGATGTGCCTGCTTGTTTATCTTTTAGAATGCGGACAAAATATTGGAGAACAGTACCGCGTTATCCAATGGTAAAGGAAGTAATGCAAATAAGGTTCAATAGTGAGACATCCCTGTTGGTCTCCAAGAAAGCTGATAAAAACTATCTTGACGACAATGAGGGAACACAAAAGTCCTGTCTTGATGTAGTGTTCGAAAGTTATCGGCCACTCTACCGGGCACAAGCTCTTGAACTCGCTGCTGAATCAGTTTGTCTTCTTGAGTCTCAACTTCAAGTTGAAAGACATCGGTTAGATGTGTCATGACAGAAGTCAAGGACCGAGGAAGTCCTCTGAAATTCAGATGCATATTTTCTCGTGCAACAAATGTTACTGGAGGATTTAAGCGCCAAACAAGAGAAAGTTAATAAGCTTGCTAAGCATCTTGCCAGCATTATGGGTACCCACGATATTGTTTCTTGAGATCTTCTAAAGTGGTTTCAGTTATGGATTTGTTTTGCTGCGACGTTTATTTGCGCTGGTCGCCAACTTTGACAACCAGTGTATATGATATGCTGCTTTGTTCCCTATATTTGCACTGGTGGCGAACTTTGATGCCCAGTGGATGTAATATGTGTAATAGCCGTGATAACCTAGCGTTAGTTGCTTGATTATTTATTTCCTTATTGTCTTGTTTATTTGTTTGCTTGTAGTCACTGCAGTTCTTTTTCCGCGGTTAGCTAGTGGCTGCAATAACCTATTTTTTGAAACTAGGCCACAATAACCATGGGCTAATATTTAGTGTAGTGACCTTTGGGCCTCCCTCTTGGCCGTAGAAGCGATGGGCCTTCTATGGGTCAGAGAAATAATGGGCCTTCTACGGGTCAGTAGAAACAATGGGCCTTCAAGGGCCATATCATCAATGGGCCTTATACGGGTCAGATGATCGATTGGCAAACATGGGCCAAATAGACCGCATTATGGCCGTAAACGGGCTAGAGTTGGAATCATCCGTTCATGGGCCGACCATAACGGGCCATCGTTAATAGGTCGTATTTGATGACGCTATGAAAACGGCCCAACGTATTAACGGACCACAAATGGGCCGACTGTAACCACGGGCTGAATTTGGCCCACAAGTAGAAAATAGCGATAATGGTCGTAAGTAAGCGAATCTTTGAAATGAGCCCAAGAATAAACGGGCTCGAGAAGGCCGAAGATAACATGGGCTGGAAACGGCCCAACGGAATAACGGGCCGTTAATGGGTATAAAGTGATACACTATTCATTACGGGCCAGTTGCACCACGGGCCGTTAATGGGTGTAAAGTGATACACTGTTCATTACGGGTCAGTTTCACCACGGGCCGTTAATAGGCCATGAGTTACATAAGGCCTCATATGGGCCGAAAGACGTCATGGGCCATACATGCACCACAAGTGAAAATGGGCTGGAATCATATTGGATGGCCCAGATGACGCTACTGGGCCTAATTCGGATAGGGCGTAACGGGCCTAGTGTTAGCGGGCTGTAAATGTGCTATATGCGAACACGCCGTTAACAGGCTTTCCATGGGCCGGCCCGCCACCTTTTGACCAAGTCAAACGGGCCGTCCTTTTCACAGGAATGGGCCTCTGTTGGGCCGTGCCACGTGTCGACGTATCATAGGTGTCTTCCGTCCAATGAGTGGATGACATCTGTCCCAACGATGAGCCGACACGTGTTTCCTCCAGCCAATGATGATTTTACACATGGAAAATCCCCATTGGTCGGGGCTGTTAATGAGTTATCGGATCCAAAACCCGACCCGATAGCTTAACGGCGTTCTGTTACGGCGGATGCCACATGTCGGTCACCCTTGACGAAAAGCACTTCATGACGCGATTTATCATCATGGAAGTGGACACTTGGTGATGATAATTTTGGTAATGTCATGGAACACTTCTACGACAGCACAAGTATGACTATCTTGATTTTGTCATAAAATCGTCATGGATGTACATGCATGAAAAAAAACGCGACCTACTGTGACAAACACGTATCATCACAGAAGTGTATTATTTTTGTAGTGAGCAGATGCAGACGTTATGAACGTTTGACAAGCTCAGTATGATGACTACTTGATAGTTTAGTGCACCATGCTTTACGGCTTAGAACCGGGACTTCAAAAATGTTTTGAACGCCACGGAACATATGAGATGTTCCAAGAGCTGAAATTTGTATTTCAAACTCATGCCCGAGTCGAGAGGTATGAGACCCCTGACAAGTATTCTGCCTACAAGATGGAGGAGAATAGCTCAACCAGTGAGCATGTATTCAGAATGTATGAGTAATACAATCGCTTGAATCAAGTGGGAGTTAATATTCGAGATAAGATAGTGACAGAAGTTCTCTAGTCACTATCACCAAGTTACTAGAACTTTGTGATGAACTATAATATGCAGGGTATGACAAAAACGATTCCCCGAGCTCTTCGCGATGCTAAAATCGGTGAAGATAGAAATCAAGAAAAGAATCAAGTGTTGATGGTTGACAAGACCACTAGTTTTAAGTAAAAGGGCAAGGGAAAGAAAGGGAACTTCAATAAGAATGGCAAGCAAGTTGCCACTCCCATGAAGATGCCCAAAGCTAGACCCAAGCCTGAACCGAGTGCTTCTACTACAAAGGAAATGATCAGTGAAAGTGGAACTGCCCTAGATACTTGGCGGATAAGAAGGATGGCAAAGTGAACAAAGGTATATTTGATATACATGTTATTGATGTGTAATTTACTAGTGTTTATAGCAACCCCTCGGTATTTGATACTGGTTCAGTTGCTAAGAGTAGTAACTCGAAACGGGAGTTGCAAAATAAACAAAGTCTAGTTGAGGGCGAGGTGATGATGTCTGTTGGAAGTGATTCCAAGGTTGATAAGATCACCATCGCACACTCCCTTTTTCCTTCGGGATTAGTATTGGAACTAAATAAATGTTATTTGGTGTTTGCGTTGAGCATAAATATGATTAGATCATGTTTATTGCGATACGGTTATTCATTTAAATCAAAGAATAATTGTTGTTTTGTTTACATGAATAAAACCTTCTATGGTATTACATCTAATGGAAATGGTTTACCGAATCTCGATCATAGTGATACACATAATATTGATGCCAAAAGATGCAAAGTTAATAATGATGGTGCAACTTATTTGTGGCACTGTCGTTTAGGTCATATTGGTATAAAGCGCATGAAGAAACTCCATACTGATGGGCTTTGGAAATCACTTGATTATGAGTCACTTGAAGCTTGCGAACCATGCCTCATGGGCAAGATGACTAAGACCCCTTTCTGCGAAACAATGGAGCGAGCCACTGACTTATTGGAAATAATACATACAGATGTATGCAGTCCAATGAGTGTTGAGGCTCGTGGCGGGTATCGTTATTTTCTGACCTTCACATATGATTTGAGAAGATATGGGTATATCTACTTAATGAAACACAAGTCTGAAACATTTGAAAAGTTCAAAGAATTTCAGAGTGAAGTTAAGAAGCGTCGTAAGAAGAAAATAAAGTTTCTACTCTAATCGCGGAGGCAAATATTTGAGTTACAAGTTTGGCTTCATTTGAAACAATGTTGAATAGTTTCACAAGTCACGCCACCTGGAACACCACAGCGTAATGGTGTGTCTGAATGTCGTAACCATACTTTATTAGATATGGTGCGATCTATGATATCTCTTACCGATTTACCACTATCCTTTTGGGGTTATGCATTAGAGACAGCTGCATTCACGTTAAATAGGCACCGTCTAAAATTCCGTTGAGACGACACCATATGAACTGTGGTTTAGCAAGAAACCTAAGCTGTCGTTTCTTAAAGTTTGGGGTGGCGATGCTTATGTGAAAAAGTTTCAACCTGATAAGCTCGAACCCAAATGGATGAAGTGCATCTTCATAGGATACCCAAAATAAACTGTTGGGTACACCTTCTATCATAGATCCGAAGGCAAAATCTTTGTTGCTAAGAGTGGATCCTTTCCAGAGAAGGAGTTTCTCTCGAAAGAAGTGAGTGGGAGGAAAGTAGAACTTGATGAGGTAATTGTACCTTCTCTCGAATTGGAAAGTAGCTCATCACTGAAATCAGTTCCAGTGATGCCTACACCAATTAGTGAGGAAGTGAATGATGATGATCATGAAACTTCACATCAAGTTACTACCGAACCTCATAGGTCAACCAGAGTACGATCCGCACCAGAGTGGTACGGTAATCCTGTTTTGGAAGTCATGTTAATAGACCATGATGAACCTATGAACTATGAGGAAGCAATGATGAGCCCAGATTCCGCAAAATGGTTTGAGGCCATGAAATCTGAGATGGGATCCATAGTATGGACTTTGGTGGACTTGCCCAATGATCGGCAAGCCATTGAGAATAAATGGATCTTCAAGAGGAAGACGGACGCTGATAGTAGTGTTACTATCTACAAAGCTTGAATTGTCGAAAAACAATTTTTGACAAGTTCAAGGTGTTGACTACGATGAGATTTTCTCACTCGTGGTGATGCTTAAGTCTGTCAGAGTCATGTTAGCAATTGCCATATTTTATGAAATCTGGCAAATGGATGACAAAACTACATTCCTTAATGGTTTTCTTAAACAAGAGTTGTATATCATTCAACAAGAAGGTTTTGTCAATCCTAAAGGTGCTAACAAAGTGTGCAAGCTCCAGCGATCCATCTATGACTGGTGCAAGCATCTCGGAGTTAGAATATATGCTTTGATGAGTTGATCAAAGTACATATTATTATACAGACTTGCAGTGAACCCTGTATTTACAAGACAGTGATTGGGAGCACTACAACCTTTCTGATAAGTATATATGAATGACATATTGTTCATAGGAAATGATGTAGAATTTTTTGAAAGCATAAAGGAGTGTTTGAAAGGAGTTTTTCAAAGAAAGACCTCGGTGAAGTTGCTTCCATATTGGGCATCAAGATCTATAGAGATAGATCAAGATGCTTGATAAGATTTTTCAATGAGTACATACCTTGACAAGATTTTTGAAGTAGTTCAAAATGGAACAGTCAAAGAAGGAGTTCTTGTCTGTATTGCAAGGTGTAAAGTTGACTAAGACTCAAAACACAACCACGCCAGAAAATAGAAAGAGAATGAATGTCATTCCCTATGCCTCAGCCTTAGGTTCTATAAAGTATGCTATGCTGTGTACCAAACCTATTGTGTACCTTGCCATGAGTTTGGAAAGGGGGTACGATATTGATACAGGAGTTGATCACTTGACAGTGGTCAAAATTATCCTTAGAAGACTAAGGAGATATTTCTCGGTTATGGAGGTGATAAATAGTTCATCGTAAAGAGTTACGCCGATGCAAGTTTCACACCGATCCGGATGACTTGAGTCTCAATATGGATACATATTGAAAATGGGATCAATTAGCTAGAGTAGCTCCATGCAGAGCATTGTAGACATAGAAAATTTGCAAAATACATACGGCTCCGAATATGACAGACCCATTGACTAATATTCTCTCACAAGCAAAACATGATCACACCTTAGTACTCTTTGGGTGTTAATCACATAGCAATGTGAACTAGATTATTGACTCCAGTAAAACCCTTTGGGTATTAGTCACATGGCGATGTGAACTAATCACATAGTGATGTGAACTATTGGTGTTAAATCGCATGGCGATGTGAACTAGATTATTGACTCTAGTGCAAGTGGGAGATCAAGGAAATATGCCCTAGAGGCAATAATAAAGTTGTTATTTATATTTCCTTATATCATGATAAACGTTTATTATTCATGCTAGAATTGTATTAACCAGAAACTTAGTACATGTGTGAATACATAGACAAAATAGAGTGTCCCTAGTATGCCTCTACTTGGCTAGCTCGTTAATCAAAGATGGTTATGTTTCCTGACCATAGACATGTGTTGTCATTTGATGAACGGGATCACATAATTAGAGAATGATGTGATGGACAAGACCCATCCGTTAGCTTAGCATTATGATCCTTAAGTTTTATTGCTATTGCTTTCTTCATGACTTATACATGTTCCTCTAACTATGAGATTCTGCACTCCCGAATACCGGAGGAACACTTAGTGTGCTATCAAACGGCACAACGTAACTGGGTGATTATAAAGATGCTCTACAGGTGTGTTCGATGGTGTTTGTTGAGTTGGCATAGATCAAGATTAGGATTTGTCACTCCGATTGTCAGAGAGGTATCTATGGGACCTCTCGGTAATGCACATCACTATAAGCCTTGCAAGCAATGTGACTAATGAGTTAGTTGCAGGATGATGCATTACGAAACGAGTAAAGAGACTTGCCGGTAAAGAGATTGAACTAGGTATGATAATACCGACGATCGAATCTCGGGCAAGTAACATACCGATGACAAAGGGAACAACATATGTTGTTATGCGGTTTGACCGATAAATATCTTCATAGAATATGTAGGAGCTAATATGAGCATCTAGGTTCCGCTATTGGTTATTGACTGGAGAGGTGTCTCGGTTATGTCTACATAGTTCTTGAACCCATAGGGTCCGCACGCTTAACGTTCGATGACGATTGGTATTATGAGTTTATGTGATTAAATGTACCAAAGGTTGTTCGGAGCCCCGTATGAGATCACGAACATGACGAGGAGTCTCGAAATGCTCGAGAGGTAAAGATATATATATTGGAAGGCTATATTCAGACATCAGAAAGGTTCTGAGTGATTCTGGTATTTTTCGGAGTACCGGAGAGTTACGGGAATTCCCCGGGGGAAGTAGTGGGCCTTAATGGGCCATACGGGAAAGGAGAGAAGGGCCTCAAGGGGTGGGCTGGTCCGAATTGGACTAGGAGGGGGCGGTGCCCCCTCCTTCCTTCTCCCCTCCTCCTCCTCCTCCTTCCCTTTCTTCTCCTACTTGGACTAGGAAAGGGGGAAACCTACTCCTACTAGGAGTAGGAATCCCCTCCTTAGGCGTGCCCCTTGAGGCCGGCCCTCCTCCTCCTCCCCTCCTATATATACGGGGGAGGGGGCACCCCATAGACACACAAGTTGATATCTTAGCCGTGTGCAGTGCCCCCCTCCACAGATTTCCACCTTGGTCATATTGTCGTAGTGCTTAGGTGAAGCCCTGCGTCAGTAACTTCATCATCACCGTCAACACCTCGTGCTGACGAAACTCTCCCTCGGCCTCAGCTGGATCTAGAGTTCGAGGGATGTCACCGAGCTGAATGTGTGCAGATTGCGGAGGTGCCGTGCGTTTGGTGCTTGATCGGTTGGATCGCGAAGACGTTCGACTACATCAACCGCGTTACTTAACGCTTCCGCTTTCGGTCTACGAGGGTACGTGGACACACTCTCCCCGCTCGTTGCTATGCTTCTCCTAGATAGATCTTGTGTGATCGTCGGAACTTTTATGAAATACGACGTTCCCCAACATATATGGCATCAATTGTAGTTCTTTTCGATAAGTAAGGGTGTCGAACCCAACGAGGAGCAGAAGGAAATGGCAAGTGGTTTTCAGTAAGGTAATGTCTGCAAGTGCTGAAATTGTAAGTAATAGAGTAGTTTGATAGCAAGATAATTTGTAACGAGCAAGTAGTGATAATAGTTACAAAAGTGCAGCAAGGTAGCCCAATCCTTTTGAGGCAAAGGACAGGCCAAAAAAGTCTCTTATAATAGGCAAAGCGTTCTTGAGGGTACACAGGAATTTCATCTTGTCACTTTTATCATGTTGGTTCAATTTGTGTGCGCTACTTTGATAATTTGATATGTGGGTGGACCGGTGCTTAGGTGATGTTCTTACTTGAACAAACCTCCTACTTATGATTAACCCTCTCGCAAGCATCTGCAACTATGAGAAAAGTATTAAGAATAAATTCTAACCATAACATTAAACTTTTGGATCCAATCGGTCCCTTACGGAATTGCACATAAACTAGGGTTTAAGATTCTGTCACTCTCGCAACCCATCATCTAATAACTACTCCACAATGCATTCCCTTAGGCCCAAATATGGTGAAGTGTCATGTAGTCAACGTTCACATGACACCACTAAAGGAATCACAACATACATACTATCAAAATACCGAACAAATATCAAGTTCACTTGATTACTTGCAACATGATTCCTCCCGTGACCTCAATAACAAAAGTAACTACTCACATATGATAATCATGCTCAAGATCAAAGAGGTATTAAATAGCATAATGGATCTTAACATATGATCTTCCACTAAATAAACCATATAGTAATCAACTACAAGATGTAATCAACACTACTAGTCACCCACAAGCACCAATCTATAGTTCCGGTAACAAGATTGAACACAAGAGATGAACTAGGGTTTGAGATGAGATGGTGTTGTTGAAGATACTGATGGATATTGCCCTCCCCAAGATGGGAGAGTTGTTGGTGATGATGATGACGATGATTTCCCCCTCCGAGAGGGAAGTTCCCCCGGCAAAATCGCTCCGTCGGAGGGTAAAAGTGCTCCTGCCTAAGTTTCGTCTCGAGACGGTGGCGCTCCATCCCGAAAGTCCTCTCCTTATTTTGTTTCTAAGTCAAAATGGCCTATATACCATAAGATGGGCACCAGAGGTGGGCCTGGGTGAGCACAACCCACCAGGGCGCGGCTGGGCTCCCTGGTACGCCTAGGTGGGTTGTGCCCACCTGGTGGGGCCCCTTTGTTACTTATTTGCTCCAATATTCCTCAAATATTTCATAAAAAATCTCCATGAAGTTTCAGCTTGTTTGGAGTTGTGCAGAATAGGTAGCCTGACGTAGCTTTTCCTAGTCCAGATTTCCAGCTGCCGGAATTCTCCCTCTTTGTGTGTACCTTGCATATTATGAGAGAAAATGCATTAGAATTACTTCAAAAAGCATTATTATGCATAAAAACATCATAAATAATAGTAGGAAAACATGATGCAAAATGGACGTAACACCCATTCAGCATGATATTTAGGCAAGGCCGGAATAAGAAAGAAGAATCCTATGGAAATAATAATGGGATAAGGTTTGGTCCTATTCAAGGGGATCCTTAAATATCCCATTTCAGAAATCAAATCAATCTGGACTTTTCAAAGATTGGAGCTTCCCTCACGCTTACAACTTGTTTGGTGCTAGTGGTTTAGGAGAACATTCTCGGGATTTGCCATGTCGATCCCTGTTTGCTCTCTCATAAGAGTGGTTCAGTAACCTCCAAGTGTAAGGGTGATGTAACCTAGCAATAAGTATTTCACTCGATTGAGATCCGAGGTTTACCGTCAAACTAGTAGGAATTTGTTCTACAGCTACTAATGATATGTACCTGCACACCAAACACAGAACAATATTGCCCCCAACGATTCAAGAAAGTTGTCAAGCTTCTTGTCCTGCTAGTGACAAGGGTATGTATGGTATGGTAGGAATTGATAATAGATAAAACAGTAAATAGAGTACATGAAAGAAAGTAAATTATAACATCAATTGCAATTAAAGGGAAATAGACCTGGGGCCATAGCATCACTAGAGGCTTCTCTCCAAGCAAATAAATATGTTGTGGTGAAAAAGTTATAGTTGGGCGGTGATTAAATTGCAGTATTTATATTTATGACTAAGATTATTTATGCCAAAATATTGTATAGGAATTAGATATGTGATTAGACCGTTATTCAACTGCATCTACAACTAATATTTCTCCTAAACACCGCTATCTGAATGCATCTGGAGCATAGTTTTGATTACCAAGAAAAAATCAACGAGAAAGAAAAAAGTTTTAAGATAAACATAGGGGCTGAGATTTTTGGAAGGAACTCAACTCCATAGAACTGAATTTGATTGCCTTGATAGTACCTACTGATAGAGTTTATTTAGAGGAATGAATATTTGAGGTAATCGAGGTTATGCCAAAGTTTGTCCGCAATTTAATATCATGGCACTTCAACTTCTCTCTAGTTCCATGTCCCGTCACTATATGCGGCTTTATGCGTGTAAATGTGACTCCTTCACTGCTCTTGATCTAGACCTAAAATTTCTTGGCCTTCTGTTGAGTGGTGTGTATGTGGTAAATCCGAACACTAATGGTTATGCTCGAAAGAGACAAACTATTGATCCATAGTGTACAAAATTAAGCCACAAGAGGAAACGCAACTGCGTACAACAGTTTTTGGCATAACCCCATCACCAAATATTTTTTGACAGTGAACCCCGTCACCTAATATTGAAATTCTGATGGACAATGATTGAAGGAAGTACTTGAGAGTCATGAATTAGAAGGACTAGTGGGTGTTCTTGAAATACTTGTGCACTATGTTTTCTTCTAACTAAAACCCCTTGGTTGAATTTGTGTTTGAAAAAACTCCAAATAAAATCCATTATCTTGAGAGAATAAGTTTTTCGCTTGCCTCTTTAACTATGAAAACATCAATTTGGGAATTATGACTAGTGTTATCAAACTATACGTGGCTAGGCAACGAGTTTAAGTGTAATCATTCAAATGCAAGTGTTTTTAATTAAGATTGCAGGTCATGTGAGAATGGACATATTATATCTTCACTAGCCAGCAAACTTCTTTCTACTCAATTGTCGGCCTTCCTTTCATTCTTTTGATTTCTTAGTTGCTCGAGGACGAGCAAGACCTAAGCTTGGGAGAGTTTATGGCTCTAGTATTTATCACTTTAAATGGAGGTTTTAACTAGGTTCTCATCAGTTTTTGTTTATTATTTCTCAGTTATTTCTAACGCTAATCCTTGAGCTTGTGTCCCCTTGAAGGAAGTAGGATCATACTTCTCTTGTTGAGGAACAAACTTTGTCTTGGGGTATTGATCTTCTTCCCACTCAACTCCATTGGCATTGAACTTTCGTTCAAAACCAACACCTTGATTCTTCCGGTGCCTTCCTTGCTTGCGTACAAATTCCTCGAATTGCTTACTCCCGGCAAGGCTCTTGTAAACACCTTTCTCTATAATTCCCTTCAATAAACTATTTTCTTGCTCAAGTGTAACTTGGCTAAGAGAATCATTAGTGGAATCAAGAGAACTACTAGAAGCAACAACATTGGATTTGACATTATTATTGTTACTACTAGAGGAAGTATCTTTCTTGTACTTGTTACTAGACTTGACTTGAGGCATGTAAGTAGATAAGGGTAAACGCTTGGCAATGTAAGAAGAACTTTTCTTGCGGAGATCATCATTGATTGCCTTTAAGAACTCATGCTCTTGCTCAAGATTGAGCTTTTCAAAGCGTAACTTCTCATGAGCCCTTAAAAGTTCTCGATGATCTTGAAGATAGTTTCATGAGCCAACTTAAGAGTGTTTAGTTCTTTAGTTAGAAGCTCAATTTTCTCCTTATCATTGTCATTCGTTTGATTAGCATGATTAATTGACGTTTCATCATAGTATTCATCACTAGAGTTGTCAACAAGTAAATCATCATCACCTAGCAAGTCATCTTCATCAACATCAAAATCAACATACTCGGGGTGTGTTACCTTTGGACCTTTGGCCATGAAGCATCTTCCAATACCTTCATTTGGTGAGTCAAATATGTCGTAGGAGTTGGTTGACACAAGTGCTAGACCGGCAACACCTTCATCTTGAGTATATTTGGAGTCGGAGTGATAGCTTCTCTCGGTGTGATTGTCGGAGTCGGAGCCGAAAACCCATTCACCAACATGAGCTTGATGTCTTCGTTTTGTGTAACTCTTTGATGACTTGTCCTTCCTTTCCGAATCCTTGCTTCTCCGTGAGGGTCTTCGTTCAAAACGATCTCTACTCCTCCTCTCTCTTGGTGGTGATTATTCTCTTTTGCTCCTTCTTCTTGGAGAATCTTCTCTTCTTTTGTAGGGTGCCGTACACTCATTGGAGTAGTGTTCGGGTCTCCCACAATTGTAGCAATTGGCGCTCTCGACTAGAAGATCTCTTGTCATTGTAAGACCTTGACTTGGAGCTTCTTTCTTTGCTTCTACTTTTGTAGAATTTGTTGAAGTTCTTCACCATTAAGCTCAATTCTTCATTGAAGGTTGGTTTCTCACTTGATGATGTGGGGGCTTCACTTGAGGCTTTGTAAGCACCACTAGACTTGTTGTGAAGTTCCTCCTTATCCTTGAGTGACATCTCATGAGCAACAATCCTTCCAATGACTTCCGTTGGCTTGAGATCTTTGTAGTTTGGCATCATTTGGATCAATGTGCACACGGTATCATACTTTCCATCCAATGCTCTTAGGATTTTCTTGATGATGAATTTGTCGGTCATCTCTTCACTCCCTAAGCCGGCAATCTCATTTGTGATAAGAGCAAGCCTAGATTACATTTCAGCGACACCTTCACCATCCTTCATTTTGAACTTGTCAAGCTAACTTTGGAGCACATCCAACTTGGATTCCTTGACGGGCTTGGTACCTTCATGCATACCAATCAAAGTATCCCAAATTTCCTTTGCATTCTCAAGACGGCTGATTTTGTTGAATTCTTCGGGGCACAATCCGTTGAAGATGATGTCACATGCTTGAGCGTTGTATTGTAGCATCTTCAATTCTTCCGCATTAGCTTCATGGTTCGGTTCTCTCCATCGAAGAATTCACCTTGCAAGCCAATACAAATAATTGCCCAAACGGCGGGGTTATGTCCAAGAATATGCATTTTCATCTTATGCTTCCAACTAGGAAAATTAGTACCATCAAAGTAAGGACCTCTACGGTGATAATTTCCCTCGCTAGACGCCATACTCTCCTAGGTTGTGAAACCAAGGCTATGACCACCAAAAGCTATGGAAATCAAAGCAAATGGAGACCAAAGCTCTAATACCACTTGTAGGACCTTGAAGTATGTCTAGAGGGGGGTGATTAGACTACTTGACCAATAAAAACTTAACCTTTTCCCAATTTTATAGTTTGGCAGATTTTAGCTATTTTAGGACAAGTCAAGCAATCATCACACAATTCAAGCAAGCATGCAAAGAGTATATAGGCAGCGGAAAATAAAGCATGCAACTTGCAAGAAAGTAAGGGGAAGGGTTTGGAGGATTCAAATGCAATTGGAGACAAATGTTTTTGTCGTGGTTCCGATAGGTGGTGCTATCGTACATCCACGTTGATGGAGATTTCAACCCACGAAGGGTAACGGCTGCGCGAGTCCATGGAGGGCTCCACCCATGAAGGGTCCACGAAGAAGCAACCTTGTCTATCCCACCATGGCCGTCGCTCACGAAGGACTTGCCTCACTAGCGGTAGATCTTCACAAAGTAGGCGATCTCCTTGCCCTTACAAACTCCTTGCTTCAACTCCACAATCTTATCGGAGGCTCCCAAGTGACACCTAGTCAATCTAGGAGACACCACTCTCCAAGAAGTAACAAATGGTGTGTTGATGATGAACTCCTTGCTCTTGTGCTTCAATGATAGTCTCCCCAACCCTCAACTCTCTCTCATAGGATTTGGATCTGGTGGAAAGAGGGTTTGAGTGGAAAGCAACTTGGGGAAGGCTAGAGATCAAGATTCATATGGTAGGAATGGAATATCTTGGCCTCAACACATGAGTAGGTGGTTCTCTCTCAGAAATGGTAAGTTGGAAGTGTATGTTCTTTCTGATGGCTCTCTCCACGAATGAAGAGGAGGTGGAGGGGTATATATAGCCTCCACACAAAATCTAACCGTTACACACAATTTACCAAACTCGGTGGGACCGAATCGTTAAACTCGGTCGGACTGAATTAGTAAACCTAGTGACCGTTAGTGATTTTCGGTGGGACTGACATGCATCTCGGTGAGGCCGATATCGTTAGGGTTAGGACATAATGTAATCTCGGTAAGACCGATTACACAAACTCGGTGAGACCGATTTGGTAATAAGCGTTCCAGAGAGTTGGTCAGGTAAACTCGGTGGGACCGATTTGCTCTTTTCGGTGAGACCGAAATGTTACAAAAAGGAAACAGAGAGTTTACATTGCAATCTCGGTGGGACCGATCGCTCACTTCAGTTAGACCGAAGCGTTACGAAGGGAAGCAGAGATTGCAACCCCATCTCGGTGAGACCGAGATCCCTATCGATAAGACCAATTTGCTTAGGGTTTGTGGCAGTGGCTATGACTTTTTGGAATCGGTGGCGCGGATAGAAAGAATCGGTGTGACCGATTTTGGCTTTAGGTTTAGGTCATTTGTGGACGTGGGAAAGTAGTTGAGGGTTTTGGAGCATATCACTAAGCACGTGAAGCAAGAGGCTCATTAAGCAACACCTCATCCCTTCTTAATAGTATTGGCTTTTCCTATAGACTCAATGTGATCTTGGATCACTAAAATGTAAAATGAAGAGTCTTGAGCTTTTGAGCTTGAGCCAATCCTTTGTCCTTAGTATTTTGAGGATCCACTTTCATCATCCATGCCATGCCATTCATTGAGCTTTCCTGAAATAATAGTCTTGGAATAGCATTAGCTCAATGAGCTATATGTTGTTATGAATTACCAAAACCACCTAGGGATAGTTGCACTTTCAGATAAGCAAAGCGTTCTTGAGGGTACACGGGAATTTCATCTAGTCACTTTCATCATGTCGGTTTGATTTGTGTTCGCTACTTTGATAATTTGATATGTGGGTGGACCGGTGCTTAGGTGCTGTTCTTACTTGAACAAACCTCCTACTTATGATTAACCCTCCCGCAAGCATCAGCAACTACGAGAAAAGTATTAAGAATAAATTCTAACCATAGCATTAAACTCTAGGATCCAATCGGTCCCATACGGAATAGCGCATAAACTGGGGTTTAAGCTTCTTTCACTCTCGCAACCCATCATCTAATTGCTACTCCACTATGCATTCCCTTAATCCAAAAATATTGTGAAGTGTCATGTAGTCGACGTTCACATGACACCACTAAGGGAATCACAACATACATACTATCAAAATATCAAACACATATCAAATTCACATGATTACTTGCAACATGATTTCTCCCGTGACCTCAGGAACAAAAGTAACTACTCACAAATGATAAACATGCTCATGATCAGAGGGGTATTAAATAGCATAATGTATCTGAACATATAATCTTCCACCAAATAAACCATACAGTAATCAACTACAAGATGTAATCAACACTAGTAGTCACCCACAAGCACCAATCTGTAGCTCCGGTAACAAGATTGAATACAAGAGAAGAACTAGGATTTGAGATGAGATGGTGTTGTTGAAGATGTTGATGGAGATTGCCCTCCCCAAGATGGGAGAGTTGTTGATGATGATGATGATGATGATTTCCCCTCAGGAGAAGTTCCCGGCAGAATCGCTCACGAGGGCAAAGTGCTCATGACCAAGTTCCGCCTCGAGACGGCGGCACTCCGTCCCGAAAGCCTTCTCCTTATTTTTTTATAGGCCAAAATGACTTATGTACCAGAAGATGGGCACTAGAGGTGGGCCGATGAGGCCACAACCCACTGTAGGCGCGCCCGAGGGGGCGCGCCAGTGGGTTGTTCCCACCTGGTGGCCCCCCTCTGGTAGTTATTGGCTCCAATATTTCTTATATATTCTATAAAAAATATTTGTCAAGATTCAGCTCATTTGGAGTTGTGCAGAATAGGTAGCCTGACGTAGCTTTTTCAGGTAATTCTCCCTCTTTGTGTGTACCTTGCAAATTATGAGAGAAAGGGCATTAGAATTACTCCAAAAAGCATTATTATGGATAGAAACATTATAAATAACAGTAAGAAAACATGATGCAAAATGGTCGTATCAACTCCCCCAAGCTTAGACCTTGCTTGTCCTCAAGCGAAAACCAAAATCGAAAAACACGACCACATGCTTTGAGAGAGAGGTGTCGATAAAAACAAAAATACGGACATAGAAGCATCATGTTGATTATTATAACAGCAACAAAATTAAACATAGGACTTTTATCATAGAACTTGCATTAAATACTTCCCATGAATAAGTAACAATTCATCACATAATCGAAGTATAAAGAAAAAACTCTATTAGAAACCAACAAACTATGTTCTTAGTCAACTTTGCAACTACAATTCATCATCTTTTCAGGAAGAGTCACGTGTCGGAGCCTTTTAAGCAAGTCCACATACTCAACCATCATATAGTCTTCTATGATTGCTAACACTCACCTCGTACCCATGAGCAAAAGTTTCAACCGGACACATATAAAGACAGGGGCTTATAGTTTCGCCTCTCAACATACTCACCTCAAGAGTGATGTCAATAATAATAACTTATGCTGTCTATATTCAACTGGACATATGTGCCTAGATCTTTCCTCACCACATGATGCTTCCCAAAAGAGAAAATAAAAAGGAATAGAAGGAAAATTTGACTCTTTGCATAAAATTAAATACATAAAAGTAAAAGATAGGCCCTTCGCAGAGGGAAGCAGAGGTTGGCATGCGCTTATTTGTTTGCATTCTCAATCTATTAGTGCAAGAGAAGGTCACGCTGTCTTGCCCCTTAAGATGACAACCTTTATTATGCAGTATGTCGCTTTTATTCTTTGTCATCAAAGTTCGTACAACGCTCAATTTTCTCTTACACTAAATGATCTCACATATTTAGAAGCAATTTTTATTGCCTTTTTGCACCGATGACAACTTACTTGAGGGATCTTGCTCAATCCATAGCAGTGGCGAAGCCACGCTGTAACTGTGTAGTCGTTTGACTACACAAAATTTTCGTACGACATCGACCCCACGTTTGCATGCGTCGTTGAACCAGCAATATATGGAATTTAACTACACAGGCCCATTTATTCTCTTATTCTATGCTTGTGTCACAATTAGTTGGGCCACTACTGGGCCATATAGCAAGAAGAAAGTCCGAAATCCCTAAACTAATCGCACTGTATCGGTTGATCCCCAAATTACGTAATCTCGTTGACTCCTTGACGCATGCCTCTCCAATGACCGTGGAAGGCCGCCGTAGCGCATCATCTTCAATCTTCCCGTTTCGACGTCGGCTATCTTTGGCAGGACTCTGGACGTGAGACGTGAGGAACGACCACGTTGGGCTTTCCGGCGAGCTGCGAGCGACGCACCCGCGGCTGCACACGAATTCTTCATCTAAAACTCTGAATCAATCGATCAATACTATTGTACTAGTCTGCACTCTGTATCTGATCCAACACAAGGCAAGGCCCTCCACTTCTATAAATCTACTTGTTTATTTTATGTGCAAGAACTGCAATACACTTCATTATTTTCCGTTTTTTCTCTCACTCGCAATTTTAGGATTTAGGACGTAGGAGATTATTTCTTGTACCATTGTCTCATAACTTATGTTCAAACCGACGTATTCCTGTGAATTAGTACCGATGCTATTATGCATACATATCAAAGTATGCATGATCCAAAAGCACTACTGCCATAGATATGTTGGGTTGTAATGAAGTACGATGTTTTTCTATTCATGTTTATGATTAAAAGGTTATTACTATAAAGCTTGACATCACAAGGTTTTGATCTTGGCACCGCCACTGATCCATAGGTAGGTATGGTGGACACTTGAAAACGATTTGGGTTTAAGGGTTTTTGGATGCACAACTAGTATCTCTACTTAGTGCGGAATTTTTGGCTAGCAAAGATAGGGGGCAAGCACCACATGTTTAAGGATCTATGACAATATGACTTCTGTGAATATAAACAAACATAAACCATTAAGTTGTGTTCCTTGTCCAACGTCAACAATTTTGGCATATAATATTTTGACGAGGGTTCACAATCACAAAAGATTTCTAGGATAGTATATTTATATGTGAATCTTCTCTTCCATTATTAATTCTTTCATGAGTTGCATCATTGACTAATGCTATGTTTGTCAATCTCTATTAAAATTTACATATACTTTTCCTTATGTGGTGTCATCACCTACCATAGGATTAGTATATAATCTTATTGATTTATTTCCTTTCTTTTGTTCTTTCTTTCTTTCTTTCTTTCCTTCTTTCTTACTTACTTCCTTTTTTTATTTGCAACATGAAACTAAGGAAAGCAAAAGCTCAAACTAAACTTTATTATATAACTTGCACATGATTACAATGATAGATCACTAAGCAAACTCTCAAAGAGGAATGGATCGAACTAAACTTTATTTCATATAAAGCAAAAAGATCGAACTAAGACAAGTAAAAGTAAAAAGATAGTGGGGATGATACGATATCGGGGCACCTCCCCCAAGCTTGGCGGAAGCCAAGGGGAGTGCCCATACCCGATACTCAGTTCTCCTTTGGTGGTGAAGAAGATGGTGGTGGTGACGAAGAAGAGGCCTTGTTCTCATATTTCCATGGCAGTGGTCCATCATCATAAAGGAAGAGTGAGTCTCACGGATCCTGCAACTAGCAGCCAAACTCATACCTTTAAATCTCGCCTCATATTCAAAAACTTGGTTCTGGAGGTCATAGATCTGGCTTTGGAGGAAGTTGATTTGCTCAATGAAGGTGAAGACGATGTCCTTGATGGTCTTGCCATCCACCTTGAGATCATTGGAGAGGTCCGTGATAATGAGGTGATTGGCATGAGGTCCATGCTCCACCATCCCCTTGCACCGGAAGACATCTTGCTCCAAAGCTTCAAGCCTAGCCTCCACGGTTCCCGTCCCCTTGGGGCAGGACACATCACGAAGGTGAAGCATCCCCTCATGCATTTCAATGACTTGAGGGTGCTGCACCACCTCCCGCAAATATGGGTTGATGACGTTCTTGAAGAACTTGTCCTTGGAGGAGCTTGAAGCAACCATCGTAGATGGGATCTGACAGAAAACAACAAGGAAAAAGAGAATAGAGGATTTTCTCCGTGATACGGTGGTTAACAGGTTCGGGAAGTATATATAGATTTTTTTTTATCTTGGAGGACAAGTACATGGAAGAAAAACGGAGTACGGAAGGTGTTGCAGGTGGGCACAACCCATCTGGGCGCGCTGGCGTGCCACAGTGTCTTAATTGCCCATCGAGGGGGCCTTCTGGAAGTTTCTTTATTTCCAAAATTCTAAAATATTCCAAAACTGACAAAAAATATTTTTGCGGATTTTTCGGAGTCCGTTTACTTACCGTATCACGTACCTCCTTATTTTGACAATTCTGGAGTGTTCCGGAAGGACTCTTTTATGTGTTCTTCCAGTGTCAAAGTTTGGATAATATTACTTTCAACATTAATAGGTGTAACTGAGATATAATGCTTTATTCGTTGCCTATTGACAACCTTCGGGTTAGTACCTTTGAAATTATTTATTTGATGGCACCAGACCGGTAAACCTCCTCGATGACATATGGGCCTTCCCATTTCAAGAGGAGCTTCCTTGTAAAAAATCTAAAATGAGAGTTGTACAAAAGAACATATTCTCCGACTTTAAACTCAAGCTTTTGGATTCTTTTGTCATGCCATCTTTTAACTTTTTCTTTGAATAAATTTGCATTTTCATATGCTTGGGTTCTCCATTCATCTAATGAGCTTATATCAAATAACCTCTTTTCACCAGCATGTTTGAAATCATAATTGAGTTCTTTAACTGCCCAATATGCTTTATGTTCTAACTCAAGAGGCAAATGACAATATTATCCGTAAACCATTTTATAAGGAGACATACCCATAGGATTTTTATATGATGTTCTATAAGCACAAAGTGCATCATCTAATTTCTTAGACCAATTCTTCGTGGACCTATTGACAGTCTTTTGCAAAATTAATTTTGTTTCTCTATTGCTAAGTTCAACTTGACCACTAGACTAAGGATGATAGAGTGATGCAATTCTATGGTTAACATCATACTTGTCAAGCATTTTACGGGAAGCACCATGAATAAAGTGTGAACCACCATCAGTCATTAAATATCTAGGGACTCCAAACCTTGGGAAAATAAATTCCTTAAGCATTTTAATAGAGGTGTTGTGATCAGCACTACTGGTTGGGATAGCTTCTACCCATTTAGTAACATAATCAACAACAACCAAAATATGTGTATACCCATTAGAGGAAGGAAAAGGTCCCATGTAATCAAATCCCCAAACATCAAATGGTTCAACAAAAAGTGAATAATTCATAGGAATTTCTTGACGATTACCAATATTACCTATTCTTTGACATTCATCACAAGATGAGACATACTTACGGGCATCCTTGAAGAGAGTAGGCCAATAAAATCCAGATTGCAATACCTTGTGAGCAGTTCTATCTCCAGCATGATGGCCTCCATAAGCCTCGGGGTGACATTTCCGTAGGATTTGTCCCTGTTCATGCTCAGGTACACAACGTCTAATAATACCATCTACTCCTTCTTTATAAAATGTGGGTCATCCCAAAAGTAATATCTTAAATCATAGAAGAATTTTTTCTTTTGTTGGTATGTAAAGCTAGGTGGCAAATATTTAGCAACAATGTAATTAGCATAGTCAGCATACCAAGGAGTGCAATTAGCAAAATTTATTGCAGCTAACTGATACATCCATTTTGCATCATGCTTTTATATCGATATTTATTGCATTATGGGCTGTTATTACACATTATGTCACAATACTTATGCCTATTCTCTCTTATTTTACAAGGTTTACATAAAGAGGGAGAATGCGTGCTAGAATTACAATTTGGAAAAGGAGAAAATATTAGAGACCTATTCTGCACAACTCCAAAAGTCCTGAAACTCCACGGAAGTTACTTTTGGAATATATTAAAAATATTGGGCGAAGAAAGCACCAGAGGGGGGCCACACCCTGTCCACAAGGGTGGGGGCGCACCCTACCCCCCTTGGCGTGCCCCTGCCTTGTGGGCCCCCTGGCAGGCCTTCGGTGCCCATCTTTTGCTATATGAAGTCGTTTTCCCTAGAAAAAATGGGAAGGAAGCTTTTGGGACGAAGCGCCGCCGTCTCGGGGCCGAACCTGGCGAAACCAATATAGGGCTCCGGCGGAGCTGTTCTGCCGGGGAAACATCCCTCCGGGAGGGGGAAATCATCACCATCGTCATCACCATCGATCCTCTCATCGGGAGGGGGAAACCAATATTTGGATGAGATGTATGTTGTCTCTCCTCTAGTAGTGTTATGTGAACGTCGACTACATGACACTTCACCATTGTTTGGGCCTAGGGGAAGGCATTGGGAAGTAATAAGTAGATGATGGGTTTCTAGAGTGACAGAAGCTTAAACCCTAGTTTATGCGTTGCCGTAAGGGCTGATTTGGATCCACATGTTTCATGCTATGGTTAGGTTTTACCTTAATACTTCTTTTGTAGTTGCGGATGCTTGCAAGAGGGTTAATCATAAGTGGGATGCTTGTCCAAGGAAGTGCAGTACCCAAGCACCGGTCCACCCACATATCAAATTATCAAAGTAACAAACGCGAATCATATGAGCATGATGAAAACTAGCTTGACGATAATTCCCATGTGTCCACGGGAGCGTTTCCCTTTATATAAGAGTTTGTCCAGGCTTGTCCTTTGCTACAAAAAGCATTGGGCCACCTTGCTGCACCTTGTTTACATTTTTTTGTTGTTACCCATTACAAATTACCTTATCACAAAACTATCTGTTACCGATTATTTTAGTGCTTGCAGAGAATACCTTACTGAAAAACGCTTGTCATTTCCTTCTGCTCCTCGTTGGGTTCGACACTCTTACTTATCGAAAGGACTATGATAGAACCTCTATACTTGTGGGTCATCAAGACTCTTTTCTGGCGTCGTTGCCGGGGAGTGAAGCGCCTTTGGTAAGTGGAATTTGGTAAGGAAACATTTATATAGTGTGATGAAATTTACTGTCACTTGTTACTATGGAAAGTAATCCCTTGAGGGGCTTGTTCAGGGTATCTTCACCCCGACCAGTAGAGCAAAGAGTTGCTCCTCAACCTGCTGAACCTACTGAAAATGTTTAGTTTGAAATTCCTTCGGGTATGATAGAGAAACTACTCGCTAATCCTTTTACAGGAGATGGAACATTGCATCCCGATTTGCACCTAATCTATGTGGATGAAGTTTGTGGATTATTTAATCTTGCAGGTATGCACGAGGATGTTATCAAGAAGAAGGTCTTCCCTTTATCTTTGAAGGGAAAGGCATTGACATGGTTTAGGCTATGCGATGATATTGGATCACGGAACTACAACCGATGGAAATTGGAATTTCATCAGAAGTTTTATCCTATGCATCTGGTTCATCGTGATCGTAATTATATATATAATTTTTGGCTTCGCGAAGGAGAGAGCATCGCTCAAGATTGGGGAAGGCTTAAGTGAATGTTATATTCATGCCCCAATCATGAGCTCCCAAGATAAATTACTATTCAAAAAATTTATGCTTGGCTTTCTCTCAATAATCGCTCCATGCTCGATACTTCTTGTACTGGTTCTTTTATGATGAAGACTACTGAATTCAAATGGGATTTATTGGAAAGAATTAAACGCAACTCTGAAGATTGGGAACTCGGCGAAGGTAAGGAGTCAGGTATAACACCTAAGTTTGATTGTGTTAAATCTTTGATGGATACCGATGCTTTTCATGAATTTAGCACTAAATATGGACTTGACTCTGAGATAGTAGCTTCTTTATGTGAATCATTTGCTACTCACATTGATCTCCCTAAGGAGAAGTGGTTTAAATATCATCCTCCCATTAAAGTAGAAGTAGTTGAACCTATTAAAGTTGAAGAAAAGACTATCACTTATAAAGTTATAATGTTGATCCTATTCTTCCTACCGCTTATATTGAGAAACCACCTTTCCCTGCTTGAATAAAGGATCATGCTAAAGCTTCAACTGTGGTTCGTAAAATTAAAGTTGAACCTAGTACTGCTATGGTTAAAGATCTCTTGGCTGATAATATTGAGGGGCATGTTATTTACTTCTGTGATGAAGCTGCTAGAATTGCTAGACCCGATACTAAAATAAACATAGACCTGTTGTAGGCATGCCCGTTATTTCTGTTAAAATAGGATATCATTGCTATCATGGCTTATGTGATATGGGTGCTAGTCTTGAGTGCAATACCTCATTCTTTATCTGAAGAAATTATGCATGATATTGCACCTGCTGAGTTAGAAGGTATTGATGTTACAATTAAGCTTGCCAATAGAGATACTATTTCACCAGTTGGGATTATTAGAGATGTTGAAGTCTTGTGTGGGAAAGTTAAATATCCTACTGATTTTCTTGTTCTTGGTTCCCAACAAGATGACTTTTGTCCAATTATATTTGGTAGACCCTTCTTGAATACTATTAATGCTAAGATAGATTGCAAAAAGGATGTTGTTACTATTGGTTTAGGGGATATGTCTCATGATTTTAATTTCGCTAAATTTCGTAGACAACCCCATGATAAAGAATTGCCTTGTAAAGATGAAATTATTGGTCTTGCTTCTATTGCCATGCCTCCTAATGATCCTTTAGAACAATATTTGCTAGACCATGAAAATGATATGTTTATGAATGAAAGAAGGGAAATATATGAAGTATTCTTCAAGCAGGGACCTATTTTGAAACACAATTTGCCTGTTGAAATTCTAGGGGACCCTCCTCCACCCAAGGGTGATCCCGTGTTTGAGCTTAAACCATTACCTGATACTCTTAAATATGCTTATCTTGATGAAAAGAAGATATATCCTGTTATTATTAGTGCTAATCTTTCAGAGCAGGAAGAAGAGAAATTATTGAAAACTCTGAAGAAGCATCGTGCTACTATTGGATATACTCTTGATGATCTTAAGGGCATTAGTCCCACTCTATGCCAGCACAAAATAAAATTGGATAAAGACGCTAAACCGGTTGTTGATCACCAATGACGGTTAAATCCTAAGATGAAAGAAGTGGTAAGAAAAGAAATACTAAAGCTTCTGGAGGCAGGTATGATTTATCATGTTGCTGATAGTCAGTGGGTAAGTCCTGTCGATTGTGTCCCTAAGAAGGGAGGTATTACTGTTGTTCCTAATGATAAAGATGAATTGCTCCCACAAAGAATTGTTACAGGTTATAGAATGGTAATTGATTTCCGCAAACTAAATAAAGCTACTAAAAAGGATCATTAGCCTTTACCTTTTATTGATCAAATGCTAGAAAGATTATCCAAACATACACATTTTTGCTTTCTAGACGGTTATTCTGGTTTCTCTCAAATACATGTGTCAAAAGAGGATCAAGAAAAGACCACTTTTACTTGCCCTTCTGGTACCTTTGCTTATAGACGTATGCCTTTTGGTTTATGCAATGCACCTGCTACCTTTCAAAGATGTATGACAGCTATATTCCCTGACTTTTGTGAAAAGATTGTTGAGGTTTTCATGGATGATTTCTCCGTATATGGAACTTCTTTTGATGATTGCTTAATCAACCTTGATTGAGTTTTGCAGAGATGTGACGAAACTAATGTTGTCTTGAATTGGGAGAAGTGCCACTTTATGGTTAATGAAGGTATTGTCTTGGGGCATAAAATTTCTGAAAGAGGTATTGAAGTTGATAAAGCTAAAGTTGATGTTATTGAAAAGATGCGGTGTGCTAAGGACGTTAAAGGTGTAAGAAGTTTCCTTGGTCATGCCGGTTTTTATAGGAGGTTCATTAAAGACTTCTCAAAAATTTCTAGGCCTCTGACTAATCTCTTACAAAAAGATGTTCCTTTTGTCTTTGATGATGATTGTGTAGAAGCATTTGAAATACTTAAGAAAGCCTTGATTTCTGCACCTATTGTTCAGCCACCTGATTGGAATCTACCCTTTGAAATAATGTGTGATGCTAGTGATAATGCTGTAGGTTCTATTCTAGGACAAAGAGTTTATAAGAAACTAAATGTTATCCAATATGCTAGTAAAACTCTAGACAGTGCCCAAAGAAATTATGCTACTAATGAAAAGGAATTTTTAGCAGTTGTATTTGCTTGTGATAAGTTTAGACCTTATGTTGTTGATTCTAAAGTAACTGTTCACACTGATCATGCTGCTATTAAATATCTTATGGAAAAGAAAGATGCTAAACCTAGACTTATCAGATGGGTTCTCCTACTACAAGAATTTGATTTGCATATTATTGATAGAAAGGGAGATGAGAACCCCGTTGCAGACAACTTATCTAGGTTAGAGAATGTTCTTGATGACCCACTACATATTGATGATAGCTTTCCCGATGAACAATTAGTTGTCATAAATACTTCTCGTACTGCTCCATGGTATGCTGATTATGCTAATTACATTGTTGCTAAATTTATACCACCTAATTTCACATACCAGCAAAAGAAAAAGTTTTTCTATGACTTAAGACATTACTTATGGGATGACCCACACCTTTATAAAGAAGGAGTAGATGGTGTTATTAGATGTTGTGTACCTGAGCATGAACATGAATAGATCCTACGCACGTGTCACTCCGAGGCTTATGGAGGACACCGCGCTGGAGATAGAACTGCACATAAGGTACTGCAATCCGGTTTTTATTGGCCTACTCTTTTCAAAGATGCCCGTAAGTTTGTCTTGTCTTGTGATGAATGTCAAAGAATTGGTAATATTAGTAGACGTCAAGAAATGCCTATGAACTATTCACTTGTTATTGAACCATTTGATGTTTGGGGCTTTGATTATATGGGACCGTTTCCTTCCTCTAATGGGTATACACATATTTTGGTTCTTTGTTGATTACGTTATGAAGTGGGTAGAAGCTATTCCAACTAGTAGTGTTGATCATAACACCTCTATTAAGATGCTTAAAGAAGTTATTTTTCTGAGGTTTGGAGTCCCTAGATACTTAATGACTGATGGTGGTTCACATTTTATTCATGGTGCTTTTCGTAAAATGCTTGCTAAGTATGACGTTAATCATAGAATTGCATCTCCATACCACCCACAGTCTAGTGGTCAAGTAGAACTGAGTAATAGAGAGATCAAATTAATTTTGCAAAATACTATTAATAGATGTAGAAAGAATTGGTCCAAGAAACTCGATGATGCATTATGGGCCTATAGAACTACATATAAAAATCCTATGGGTATATCTCCATATAAAATGGTCTATGGAAAAGCATGTCATTTACCTCTCGAATTAGAACATAAGGCATATTGGGCCATTAAAGAGCTCAATTATGATTTAAAACTTGCCGGTGATAAGAGACTATTTGACATTAGCTCACTTGATGAGTGGAGAACCCTAGCCTATGAGAGTGCCAAACTGTTTAAAGAAAAAGTTAAAAGATGGCATGACAGAAGGATACAAAAGTGTGAGTTTAATGTAGATGATTATGTTTTGCTATACAACTCTCGTTTAAGATTTTTTGCAGGAAAACTCCTATCTAAATGGGAAGGTCCTTACGTTATCGAGGAGGTCTATCGTTCCGGTGCCATAAAAATCAACAACTTCGAAGGCACAAATCCGAAGGTGGTGAACGGTCAAAGAATCAAACATTATATCTCAGGTAATCCCATAAATGTTGAAACCAATGTTATTGACACCGTAACCCCGGAGGAATACTTAAGGGACACTTTCCAGAACGTTTCAGACTCCGAAACGGAATAGGTATGTGGTACGGTAAGTAAACCGACTCCAAAACAGTTCTAATAGCATTTTTTCTCCATTTTGGAATATTTAAGAAAATAGGAAAATGAGAAGTAGTCTGAAAAGGACACGAGGCATCCACGAGCCTAGAGGGCGCGCCCTACCCCCTGGGCGCGCCCCCGCCTCGTGGGCCCTCTGGACTCTGTTTTCTTGCACGATACTTCTTTTGGTCGGTAAAAATTCATTATATAATCTCCCGAAGGCTTTGACCACCGTAACACGCGAATATCCCCTGTTTGTGTTTCGAGCTATTTTTCTGACAGATCTAAATCACCATGACGTCTTCAAGTCCCCCCAAGGACAAGTTCTTTGAGAAGGTCATCAACCCCTACCTCGTGGAGGTTCTGCAACACCCTCAAACCATTGAGATGCGTGAGGGGTTGCTGCACATCCGCGATGTTGAGGGACCAAGGAGGAGCAGAAGCATGGAGACAAGACTCGAAGCAATAGAGCAACAAGTTTTCAAGTGCCAGGAGATGGTGGAATGAGGACTCGACGCCAACCACATGATGATCGCGGAGTTCACCAACAACCACGAGCTAGATACCAAGAACATTGGGGAAACCATCTTCAAGATTTACAAGAAAATCGAGAACCTACAGGCCCAGATCTATGACCTGCAAAACCAAAACTGTGAGTATGAATATAGATTCAAGAGGATGAATTTGGCTGCAGATTTGAGGATCCGGGAGACTCGATCATCCTTTTATGATGGTGAGCCTATGCCTTGGAAGATGGACGGCAAGCCTGCATCATCAACAACTCCATCATCACCACCTCCGAAGAAGGAGACATAAACACATGGGTATGGGCACTCCCCGTTGCAACTGCCAAGCTTGGGGGAGGTGTCCCTGTATTGTATCACCATCACACTTCTATCTTTACCGTTTTTCTTAGTTCGATCCTTTTGGTTATATCTTGATCTAGTAGAATAAAGTTTTAGCATGATCTAGTTTTGAGTTTTGCTTTATGATCCTTCTATGTAATCGAGTCTGTGAGCTATATATAAAAAATATTAGTTTTGAGTCGAGGGCTTGGTTATCTTGCTATGATCTTTAGGGAATAAAAGAAAGAATAAAAAGAATTAAAGAGATCATATTGATCTTATGGAGAGTAATGACTTCACATATAAAGAGTATGATGAATAAAAGTTGTTGAGAGTTGACAAATATAGTTTTGGTCATCGTTGCAATTAATAGGAAGTAATAAAGAAAGAGAGGTTTTCACATATAAATATACTATCTTGGACATCTTTTATGATTGTGATCACTCATTAAAATATGACATGTTAAAAGGTTGATGTTGGACAAGGAAGACAACGTAATGGGTTATGTTTTCTTATATCCGAAATAAAGTATATTGTCATGGATCATCCAACATGTTGAGCCACTACAACATGCACCAGAATTCCCTACCGACGTGTGTTGGGAAAAAGTCGGTATTGCCGACTGATAATCTATCAGGAAAATTTCTAACGGACTGTGGGTCGAGAAACCTCTATGCAGTGACCCATTGTTGGCCGGGAATACTTTTATGGCCCACGAACCATCGGTCGGGAAATAACCCCGACCAACAATCGGACGTTAAATGCGCCTTGCGCGCGAACGACCGAAAGTTTAGCGCCAATAACCGGCTCGGCCCACGAAGATTTCCCCCCAAATCAATATCTTCTCATTTCGTTCCCCTCGCACACGCAAAGGAGCCAAATCCCTAGCTCTTCGTTCCCCACGCGCGCCGCCTGGGGCTCCGGTGGTCGTTCCCTCGCCGTCCCACGGCCGCCACACATCGCCCGGGGCTATCGCCGGTCGATCCCGACGCCATCCCACCCACCCTGCCCTGCCTCTGCAGCGCCGCCCCACGCCGCCCTCCCTCTGCCGCCGCTCCAGCACCGCCCAACACCGTCCGGCCTCTCCATCGCCGGCCCCACGCCCTCGTGCTACATCCAGCAAAGCTGCCGCCCCCTCCCTGGCCGGACCTCCTGCATCTCCACCACGAAGGGACACGCAGCGGCGGCGGCGGCAAGTTGGATCTGGGCAGCGTGCTGCTGGGCAAGGGCATTGATACGGGCATACGACTGAGGTACAGCTCCTCCTCTCATCCTTGCCTCCCTGGAGGCGTATTGTGATAGTGGGCTGGCGGGGGAAAGAGTGCTCAGGCAGTGGGTAACGGGGAGCTCCGGCGGTGGGGAACGACCGAACGAGTAGATGTTCCAGTGGACAAGGCAACTCATGCTTTTCTTCTTCTCTGGTTCTCCGGTTTGCTGTGTACTGTTGCTAGCTAGTCTAATTGTGAGAAGTTGAGCTTTGTGAGAAGCTTTGTGGTTGCAATATGAACCAATTTTAGAAGTTGAGCTGTTGTGTGCAGATTTTGTTTGTTTCCATTGCAAATTTTGTGGTAGCAATATATATTAATCTTTTGTTTGTGCAACAAATGCAGGAACAAATGGAATGAATGGAATTGACTTTAGCTTCAGAAGGAGGCATAATCTGGAAACTGCTAGCTCGCAGCACGGTTCCAATTCTCGACAAGTAATGAACTATTTCCACATCTTTTCATTGTGTATCAATAATCCATCTTGCATGCAATAATTCTATTTCCATATTGTCGTCTGCTAGAACTCAAGAGTTGAAGCTGAGGAACATAATGATGGTGAAGACGCCGATGATGAAGAGCCCTTTGTTCATAGAAGAGTTGTTGCAAAGCCCCCTCCAAGAAGCTCATCAGCCCATGAAGATGAAAGCCTTGTAATCTTCTCATCCTTACCTATATGTTTAAATTCTATTTTTTTCATGTTTCTAAAATAATCATTGATTCCGATTGGTATGGATGTGCTTCTATATGCATGGACTGGTCCTGAAACTCCTGATGCTAAGGCAACAATTATCTCCAGTTGATCCAGACACTATTGTGGGCGAAGAGCCCCTTAGACCAGCGACTTATGAGGTTCTTGTCAATGTTGTGATCAGAAGGGATACTATGGTGCCTTATGAATATGAAGGCTTACGATCTATCACTGATGCTGACACAGGTCCATTGCATGACCATCTAGCAAGGTAATCACCAATAATGTGTGTTTTGTCCACTTATCTCGAATTGTTTGATGTGTGATATCTTGACTCATGGTCACTTTGCTAGATGAAAACCTACAAACCAGGGGAATCTTCCTCGTCCCACCGCCAAGGTATTTTTCCAATCACTATTTTTGAGCTAGTATTTATTTGTGTATTGTATAGGAGAAATCTTCTCGGTTTACGAATCTTGAGCTAGTATTCATTTTTGAGCTACGAACCCGAGGGACCGAAATGAGCTAAGTATTTTTGAGCTACAAACCAGGGCTGGTCCATCTTCTCTTATTATCATGTTTGCCTAGCTCACTGCCACTTCTCTTCATCTAAAGTTTGTATTAGATAATGTACAATACATAGTTTCAGTTTGTCTTAAATAACCTCCTCTAGTACTGTTTGTTCATGAATCTAGTCCTTCAGTTTGTTCATGAATAACCTCCTGTTGTATTGTTTGTTCATGTATCTGGTCCTTCAGTCTGGGAATCTGTTCCTTCAGTTTTGCTGAATAAAGAATACTCATTGTCTTATATTTGGCTAATTCCATAGTTAATAACCTTTTGTAACTACAAGTCTCACTCGGTACACACACACATTTATCAGCATTAGGGCACATCCATAGTACAGAACAGAGCATAATACACTGCTAGTTGCTTTTAAAGTTGCTATTTCTGAATCTTGTTTCTAGGCTAGCCTAGTATTTATAATATTTATTTCTCTTATGCGTAACCTGATGGTTTAGGTTCTGGCTCTTATACCTATGAAGATTTGTATGTACAGTACATATGCTTCTCTGAAAGTAATGGCTTAATTTAATCTATTTTTACGAGGTTTAATTTAATCTAATTTGTGGCATTGAAGTACATATGTTTTTCTCTGATGCATTTCTGAATATAATAGTCAGGCGCACTACAGTCTTTTCCATCCCAGAGAAAAGTAAGAAAGAAAACTAGTGGTCTTCTCTAGAAAAAAATTGTACTTTTGAAAATATTTTGAGGTGTTTGTCCAAGTACATACCATGGTTTTACAAACTGTAGTATCCCCAATGTATCTATTGCTGTCACCAGGAAGATAGCATTCTGTTCTCGGTGTCCATGTATCTATTGCTGCCACCAGGAAGATAGCAACATCGCTTTCAGTACCATTCAATTTATGGCCACAACTGAAGACTAAACAAAGATAGCTGAAATACTGTACTTCTCACATGGATAGAAAACACCAGTAAGGTGTATCTCTAGTACTTAGCTATATCGTATCAGTTCTCTAGAAAAAGAAGTTACATGACCACATAACTCTTTCTTGTGTTCAAGAAATAAAAATTATGTAGTGTCAATTATGTCTTCTATGTCTCATATTCTTTCTATCTTACAGATCTCTGATGGTGGAAAGACAACATTTGTTTATGTCATTGTCGATAAGAAAACATGAGAATATATCTCTTCTTTCGTCATCATTGTCGAAAGGCAGCTAGTACTTAGCTTCCTGTAGTTATAACTAGATGAGTGTAGCAGTCAACACAGCTATAGCTACAACATTTGTTTATGTTCCTTTGTTTGCACCTCGACATAAATTATTTTCAGTTTCACGGCATAACATAAACCGTTCAGTGCACAACATTTTTTTCACCCTGTGATATAAATCACGTGAAGATAATCATGAAATGGTTGAATCATCCAATTATTTCTCAAAACTTTGGGTCGCGTCTCCTGGTCGACTTTGGTTATTCTTAGTGTGACACTTCTGTATGGATCCCAAGTTTACAGGCCTCCTCCAATCTGCCCTCGCCGGTTCTGTTGAAGGGGGATCTGGCCGTTGACTGCTCATGCTTCCCCTCCCTTGGTGGTGAGTGTTCTTTTCCCTCTCCTTCTCCCTCTCTACCCCTCCCCCATCCAGGGGCGGATCAAATGGGGGTTCCATGGGTGCCATGTCCCCCCCTTGAAAATGCAAATTATATTTACTATATAGTAGTTTGGCCAATTTGTGTATACTATCTGTGTTTAAATACGAGAGTATTAAGCATTTAAGCCGGCACCCCCTCTTGTGTTGTTCTAGATCCACCACTGCCCCCATCACTGCTGTCATTTGTTGATTTGTTCCTTTTACCTTTCCATTCAGATCAGCCATAACTTGTGGTAGTACTCCTATCCAGGAAGCAGCGCTTTGGTTGGGAGCTCGAGCTGAAGCAGAATGTAAGATATGGTTCATGTAATATGGTATTTTGTGCATTGTCTAGAGTGTATTGAACAATTGCGAAATTGTATTACTACTTCATATAGTGAAAAAATAGATGTAAGGCCGTGGTTGATAGTTTTCTAGCAATTCTGTACATGAAATTGTAATCCAACTTTGTTTCAAGCACACCAACTGATTTTCCTGTTGTATTTTCATAGCTGCTAAATGTCTCCTGTTGCATTTTCAGTGATGTACTCATATAACGTGTCTTTTACAAGAGGAAAAATGGCAGAGTATGAACACCAACTGAAAATAGCAGAGTATGAACTAATGATAATTCGAAAGTAAGCCATCCTGCTGAGTTAAAAATGTAGTATATTCATCCACACATTTTCATTTTTTGTGGAAAGTAAATATAGGTAGAACATTCAGCAGTACAAACACAACTAGCTGAAGTCAGTGATATAAGTTCTATTCTATTCTGAAAATAGAACATCTAAAACACATGTGCTTTATGTGATGGCTTAGTTCCTCTCTGCTTTTCCTTTTTAAATTCATCGTAATTTACTAAACCTTCTAGTTATGTTATCTGGGCTAGACCTCCACATATCTTTTATGTGATGGTTTAGTTCCTCTAGAGATTACCTTGAAATTTGGAATTTCAAAGTCTTCCTGTGATTACTAATTACCAAGATATCATGTGGTATTATGTGATATTTATAATGGGGCACCGTATTATTAACTAACTTTTATTGTCTATACACTGAATGCAAACAAGGTATTTTGTGTTTTTATTCTCTGTTTTGCACAAGTGGCGTGCAACTGTTTCCATGCTTTTTATTATCTGGAAGCAATAGCAAGGATATATCATACATGAGGGTACTTAAAAGCCAGCTAGGAAATAAAATAGCTTTGAATACCAAACTCGAGAACCTACTTTTGTAAGTAGACTTTTAGTGCTGCCATTATCGTGAACTATATGCAGCATGGAGCACTCTAATTATTCTTCTGCTAGATCCACTATGAACTACTAGAAATCTGTACTAAAAGTCTGTACTATCAATTTCAATTACCATGGAAACAGTCACAGTTAAATCCACTATTAATTTCAATTATCTAATTGTACTATCAATTTCAATTATCATGGTGTATTAAATTCAAAGCTAAATCAACTATGAACTACTAGAAATCTGTACATCTACTGAAAGAGTCACAGTTATATATATTTAGTGTTTAGTTGTATGTTTTTTTTGGAACAAGTGTGTCCCAGATACAATATATGCCCAGCAATCGTAAAAAGTAAATGATGCATTTCCTTTCGAATGGATAGACAAAAAGTGGGTGAAGGGCTTCTATGCCACATCCATGGCTACTGCTGGAAGTTAATTGCCGGTCTTCATGTCCTGAAATGCTACTTTTATACATTAGGCATGAATATTCCTCATTTTGTGTTGTTGTGTGTGCACAGTGCATATGTGAATTCTGCCTGCATTCAATTTCTTAAATTAATTGAACATTCTAATAATTGAGACTTATTTAACTTCTGTACGGTGCAGACATAAGTATTGGAATCACAATGAAACATGAAGCCAGTGATCCGCATCAACTGGATGTTCTAGTTTTCATTTTGTACAACTGATGTCTCATACTACTTTCATCTTTTTGCTTCTATAAATCTGGTGTATGGTGTCTTGTGCGAACAGACTGAAGTGCATGTATGTGACAATTAGTTAATGGAATAAAAAATGTTTGGTGCACCTGATGTATGTTGTCTTGGTGATTATGCTTTAGAACACATGAACTATATGTACGCAACAATTAGTACCATATGTTAACTACGGTTGTGGTTTGCTAAGCAAAATGTTGATCAACTGTTGGTTGTCAAAAGTAAACATTGTCTGATTGTTGGTCGGCAAAACAAACCCCGTCTAACAGTCGGTCGGTAAAGGCTAACACCAAGCCCAACAAAATGTTGGTCGGGAAAGAATTACCCATCAGATGGACGGTCGGGAAAGGCCCATGAATGCCCCAACAGACTGTTGGTCGGGAAAGGCCTAGGGCAGGCCTAACAAACTGTTGGTCGGGAAAACCCCTTAGCTGTCACGCATTCGGTCGGGAAAGATATGTCGGTCGGGAATGGGCTTTCCCGTCTGGACTTTCCCAACAGAAGTGATCGGTCGACAATAGTTTTTCCCGACCGACTGTTTGTTGGTGGAAGCTGTATTTCCGACCAACCTGGTTGTCGGGAATGTAGTGTTGTGGTGTAGTGAGCTTGCCTTTCCCCCACATGCTAGCCAAATTCTCTACACCAAGTAGAGATACTACTTGTGCTTCCGAATATCCTTAAACCCAGTTTTGCCATGAGAGTCCACCATATCTACCTACGGATTGAGTAAGATCCTTCAAGTAAGTTGTAATTGTGGCATGCAATAAAAAATGCTTTCTAATATGTATGATCTATTAGTGTAGAGAAAATAAGCTTTATACGATCTTGTGATATGGAAGAAATAAAAGCGACGGACTGCATAATAAAGGTCCCTATCACAAGTGGCAATATAAAGTGACATTCTTTTGCATTAAGATTTCGTGCATCCAACCATAAAAGCACATGACAACCTCTGCTTCCCTCTGCGAAGGGCCTATCTTTTATTTTTGCTTTATGTCTGATGCAAGAGTCGCGGTGATTTTCACCTTTCCTTTTTACACTTTATCCTTTGGCAAGCACATTGTGTTGGAAATATCCTGATATTTATATCCAATTGGATGTAAGTTATCATAAACTACTATTGTTGACATTACCCTTGAGGTAAAAGGTTGGGATGCAACACTATAAGACCCTATCTTTCTCTGTGTCTGATTAAAACTCCATGCCCATAAGTATTGCGTGAGTGTTAGCAATTCTGAAAGACTAAACGATGGTTGAGTATGTGGACTTGCTGACAAGCTCTTATATTGACGCTTTCTGATGTTATGATAAATTGCAATTGCTTCATTGACCGAGATTATAGTTTGTTAGTTTTCAATGAAGTTTCTGATTCATACTTTACATTGTGAATAGATTGTTACTTTAGCATAAGAAATCATATGACAATATATGTTCTTTGTTATAAGAATGATCTTGATGCCCTCATGTCCGTATTTTATTTTATCGACACCTCTATCTCTAAACATGTGGACATATTTTTCGTTATCGGCTTCCGCTTGAGGACAAGCGAGGTCTAAGATTGGGGGAGTTTATACGTCCATTTTGCATCATGCTTTTATATCGATATTTATTGCATTATGGGCTGTTATTACACATTACGTCACAATACTTATGCCTATTCTCTCTTATTTTACAAGGTTTACATGAAGAGGGAGAATGCCGGCAGTTGGAATTCTGGGCTAGAAAAGGAGCAAATATTAGAGACCTATTCTGCACAACTCCAAAAGTCCTGAAACTCCAAGGAAGTCAGTTTTGGAATATATTAAAAATATTGGGCGAAGAAACCACCAGAGGGGGGCCACACCCTGTCCATGAGGCCCCCCCCTGCGCGCGCCCCCTGCCTCGCGGGCCCATCTTTTGCTATATGAAATCTTTCGCCCTGGAAAAAATGAGAAGGAAGCTTTCGGGATGAAGCGACGCCGTCTCGAGGCGGAACCTGGCAAAACCAATATAGGGCTCCGGTGAAGCTGTTCTGCTGGGGAAACATGACTCCGGGAGGGGGAAATCATCACCATCGTCATCACCATTGATCCTCCCATCGGGAGGGCGTCAATCTCCATCAACATCTTCATCAGCACCATCTCATCTCAAACCCTAGTTCATCTCTTGTATCCAATCTTTGTCTCAAAACCTCAGATTGGTACCTGTGGGTTGCTAGTAGTGTTGATTACTCCTTGTAGTAGATGATAGTTGGTTTATTTGGTGGAAGATCATATGTTCAGATCCTTTATGCATATTAATACCCCTCTAATTATGAACATGAATATGATTTGTGAGTAGTTACGTTTGTTCCTGAGGACATGGGAGAAGTCTTGCTATAAGTAGTCATGTGAATTTGGTATTCGTTTGATATTTGGATGAGATGTATGTTGTCTCTCCTCTAGTGGTGTTATGTGAACATCGACTACATGACACTTCACCATTGTTTGGGCCTAGGGGAAGGCATTGGGAAGTAATAAGTAGATGATGGGTTGCTAGAGTGACAAAAGCTTAAACCCTAGTTTATGCGTTGCTCGTAAAGGGGCTGATTTGGATCCACATGTTTCATGCTATGGTTAGGTTTACCTTAATACTTCTTTTGTAGTTGCGGATGCTTGCAAGAGGGGTTAATCATAAGTGGGATGCTTGTCCAAGGAAGGGCAGTACTCAATCACCGGTCCACCCACATATCAAATTATCAAAGTAACGAACACGAATCATATGAGCATGATGAAAACTAGCTTGACGATAATTCCCATGTGTCCTCGGGAGCGTTTCCCTTTATATAAGAGTTTTTCCAGGCTTGTCCTTTGCTACAAAAAGGATTGGGCCACCTTTCTTCACCTCGTTTACATTTGTTACTTGTTACCCGTTACAAATTACCTTATCACAAAACTATCTGTTACCGATAATTTCAGTGCTTGCAGAGAATACCTTACTGAAAACCGCTTGTCATTTCCTTCTGCTCCTCGTTGGGTTTGACACTCTTACTTATCGAAAGGACTATGATAGATCCCCTATACTTGTGGGTCATCACTAACTGCTCATCAGGAAAACTATCATCAATAGGTAGTGGGTCATCGAGCACATTTTCAAGCCTAGACAAGTTATCAGCTACGGGGTTCTCATCTCCTTTTCTCTCAATAATATGCAAATCAAATTCTTGTAACAAGAGAACCCAATGAGTAAGTCTAGGTTTAGCATATTTCTTTTCCACAAGATATTTAATAGCAGCATGGTCTGTGTGAACAGTTACTTTGGAATCAACAATATAAGGTCTAAATTTATCACAAGCAAACACCATTGCTAAGAATTCTTTTTCAGTAGTAGCATAATTTCTTTGAGCACTGTCTAGAGTTTTACTAGCATAATGAATAACATTCAATTTCTTATCAACTCTTTGTCCTAGAACAGCACCAACAGCATAATCACAAGCATCACACATAATTTCAAAAGGCAAGTTCCAATCAGGTGGTTGAACAATAGGTGCAGTAATTAAGGCTTTCTTGAGTGTTTCAAAGGCTTCAAGACAATCATCATAAAAAACAAAAGGAATATCCTTTTGCAAAAGATCAGTGAGAGGCCTAGAAATTTTAGAAAAGTCTTTGATAAATCTCCTATAGAAACCAGCATGACCTAGGAAACTACGAATACCTTTGATGTCCTTAGGACATGGCATTTTCTCAATTGCATCAACCTTAGCTATGTCCACTTCAATACCTCTTTCAGAAATTTTATGACCCAAAACAATGCCTTCATTAACCATAAAGTGGCACTTCTCCCAATTCAAGGCAAGATTTGTTTGTTCACATCTCTGAAAAACTCGATCAAGATTGCTTAAACAATCATCAAAAGACTTCCCATAAACAGAGAAGTGATCCATGAAAACCTCAACAATCTTTTCACAAAAGTCAGAGAATATAGCAGTCATACATCTTTGAAAGGTAGAAGGTGCATTACACAAACCAAAAGGCATGCGTCATAAGCATAGGTTCCAAAAGGACAACTGGATCAACATTATAAAGTATAGTTTCTTCTATAACTGGTACCGGTTCATTAATTTCTTCTTTAATAGGTGGGTGATATTCCAACCACTTCTCTTTAGGGAGTTCAACATGAGTAGCAAATAATTCACAAAAGGAGGCTACTATCTCAGAGTCAAGTCCACATTTAGTGCTAAACTTTTGAAAAGCATTGGTATTCATAAAAGATTTAACACAATCATACTTAAGCTTAATACCTGACTCTTTACCTTCTTCGAGTTCCCAATCTTCAGAGTTGCATTTAATTCTTTCTAAAAGATCCCATTGGAATTCAATAGTTTTATTCATAAAAGAACCAGCACAAGAAGTATCCAGCATGGTTTGATCATTACGAGAAAGCCGAGCATAAAAATTATGGATAATAATTTCTCTTGAGAGCTCATGATTTGGGCATGAATATAACATTGACTTAAGCCTCCCCAAAGCTAGAGCAATACTTTCTCCTACCACGAGGCGAAAAATTATATATATAATTCCGATCACGATGAACTAGATGCATAGGATAATTATTTTTGTGGAACTCCAATTTCAAACGATTCCAATTCCATGCCAATGCTTTTCCCTTCAAAGATATACCTGCAAGCTTAAAAAATCCACAAATTTGTTCCACATATATCAAGTGCATATCAGGATGTTCTGTTCCATCTCCTGCATAAGGATTAGCTAGCAGTTGTTCTATCATACCTGAAGGAATTTCATCTTCAATATTTTCAGTAGGTGCAGCAGGTTGAGGGGTAGCTAATTGTGGTTCCGGACGAGGTGAAGATACCCCGAACAAACCCCTCAAAGGATTGTTTTCCATAGTAACAAGTGACAATAAATTTCAGCACACTATATAAATGTTTCCTTACTAAATTCCACTTACCAAAGGCGCTTCATGTTGGAAATATGAGCAATTTACCAAATGAGTTTATTATCAGAAATACTAGATAAAGCACGAGTAGTATAGCAGTGATAAAACAAGTCATGCGATTTGATAAAGAGAAGGTAAACAACATCTTCATATATGAACTGTAACTAAACACATCTAGAGCAGATAGTATAGCAAGTTGCATATATGAAAGCAGTCTAACATATCTAGGGCAAACACTAGAACAAGGAATCAGAAAGGTGGTCTCTAATGTAAAGAGGAAGAACACGTCACGGAAAGCAGCGGTAGAAGCATCGACTTGGGGTCGACATCCTCTCCAGCCATGTCGCCGATGAGGTTGTCGACGTCGAGGGAAGATGTCGTCGGAGTCCGTGATGGAAAAAGTCGATGGTCGCTACAGAGCGCTCCCAAAACCTTATCACCCTTCTCCGTCACAGACCCAAAGTGGTGCGGTTTCGGAGGCCTACTGTCCCGACTCACCGTGCATGCCGCAAGCCGGGATGAGGAAGACAGCAGCAGCTCAGAGATTGGAACCGGTGGCGAGAGGAAGAAGAAGTTCTGGTACGCCTCTCTAAGAGGAGCGACCTCCCTTTTATAGGCGCAAGAGAAGGAGGCGAGAGGGCATCAACGGGAGGTGAAACGAAGAGACGGAGATGAAGCGAACAGCCAGCAGCCGAAGGGCTGCACCATTCGCATTCGAACTCCACTTTCGCAAAAATCTTTTCAGCTTCCGTGTGACCTTTTGTATACCCATAGTGCGTGGCAAAAATTTAGACATCGGCTCGGCTCATTCCCGCAACTCGCGGCGCGGCGCGTCGTGATGAGGCGTGGCGTGGCGAGGCGGGCGGCGGAGGAGCGCGTGTGGATGTCCCTCTTGTTCTCATGCTCATACAAGTGGGGAAAGAACCTCCCTTATAAAGAGGTCCAACTGTTGGGGAACGTAGCAGAAAATAAAAATTTTCTACGCATTACCAAGATCAATCTATGGAGTCATCTAGCAACGAGAGAGAGGAGTTCATCTATATACCCTTGTAGATCGCGAGCAGAAGCGTTCAAGAGAACGGGTTGATGGAGTCGTACTCGTCGTGATCCAAATCACCGATGATCCTAGCCCCGAAGGGACGGCACCTCCGCGTTCAACACACGTATGGTTGGGAGAGACGTCTCCTCCTTGTTGATCCAGCAAGGGGGAAGGAGAGGTTGATGGAGATCCAGCAGCACGACGACGTGGTGGTGGAAGCAGCGGGGACCTCGGCGAGCTTCGCCAAGCTCGGCCGAGAGGAGAGGTGTTACGGGGAAGAGGGAGGCGCCAGGGCTTGGGTGCGCAGCCCTCCTCCCCCTTCTATATATAGGGGTCTGGGCGCCGCCCCCTAGAGATCCAATCTCAAGGGGCGGCAGCCAAGGGGGAGTTGCCCCCAAGTCGTGGGCGCCCCCCGTGGTTTCCAACCCTAGGCGCAGCGGAGGCCCAAGGGAGGCGCACCAGCCCACCGAGGCTGGTTCCCTTCCCACTTCAGCCCATGGGCCCCTCCGGGATAGGTGGCCCCACCCGGTGGACCCCCGGGACCCTTCCGGTGGTCCCGGTACAATACCGGTGACCCCCGAAACTTTCCCGATGGCGGAAACTGGACTTCCTATATACAAATCTTTACCTCCGGACCATTTTGGAACTCCTCGTGACGTCTGGGATCTCATCCGGGACCCCGAACAACTTTCGGGTTACTGCATACTAATATCTCTACAACCCTAGCGTCACTGAACCTTAAGTGTGTAGACCCTACGGGTTCGGGAGACACGCAGACATGACCAAGACGACTCTCCGGTCAATAACCAACAGCGGGATCTGGATACCCATGCTGGCTCCCACATGCTCCTCGATGATCTCATCGGATGAACCACGATGTCGAGGATTCAATCAATCCCGTATACAATTCCCTTTGTCAATCGGTACGTTACTTGCCCGAGATTCGATCGCCGGTATCCAAATACCTCGTTCAATCTCGTTACTGGCAAGTCACTTTACTCGTTCCATAATGCATGATTCCGTGACCAACCACTTGGTCACATTGAGCTCATTATGATGATCCATTACCGAGTGGGCCCAGAGATACCTCTCCGTCATACGGAGTGACAAATTCCAGTCTCGATCTGTGCCAACCCACACTACAAAAAAAAGACACATCCATCACATTTTGGGCCGAACGAAATTTTTTTCTGTCATACATATGACACTTCTATGACGATAATTGTGGCAGAACCCGGTATCATCATAGATGTGGTGGGCTCCTACTACGTGACAAAAATCATGATGTAAAATGGGCTTTTCATCCTGGGCGGGCCAGAGACGCAGCTGCATGACATTCTTTGGGCCGTCCATGACGGAAAAAACCGTGGTAGAAGCGAGGGGTAGGAAAATTTCAGGGAGTTGCCGATTACGGTGGGAGGTCGGGGGCCGAGCGATGCACATTTCTCTCGTACACGTACGCGCGTGTGTGCGAGGCGTTGGCTCTAACTAAACCCGAGTGAGGTGTTGGGCTCTATCTAAACCCGAGCGATTGCACTGCGGGCTACGCGTTACTGAACCCGAGCGATTGATCGATGGCTGTTAACTCAACCCGATGGAGCGATTCCTTCGCTACTGCTGCTAACTGAAGCCGATCGATTGGATGAACATTGAGCGTTGCGAGGGGGGTGGATGAACAGTGAGCGGTGGCGTTGCCTCTGGATGAACAGGACCCCGTGGTGTGGAGGGCTAGATGAGCGATGAAGCGGTGGAGGGGTGGCCGTGGAGGGGTGGTTGAATAGGACCCCGTGGTGTGGAGGGCTGGATGAACAGTGGACGGTGGAGGGGTGCCCGTGGAGGGGTGGTTGAACAGTAGCCGGTGGAGTAGCGCGCGGTGGAGGCTGGATGAACAGGAGCCCGTGGAGGCTGGAGGAGGTCGACGATAGCCCGTGGAGGCTGGAGGAGGTCGACAGTGGAGATGAACAATATTCCGTGGAGTCCAGTTTTGCGGTACGCCACACCCCTCTCGATGAACAGGACCCACGTTTCGACCGTAGGAGGTCCGTTTCCTCCGTTTTGCGGTACGCCACACCCCTCCCGATCAACAGGACCCCCGTTTCGACCGTAGGAGGTCCGTTTCCTCCGTTTTGCGATATGCCACACCCCTCCCGATCAACAGGACCCCCGTTTCGACCGTAGGAGGTCTGTTTCCTCCGTTGTGCGCTACACCAGGCCTCGTTTCCATCGCCTGTTCCGTCCAAGCCGGTTAGCTCCCACGCGTTCCGTTGCCTCTCGATGAACATGACGCATTCCGTTGCCTCCCCATGAACACGACGCATTCCGTTGCCTCCCCATGAACGCGAGCATTCTGTTGCCTCCCCATGAACACGAGCCCTCGCCGTACGTGTGCGCGACTAGGCGTTCGAGACCCCGCCCGTATGTACACATACGTGGCCATATTTTCTTTCTTGCACCCTGGCCGTTGTACGTACGTGTAGTGCGCGCCTCTACTATGACACGTGCGCGCCTCTACTATGACACGTGCGCGCCTCTACATCGACCAGTATGTACGTACACGTTCGCGACCAGGATGACAACGCCACGTGCGCTTGACCAGGTGGACCCGGCCGTGCACTTCATTGCTGCAAAAGATGTAGCTGGTGGGTCCCAGCGGTCGAGCGTGAATCGTTTTTTGACGCACTTCCTTGCGTGCGAAGGTGTAGCTTGGGTCCCAGCAGTCGAAGTGCGAAGGTGTAGCTGCTGGGTCCCAGCGATCGAAGTGCGAAGGTGTAGCTGCTGGGTCCCAATGATCGAAGTGAATCGTTTTTTGCGGACGCACTTCCTTGCGTGCGAAGGTGTAGCTGCCGGGTCCCAGCGATCGAGAGAATCATTTTTTTGCGGACGCACTTCCTTGTGTGCGAAGGTGTAGCTGGTGGATCCCACCAGTCGGGGGGCGAATCGTTTTTTTTGGACGCACTTCCTTGCTTGCGAAGATGTAGCTGGTGGGTCTCAGCAGTCAGGGGGGCGAATCGTTTTTTTTTTCGGACGCACTTCCTTGTGTGCAAAGATGTAGCTCGTGGGTCCCAGCAGTCAGGGGGCGAATCATTTTTTCACGAAATACGGTGGCCCGTCCGGTGGGTCTTCGTTGTCAGGTGGAGGAATAATTATTTTGCGCGTAATAAGGAGGCACTTCCTTGTGGCTGCCGTGAACCCAGCTGTCAGCCTCTCCACGTACAGTCCACGTCCGATCGAAGTCGTTTCTTGACCACGTTGACCACGCCGCCCCGAGAGCACCACGGCGGTGGACGACGGCGAGGCCTGGGAAGGGGACAACGCGGAGCCAGGGAAGACGCGGCAGTGGATGCACACGCGGAGAGGAGTACGAGGGTTCACTGGTTCACTGCCGCCGTCGCCAGAATAACAGGGGGTGTCGGTGAGTGGAGGGATGGCACGGCCAGCGGTGGGAGTAGTAGGCGGTGAGGCCTTGGCAGACACAGCCGCCACGGGAGGCAGGAGCAAGCGGCACGACCGGCGCTGCTTTGGGCGGCCGGAGCAAGAAGACCAGAGGTTGAAGAAGCACGACGGCCGTTGGATGGACATCGTCTGATCGCTTCTGACTAGAATCGTTTATTATTGACTAAGTTGACAAAGCCCTTGGTACGTCAACTTAGTAGGCCCACAGGTCAGCTTCCAAAACGGTGCGCCCCATATGTCAGGGGGAAGAATCATTTTTTGGGCGGGTGAAGCTATAATATCCGAGATTGAAGAAGAAGCACGGCATCCGTTGGATGGACATCCAACGGCCACTGCTGCTAGAACCGTGTGTTGACTATAAGTTGACAAAGCCTTGCATACGCGTCAACTCTGTTTTTTAAGGGACGCGTCAACTTCGTAAGGCCAGTGTGTGGCGAGAGAACTTATAGCCCATTTGAGATTTGTAAGAATGTGTAGCCCATTTTTTAATTCTAATGGAATTTACTACAGCCCATTTACAGTTTGTTAAAAATACAGCCCATTTCAACCAACCGTTCTAAATGTAATTAAATAAAATTTCCCACATTTTGATGGGATCCGAATATTTTTATCCCGAAATTTCTAGTCAGATTAAATACAATTTAAATATAAATTTATATTACGTAAAAATCAAACGAAACATTGCGCTCGAAACAATTAATGAAATTAAAATTTTCAACATTCCAAAAATAATATTTTATAAAGTAATCACTGTTTGGTGCATTTTTTAATAGTTACTACCCAGTTTTTATAATTACATCCCATTTATTATTTCTTAAAGCCCATTTTCTTGTCAAGCCTAATGCATCCCTCCTAGGAAAGATTTGCAGCCCAAGTTGTGAATAACAACTTGACCTTGCAGGTATTCCTAAAAAAGTATAGTCGGCTAGCCATTTTCAACTTGAAAAAATTAATATCTGGCTGGATATCGCTGGGCTAGGCACGGGCCACCCCATCGATTAATACCTGCAACAATGTTTTCATTGTTGTTCAAAGGAGAAAAATTAATATCTGGGGTAAACATCAAAAAAATCTGCAGTGCTCACCTCAAAAACACAAATACTGCTCGAGCAGCTTGGTCCCAGCTGTCGGTCGCTTCTTGTGCAATTCTCTCGTTTATTGACTAGATACATAGGTTGATAATGGTGTGGGACCGTGATGTCAGGAAACCAGGAGGAAGAAAAATAAATTATAGTTATATATATATATATATATATAAAATAAGGAGGCACTTGCGTACGTGAGGCTATGGACCTGGTGGGTCCCCATTGTCATCCTATCCAAGTAAAGTCATCTCCTCGCCAAGCACTTTCCGCCTAAAAAAATGGGCTGCCCCGCTTCGCTTCCTGTGCAGGCGATTGTTCGCCTTCGAACGAGACAAGGGCCGTCCGTCCGTCCATCTGCCGCACACATTAATGATACACGGTTGCCGAGGCGGCTACTCCGGCGCCACACGTCCGTCCCTCCGCCCGCCCACCATTGCTATATAAACTGTTGCGCCGGCATCCGTTCCCTTTCTCCTGTCCACACCACTACTGCCCATCATGGCTTCCTCACGCTGCAGCGCTCTTCGGGACGGGCGGACACCGGACCACAAGGAGATGGCAGCCATTGCTGCCGACCGGCTGGCCGGCAGGGAGCCGGAGGACGACGATGTCCTAATGGAGAACATGGTAGTCGACGATCCGGCGCCAACCCCCTCCTCTGCGCCATCCTCGCCGGTGCATTGCACCATGACCATCGACGAGGCCCGTGCCCAATATATGGACAGGGTGAGGCCGATGCGTGAGGAGCAGTTCAGGGAGGCGCAGGCCGATGCTGCCTACAACCACCATCTTCTCCAGGAGCACCTGCAGGTGGAGGAGCAGATCGCCGCAGAGCGGGCGGAGCAGGAGGCGATGCTCGACTCGTACCACTCCGCCCGCTAGGGCCGCCTCGAACGATGGCGGTACCGCATGCGGGTGGCGGAGGCTGCGGCCGCCTACAAAGAGGCTAGCAAAGAGGGCGATGAAGCGGGCGAGGTGCTGTTTGGCGAGACCGAGGACGAGCCAGAGGACAATGCCGGCTCCGACGAGTCCCCGCTCCGCTGGCATCAACGACGCCCTGCTCCGCCGAGGCCCCGCCCCGCCAACAACGAGGCAGAGGACACCACCGGCTCCGCCGAGGCCCGGCCCCGCCAACAACGAGGCAGAGGACATCACCGGCTCTGCCGAGGCCCCACCCTGCCATCAACGTGGGGGACGATTTCCACCGCTCCACTGAGGCGCCGCCCGCCGGCAACGAGACAGAGGACATCGCCGGCTCCGCCGAGGCCCCGCCCACGCCAATGAGCCCGCCGCCACGTAAAACGAGGAAGAGTAGAACACGGTAGGTCGCCGCCGCTCGGGTCCAAGTAAGGCCACCGCTACTACCCTCCGGTTGAAGCCAAGCTAGGCGGGTTGACCATTGACGGCCGGTTAGCTTCCTGGCGGCGACGTGGAGTCGGAGAGCTGCGCTAGAGAAGAACGCTGCTTCTACTTAACTGCTGGTGCAGCTGGTCGATCGACACGTGGACCCAACAGGCCACATGTCGGGCTTCAACTGCACCTGCAGCTAAGTCACCAAGCTTCTGCTCGCCTGGACACATGTGGGTAGCTTCGTTAATTAATTATACCTCCAGCACCCCTTTTAGTTTTTTTTAGAAAATGAGGATGAGCCCCGGCCTCTGCATCTGGGAGATGCATGCGGCCACAAACACCCCTTTTTAGTTGAAGAATGTATGAAATGTAATGAAATCCGGCATGTATATATGAAATCCGACCGTTTATGAATGAATTTATTTAGGTTAGTTCGAATTCCAGTATCACTGGCATTGGATGAACAAGCAAAACAATATGTACTAGCATTATTCCCAGGGTGATCACCACGTTTGCAGCAGTTTCACATGTACTCCCTCCGGTCCTTTCTAGTCTGCATACAAGTTTTGTCTGCAACAAAGTATCTCTACTTTGACCAATATTATACAAAAAAGTATGCACTTTTGGAATGTGCTAGTAAAAAGGAATAGAAGGAGTACAAAGAGTTTGAGCAGCTTTTAGCGTTTACAGACATTGCAATCAAACACACAGCCTGGCAATTCATAGAGAACATTCAAAAAATCGATGATTATGCATCTCAAATGACTCACATGTCGAGGCAATATTTACTTCACAAATCAAGAATAAAGAAAAAATTAATCGCTGTCTGCCGACAAAGAAGGGCGCCCCATTCAAAAATATCAAACGCATATCTTGCTAAAATCAATGAGCAAAATTTGACAAGGTTGTCCCATTCCAAAATATCAAATGCCTACGATTGTGGAATGGGCAGGGTTTGCCATCGCTTGGACATTGACATGGCACCTCGTGCTAAATAAACCAGCTGTTCTTTTTGTGCGTTCCACCAAAATCAACCAAATTAGATGCGTAGCTTGTATGATTTCGCCCTTATATGTTGCAACGCCTTGAACTTATGGGCACCTCCTTTCTTGTGGTGGAAATGAATGATTCGATGTATTCATGACCATTTTGTGCAGTTCCCGTTGAAATCAAGTTGAGCACCCCTATTTGCACAAATACAAAAAGTGATTAGTATAAAGCAAACTGTACTATGAATTGACAGTTTCAACAGTACATACATGGTCCATGTAGAGCACACTTTTAGAAAAATGGAACTCACCAGAAAGAATCCTAGAACAACATTGTACTCAGCATCACAAAGAAAAAATGGAGATTTGTCAGTCCTTCTGAGCTGAAGTTAGTTTGGTCTTGTGGGGAGTAATGTAACCATCCTTCAACTGCTCCTTCTAATTAGAAGATAGACAGGGCTTCTTCATCCTGGTATAATCGGAACTAGTCACTTCACGTACTCCATATTCTTCTTCAGAGGAAGATGATCCCTGTTTGCTCAAAAAAAGGAAAGGAAATATTTAAAACAGCACAGATGAAGCACTTCTCAAGGACAATACCACTTTTTCATGACAGTATCTAAACAGCAGCACAACACCAATAGAGATGACAAAGCTCAATCATATGGATGAAACCAGTGGGTGAGTACCAACATTTGTCGAGGCTGATTGTGTAGAGCATACAGATGAAGCACTTCTCCTAACCATCTGTTGCTATCTACGGGGGTGGCCATGCTTACTATATATCCTTGATTAGTTTAATTTTTCCAACATCTTCTTGTGCAGTTCCACTAAAATATATGGTATCTTCAAAGAAGATCCCTGTTTGCACAAGAAGAGATAATTACGTATGGCATCAAATCAGTGGAAAAACAATTGCTCATTCCAGCCATATCAATAAATTAAGATGCAAAACTATATCATTACTTGTGTCATCACAGTTCCAAAGGTTTCATTACAAAGACCGGCAGTTGATTTTTGTTTTTCTTCCGCTTGTTCTTCCCCTTCATCACTTGGTTCAATAATGCATAAGCTTCGCCTTCAATGTAAGATTTGGCATGTCAATTAGGGAGCAAAAGTATTGTACTAAACTTAATTTTCTGATGAAAGTGGCAAAATACAGGCCGGCAGTTGTGAAATATCCTTATCTTACCTCAATGGGATATTACGATGCACATACAGATTGGAAATCTTGTCTCCATTTGTGCAGTTCACTAAAATCAAGCAACATTATCGTACAAGTAGCACAACATATGAAAGCACACTTCAGAATCATGTGAAAGAAGGCTAGTAATCTTGACCTCTCACGATGCGGAATTCAAACAACTCACAAGAAGAAGATCTGAACCAAATTCGCCTTAACGGATAGGAAGTAAGATCTCCTCTTGTGCAGTTCCACTAAGATCAAGCAATCAAACAACGTTGTCGGTGTGACATTTTGGTTGAACTGCACAAAACACTCTTAAAACAAAAGTGTTTTGTGCAAAGGCAACAAAAGGTCACAATGGCAACGAGGTGAAGTAGATAACCATGTTTACACAGAGGTGCAAAGGAAACAATTAGTGGTCAATAACGGTGGATGACATGTAAGCCAACAAAAAGAAGCATCTACCTTATCTAAATGGGAAAGAAAGCAAGACAGTAGCATTTCTCAAACGGTGGCATTGATTAATATTAACATAGAGATTATATTAACAATAAAATTTGTTAAACATGTAATTTGCTTTTAACTGTGGCATTACATCAATTTTCCAAATGGCATTATTAGAGGGTGTTTGTTTACAGGGACATTTTGGTGTAGGGACTAAAAAACTCCGTGTCAGTCACATCTAAACCAAACATGAGGGACTTTTCGGGACTAAAAGTGGGCATTTGGGACTAAAGAAAGAAGACCCTGAGGGAGTCTTTTTGGGACTTTTCCAATGCTACCCCTGCCACGCATCGCACCTTGTTTCTATTAGTTCATTACTAGGGGTAACATGGTCTTTTATCATGTCATTTAATAACCTCTAGTCCATGTTTAGTCCACAGAACCAAGCAGGTAGGGACAAGGGAGTTTTTAACCAAACAGGGCCTTAGATTAACAATGACTAATGAGTTGCACGGACAAGGGTCACACCAGCACCATGTGCATCTACCGATGTACTGTGGTCATGCACGATTTGTTGCAACAAAGAACAAACAACCAAGGAGCATATTTGTGTTGGTCCCAAATTTGTTATCTTTAGACACCTTTCCCTATGTGAGCGCAGCAAATCTAGTCCTGCTCAAACTCTACAGCCTTGTCCCTTCCTTTCCTTTTTGAACTAGTACTTTCGCCTTCCTTTCCTCTTTGAACCACGTCCTAGATTTATGCGATACAACTTTCCCCACTACTTTCCCCCGTTCCTTTCCTATTTGAACCACGTCCTAGATTCATGCTATACAACTTTCCCCCTTCATTTCCTCTTTGAACCACGTCCTAGATTCATGCTATATACAGCTTTTCCCACTACTTTCCCCCACTCCTTTACTCTTTGAACCACGTCCTAGATTCATGGTATACATGCAGCTAGAGCAATGCATGTGGAGTAAGTAAAATATACCTTAAGGTTCTTGGGGCGTGGTTCGATGGGCGACGGGACGGTCAAGCGAAGAAGAAGGGGTTGAGGCCCTCCTGCGCCGCTGGGTGGAAAGTGAACAGCAGCGCTGGTAGTGGATTCCCTCCCTCGCCGACGGCGATAGCGTTAAGCCTCCTTCCCTTCCCGGCGGACGGATCCTGCCGGCACTTTGAGCAGCAGTGAGGGAAGAGAGAGGCCAACGAAGTCTTGTTTAGATCTGGAGAGGGTGAGAGAGTGTGAAGAGAGCAACTACAAGCGATGAGGCTCCAGCGGGAGAGGGCGAGAGAGTGTGAAGAGAGCAACTACAAGCGCTGAGGCTCCATCGTGTATATATATACTGGAGAGAGAGTGTGAAGTGTGCAAACCCTAGAAAACATCTTGACCAGTCAAAGAATCGTCCTGGCAAAAATTATGCTCAAGTGTAGTTATCGAACCCGAGACCTCAAGTTTGATGAGCGAACAGGCTAACCAGCTACACAACCCTCCCGTTATGTTCAACAAGAGGAAAATAACCTTTTATACATTCCTGCATTCGTGTGACAGGCATGTCGTGTTTTTTTCGTGTGTGTGGGAGTCATTAGGATTTGAATCATAATCGTGTCATGTGGCTTTGGTGGTAAGATTATCCACAGTGGTGTAGAAATAATGCAGCCTTAGCCACCTTACCTCTCTCCACGTAGTACGTTGGGTCCCACCAGTCAAAGGGTGAAACAAACAAATTAATAAGAAAAATTAAAAGTGCCAGTGGTGTATCTTACTACCTCACACATCTCGCTCTTGCTGGGAACACTGTCCAATTGATCCCTCTGCTCGCTCACGTACTATTTTAAGTGAATCCTTATTATAACATGCACACAAATTTTGGGCACTTGTATTCGACTTAAGTCAGTGTGCCACCGTATGTCGTATACTTACTACTCCCTCCGTCTAGGTGTAATAAGTCACGTTAGAAGGTGCAACAGGACCAAGGTGCGTGCGTGTGCGTGTGTGTGTTTAACAGCATGTGTGTGTTAGAGAGTGCGACATATCGACCTACTCCTACAGAGATATGGTGTGTAGCGTACGATTTTAGCCGCGAGAGTCGGTGCATCCTCTCGTTTCCGGGCGTGTCCGGTAGGGACATGCGGACAGCTGCCACGCCCGCTCCTCACCAGCCTGGCCCACCCAAAGCCCCTCCATCACCCGCGTGCGCTTCCTGCCCGAAACGGTCACGCCGCTCCAAAGAATCGGTGCCGCATTCATGCCCGGTCAGAGCGGACGCGACCTCTCACTGGCGCAAGAGTGATGGTTGCTTCGTCCGTCCAACTTACTGCTGGGTCTATGTGATTTGACGGCTCATTGGTCTTTATTACTGAGGTGGTAGGACTGCTGGATGTCCCACGCTTTTCGTAAAGGAGGTACGAGTAGTAGATTACAATTTTATCCATTCTTACAATGGAGGAGTGCAAGAGCGGTGAAAACACGCAGGCTCGTGAATTACATGGCCCACCTCACACTATCACCGCTCGACACCTAACTCTTTACATAGTACTCCCTCCTTTCCTAAATATTACTAGATGAGTCCCCGCGCGTTGCCGCGGAACAGCGGTATATCTCTCTGCGCAAAATTATCGATTTCATAGAACTAAAAAAATCTATAACCGCATGACAAATGTGGTAGCCAAACTAAATAAACTCCCATCATCATTTAGATCATCCCACTTAGGAAAAAAGATCAGCCAACTCCCTCTTGCATAATGGGATTATATTTTTCTTTTGACATGTTAATGGGACTTAAAAGCTCACTTACATGCATGCTACGGTGCATGCTTGCATGCGCACATGTTGATGTGATTTAAAACCCATTCACATGCATGTGCGACGGTATTTCTGCATGCTTGCATGTGGCTTAGTGCGGAGCCTCTCAACGTCGAGATCGCACGACTATTATTACTGATTTACTTCATCTAACGGCCACGTCAATTTTGATTATGTGGCTCAAGGAGAGGATAGAGAATTCCTAGTAGTGGGGCTAGCTATTACTAGTAGATAAGTCTTTGTAGAGATTCCACTAGGTGAACTACATACGGAACAAAATGAATGAATCTACACTTAAAATGCATCTATATACATCCGCATGTGGTTAATGGTGAAATCTCTACAAAGACTTATATTTAGGAACGGAGGAAGTACTAGTATAGTACTAGTATGCATCGTAATTTATCAATGAGATAAATTTGTACAATGCTATGAAGCTTCCAGCTCTGTTACATGTATCTTGTGTCCAAGGTTGCCCGTTGCAACATTTCATCAAATACAAAGGAGACTAACATGCATGCTATTGCATCTCAATGATTGATGATCATAGCAAATATGTACTCCCTCCGTTCCAAAATAAGTGTCTCAACTTTGTGCAAACTTTAGTACAAAGTTTTACTACTACTAAAGTTGACACTTATTTTGGAACAGCGGCAGCTAAAGAAAAAACGATCCATGCAGTCCCTAGCCCTTGAACCGTGAACCCTGACCAGCCTTCAATTTGTCGGGCAACGCTCGAAGCTTCCTAATAAATGAAGTTTGCAACCTTTTGACCATCGGATCATTTTGTGCAGTTTCACCAAAATCGAGATGAGCATCCCTATGGCAAACAAATTGAAGAAGCGTGATTAGAATAAGATTACTAGGACTAGTTGATGAGACATAAACTCATCACAAATTCAGTAAGTAGAAGCCAGTAGAGGTATTAGGTATGTGCGGGGCAAAGAAGTAGAGATATATCCACAGGGAGTGATGTGGGCAGCTGGAGCAGTGGTGCAAGCCGGCTGTAAAGGGAGTTGTACCTGAGGGACGTAGCTTAACCTTGAGGAGGGCGGCGGGAGGCGGCAACTGCCCCACGTCGCGGCAGTGAGCAAGGGACGAAGGCAACCTCACCGGCTTTGTGAGAGAGAACGGCGGGGACCTCTGATCGACGCGTGCCGACAAGGTTTTCGCCGTCGGCGGCCACCGCATCTACACTAAGCATCCACCCTTTCCCCAAGCGGACGTGATCCGCCGAGATGTTAGAGATGTGGCCACGATCGTTTTGTGCGAGAGAGTGTGAAGAGAGCAACCCCCAAAGAAGCAACCGTGTAGGCTGGCCCGTCCTGACTATGTATATAGTGGAGCGGTTTCCTTTTCTCTCCATATGAACCTATCATATTGCGTACGTGCCACTGAAGAAAAAATATATATTTATAAATGACGCGGCACCTACTAACCTTGCGCTTGGCATCTCCAAAATATTAACCTTGCGGTTGGCTCTTCGCCTCTTCGGGAAGTCAAGCAATAATGGTAGTGCAGCATATATCGTTCTGGCTATATGAGACCGAATGAATTGCTGCACGTCCACCACATGGGCGAGGGTCGAGGGGCGAGGGAGAGTGCTACTACATACGGAGCAAAATGAGTGAATGTACACTCTAAAATACTTCTCTATACATCCGTGTTTGGAGTATGTACTAGTAGTTCATATTGAAATCTACTAAAGGACATATATATTCCAAACAATATGATATAATCTCTATAACCAAGGTAGTAGGGACGAGGAGTAAACAGAGGGAGTAGTAAATTTTTCTCCTCGTCCTGCGAGCCACCGCACGCATGGGCGAGGGAGGAGCAAGCTTCACCTCATCCTGCGAGCCACCGCGCCCGTGGGCGGGGGAGACGGCGTACTAAGCAAGCTTCTCCTCATTTTGCAAGTTGACGGGACACATCAAAAGTACTCCAGTGTATAGAGCCTTGCCTATAAGGTAGGCCCCACATGGTTTGCCTCTTTTTTTAATTTAACATAACGCGTCAAGTCGCAATTTGTTTGTTCACCCGTGGTAGACGATCCTCCGTCCACCAAGTGGACAACCAGTACACGTGCCAAATTACTATGTGGGCTGCCTTTTTTGTACAGAAATGAGCTCCATCGTGTACCCGCGCGAGTGTGCTTGGGAAAGAGACGGGAGTACGTGCGCCGTGCATGCACCTCTTCTCTTCGTGCACGTCCCCCACCTACGTGGGTGTGTGTGAGAGATACAAACCGCGTTCGTGATTGTTTTTTGTTTTGTGGTGGGGGTGGGGGTGGGGTGGGGGTTGATTTCGTGAATTATTTGTGGGAATATGTATCGATGACATCTCAAACAAAATTTTGCATGCAATGTGTGTGAAATGGAGGCCTATCCATATCATACATAGAGGGTCGGGCAATCCACGAGAAGAGAGGGAGGAGTCATACCTATCGATAGAGTCGAAGAGAGGATCAAGTGGGTGGGTGCGAGATCGATGAAGAGAGCCATCGAAATTGTGTGTGTGTGTGTGTGTGTGTGTGTGTGTGTGTGCAAGTCAAAGATATAGGGCGACTGGCCTATCGGAACGTTAGAGGGCACATGTCAAGTTTGTGTGTGGCAGGAGACATGACTAGAGCACTTGATGTATCAGTGTGTGTGTGGGGAGGGGTGGGGGAGGGGTAGGCAGAGGCCTAACTATAGAGGTAGAACAACTCGTATATGTGTTGAGAAGGAGAGACCCAGCTATGTCTTGAGGGAGATCGGTCGACATCCATACATAACTGAAGGACGGGAAATGTGATGGGACGGAGAGAGAGAGAGGAGAGAGAGAGGGAGGGAGAGGGGTAGAGTGCTGGATGGGTGATGGAGTTGCTTCTCGGGGATGTTGGGAGAAGCCTACTAGACGAACTGAGGGTGGAACTGCAATGTTATCAACAAGAGTGGGGATGTGTTTCTGTGTGTGCCTGTGCGTGATAGATCTGTCGGGACGCATCCATTGATGATGAAGGGGCCATGTGTTTGGTAAGCAAACCTAACTAGATCGGTAGATCAATTTTTGTTTGTCGAGGAAAGGTAGAGACACAACTAATGAGGTAGATCGATCGATGCGTGGGTAAAAACGAGTTATAAGGACCTAGCTGGCTATATGTATAGCGAGAGATCGGTCGGTGTACGTCCATTTGTCATAGGCAAATAAGGCCCAGCGAGACGGATAGACAGAGAGAATGGAGCTAGGAGGTGGTGCGAGACGCCCAACTACTAGCTAGATAGGGGGAGGAGTGTGCGGTTGTGAGATCGATGAAAAGAGGGGAGAGAGTTTACACGTGTGTCTGACCATATGAGAGACACGAGGCAAGGACACATAAAGGAGGAGATTGAAGTTGAGTGTGTATGCTGTAGGCAGGCATCGCTGGAGAGGTTTATCGATCGGTGTGTGTCGGAAAGGAGTTGTGGAGACTCTGGGAGAACGACCTAAAGAAAAAAATGAATGCGCCCGGTGGATGGAATGCCGAGGGAGGAGGAGGGCGAGGAGGGCGTGTGCATGCACAAGAGAAAGTTAGTGGTGGCTACAAAGGCTAGAGGATTGTGTGGGTGTAAGAGACTAACAAAGATCATAATTTGATATGAAAGCGGATTCATATATTTGAATAGGAGATCATAGTGTTTTAAACATTGCATGAATGAATATAGCGGTGATACACGTGCTGTGATGTTGTACCATAATGTGATAATGCATGGCATTTGCAACTCACAGCTAAATGCCGAACAATCTAAACCATACTATACATCAAACAATCTCACATTTTATTTGAATTTGTGATAATGTGCGGCGTTTGCAGCTTACAACTAAATATCGAGCAATCTAAACAATACAATATATCAAGCATTCTCACATTTTATTTGAATTTGTGGTAATGTGTGGTGTTTGCAACTCACATCTAAATACTTGTAGGCCTAGGGGGCAGGGCACCATACATAATGTGATAAAAACATTATACATATGAGACATGGTTTAGATTATGAAGATCTAGCTAGAGCTAGAAAGTAATGTGATTTGAAATCAAAATAAAGTGGATTCAAAAAATGTAGTTCGAGTTCATATAGTACACATAGTTCATATGTAACTCGAGACTAATCATGTGGTGTGCTGTGAAGATAATACACAAACGATGGTTTAACATGACAATAATGATGATTGTAGATCTTATTAAAACAGAGAAACGAATTCAAATGCTTTGACTTCACAACAATCATTATTGTAAATCTTATTCAAATTTAGTTCATATTGAAGCGGTAGTATATACGTTTGGAATGCACTAAAACGTTCATTTGAGTAGTAGGTTGCATGCGTTATACACGTAGCAAAATATTTTAATTGAACATAACATTAATTCAAAGTTTTGAATGACATTTGTAGTGCGCATTGATTTGGTACAGTACACGTTAGGCTTGTCTGGAAATTTCAACCCGCGCCTTGTTAGCCCGAAATATTTAAGATATATCTTTGTCTCAAGCAGTTCCGGCTAACTCCCTCCATCTCAACCCGCTTGCTATTCCAAAATTACAACGCTACGAAAACTCCCACCTCCTATGAAATCCCGACACGTGAAATGCCCGTGGTACCCCTGAACCGAAAGAACCGCCTCAAATCGGTGGGGGAACTTTTGTAACTTACCCCACATTTCGGACAAGCGCGTCTCTAAGCCATGGTTCCCCACTGCCATCCCATCCGCCCACCCATTCGTACACCGAGGCCGCGAAAACCCACGACAAAACCCCACACCCTGCTCCGTCCGCCCCCCAGCCGGAGCCTCTTCCTTGACGACGTCGTCCACAGCAACACCTCGATGTCCCTCATCCACCGTACCGGATGAGGATCCGTCGTCGATATCATCGTCCCGCCGGTTCCGCCACCCCGTCCTCCACCTCCAAGGAGCTGCCCCGACGTTCCTGTCGGTGTCAAAACCGGCGGATCTCGGTTAGGGGGTCCCGAACTGTGCGTCTAGGCGGATGGTAACAGGAGACAAGGGACACGATGTTTTACCGAGGTTCGGGCCCTCTTGATGGAGGTAAAACCCTACATCCTGCTAGATTAATATTGATGATGTGTGTTACAAGAGTGGATCTACCACGAGATCAAAGAGGCTAAACCCTAGAAGCTAGCCTATGGTATGATTGTTGTTCGCCCCACGGACTAAAACCCTCCGGTTTATATAGACACAGGATAGGGTTAGGGTTACACAGTCGGTTACAATGGTAGGAGATCTACATATCCGTATCGCCAAGCTTGCCTTCCACGCCAAGGAAAGTCCCATCCGGACACGGGACGAAGTCTTCAATCTTCTATCTTCATAGTCTTGGAGTCCGGCCGATGATGATAGGGCGGCTATCCGGACACCCCCTAGTCCGGAACTCCCTCAGTAGCCCCTGAACCACGCTTCAATGACGATGGGTCCGGTGCGCATATTTTCTTCGACATTGCAAGGCGGGTTCTTCCTCCGAATAATTTATAGAAGATTGTGAACACCGGGATAGTGTCCGGCTCTGCAAAAATAAATTCCACATACCACCGTAGAGAGAATAATATTACACAAGATCAATCTGGCGACATATTTTGTGGCGTGACGTTGCACCACTACCAAGCCTTTATTCAAATTGTTTTTACTGTTCCACCTCGGTAGCGTTTAGCGCGGTTTCCTTGGCACGCCTTGTCGAGGCGTAGATCGTGTTCCCTTATTCCGGGATTCCCATCAATACGGACTTGGGTAACCCAACCGCGCCTGTTGGCCTGCCTTCTCTATCAAAGGCGAGTCCTAATCGACCATAGGGGGGGGCTCTTTGTATTCAACCTCTTTATAACGAGACCAAGGCCCTCTCCTCTTTACACCCTCTATCGAGTTCGCCCTGCGCTTCGAGTTCCAACACCCCAAAGCTTCAGATTCAGGCGCTTCGGACTTTCGATGATGTCCGGCTCCGACCAGCATGGCCGATGGGTGTCTTCCTCCGTTACAGAAGAAGACGTGCTAAAGCTGCGAGACGCCAGGTATCTAACCGGCGAGATCTCGCATAGGCTGCCTGCTCCAGGGCAGGTCATTCCCACTCCCGAGCCCGGCGAGAACGTGGTGTTCGTGTCTCACTTCCTTCGGGGTTTAGGCTTCCGACGGACCCCTTTGTGCGGGGGCTCATGTTTTATTATGGGCTTGATTTCCATGACTTGAATCCGGAGTCCATCCTCCATATCTCGTCATTCATTGTTGTATGTGAGGCCTTCCTCCATATTACCCCTCACTTTGGATTGTGGCTCAAGACCTTCAAGGTGGAGCCAAAGGCGATCAAGGGGTAGCAAACAGAGTGCGGAGGGGCGGTCATAAGCAAATGCGTTGGTGCTCCGTCGCCCGAGGGCTCTTTTCAAGAGGAGCTTGGTTTATGGCAACGGGAGTGGTTCTATATCACCGCTCCCAGGGGCACCAAATGGGCGGCGCTCCCTTCCTTCCGCTTAGGTCCACCACAGCGGCTGGCGTCATGGGTCAACAAGGCTCGACTGGGGTCGCCCAAGGGCGTTCCCGCTGCAGGGCCGTATTCGAGATCTCCAGAAAGAGGGATCAATCTGGTTGCGATGGCGCAGTTATTGTGATCCGGTGTCTTCAGCCACTGCAAACATCGCCTCCGCCTGTGGGAATTCAATCCGAGGGACCATGAGCTCTCCAAAATTTTATGGGCACGACGCCTGTGGAGATGTATAAACTGTTCTTCGGATCACGAGAGAAGTGTCCGGACTTGACCGAGGACGCAGGACTAAGCTGCAATCGCCCAGATGCTCAAGTAAGTAGTCCTGTAACCGGACAAGCTGTTCATTCATTTATTATACATAGATGCCCTTTAAAGGAGCCATTTCTTGAACAGGAGTGGATAGCCAAGGCAAAGTTGATAAGGTGTCCAGCTCCCCTCCTAGAGACCACGCCGGATCCCATGTTGACCAATATGTTGAAGGTCGCGCCTTTTGAAGAAGGCGAAGGGAGGAGCGGGGAGCAATCGCCTCTGAAGGAGGCTATCAAGGAAGGAGGGATTAAGAGTCCCACCTTCCGAGGAGAGAAGAGGATCGCCGGAAGATCCGGAGGTCAAGGTCTCAAAGAAAGGAAGGGAATCTTCGGAGAGTCCGACGCTGGGAAGTAACCCAGCCGCATTATTTCCCCAAGGGGATCAGCCCTCCAGCGAGCCGTAAGTAGAAAGAAGGGGTCTTGTAAATAAGGAGCATCTCCGTATTTATTTATGAAGATAACCGGAATTGTACCTTGTAGTTCGGATCTCAACCCTTCTCAGCAGAGCTCGTCTTCGGGGAATCTTCTTCCGGAGATGATGGAGAGCGGAACGCCTCCACCTGTCGCACCCTCATGTGAAGCGGACGACCCAGAGGTGTCGTCGCGGAGGGTTCCCCCAAGTCCGGCGGGGGCGGAAGGTCCGGCGCCAAGTGGTGTGCGGTCGGAGGATCTGAAGGATCTGCTCGGGCGAGCGGCTATCGCAGAAGATCACCGTGCTCTAATGGGTACGGTGATTGAAAGAATTGCATCCGCGGAGAGCGGATTGCGTGAAGCCGCCGTAAGCTTACCGACGGGTTTGAGGTATGCAAAAATGATGTACCGTCGGCGCTTATGCATATAAAATGCGCCTGTATAGATAGTAGCCTCGAGACTCGGTATGTTGTCAAAATTGACAACGTGTCGAGGGTCAAATTCTCGCTTTAACACATCGCCGCTTCTAAACAGGTGGCGGGCGTCCGGAGGCCAGCCGCTGATGAATATGCCGAATCGAAGCGGCAACTGACAAGGCGTATGCGACATCGCGCTGGTCAATAAACGGTTTGACGAGTCACAAGGTATGCGACTTCTATGCGGACACCGTGAAGGGAGCTTGACGTCCATGTCTTATCGTTTGCATGCTTTAATGCAGATGGTGCCGCTGTTGGAAGAGCTGCGGGCGTAACTTGCCCGAGCGAAAGAGCGAGCCAGAGTAGTAATGCGGTTGCTTTAAAGACGGCCAAGAGCTAGAAGCTGAACGGGCTGCTCACCGCCAAAGAAGAGGAGATGGCCGAGATGGCCAAAAGGTTAAGGAATGCTACCGATCGCTGCGATGTTCTTGAAAAGAGCATCAAGCGGAATAGGAGGGCCTAAAGAAGGCCGCCGAAACCAAGAATGCCCAATCGGCTTTGAGAGCTGCCAAGGAGGAGCTGAGTCGGCCAGGCAATTGCGGCCGGAAAGCCGTGGTTCCGCCGCGGAGGAAATATACAGATCCAAAGTATGCTCCGTTGGATAAATTATGGGGTTCAGAGGATGCTTATATGGACTTGGCGGCGAAAACCTTTGTGGGACGCGGTTGAGCACTTCGGGGCGGAAGGGGCACAAAAGGGAAGAGCTATACCGGTCGCAATTCCATAGTCCGGGCGTCCTTCTGGCGACCGATCGGGTTGGCCGAGTGGGCCGAGCTGAATCGATTGTCCGGATTGGCCATGAAGCATGTCTTGACTCACTTGTGGCCGGACGGACCCCAGCCGAAGAGCTATTTTGGTGTAGTGTAGCAGTTTCTTGGTGCGGTGCCGCGTATCGAGGCAATGAAGCGATCGGCGTGTATTGAGGGAGCGCGAATGGCTCTTGCCCGTGTCAAGACATACTGGGCGAAGATGAAGGCCACCGACGTTGCATCCCAAGACTCAGGCAGAAGCCGAGTACCTGCCGAGCACTACTTTGAAGAAGTCCTGCCGGGCGCTCGTTTAATAGAGACGCAGTGCTCGAAGGATATTATGTTAGAATGATTTGTGAAAACAATGTTTCAATGTAATAAGAGTGCTTTTTATACTTGTGCGTTCAAGTAGTAAACTACTCCCTGTGCGGCCGTTTATGTATATGTGTTTATAACTTTGAAAGATGGCAGTCCTTGGTTTAGCCCCCACGCACATAGTGCGGGGTGTTTGCAAAAGAAGCGTTTTTCACTCTTAATCCAACGTCTTGGTCCTGTTAAGGAGGTGACAACAGTAGCAAACCGTAACCGGACTATAATGCTTTATCACTTTCACTTAGCCATAGGAGTTCGAGGGTGGGGCTACTATATAGCCCTGGGGCACCGCACTCTCCCGAATTCGGGTGCGTATGTGCTGACCGAAACCGGTCCTTCGTTAATGTGGAGGAATTATAAACATTCATGTGAGTCATCGAGTGGTTGACCGGTCTCTCGCTATATCATGACGATCAGTTTTCGGCTTTCTCTCGAGGTGCTCGCCGCCGAACCGGGCACATTCGCAGTAGTTCTCCTGGTGCCGCGTTAGCCGTGAAAACGGAACGTAAGGCAGCAAAACACAGGAGCCGGGCAACCCAACATTTGACCAAAGACATGATTCGGAGCTGATGCATATAAGGTCTAACTCGAGACGCCGAATACTCCCTAAGGTATTCTGTCTTTATAAAAATGGGCAGAATAATGCCCTAAGCCCCTGGTGTCTAGGTACGCGCAAGAATTTCTGGTGCGGCCAATGCCAAAGCACCAGCCTCCTCCTCAGTTATATGAAGGAACCGAGGGGATGTGTATCAACAAGAGACAGTGAAAGAAGGTTTACGCAGGGTCTTAATCTGAAAAGAATCCTTGCAACGGGTCCCTACTGCACGTCTGCGCCTGTGTCTCCGTTGTGCCGTATCACGGGCCGGGTGTAGCACGTTGTTCATCTGTAAAAGAGAGGAACTTAGTTTAAAAGAAAAGGATCGTCTGAAAGATGTACTTAATATTTAAATAAACAAAGTACGGTTCAAGAAGTGAATAAAATTTGAGCTTTATTGTCTCTTGTTATACATGCATGCAGCCCCTTATGCGGGGGTATGCCGCTAGTGGGCGCCGGACTCGTCTAGCCGTGTCCGGGTTTGAATGACCTATTGCAGGTTCTTTGCCTAGTGGAGTCGGATAGCTGTGGAGCTGTCGATGCAGTCTCCCCTTCTTCTGCGCTCGAGTAACACTTAATACTTCCTTTCAACGAGATGATGCCGCGTGGACCGGGCATTTTAAGTGTTAGAGATGCATAATGTGGTATTGCGTTAAAGCGGGTGAAAGCTTCACGTCCCAATAGTGCTTGATGGCTACTTTTAAACGGGGCGACGTGGAAGAGTAACCTTTCGCGACGGAAGTTGTCGGATGAACCAAACACAACTTCTAGCAGTATGGAGCCCGTGCAAAGGGCGTATGGGCCTGGCAGTACTCCTTTAAAGGAGGTGTTGCTATGGCGAATTTTGGTTGGTTTATCCCCATCCTGCGGATTGTGTCCTCGATATATCGTGTTTATGTCATCGCCGCCGTCCATGAGGACATGTGTAAATTGGAATCCGTCGATTATAGGATTCAATATCAAGGCAGTCCATCCTGCGTTAGGATATTATCGGAATAGTCCTGATGGTCGAAGGTGATTGGTTTTGACAACCAGTGTGCGGCGCGCCTTTTAGGGGGCGCCGCTTTGTTTTTCCCTTTGATCACGTGAAGTGAGTTTACTGTTTTAACCTCCTGTGGGAAAGTTTTTCGTTGTCCGGAGTGCTGCTTTTGGGTTTCGTCACTCGCATTTGGTGTGTCGAGCCCCTTGTGTTCGGCGTTAAGTCGGCCGGATCGCTTGAAGACCCAAAGAATCTCTATGGGTATGGTTTGCGTGCTTCCGGAGGTACCATGTATTTGACACAGTCTATCCAAAATCTTGTTTAGGTTGGATAGCTCGTCACTATTATCCTTTAGGGGCAGTGTTTTGTTGTTTGGCCGAGAGTTTTTGAATCCGACGTTGACCGCCGTACTATTTGGGCCATTTTCCTTATTCCGGCGCTGATCTTTTCTCATGTGATTTCCCATTTCCATCCCTCGATCTCGGATGTACTCGGTCATTTGGTGCTGCATCTAGCCAGCCAGCTGTCCTCTCCCACGCAAAAGCGGGTCATGAGGCTTGTCAATGCGGCCATTGTTCTTGGCTTTTCTTGGCCGAGGTATCTGGCGAGCCGTTCGTCTCGGACGTTGTGTTCGAAAGCTGCTAAGGCTTCGGCGTCCGGACAGTCGACTATTTGGTTCTTTTTAGTAAGGAACCTGTTCCAGAATTTCTGGGCTGACTCTCCGGGCTGTTGAGTTATGTGACTTAGATCGCTGCGCATCCGGAGGGCGGACATAAGTCCCCTGAAAATTTGCGAAATGCATCTTCGAGCTCTCCCGACTTCCAATGGTATTTTCGGGAGGCTTTTAAGCCAATGCCGAGCTGGCCCTTTGAGTTTAAGGGTAAGTATTTTATGGCGTGGAGATCGTCTCCTCTAGCCATGTGTATGTGGAGGATGTAATCCTCGATCCGCACTCCAAGGTCTGTTGTTCCGTCAGATGCCTCTATGTTTACGGGTTTGAATCCCGCTGGAAATTCATGATCCAAAGACCTCATCGGTGAAACATAGGGGTGTGCGCGCCCTATATTTGGGTGTGCCATGATCTTCGTAATTTTGACGTATTGCATTGTTTTGACGAGCCCGCTTTCTTGGCCCATAGATGGACCTAATCGGCCATCCTCTTGATGTGAATCCTTATGCGGGTCACATATTGGCTTGTGTCTTGGCGCCATTCGCCGCCTTCTTTTGCCATGAGGTCGTCCATCCGACCGGTGGCCTTCTTGCTTTTTAATTGTGGGGGCTCTAAGGCCTCCTCGTCAATTCGGCAGTAGCTTTCTTTTCGGTAGCTCTTTGTTCGGCGATCGTCATGCCATTTGTCTCATGTGCTGAATACTTTGCTCCATCTAATCCTGAGTGCATCTTCCGCTGTTTTGAGCTTCCGCTTCTGCTTTTTCAGGCTATGCGCAGTGGCTACGAGCCTTTTCTGGAGGTCATTTTGCTCCGGTAGTTTGTCCGGTGTGAGATCGTCCGGACTGTTGTCTTTGCCGGGGACAGATTGTTTATCCAAGTTTTCTTGTTCGGACGACTGCTCAATAGCTTGTTCGTTGTCCACCGGTTCGCCCTGCTCTATGGCTGGGTCTTTGTTGAGGCGGGACTTTGTTCGGCGTTTACGTTGCCGCTTTTGGCCCTTTTTGAGGATTTATCCTTCGTGGCGCCCCGCTGCTCCTCGTCTTCATTTGCTTTAGGTGTATCCACCATGTATACATCATGGGTGAGGTTGTCCAAAGCATCCTATAGGTGCTGGTTCATTGTTGTCTCCTACATCGCCGTCCATACCGTCGATGTCTTGAGTCGAAATCGAGCACGCCGTGTAGGCTATCGGCAGTGGCTACAAAGTGGGTGGTGGGTGGGCGTTGAATTTCTTCATCGTCAGTATCCCAACCTTCCCGACCGTAGTCCGCCAGGCTCTCCGGATAAAGAGAGAGACTTTAGTGAATTCAGGATGTCGCCAAAAGGCGAAAAGTCTTTGAAAGATGTCTGGCCGTGAACTCCATAACGGGCGCCCAATCGGGTTCGATCGGCAAGGGCGTGGATGGTTGAGTCCCGAGAAGAGTCCGATACCACAGTCGAGGTCTTCGCAAAGGGCGGGGATGGAGTTCGGCTCGATCGCCGTAGAGATTAAAGCCCCCGAGGCGGTGTCCAACCACTCGTCCCCGATCAGGGAGTCCAGCTCCGGATTAAGGGTTGGAGCGGATTCTGGTGCGGCCTCCAGGGCACTGTTCGGCTGCAGAGCTAGAACATGCCCATCGAGACAGTGCGGCGCGCTTGGCTTTGGTTCGAATCCGTCGAAGATCAAGTCTCCGCGGATATCGGCCGTATAGTTTAAACTTCAGAATCTGACCTGACGGTCAGGGGCGTAGCTTTCGATCTGCTCTAGATGGCCAAGCGAATTGGCCCACAGTGCAAAGCCGCCGGACACGAAGATCTTCTTGGGGAGAGAAGTCTCACCCTGGACCGCGTCGTTGTTGATGATCGAAGGAGCCATCGGGCCTATCAGCGACGACACAGAGGAACTCTCAATGAAAGCACCAATGTCGGTGTCAAACCGGCGGATCTCGGTAGGGGGTCCCGAATCTGTGCATCTAGGCGGATGGTAACAGGAGACAAGGGACACGATGTTTTACCCAGGTTCGGGCCCTCTTGATGGAGGTAAAACCCTCGTCCTGCTAGATTAATATTGATGATGTGTGTTACAAGAGTGGATCTACCACGAGATCAAAGAGGCTAAACCCTAGAAGCTAGCCTATGGTATGATTGTTGTTCGTCCCACGGACTAAAAACCATCCGGTTTATATAGACACCGGATAGGGTTAGGGTTACACGTAGTCGGTTACAATGGTAGGAGATCTACATATCCGTATCGCCAAGCTTGCCTTCCACGCCAAGGAAAGTCCCATCCGGACACGGGACGAAGTCTTCAATCTTCTATCTTCATAGTCTTGGAGTCCGGCCGATGATGATAGTTCGACTATCCGGACACCCCCTAGTCCGGAACTCCCTTAGTTCCCCTCGTCTATCGCGCCACCTCCATTCCCACACCACCGTCTTCACCTGCACCATCGGAAGAGCATCATCATCACCGTTTCCTCGGATGAAGCTGCGGCCTAATCGGCGCCACCAAAGAGGTTGTACACTAAGCGTCGTATTTTCTTCTTGATTCGATCTCACGGTGCTGCCGGCGCTCGGTCCCAAGCCGACACGGCGCGGCTCCATCCACGGAGGTGCCGCCGGCCACTTCCTCCATGGCGTCGCTCCCTCGGCAGCGACGTCCACATCAGTAGGAGCTACTGCTGCTTTAGCTCTCGCTCGCGCTGCTGCTCTACTCTTCCTCTCGGTCCCCTGCCTGGTCTGCTCTTGCTATTTCTCTTGCTCGCGCTACTGCTCTCGCTCTTGCTCTTGCTTGCGATGCTGCTCCAATTTGGCTACACTTGATCATTGAATCAACTTTTGGGTCAGTCGATTTTCAAGGAGGGCTCAACTGGGTGAAGGAAGAACCAGCCGCAGCAGGGAGGGGGGCTCGCCGGAGAGGTACCCCACTATCTATCTTAGGGTTCAGGATGGGGGCGGTGGTCGTCGGCGGTGGCGGGGCGTTGGCGGGGCGGTGGCGTGGGGATCGCTGGAGAAAAAGCTCGGCACGTGGGGGCCTAGAGGGATGGCCGGGGCGGCGGCGGACCGGCGGTGGGGAGTGTTTTCGGGGCGGGCTTGGCGGTGCACCGCCCGACATGGGCGGCGGGCTGCTGTTTGGTGAGTGGTCTTTGGCGGCTCGAAGTGGAGGTTGAAGATGAACCGCAGGCCCTTGATTTCGTATCCAACGGTTGCAAAATCGACCGACCAGAGATGAAAAAAGTCGATCGACCGGACGTGTAGCCTCACCTTCCTAGTGCGTTCAGTTTTGACAAAGAAAATTCAGTTTCGACAAAGAAAATTCAGTTTAAAGCTTAGTTCGGTTTGACAGTTAAGTTCAGTTTGGCGGTTAAGTTCTGCTTTACGATTAAGTTCAGAGATGAGCGGCTGATGTATTTTACATCTAGCACTTTGTGGTTATGTATTTTAGGTCATGTATTGGAGATGCTATTAGAATTCCACTCAGGTTAACGTTGTTCGTTGTCTCTCTTATCCTGCTTCAGCCTTGGTGTCGTACAACTCACCGGAGCTGCTCGAACGACGAAACCCTCCATCACAGTGGAGCAGTACCTCGGGCTCCATCTACATACGCCTAAGATCTTCTTCCCCTCCTCCGACAAAGAAAGTCAGCGGAGCATCCTCACCGCCAACCCAATCATGCTGAGATCGACATGGCTTCGCCAAAGAGGTTGTACACTTGTTGCATCTCTTTTTTACTCTACATATTATATATATTGTCCACTGAGCACACGGATTTGTTCCTTTAGTGTCTCCTTGAAAGAGAAAACGTAGGAATTTTAATTTTTCACTTGTCCTCCTTTTCAAATTCCTATTCATGAAGCACAAGACTAAGAGATAGTAGCATAATACAATTATAACCGTACATTTTCTTGTGGTTTGACTTAATCTCACCATGCTTCTTTGCATCCTGCGATCTTCCAATTGTTGTGAATCAAACTCCCTGCATTGTTGGAATCCTCCAATTCAAACGAGCCCTTAGAGAATTACTTCTCTTACAGATAGTTGTCAAAGAAAATCTTGCGTGGTTTGTCCCGCTCCTGCTGCGCCGTCGTCCACCCCAGCTCACCGCTCCAATGATGTATGAAGGGTCCAAGACAATGAGGGATCCGACCTCCGGACCGCCTTTCGCCGCCTCGAGATCTTCTTCCCGCCACCGCAGCCATGAAAACTGCATTACCATCATCAACCGAGCAGATGACCTCGAGGACTACACGGGTTCGCAAGAGAGGTCACACACTTTCGCGGTTCTGCCACGTTATGCATCGCTTAATATTACATGCTACTTTATCGTCCTGTTCACCGATTAGACTCGATTCAGCTCCAAACTAATGGTCAAACTTGAGTTTTTAAATGGTTGTGGGGTACATCTAGGGGCCACTATCAATAGTATCTATCTACTATCTGGTTATTCTCCGGTGTCTACTTTGAGTTTCATGTTGGGTGGGAATCAAACAGTAAAGAAGCCATTATCTGTATATATTAACTTAAGCCATTATCTTTCGCTATTATTGGTTTTGGGTCTATCCATAGGTTGCTACCATCACTGGATTTCTGCATGCACTCCTTACATAATCTCACTATGTTTTATTCCTATGCATGACAGTTATTGTAAACAATGGAACTGAACATGTAGAGCAAAAGACACGAGCTTTGCGTGGCAATATAATTTCATGCAGACGTCTCTCCATGGTAGGCGCAAAGGCAGCCCGCCCTCCACGCATTTCGGATTGTAATCGAGAGGAAGATTTCTGTTCTGAGGGGGATTCAGAAGGAGAAGATAACTCCTATTTACCCCCTGAGGTCTTCGCTCTAACTTGGCATGCTGATGTTGGTTATATCATGCATATGGTGTCTTGCATTGCTTACTTTATACATCAAATATGTCATCTGCTTAGTTTAGACATCCTTTGTGCGAATGCCATCTGTTTAGTTTATTCATCGTTTATGTGAATTATAAAACGCCACCTTGTTTAGCTAGGCATCATATATGTGAATTTTGCAATGCCATCCTGCTTAGCCAGTCATCTTATATGTAAATTATATCAAGTCATCCTTTTTGTTTGTCACATATTACATTTTTCAACAATGTTAGTACATTCAACTGCTCTTCGTGTGCATCAGCCATTTGACATGGTGATGGCAAATTCTGGAGTGAAAACAAGGTCTTCTGAGCAGACTATGCTATCTGACGAAGCGCATATCTCGTTGGTTACGGATAACTCCTCGGAGGAGGATTCGCAGATGATGACCAGTCCTATCCCCCGAGGTGTATGCTCTAACTTGGCAAGGTGGTTATGTTGCTCATATCGTATGTATGGTGTCTCGCATTGCTATGCCATTTGATTAGTTTAGACATGCTTTGTGTGAATGCCAATTGCTCAGTGTCTAATTACCATATATGTGAATTATGCATTGCCATCTTGTTGCAAGACATTACATATGTGAATTATGCAATGCTATCTTGTTGCAAGGCATTATATATGTGTATTATGCAATGCCATGCTGTTTAGCCAATCATCTTGTATGTGAATTAAATCATGCTATCATTTTTTTGTATTAGATGTTCCATTTGTCGACAACGTTTGTATATTCAACTATTCCTGTGCATCAGCCATTTGAAGCGGTGATGGAAGTATCTGGAGTGAAAACAAGGTATACAGAGCGTATAATGCTACCGTCAAGCAAACATCTTGGTAGCTCTGAGAGAGCTCCTTAGAGGAGGATTCGTAGACCGATGACCGATCATATTTCCCCCGAGGTCTATGCTCAAACTTGGCGGGGTTATATTACCCATGTCATGCATGTTGTCTTGCATTGCTTAGTTTTTACATCATATATAGATTGCCATCTGCTTACTTGCTTACTATATAAATCATATATTTGAATTATATCATGCCATCATGTTTACATAGTACATACACATCATCTATCTGAATTATGGCATGGCAACCCATTTAATAAAGACATCATATAGTTATATCATCTCATCCTCGCTTAGTGTTTACAACATCATATTTAGAATTATGGCATTCTATCCATGAATGTATGTGAATTATGGCATGCCAACCTATTTAATAAACACATTATATAGTTATGTCAAGTCATCCTGTTTACATAGTCTCATATTTTGAACTATGTCTTTCCATCTTTTTTAGTTAGCCATCATAGTGTGAAATTGTGTCATGTTATCCTGTTCAGTTAGCCATCATATATGTGAAATTTTGTCATGCTATCCTGTTTGGTTAGACAACATAAATATGAATTATGTCATGCCCTCTTTTATTCCCCACTATCCATTGCACCTGTCTATCATACAATGTCTATACTTTCAATTACTTTTGTTGTTTATCAGCCATTTGAATTGGAGAGCGTGCTGGCAGTATCTAAGGGAGTAACAACACGGTCTTCAGAAAAGATAGTGCTACCAGTTGATGCAGATAGAACCACGGTTGTACTTGCCCAAGGATCAGATCCACCACACATAACCCAGACTCTCGCAGATTGTACCCCTACCCAGTTGGACAGAGAACCAGCTACACCCCTTCTAACCCCAACCCCAGCAGATAGTAACCTGCCCAGTTAACACAAAGACCGTCTCCACCACAGAGCACCCAAACACGAGCGGTTAGTAAGGGAACTGCAGTGCCCAAAGCACGAGGACCACCACTCCGGATCCCAACTCAACGCTTAAAGGAGAAGAATATTTGTTCTCAGGTCAGGTTCTATAGCTATGGTTCATACTCCTTTGCTCTTGCATTACTGTATTTACTCATACCAACTATTTTCAAATTTGAAGGATGGAATTGAAACTCCAATGGCGCATAGCAGGTATGTTTTAAACCTGTTTCTTTAACTGGTTTGTTGTTGTAACCTGCTCTATGTTGATTTCAGTTTCAATTGAAAAAAGCAGTTATGTTCTCATGTCATGCACATTACAAGTGTTGTTATTGCTCTATAGTTACCCACACTTATATTTTGTCTATTCTGCTTTGTCTTGAACAAATATTATTTGAACTGTGTCTCTATCTTGATTTGGCAACAAAAACTAGAATGATATAGACCATAAAGTGACCATGGTACATAGATATATCTTTGTTTCATGTTGTTATCCTGTCCACTTTACTCTTGAACTCATTTACCAAAATGAGTTTCATATACAACATGGTAAACATGTGATGTGTCTCGCTTGTTTCTCTTTTAGAATGCGGACAAAATATTGGAGAACGATGCTGCGTTATCCAATGGTAAAGGAAGTAATGTCTGAGATAAGGTTCAAGATAGTGAGACATCCCTGTTGGTCTCCAAGAAAGCTGATAAAAACTATCTTGACGACAGTGAGGGAACCCAAAAGTCATGTCTTGATGTAGTGTTCGAGTTACTAGCCACTACTGCTGGCACAAGCTCTTCGAACTCGTTGCCTAAATCAATTCGTCTTCTTGAGCCTCAACTTCAAGTTGAAAGACATCGATCAGATGTGCTGCGACAGGAAAATTTGAAGGGTGAGGAAGTCCCTGCAGAATTCAGATGCATATTTAATGGAGCAACAGCAAGCGCTGGAGGATTTAAGCGCCAAACAAGAGAAAGTTAATAAGCTTGCTAAGCATCTTGCCAGCATTATGGGTACCCAGGAAATTGTTTCATGAGATCTTCTGAAGTGGTTTCAGTTCTCGATTTATTTTGCTGCGGCGTTTATTTGCGTTGGTCGCCAACTTTGACAACCAGTGTATATGATATGCTGCTTTGTTCCCTATATTTGCACTGGTGGCGAACTTTGATGCCCAGTGGATGTAATATGTGTAACAGCCATGATAGCCTAGCATAAGTTGCTTGCTTATTTATTTCCTTGTTGTCTTGTTTATTTGTTTGCTTGTAGTCGGTGCGATTCTTTTTAAAACTAGGCCACAATAATCATGGGCTAATATTTCTTGTCTTGACATCGGGCCTCCTACGTCGTCAGAGAAGCAGTGGGCCTTCTACGGGCCGTAGAAACAGTAGACCTTCTACGGGCCATAGAAACAATGGGCCTTCTACGGGCCGTAAAAACAATGGGCCTTCTACGGGCCGTAGAAACAATGGGGCTTCTACGGGCCTTATATGGGCCGTATGACCATAAGGGGCCATCGTTAATAGGCCGTATTTGATGACGCTATGAAAACGGCCCAACGTATTAACGGACCACAAATGGGCCGATGTAACCACAGGCTGAATTTGGCCCACAAGCGACAAATGACGATGTGTCGTAAGTAAATGAATCTTTGAAATGAGCCCAAGAATAAATGGGCTCACGAGAAGGCCGAAAGATAACATTTGCTGGAAACGGCCCAACTGAATAACGGGCCCTTAATGGGTATAAAGTGATATACTGTTCATTACGGGCCATTTTCACCACGGGCCGTTAATGGGTGTAAAGTGATACACTGTTCATTGCAGGCCAGTTTCACCACGGGCCATTAATAGGCCAAGAGTTACATAGGGCCTCAAATGGGCCAAAAGACGTCATGGGCCATACATGGGCCAGAAGTGAAAACGGGCTGGAATCATATTGGATGGCCTAGATGACGCTACTGAGCCTAATTCGGACAGTGCGTAACGGGCCTGGGGTTAGCGGGCCGTAAATGGGCTATATGCAAAACAGGCCGTTAACAGGCTTTCCATGGGCCGGCCCGCCACCTTTTGACCAAGTCAAACGGGCCGGCCTTTTCACAGGAATGGGCCTCTGTTGGGCCTGCCACGTGTCGACGTTTCATAGGCGTATACATCCAATGAGTGGATAACATCTGTCCCAACGATGAGTCGACACGTTTTCCTCCGACCAATGATGATTTTACACGTGGAAAATCCCCATTGGTCGGGTCATAACGGGTTATCGGATCCAAAACCCGACCCGATAGCTTAATGGCGTTCCGTTCACGGTGGATGCCACGTGTCGGTCACCCTTGATGAAAGCACTTCTATGACGCCGCGATTTATCGTCATGGAAGTGGACACTTCCGTGATAATAATTTTGGTAATGTCATGGAACACTTCTCTACGACAAAGACGGTATGACTATCTTGATTACATCATAAATTTTTCATGGATGTACATGCATGACAAAACACGCGACCTACTGTGACAAACACGTATCATCACGGAAGTGTATTTTTTTTGTAGTGCCAACAGACACTTTCAGAGATACCTGTAGTGTACCTTTATAGCCACCCAGTTACGTTGTGACGTTTGGCACACCCAAAGCACTCCTACGGTATCCGGAGTTGTACGATCTCATGGTCTAAGGAAATGATACTTGACATTAGAAAAGCTCTAGCAAACGAACTACACGATCTTGTGCTATGCTTAGGATTGGGTCTTGTCCATCACATCATTCTCCCAATGATGTGATCCCATTATCAATGACATCCAATGTCCATGGTCGAAAGCTGTAACCATCTATTGATCAACGAGCTAGTCAACTAGAGGCTCACTAGGGACATGTTGTGGTCTATGTATTCACACATGTATTACGATTTCCGGATAACACAATTATAGCATGAACAATAGAAAATTATCATGAACAAGGAAATATAATAATAACCATTTTATTATTGCCTCTAGGGCATATTTCCAACAGTCTCCCACTTGTAGTAGAGTCAATAATCTAGTTACATTGTGATGAATCGAACACCCATAGAGTTCTGGTGTTGATCATGTTTTGCTCGCGGAGGAGCTTTAGTCAATGGATCTGCGACATTCACATCCGTATGCACTTTGCAAATATCTATGTCTCCATCTTGAACATTTTCACGAATGGAGTTGAAGCGACGCTTGATGTGCCTGGTCCTCTTGTGAAACCTGGGCTCCTTGGCAAGGGCAATGGCTCCAGTGTTGTCACAGAAGAGAGTCATCGGCCCCGATGCATTGGGAATAACTCCTAGTTCGGTAATGAACTCCTTCATCCAAATTGCTTCATGCACTACCTCCGAGGCTGCCATGTACTCTGCTTCACATGTATATCCCGCCACGACGCTTTGCTTGCAACTGCACCAGCTTACTGCCCCACCATTCAAAATAAACATGTATCCGGTTTGTGACTTGGAGTCATCCAGATTTGTGTCGAAGCTAGCATCGACGTAACCCTTTACGACGAGCTTTTCGTCACCTCCATAAACGAGAAACATATCCTTAGTCCTTTTCAGGTACTTTAGGATATTCTTGACCGCTGTCCAGTGTTCCATGCCGGGATTACTTTGGTACCTTCCTACCAAACTTACGGCAAGGTTTACGTCAGGTCTGGTACACAGCATGGCATACATGATAGACCCTATGGCCGAGGCATAGGGGACGACACTCATCTTTTCTCTATCTTCTGCCGTGGTCGAACATTGAGCCGAGCTCAATTTCACACCTTGTAACACAGGCAAGAACCCCTTCTTGGACTGATCCATATTGAACTTCTTCAATATCTTATCAAGGTATGTGCTTTGTGAAAGACCTATGAGGCGTCTCGATCTATCTCTATAGATCTTGATGCCTAATATGTAAGCAACTTCTACAAGGTCCTTCATTGAAAAACATTTATTCAAGTAGGCCTTAATGCTCTCCAAGAGTTCTATATCATTTCCCATCAATAGTATGTCATCCACATATAATATGAGAAATGCTATAGAGCTCCCACTCACTTTCTTATGTATGAGGCTTCTCCATAAGTCTGCATAAACCCAAACGCTTTGATCATTTCATGAAAGCGAATGTTCCAACTCCGAGATGCTTGCACCAGCCCATAGATGGAGCGATGGAGCTTGCATACCTTGTTAGCATTCTTAGGATCGCCAAAACCTTCCGGCTGCATCATATACAATTATTCCTTAAGAAAGCCGTTAAGGAATGCCGTTTTGACGTCCATTTGCCATATCTCATAATCATAGAATGTGGCAATTGCTAACATGATTCGGACGGACTTAAGCTTTGCTACGGGTGAGAAGGTCTCATCGTAGTCAACCCCTTGAACTTGTCGATAACCCTTAGCGACAAGTCGAGCTGTATAGATGGTAACATTACCATTCACATCCGTCTTCTTCTTGAAGATCCATTTATTTTCTATCGCTCGCCGATCATCGGGCAAGTCTGTCAAAGTCCATACTTTGTTTTCATACATGGATCCTATCTCGGATTGCATGGCTTCAAGCCATTTATTGGAATCTGGGCCCGCCATCGCTTCTTCATAGTTCGAAGGTTCACTGTTGTCTAACAACATGATTTCCAGGACGGGGTTGCCATACCATTCTGGTGTGGAACATGTCCTCGTGGACCTATGAAGTTCAGTAGCAACTTGGTCCGAAATACCTTGATCATCATCATTAACCTCTTCTCTAGCCGGTGCAGGCACCACAAGAACATCTTCCTAAGCTGCGCTACTTTCTGCTTCAAGAGGCAGTACTTCATCAAGTTCCACTTTCCTCCCACTTATTTCTTTCGAGAGAAACTCTTTCTCCAGAAAGGACCCGTTCTTGGCAGCAAAGATCTTGCCTTCGGATCTGAGGTAGAAGGTATACCCAATGGTTTCCTTGGGGTATCCTATGAAGACGCATTTTTCCGACTTGGGTTCGAGCTTTTTAGGATGAAGTTTCTTGACATAAGCATCGCATCCCCAAACTTTTAGAAATGACAGCTTAGGTTTCTTCCCAAACCATAGTTCATACGGTGTCGTCTCAACGGATTTCGACGGAGCCCTATTTAAAGTGAATGCGGCAGTCTCTAAAGCATAGCCCCAAAATGAGAGCGGTAAATCGGTGAGCGACATCATAGATCGTACCATATCCAATAGAGTGCGATTACGACGTTCGGACACACCGTTACGCTGAGGTGTTCCGGTAGCGTGAGTTGTGAAACGATTCCACATTTCCTTAAGTGCGTACCAAATTCGTGACTTAAATATTCTCTCCCACGATCTTATCGTAAGAACTTTATCTTTCGGTCATGTTGATTCTCTACCTCATTTTGAAATTCCTTGAACTTTTCAAAGGTCTCAGACTTGTGTTTCATCAAGTAGACATACCCATATCTACTTAAGTCATCAGTGAGAGTGAGAACATAACGATAGCCTCTGCGAGCCTCAACGCTCATTGGACCGCACACATCAGTATGTATGATTTCCAATAAGTTGGTTTCTCGCTCCATTGTTCCAGAGAACGGAGTCTTGGTCATTTTACCCATGAGGCATGGTTCACACGTGTCAAATGATTCATAATCAAGAGACTCCAAAAGTCCATCTGCATGGAGCTTCTTCATGCGTTTGACACCAATGTGACCAAAGGCGGCGATTGCCACAAGTATGTGGGACTATCATTATCAACCTTACATCTTTTGGTATTCACACTATGAATATGTGTAACATCACGTTCGAGATTCATTAAGAATAAACCATTGACCAGCGGGGCATGACCATGAAACATATCTCTCATATAAATAGAACAACCATTATTCTCGGATTTAAATGAGTAGCCATCTCGTATTAAACGAGATCCAGATACAATGTTCATGCTCAAAGTTGGCACTAAATAACAATTGTTGAGGTTTAAAACTAATCCTGTAGGTAAATGTAGAGGTAGCGTGCCGACAGCGATCACATCGACCTTGGAACCATTCCCGACGCGCATCGTCACCTCGTCCTTCGCCAGTCTCCGCTTATTCCGCAACTCCTGTTTTGAGTTACAAATATGAGCAACCACACCGGTATCAAATACCCAGGAGCTACTACAGTCTTGGTAAGGTACACATCAATTACATGTATATCACATATACCTTTGGTGTTGCCGGCCTTCTTGTCCGCTAAGTACTTGGGGCAGTTCCGCTTCCGATGACCGTTTCCCTTGCAATAAAAGCACTCGATCTCGTGCTTGGGTCCATGCTTTGGCTTCTTCCGGCAAGAATCGGCTTATCGGGCGCGGCAACTCCCTTCCCGTCCTTCTTGAAGTTCTTCTTACCCTTGCCTTTCTTGAACTTAGTGGTTTTATTCACCATCAACACTTGATGTTCCTTTTTGATCTCCACCTCCGCTGATTTCAGCATTGAATATACCTCAGGAATGGTCTTTTCCATCCCCTGCATATTGAAGTTCATCACAAAGATCTTGTAGCTAGGTGGGAGCGACTGAAGGATTCTGTCAATGACCGCATCATCCAGGAGATTAACTCCCAGCTGAGATAAGCGGTTGTGCAACCCAGACATTTTGAGTATGTGCTCATTGACGTAACTATTCTCCTCCATCTTACAATCAAGAACTTGTCGGAGACTTCATATCTCTCGACCGGGCATGAGCTTGGAAAACTATTTTCAGCTCTTGGAACATCTCATATGCTCTGTGCTGCTCAAAACGCTTTTGGAGCCCCGGTTCTAAGTTGTAAAGCATGCCGCACTGAACCAGGGAGTAATCATCACTACGCGACTGCCAGGCGTTCATAACGTCTTGAGTTGCTGGGAAAATGGGTGCTTCACCTAGCGGTGCATCTAGGACATATGCTTTCTTGGCAGCTATGAGGATGATCCTCAAGTTCCGAACCCAGTCCATATAGTTGCTGCCATCGTCTTTCGGCTTGGTTTTCTCTAGGAATGCGCTGAAGTTGAGGGCAACATTAGCGTGGGCCATTTGATCTACAAGACATATTGCAAAGATTTTTAGACTAAGTTCACGATAATTAAGTTCATCTAATCAAATTATATAATGAACTCCCACTCAGATAGACATCCCTCTAGTCATCTAAGTGATACATGATCCGAGTCAACTAGGTCGTGTCCGATCATCACGTGAGATGGACTAGTCATCATCGGTGAACATCTTCATGTTGATCGTATCTTCTATACGACTCATGTTCGACCTTTCGGTCTTCCGTGTTCCGAGGCCATGTCTGTACATGCTAGGCTCGTCAAGTCAACCTAAGTGTATTGCGTGTGTAAATCTGGCTTACACCCGTTGTATTCGAACGTTAGAATCTATCACACCCGATCATCACGTGGTGCTTCGAAACAACGAACCTTCGCAACGGTGCACAGTTAGGGGGAACACTTTCTTGAAATTATTATGAGGGATCATCTTATTTATGCTACCGTCATTCTAAGCAAATAAGATGCAAAAACATGATAAACATCACATGCAATCAAATAGTGACATGATATGGCCAATATCATTTTGCTACTTTTGATCTCCATCTTCGGGGCGCCATGATCATCATCGTCACCGGCATGACACCATGATCTCCATCGTCATGATCTCCGTCATCGTGTCTTCATGAAGTTGTCACGCCAACGATTACTTCTACTTCTATGGCTAACGGTTTAGCAATAAAGTAAAGTAATTACATGGCGTTATTCAATGACACGCTGGTCATACAAAAAATAAAGACAACTCCTATGGCTCCTGCCGGTTGTCATACTCATCGACATGCAAGTCGTGATTCCTATTACAAGAACATGATCAATCTCATACATCACATATATTTCATTCGTCACATCCTTTTGGCCATATCACATCACAAGGCATATGCTGCAAAAACAAGTTAGACGTCCTCTAATTGTTGTTACATGTTTTTACGTGGTTGCTATAGGTTTCTAGCAAGAACGTTTCTTACCTACGCCAAAACCACAACGTGATATGCCAATTTCTATTTACCCTTCATAAGGACCCTTTTCATCGAATCCAATCCGACTAAAGTGGGAGAAACATACACCCGCTAGCCACCTTATGCAACTAGTGCATGTCAGTCGGTGGAACCTGTCTCACGTAAGTGTACGTGTAAGGTCGGTCCGGGATGCTTCATCCCATGATGCCGTCGAATCAAGATAAGACTAGTAACGGCAAGTAAATTGACAATATCGGCGACCGCAACAAACTTGTGTTCTACTCGTGCATAGAAACTACGCATAGACCTAGCTTTGATACCACTACTGGGGAACATAGCAGAAAATAAAAAATTTCTACGCATCACCAAGATCAATCTATGGAGTCATCTAGCAAAGAGAGAGAGAGGAGTGCATCTACATACCCTTGTAGATCGCGAGCGGAAGCGTTCAAGAGAACGGGGTTCATGGAGTCGTACTCGTCGTGATCCAAATCACCGATGATCCTAGCGCCGAACGGACGGCACCTCCGTGTTCAACACGCGTACGGTTGGGAGAGACATCTCCTCCTTCTTGATCTAGCAAGGGGGAAGGAGAGGTTGATGGAGATCCAGCAGCACGACGGCGTGGTGGTGGAAGCAGCGGGGATCTCGGCAGGGCTTCGCCAAGCTCAGCGAGAGGGAGAGGTGTTACGGGGGAGAGGGAGGCGCCAGGGGCTTGGGTGCGCAGCCCTCCCTCCCCCCTCTATATATAGGGGTCCTGGGGGGCGCCGGCCCTAGAGATCAAATCTCAAGGGGGGGCAAGGGGGGACTTGCCCCCAAGTCGTGGGTGCCCCCACCCCTGTGGTTTCAAACCCTAGGCGCAGGGGAGGCCCAAGGCGCACCAGCCCACCAGGCTGGTTCCCTTCCCACTTCAGCCCATGGGGCCCTCCGGATAGGTGGCCCCACCGATGGACCCGGGACCCTTCCTGGTCCCAGATAACACTGGTGACCCCCGAAACTTTCCCGGTGGCCGAAGCTGGACTTCCTATATACAAATCTTTACCTCCGGACCATTTCGGAACTCCTCGTGATGTCCGGGATCTCATCCGAGACCCCGAACAACTTTCGGGTTACCGCATACTAATATCTCTACAACCCTAGCGTCACCGAACCTTAAGTGTGTAGACCCTACGGGTTCGGAAGACACGCAGACATGACCAAGACGACTCTCCGGTCAATAACCAACAACGGGATCTGGATACCCATGTTGTCTCCCACATGCTCCTCGATGATCTCATCGGATGAACCACGATGTCGAGGATTCAATCAATCCCGTATACAATTCCCTTTGTCAATCGATGCGTTACTTGCCGAGATTCGATCGTCGGTATCCCAATACCTCGTTCAATCTCGTTGGCAAGTCACTTTACTCGTTCCACAATGCATGATCCTGTGACCAACCACTTGGTCACATTGAGCTCATTATGATGATGCATTACCGAGTGGGCCCAGAGATACCTCTCCGTCATACGGAGTGACAAATCCCAGTCTTGATCTGTGCCAACCCAACAGACACTTTCAGAGATACCTGTAGTGTACCTTTATAGCCACCCAGTTACGTTGTGACGTTTGGCACACCCAAAGCACTCCTACGGTATCCGGGAGTTGTACGATCTCATGGTCTAAGGAAATGATACTTGACATTAGAAAAGCTCTAGCAAACGAACTACACGATCTTGTGCTATGCTTAGGATTGGGTCTTGTCCATCACATCATTCTCCCAATGATGTGATCCCGTTATCAATGACATCCAATTTCCATGGTCAGGAAACCGTAACCATCTATTGATCAACGAGCTAGTCAACTAGAGGCTCACTAGGGACATGTTGTGGTCTACGTATTCACACATGTATTACGATTTCCGGATAACACAATTATAGCATGAACAATAGACAATTATCATGAACAAGGAAATATAATAATAACCATTTTATTATTGCCTCTAGGGCATATTTCCAGCACCAACTCCCTCTAAACTAGCAACGTGGGACTAAACTTTAGTTCCACCTCTTGCCTTGCACGAATGGGCTGCGTGGGCCTCTAGGATTTATTAGGAATTTCTAAAACTGCTTATTAGGCTAGGCCCAAAATATATAAAATTCCAGCAATCCCCCACCAGATCCCAGAGGCACACAAAATTTTCCTTTGGTTCCAAAACACTGTTTTATATACCGGTACTGCAGTGGAGACTGTTAAGTTGAACTTCCACCTAGAACTCTATGCTACAGTAGTAAGCAACTTGAATAGTGGACTGGGCCTTGAACTGCAAGTTTTCTATGAATCTAGCTTCACATAAAGCCTTGACCAATACGTGGCTACCGTGGGTCTTTCCCGCGGGTGGAGCTTATGCGTCATACTCTGAGACCTTTCATGAGTTTATTATAGAGAACCCTACTCTCATAGATTGCGACGTTTGACAATCAGACTCATATAGGTGCATTATTCAAAAGATGTTCTGCAGGACGACATCTCTGCTTCAATGAGCCACTTAGAACACATTAAGATATACATCAACCTGCCATGCAGATTAGGAGAGTATTGCATCTTCATGGAGTGGTATTGCTAATAGTAAGGATACTCTCCTCTCAATTGATCAACAGCTTGTCTTCCACATCTAATTCACGGGATCTCCGATCACAAAGAATAGGTTACCACTGTGAACAACTCATATTGTGGGTCTCATACCCATCTCCCTCGATGCATTATCTATCACATTACGTGATAGACCCTTAGTAAAAGGATCTGCCAGATTTTTAGACGTTTGGATATAATCCAAAGCAATAACTCTGGAGTTTCTCATTTTCCTGACAGACTTCAACCTTCTCTGAACGTGTCTTGATGACTTCATGTTATCCTTTGAGCTGCTCATTTTTGTGATCACAGTTTGATTGTCGCAGTTCATAAGAATACCCGGTACAGGTTTCTCAACAACCAGCAAGTCATTCAAGAGCCGGCGAAGCCAATTTGCTTCGACCGTAGCTGTATCTAGTGCTGTGAGGTTTGCTTCCATTGTTTACCTCGTTAAGATGGTCTGCTTGCAAGACTTCCAAGAAACAGCGCCACCACCATGAGTGAATACATATCCGCTCGTGGCCTTTATCTCATCGAGATTCGAGATCCAGCTTGAGTCACTATACCCTTCAAGCACCTTTGGGTGCCCGTGTAGTGAATTCCATAATTCAAATGCCTTTCAAATAACACAAAACTCTCTCTAGAGCTTTCCAATGCACATCTCCTGGTTTTGAGACAAACCGACTCAGTTTGCTAACAGAAAAGAGATGTCAGTCTTGTAGCAGCTAAGTACATAAGTGAGCCAATAATCTGAGAATATTTCAATTGATCTCTAGCAATTCTTCGATTCTTTCGAAGTAACACACTCGCATCATATGGTGTTGGAGAGGGCTTGCAGTCACTATAGCCAAAGCGACTCAAGATCTTTTCCACATAGTGAGATTGAAGCAATGTGATCCCACCATCATCGTCTCTCAACAACTTTTTGTTCAGAATGACATCGGCCACTCCTAAATTTTTCATCTCAAAACAGCGAGATAGAAAATCCTTGACCTCCTTAATAACATTTAGATTTGTTCCGAAAATCAGTATGTCGTCAACATACAAGCAAAGGATAACTCCCTCGCCCCCATCATGGCAATAGTACACACATTTGCCAGCTTCCTTTACAACAAAGCCTGCAGCTGTTAAAGTTCTTTCAAACTTGTCATGCCACTATTTGGGTGCTTGCTTGAGTCCATACAAAGACTTCAGTAACTTGCACACTTTTCTTTCCTGACCATCTAGTACAAACCAATCTGGTTGTTCCATATAAATTTCCTCGTCCAACTCTCCATTTAGGAAAGCAGTCTTAACATCCATTTGATGAAGGAGAAGACCATGCGAGGCAGCTAGTGAAAGTAGAACTCGAATAGTGGTCAGTCGAGACAAAGGTGAGTAAGTATCAAAGAAGTCTTCACCTTCCTTTTGGGTATAACCCTTAGCCACGAGACGAGCCTTGTACTTTTCAATAGTACCATCAAGCCTAAGATTCTTATTGAATACCCATTTGCATCCTATAGGTTTGCACCCATAAGGACGATCAGTTATCTCCCAAGTTTCATTCGCCAAGATGGAATCCATCTCGCCATTTAACTGCTTCCTTCCAAGTAGTCAGCATCTTCAGATGCATAGGCCTCTGAAATAGAACTGGGAGTGTCATCTATGAGATACATAAGAAAATCATCACCAAAGGACTTTGCAGTCCTCTGTCTCTTGCTCCTAGTAGGAACTTCATTATTCTCCTCCACAGGATTTTCAAAGTGTTCCATCGAAATAGCAGGTTCAGTAATTGTAACTGGTTCCTGATTCGATGAACTAGGCATCTCCTGATTAGATGAGGTAGCCATATCCTTCATGGGAAAGATATCTTCAAAGAAGGTCGCTTCATTCGACTCCATGATTGTACCGACATGCATGTCAGGTACCTCAGATTTTACAACCAAGAATCTATAGCCAATGCTATGAAAAGCATATCCAGAAAACACAATCCACGGTCTTTGTTCCAAGCTTCCGCTTCTTTGGAATTGGAACATTGACTTTCGCCAAACAACCCCATGTTCAGAGATAAGAGAGTTTTAACCTTTTCTTCTCCCATTCCTCGAATGGAGTTATCTCTTTGTTCTTTGTGGGAACTCGGTTTAGGACATGACATGCCGTCAATATCGCCTCCCCCCACCATGCCTTGGAGAGACCCGATGTGTTTAACATGGTGTTAGCCAAATCAGTTAGAGTACGGTTCTTTCTTTCGGCCACCCCATTTGACTGAGGTGAATAGGGAGGCGTCCTCTCATGGATTATACCATGTTCCGCACAAAAAGCATCAAATTCATTGGAAAAATACTCTCTACCACGGTCGGACCTAAGCCTCTTGATTTTTTGATCAAGTTAGTTTTCCACTTTGGCTTTATAGATCTTGAAAAAGTTCAAAGCCTTGTCCTTAGATTTCAGAAGATACACACGACAGTATCTAGTGGAGTCATCAATTAACGTCATGAAATATTTCTTTCCACCTTTTGTCAAAACACCATTCATTTCACATAGATCTGAATGTATGAGCTCTAGTGGTGCAAGATTTCTCGTTTTCGCAGTCGTGTGAGACTTACGCGGTTGCTTAGCTTGCACACACACTTGACACTTAGATCCCTTGACAGTGGTGAAACTAGGGATTAAGTTCAACTTTGCTAGTCATGACATGCAACCAAAGTTAACATGACGGAGACGTGAATGCCACACATTTGATTCACTATTGTTGCAAATATGATTAACAACTTTATTGAAAACGTCTGATAAGGATAAACGAAACAGGCCTCCTGACTCATAACCTTTACCAACAAAGGTTCCATACTTGGATATTACAAATTTATTTGACTCAAAGACAAGCTTGTAGCCATCTCTACACAGAAGAGATCCGCTAACAAGTTTTTTATTGACGGAGGGAACATAATGCACGTTCTTCAGCCGCACGATCTTCCCTGAAGTAAACTTCAGATCGACCGTGCCAACACCACGAATAGGAGCACTTGAACCGTTACCCATCAGCACGGTTGAAGTCCCTGTGGTCTGATAAGACGAAAACATGGAAATATCACTGCATACATGCATATTAGCACCCGTGTCAATCAACCAATCAGGAGAATGACATACTGAAAGAATAGTGGGAAATATACCATACCCAAAGATCCTTCATGTCAGTGTCTCCAATGACAACATTAGCGGTCTTGCCGCCTTTCCCAGGATGACGCTTGTCATAGCGCTTAGGGCAACTAGGAGCCCAAATGATCAGGATCCCCACACACATGACAAGCACCTTTCTTCTTGTCATTCTTCTCCTTGAAGTTCGTGTGTTGCACAGCCTTGTTCTTCCCATCAAACTTTACTTTACCATCAAACTTGCCCTTGTTCTTGAACTTGTGGGGCTGGAAGTTCTTCTTCTGTACCAGATTGGCACTAGATCCTCCCTCAATACCTCGAGCACGTATGTCCTTTGCTCTCGCCTTTTCTTCCACATCAATAGTACCAATGAGATCCGAGACAAAAAACTCATGTCTCTTATGCTTTAGTAAGGTAGCAAAGTTCCTCCATGAAGGAGGAAGCTTAGTGATAATACCTCCGGCAACAAACTTGTCCGGTAGCATACAATTGAAGTGCTCAAGTTCTCTAGCAAATGACTGTATCTCATGATCTTGCTCAACTATGGAGCGCTCTGCAGTCATACTGTAATCATAGTATTGCTCCATGATGTACAGCTCGGTGCCAGCATCCGAGACCCCAAACTTGGCCTCGAGTGCGTCCCACATATCTTTTCCATTATCAATTAATGCATAAGCATCAACTAAGTTCTCACCAAGAACACTCAAGAGAGCAGACTTAAACAGAGTATCCATTTTCTGAAAAGATTGTGCCTGTTGAGCATCAAGCTCTCCTTCAGGTTTGCCAAGAGTGGCGTCATAGCAACTCATGGTTTGAAACCATAAGACTGCTCTCATGCGCCACCTCTTATAGTGGATACCCTCAAACATAGGAGGTTTCATTGAAGTAGCAAAACCACTCGGGGTAAATTGCCTATAATAAGGTTTTTGGATTGTTGGAAATATGAGCAATTTACCAAATGATTTTATTATCAGAAATACTAGATAGAGCACGACTAGTATAGCAGTGATAAAACAAGTCATGCGATTTGATAAAGAGAAGGTAAACAACATCTTCATATATGAACTGTAACTAAACACATCTAGAGCAGATAGTATAGCAAGTTGCATATATGAAACAGAGTCTAACATATCTAGGGCAAACACTAGAACAAGGAACTGACGTGGTCTCTAATGTAAAGAGGAAGAACACGTACGGGATAGCAGCAGCAGAAGCACTAGACTTGGGGTCGACATCCTCTCCAGCCATGTCGTCGATGAGGTTGTCGACGTCGGGGAAGAAGTCGTCGTCAGGGAAGTAGACGTCGAAGTCCGTGATGGAAAATTCAGTAATCGCGCAGAGCGCTCCCCAAAAACCTTATCACCCTTCTCCCGTACAGGACTCAAAGTGGTGTCGTTTCGGAGGCCTACTGTCCCGACTCGCGGTACACGCCGCAAGCCAGGATGAGGAAGACAGCAGCAGCTCAGAGATTGGAACCGGTGGCGAGAGGAAGAAGAAGTTAAGGTACGCCTCTCTGAGAGGAGCGACCTCCCTTTTATAGGCGCAAGAGAAGGAGGCGAGAGGATAGCGACGGGAGGCGAAACGAAGAGACGGAGATGAAGCGAACAACAGCCAGCCAAGGGCTGCACCGTTCGCATTCAAACTCCACTTTCGCAAAAATCTTTTCAGCTTCCGTGTGACCTTTCGTATACCCGTAGTGCATGGCAAAAATTTAGACATCGGCTCGGCTCATTCCCGCAACCCGCGGCGCGTCGTGATGAGGCATGGCGTGGCGTGGCGAGGCGGAGGAGGAGCACGCGTGGATGTCCCTCTTGTTCTCATGCTCATACAAGTGGGGAAAGAACCTCCCTTATAAAGAGGTCCAACTCCCTCTAAACTAGCAATGTGGGACTAAACTTTAGTTCCACCTCTTGCCTTGCACGAATGGGCTGCGTGTGCCTCTAGGATTTATTAGGAATTTCTGAAACTGCTTATTGGGCTAGGCCCAAAATAGATAAAATTCCAGCACTTCACTCCCGGCAATGGCGTCAGAAAATAGACTTGATGACCCACAAGTATAGGGGATCAATTATAGCTCTTTCCGATAAGTAAGAGTGTCAAACCCAATGAGGAGCAGTAGGAAATGACAAGTAGTTTTCAGCAAGGTAATGTCTGCAAGTGCTGAAACTGTAAGTAGCGAGTAGTTTGATAGTAAGATAATTTGTAACGAGCAAGTAACGGTAATAGTAACAAGTATGCAGCAAGGTAGCCCAATCCTTTTGAGGCAAAGAACAGGCCAAAACGGTCTCTTATGATAACCAAAGCGTTCTTGAGGGTACACGGGAATTTCATCTAGTCACTTTCATCATGTCGGTTTGATTTGTGTTCGCTACTTTGATAATTTGATATGTAGGTGGACTGGTGCTTAGATGATGTTCTTACTTGAACAAACCTCCTACTTATGATTAACCCTCCCACAAGCATCTGCAACTATGAGAAAAGTATTAAGAATAAATTCTAACCATATCATTAAACTCAAGGATCCAATCGGTCCCTTACGGAATAGCGCATAAACTGGGGTTTAAGCTTCTGCCACTCTCGCAACCCATCATCTAATTGCTACTCCACAATGCATTCCCTTAGGCCCAAAATATGGTGAAGTGTCATGTAGTAGACGTTCACATGACACCACTAAGGGAATCACAACATACATACTATCAAAATATCGAACACATATCAAATTCACATGATTACTTGCAACATGATTTCTCCCATGACCTCAAGAACAAAAGTAACTACTCGCAAATGATAAACATGCTCATGATCAGAGGGGTATTAAATAGCATAATGGATCTGAACATATAATCTTCCACCAAATAAACCATATAGTAATCAACTACAAGATGTAATCAATACTACTAGTCACCCACAAGCACCAATCTATAGCTCCGGTAACAAGATTGAATACAAGAGATGAACTAGGGTTTGAGATGAGATGGTGCTTTTGAATATGTTGATGGAGATTGCTCTCCCCAAGATGGGAGAGTTGTTGGTGATGATGTTGACGATGATTTCCCCCTCCGGGAGGGAAGTTCCCCCGGCAGAATCGCTCCGCCGGAGGGCAAAAGTGCTCCTGCCCAAGTTCCGCTTCGAGTCGGCGGCGCTCCATCCCGAAAGCCTTCTCCTTATTTTTTTCTAGGTCAAAATGACTTATGTACCAGAAGATGGGCACTGGAGGTGGGCCGAGGAGGCCACAATCCACCAGGGCGCGCCCAGGTGGGTTTTGCCCACCTTGTGGCCCCCCTCTAGTAGTTATTGCCTCCAATATTTCTTATATATTCCAAAAAAAATTCTTTGTCATGTTTCAGCTCATTTGGAGTTGTGCAGAATAGGTAGCCTGACCTAGCTTTTTCAGGTCCAGATTTCCAATAGAATTCTCCCTCTTGTGTGTACCTTACAAATTATGAGAGAAAAGGCATTAGAATTACTCCAAAAAGAATTATTATGGATAAAAAATTATAAAAAATAGTAAGAAAACATGATGCAAAATGGACGTATCACGGCCACGGCGGCCGACGATGGGGTGGTGGCCACGACCACCACCTCCCGTCTTCGGGCCGCGGTGGCTGGGTGGGTGATGGCCACGTTTGCCGGCAGTAGGGTGACGGCCACGATGGCCACCTCCCGTCTTCGGGCCGCGGCGGCGGAGCAGGCGATGGCCCTAGCTTTCGACGGTGGTGTGGTGGCAACGGCGGCGGAGCGTGTGGTGGGTGTTCCACGCACAATCACCAATGGCACTGGTCCGTCGTCATCGCTCAGCCACTCCGCCGTCATCAGAGGACAGCTCAGCTGGGAGGCTACACCGCGGCGGCGGCGCAGTCCCCGGTGTAGTGTAGTGCGCGTGGCATCCCTGTTGGGTGTGCACGGAACAATAAAATACGAATGCATGTCGCCAAAGATTATATAGTTGGATTCGTATTTGAACATAGTTTCCAATTATATAAATTTTTATAACATGCATGAACATTTTGTTGGTTAAATTTGAGGGCAAAGTATGGCACAGAATATAAAGGGGATTATAGACCAAGACGGAGGTAGTAGCACATGGCCGCTCTCTACGCAGCGACGCAACTGTCAGCCGCTTGTAGGCGACCATTTCCTGCGTGTTCAATTGCTCTATACGTGTGGTTGCTTGCGGTTTAGGCGGCGCGACGCTTTTGCTCGCGTCCGCCGCCACAAGACTCTGCTCGTGTCCCTCCGGGTGCTCTGGCCTCGTCCCTCCATGCATGATGTCAGTGTTTGGGGCCGGCGCATGATCACGCACATTCGTGTGCATGCGGTTGCACCGGGCGCGGTGCGACAATGCAGTTACCCGCTGCAAAAACTGCCATGCGGACGCGCAGAGAATCCAGGCTGCCCAGCCCCCATTTATTCATGCGGCCATTTACCTTCATCTCTTGCATCACACGACACAATAAGCACACCCACAACGACACATACAGAGAGGACATCCAGCGGCTCCAATGGCGATCCTCGTGGCTCCAATGGTGCTCCCAGCGGCCGACGATGACAACGACGGGTAGTTCACCACGCATCACGTACTGGACACCCACGTGAGAGGAAAGGCCCTCTCGATGGTGTACACGAACGATCCAGTCTCGGTGGAGAGCTCCATCCAAACAATGGAGCAGTTCCTTGCCGAGGACAAGTACCAAGTGGTCGGCTTCAACCTCGAGTACACCATCGGTCGTGTCGGGCATGATCAGAAGGTTGCCGTCGCCCAGTTGTGCATGCGACATGGCATCCTCATCTACCACTACCACCTTGCCGCAAGGCCTTGCGAGCGTTTCTCCAGGTTTATCAATAGCTCCGACTACAGTTTCGCTACTATGGACACCACCAACGATCTAAAAGCGCTCAAGGTTTTGGACATGAAATGCCTGAATCTTGTCAGCATCCAGCACCACTACAAGGTCTGGGGTGGCGACAAAAACAAACTGAACTCCCTGGTTGACCTCGCCTCGGCCATCATCGACCCCTACTACATGAAGATGAAGAATGAGAGGAAGAAGGACAAGAACGCCTCGCACAGTGTGTGGCATGAGAGACTGGATGAACAACATGTCAAGTACGCGGCCAGGGACGCGTAAACAAGCTACAAGATGTACAAGCAGATCATTGACATGAGGAAGTGTGTCTTCTTCCTGCCCCAGACGAGGGATCAAGCCACAGAGCAGTGGCGGGAGCGTCACAAGAAGTAGATGACTAGACGATCGTTTCTCCTATTTTAGAATGCATGCAATTGTTTATTGAGGTGTGTGCGAATGATCTGTATAGTCACTTATCTAATTGGATGTTTATTTCAGTTTTATATATATATATATATATATATATACATGTTATTGTACTGTAGACAGAGCAAATCACATGACTTATTAGCAGCAATCGTCTCTGTTATTATTCGTCTTCGCACACACCTGTTGGCCGTGTATCACACACATATTGTTCAGTTGAACCGTTTCCATTGTGTTGCCTAATCACACACAGTTCATCCTAGTGAACCGTATGTTGTATATTTCACACACCTTCATCTGGATGCCCGCTTCTTTTGTTCCTCCTCATCGCAAACAGTTCATTGGACTGAACCGTATGGCCTGCATCGCACACGCATTTAAAATCTGAACCGCGTTTGATGCATCCGTCATCGCAAACGTTTTGCATCTTTTTTAACTGTTTTTTTACACCACCATTTGGATTATGCCATCATACACAGTTTCGTCGAAGGGTCTCTGATCGTAGTGTTGCGTTTGGACCATCCTGCAGTAGTGGATGTAGGTGATTGGTAAGATCCATTTTTGACCATGTTGTCGTTCGTATTTCTAGTCGTATGTTTGTCTAGTAAGTTATTTATCAGTGGTGAGCATAGTGCGTATTGTCCAATTTAAAGGCCCATGCAACATGATCAAAATACCTAAACAGGTAACACATATCTATGAGGATCAAATACAATATGAGATAACGGTGAACCACTGAACTTAATGCACGATTCTAGTTTAAGGACCGTAATTGTGGAGATGACCACGTTGTGGCAACATCGAACCAGGACCGTAGAGTAGAATTTAAAGCTGAGTGGAGGAGTTCTACAATCGAAAGGTGGATCCGCCTACTGAACTGGAAAAATAGTTTACTAGGCCCATGATCCAAGGTAACTAGTATTACCGTCGAACTAGCACACTTGAAGTACACCATGATCTTAATACCTGTGACAGCCTGGTTTTTGTCCTCTTTTCTTTTTCTGATTTTTCTTGCCATTTGATTTGAATTGGGGTTTTGAATCAACTCACTTGGACTTCATCACTTGGGCATGTCCTTGATCTTCACCCAAGTGACCCATCTCTCTCTCAAACCTATCATTTCCTCTCTGAAATATCCCAAAATGGCCCTAATAATATTTTTCATAAACATGTGCTCCAAAGCAACCCACTTCAGCAACATGTGCTCCAAAGCAACCCTCATTTTTCTTGCCCACAAAAATCTGAGAAATTCTCAAATATTCTTTGAACCTTGGCACACCTCCCTGAGCACAAATATTGCATAGGTTTTTGGAATATTTTTGCTACAGAAAATCATTTCTGTTCTGGTCAGGAAATGAAGTTTCTACAGGAAGTGCATTTTTCCTTGATCCAATGGAGCTGAAATTTTTAGGGCTTCATTTCCCTCCTAAGAAACTACTATCCACCAAAAATCAGCCCTAAACTCTTTCTAGTTTTCTCTAAGTTAACCTCACAAATTTCTGACCAGAAACTTGCCAGGAAGAAACCCACTCGCACAGAGATCTTGCGACCAACTCAAACTCACGGAGCGACTCAAACCATCAAGGACTACACGCCAGACATGAATTTAAGGCAAGACATGGCTCTATGCCAAAGTTCACGCGGTGACCACGCGTGTGCACCGTGACAGCCCACCTCGCCGCGCCTTGCCAAACCTTGCCACAATCGCCATCCCGACACCCTTAACTCCTCTTGGCGCTCACCGACGCCGGAGCTCGCCGCAGCGAGCACGGGCACGACGCAGCCAAGCTAACAGTGCGCCTGTGCCCACTGTGCTCGTCGCTACATGAGCCCTGTGCTCGTCTCCGCTCGCCCACAGTGGCCGCGTGATCCACGACGTCTTCTCCCGTCTCACTGACGCCAATCGTCGCCGGGCGCCGCTTCTAGAGAACTTCGGCGGAGCCCCGAGCCCCTCTCCTCCCTTTCCTATAAATATGGCCCTCCCCAGCCTCTCTGAGCATCGCCACACACTCACACATCCACCACAGCGCCGTAGATAGCCGCAGCCCGGCCGGGCAGGCCTCGGGCCGCCGTCCTCGAGCTCGAGCTCACCGGCGATCCCCTCTATTCGCCTCCACCCAACCAGCCCCTCTCGAGCTCATGCAACTTCTCCGGCGCCTCAGTGCTACTTGACTGGTGCCCACTGACCTGGTTGGAGCCCCTGGAATCGCCTCCCTCCGCCGTCTTCTTCAACTCCGGCGAGACCCGACCACAACCGCCACTTGGGAGCTTGATTCCGAGCTGCTTCGGTCGTCTCTCGTCGAGCCACGGGTACAAGTAGGTGCGCCTCGACCCCCTCTCTCTTTCTATCCCTCTAGAACCAGCCAAGGACCCCTCCTCGCCAGCGTGAGCTCCGGCGAAGCACCGCCACCTCTCTGTTTCCCTCTCTCTCTCTCTCTCCACACCTAACAGTGGGGGCCCACTGTCAGTCTCACGGTCGCGCCCGAAGCGGTATAAGTGAAGGCGCCCCGCTGAAATACGTCTTCGATGCCACCCCCCTGGATTTTCTGTTTATTTAAATTAAATTCAAAATTTGACCAGAAACTTTGATCAGCCATAACTTTTAAACCATAAGTCCAAATGAATTGATTCTTTTTTGCATTGTGTTTATTTTGAAAAGTTCTAGCAGCACACCAAAATGTAGATTTTTCTGTACTGTCTAGATTTTCTCGTGATTTTTAGAGTGATTCTTGATATTTTCTTTCTATGTTTTTAAATATTTTCAGAGGGAGAAGCTTCTCTTGAGGATCACTAGGAGGAGTGTGAACCTCCTCTGCACTAAGGCAAGCCACACAAACATTTACATGGTGTCATTTCAATATTTGTGATTTTCCCAACTTGAATATGAGTTATTTCATGCATTTAAATTATTTAAATGAATATTGGTTTTGCTAGTTACTTTGTTTTGCTTGAAATGCTTAGTTTCAAGTAGTGTGAGAATAATTAAGTTAGTATGAGTTAGTAGAATTATTTTTTGGTTGTGTGATAATGACATGGTTATGATATGACTAGCATCGGTATTATTTTCTTAAGCAAGAAATTGATTTTAATAATTTGGTATCATGACTAAACATGATGAGTAATAAGAACCACTAGAGTAGAATAAGTATGGCTTGATGATGACTAGTGCTAGTAGAATACTTGATGATGTTGATCTGTTTACTCCTAGTGTTATGTGATGCATGTCGTATGGTTGCATATTCATGGCATATCATGACACATGTTATTTTTGTTTCAAGTCAAACATGATAATAATTCAACTTGAACATACCGTTGATCGGGTCATGGTGCCACTGAATCGAGTTTTTCCCAATCCAACCACATTTGCCTTTATGGGAAGGCCTTTATTCGGTCCGCTGTCATGCCTCTGGTCGGTACCTCCAATGAGGGAAGGTTATGGGCGTGCGGTACCCTGGCCCGGTAAGCAGACATAACCTTGTGTGCATGTTTGTTGTTATGGTACCTTGTCCCCGTTTGGGAACGTTTATGTTTTGCCGTCACGGTGGTCGTTGATGCCTTTGGTAGGCACGTGGCCACCCAGGACTTAGCCCAGTGGGGAGTGAGTCGGAGTGGCCAGGAGAGTGTCATGTCAATGGGAGGGTTTCGTCGGAATGTCGTTGGTCCACCCGAATGGGAGTGCGAGGCCATGGATTCCGTGGTGTGGGTGCAGTGCGCTACCTCTGCAAAGTGTTATGTAATCTATTGATAGCCGCGTCCTCGATTACGGATACAACTCGTGAGTAGGTCACACCATGGATCAACATTTATAAGTAACCATGCACACTAATTATAATTACTTGCCACTGTTTGAGAGATGATGGATGAGAAATTATGATGACTGTGGAAACCAAAGTGTTGGTTTCATTTGTGATCTGAGTAAGATCACCGTTTGGTTACAAGGTAACCCGTTCGGTAAGAAAGTCAGAGGGACTTGGTGCACGAGTTATTTTCACTGCATCAGTAGTGTGCCTTTGCATTGCATTTAATTTGATTAAATATCATGATATTATTTGCCATTATGTTTATGCTTGTTGTGAGCTTGCAAGTACATTTAATGTACTGACCTAGCGTGTCATGCCAGATTTCAGGAAAGTCTTACTGGATCACAGTGCTGCTCGTGTCTAGATCATGTCCACATCGGTGTCCCTGTGCTATGGAGTCCCGCTTCGTCGTCGTTCCCCTGTCGCGTAGTTGCCGTGATCGAAGTCCCTTTATGTTCACTAAATAATGTACATCTTGTTCAGCCGCACTGTGTGTGCTGCTTGGCCTTGCTACTTGATGTAACATTGAACTATGTTTTGCTAGTATCAATAAAGCGGTTGTTTTCTGTACCAAGATGTTGTGTGTTGCCAGAAGACTTGATCTCTAGGCTGGCAATGCAAGGTAAACCGGTTGCTCTGAGCTGGGGTGCCACAATGCTTAGTATCAGAGCCGCGCTGACTATTATTTCTAACCGACTAATGGTTGTGAGTGTAGATGGCTCCAGTGTCGTACCCGTGCCAGTTGGAGCTGCTACCATACACGTCGCTGCACCTTCTTTGGAATGTATGGCGCCGACTCTACCCTCACGGGGACGACCCGGTGTATCGGGTGTACGAGAGCGTCTAGCAGACTCAGTATACGAGTATCACGCAGTGGTTACTCTGCGCGCCAGTTCAGCCTCAAGCTCTTACAACCGTACCTCTAGGAGTGGTTTCGCTTCCACCGCCGCTCAGGCTATTCAGTTTGCTGCGTTTGAGGTCCTCGTTGAGCTACGCTATAACGAGATCCATATGCAGACCCACCCAGGTTTCTACTACTATCCATCCCTGTACGACGATGGTCGCATCCGTTTCCCTATCATTGATCCGGCGGCCGATAGCCCTGCTAACCATCTTTCTCGCTATATCACTGCTAGTTATCTTCTGATTCACGAGCTGGCTCGAGAGCTGACTCGTGCTCGGACTACTTTAGTAGCCGCTAGGTCCCATCCCACTCCCCCTTCCATGGGATTTACTCCTTATATTGCACCCGGTTCTAGTTTGCATGTTCCCTCGATTACTCCTCCGAGTAGCTCGGGCATCTCGACCGTGACTCCCCACAGTGCCCCTGCTGAGTGGGCTTCCCTTCTCGCTACCCCCGCAGCTCCTATGCTCCAGCCTCATCCCGCACCTGTCCCTGAGGGAGAGCCCTCGAGGCAACGTCATCGTGTTACCTTTAATCCGGAGGTCTCGGTTAACGTCGTCAGTTCAGGATCCAAGTCCGCTTCAGGAGAGGACCCACCAGGACCGGCAGAGCACTAGAGTGTCCGAATATCCATAGTTGTCATGTTGATGTAGTCGTATGAGTCATGATGTTTCGTTTCATGTATGAGAGTTCGAACTGGTCATGATGTTTATCTTTCATGTATGAGTCTATGTATAATTATGTTGGAATTTTTTATTATTTGCTCTGTTTTTCGCGGTTTTCCTTCTTTTCATTGCGTTTGTCGCTGGCTTTTCCCTTCCATTTTGGATGTTGCTCATAACGGTTGCTTTCTATTGGGAAAAACAAATAATAAGATGACGCGGGAGGCAACAACATTCACGCTTGTGAGGATGTCCCGTTAAATCGCCAAAGACGACAGTGTGGCATTCTCCTGAGCCGTATTTTCCACCACCGCCTCCACCCCACTCCGCCCTCCACTGAACAAATTATGCGCATGTTTGAAGAAAGAATGAATAATGATCTGATTGAATTGTTGAAAAGTGTACAAGCTATGGTCGGGCAGAATGGAAATCAGAATGGTCATCACTCCAAGCTGTCAGATTTACAAAGAACCAAGCCTCCCAGTTTCAGCCAAGTTATCGATCCCTTGGGAGCCGTTCATTGGTTAAGGACCATTGAGAAAAAGCTTGAAATTGCTCGTACTGAAGAAGATGACAAGGTTCCGTTTGCTACGCATTACCTCAAAAGTAATGTCTCAAATCATAGAAAAACGTATTCTTTTGCTGGTATGTGAAACTAGGTGGTATAAATTTAGCAACAATGTAATTAGCATAATCATCATACCATGGAGTATTACGAGAAGCATTTATGCCAGCTAATTGCTCATCAGGGAAGCTATCATCAGTAGGAAGTGGGTCATCAAGAACATTTTCTAACCTCGACAAGTTGTCCGCAACGGGGTTCTCAGCTCCCTTTCTATCAATAATATGCAAATCAAATTCTTGTAACAAGAAAACCCGTCTAATAAGTCTAGGTTTAGCATCTTTATTTTCCATAAGATATTTAATAGCAGCATGATTTGTGTGAACAGTTACTTTGGAATCAACAATATAAAATCTGAACTTATCACAAGCAAAAACAACTGCTAAAATTTCCTTTTCAGCAAGAGCATAATTTCATTGGGCAATCGCCTAGAGTTTTACTAGCATAATGAATAACATTCAATTTCTTATCAACTCTTTGTCCTAGAACAACACCAACATCATAATCACTAGCATCACACATAATTTCAAAGGGTAAATTCCAATCAGGCGGTTTAACAATAGGTGCAGAAATCAAGGCTTTCTTAAGTATTTCAAATGCTTCTACACAATCATCATAAAAAAGGAGCATCTTTTTGCAAGAGATTAGTGAGAGGTCTAGAAATTTTAGAGAAGTGTTTAATAAACCTCCTATAGAAACCAGCATGACCAAGGAAACTTCATATATCTTTGATATCTTTAGGACACATCATCTTTTCAATAGCATCTACTTTAGCTTTATCAACTTGAATACCTCTTTCAAAAAATTTATGCCCCAAGACAATACCTTCATTAACCATGAAGTGGCACTTCTCCCAATTCAAGACAAGATTAGTTTCTTCATATACTCATCAAGGTTGCTTAAGCAATCATCAAAAGAAGTTTCGTAAATGGAGAAATCATCGATCAAAACCTCAACAATCCTTTCACAAAAATCAGAGAATATAGCAGTCATACATCTTTGAAAGGTAGCAGGTGCATTGCATAAACCAAAAGGCATACATCTGTAAGCGAAGGTACCGAAATGGCAAGTAAAAGTGGTCTTTTCCTGATCATCTTTTGACACAGGTATTTGAGAAAAACCAGAATAACCATCTAGAAAGCAAAAATGTGTATGTTTGGATAGTCTTTCTAGCAATTGATCAATAAAAGATAGAGGGTAATGATCTTTTCTAGTAGCTTTGTTTAATTTGCGAAAATCAGTTACCATTCTATAACATGTAACAATTCTTTGTGGAATCAATTCATTCTTATCATTAGGAACAATAGTAATACATCCCTTCTTAGGGACACAATGAACGGGGACTTACCCATCTACTATCAGCAATAGGGTAAATTATACCTGCCTCCAGGAGCTTTAATATTTCATTTCTTACCACTTCCTTCATTTTGGGATTTAACCATCGTTGGTGATCAACAACTAGTTTAGCATCATGCTCCAAATTAATTTTGTGCTGGCATAGAGTGGGACTAATGCCCTTAAGATCATCAAGATTATATCCAATAGCGGCACGGTGCATCTTCAGAGTTTTCAACAATTTCTTTTCTTCATGCTCTGAAAGGTTAGCACTAATAATAACATGATATATCTTATTTTCATCAAAATAAGCATATTTCAAAGTATCAGGTAATTGTTTAAGCTCAAACACGGGAATACCCTTGGGTGTAGGAGGATCCCCAAGGATTTCAACAGGAAAATTGTGTTTCAAAACCAGCCCTTGATTAAAGAATATTTCATCTAATTCCCTTCTTTCATTCGTAAACATATCATTTTCATGGTCTAGCAAATATTGTTCTAAAGGATTAGTAGGAGGCACGACAATATAAGAAAGACCAATAATTTCATCCTTACAAGGCAATTCTTTATCATGGGGTTGTCTACGAAACTTAGAGAAATTAAAATCATGAGACACATCCCCAAAACCGATAGTAACAATATCCTTTTCACCATCTATCTTAGCTTTAACAGTGTTCAAGAAAGGTCTACCAAATTTAATGCGACAAAAATCATCTTGTGGGGAACCAAGAACAAGAAAATCAGTAGGGTATTTTATTTTCCCACACAAGACTTCAACATCTCTAACAATCCCAATTGGTGATATAGTATCTCTGTTGGCAAGCTTAATAGTAACATCAATATCTTCTATCTCAGTAGGTGCAATATCATTCATAATTTCTTGATATAAGGTTGTAGTTCCATGATCCAATATCATCACATAGCATATACGATGTCAATGCCTTCTCCCTCAAGATAAAGGGAATACCTTCTTCTTGACCTCATCCTCGGGAAAACCTGCAAGCTTAAATAAGCCACAAACTTCATCCACATGGATTAGGTGCATATCAGGATGTAATGTTCCATCTCCTGCATAAGGATTAGCTAGCAGTTTCTCTAACATACCCGAAGGAATTTCATATTTTCAGTAGGTGCAGTAGGTTGAGGAGCAACTCTTTGCTCTTTCGGTCAAGGTGAACATACCCCGAGCAAGCCCCTCAAAGGATTATTTTTCATAGTAACAAGTGACAGTAAATTTTAGCACACTATATAAATATTTCCTTACCAAATTCCACTTACCAAAGGCGCTTCACTCCCCGGCAACGGTGCCAGCAAAGAGTCTTGATGACCCACAAGTATAGGGGATCTATCGTAGTCCTTTCAATAAGTAATAGTGTCGAACCCAACGAGGAGCAGAAGGAAATGACAAGCAGTTTTCAGCAAGGTATTCTCTGCAAGCACTGAAATTATCGGTAACAGATAGTTGTGTGATAAGATAATTCGTGACGAGTAACAAGTAACAAAAGTAACTAAGATGCAGCAAGGTGACCCAATCCTTTATGTAGCAAACGACAAGCCTGAACGAACTCTTATATAATGCAAAGCGCTCCGGAGGACACATGTGAATTATTGTCAAGCTAGTTTTTATCATGCTCATATGATTCGCGTTCGATACTTTGATAATTTGATATGTGGGTGGACCGATGCTTGGGTGCTGCCCTTCCTTGGACAAGCCTCCCACTTATGATTAACCCTCTCGCAAGCATCCACAACTACGAAAGAAGAATTAAGATAAATCTAACCATAGCATGGAACATATGGATCCAAATCAGCCCCTTACGAAGCAACACATAAACTAGGGTTTAAGCTTCTGTCACTCTAGCAACCCATCATCTACTTTATTACTTCCCAATGCCTTCCCCTAGGCCCAAATCATGGTGAAGTTTCATGTAGTCGACGTTCAAATAACACCACTAGAGGAGAGACAATATACATCTCATCAAAATATCGAACGAACAACAAATTCACATGATTACTTATAACAAGACTTCTCTCATGTCCTCAGGAACAAACGTGACTACTCACGAAGCATATTCATGTTCATAATAAAAGGAGTATTAATTATCATTAAGGATCTAAATATATGATCTTCCACCGAATAAACCAACTAGCATCAACTACAAGGAGTAATCAACACTACTAGCAACCCACATGTACCAATATGAGGTTATGAGACAAAGATCGGATACAAGAGATGAACTAGGGTTTGAGAGGGGATGGTGCTAGTGAAGATGGTGATGACAATGTCGATGATTTTCCCCTCCCGGAGGGAAGTTTCCCCGACATAATAGCTTCGCCAGAGCCCTAGATTGGTTCTACCCAAGTTCCGCCTCGAGACGGCGACGCTTCATCCTGAAAGCTTCCCCTTTATTTTTTCCAGGTCAAAACACACCATATAGCAGAAGATGGGCATCGGGGGCCTGCCAGGTGGCCCACAAGGTAGGGGGCGCGCCCAGGGGGGTAGGGTGTGCCCCCCACCCTTGTGGATGGCAGGTGGCCCCCCTCTGGTGCTTTCTTCGCCAAATATTTTTATATATTCCAAAACAATTCTCCGTGAAGTTTCAGGACTTTTGGAGTTGTGCAGAATATGTCTATAATATTTGCTCCTTTTCTAGTCCAGAATTCCAGCTGTCGGCATTCTCCCTCTTCATGTAAACCTTATAAAATAAGAGAGAAAATGCATAAGTATTGTGATATAATGTGTAATAACAGCCCATAATGCAATAAATATCAATCTAAAAGCATGATGCAAAATGGACGTATCAAGCATAGTCTAGGAAGGGATTGATGACAAAGGGAATTAGGAATGGGGGAGGGATTGGGTGAACCAGAAGGGTTCACCTGATCCCCTCCCAACCCGTATCCCTTCAGGGGTGGAAAAATTGTACTACCAGAAAAGGCCTTGTTGGGTCGGACACTGCTGTGTGATCCCGTGCTACTATTGGCGTTTCTAGCACCATCAATATGTTGACTAGCTCCTCTATGCATCATCATTCCTGCAGTAAATTAAAGTACCCACATGGGAGACCCCTCTACTATGCAGAATCCCGATCACTCTCAATCCCAGAGCCATATGGCCTTTTGAGCATAATATCATGTCCACTAATCATATACACTGCACATTAGTGCCTTATTGTTCACTAAAATATTGGGTTCGATATGTTTCATATTCTATACATTGATACATGGAGACCGCTGCATAGCCATGAAGACATTAATGAATGTAAAAAAGAACACACAAGAAAGTTTATATAATGAAAACATTTTTGTAACAAAACATTCCTTGTAAAAAAGTTGAACAATTTTGAAAAATAGAATATTTCTTTACAAGTGCAAACAATTTATGGAATTCCAAAAAAATTGAAAAATGTGAAGACCATTTGGTAACAATTTTCGAAATCCCGAACAGTTTTAGAAAAATGTGAACAAAATTTGATAATGCCAAACCAATTGGAGAGCACGAAATATTATTTAATACACATTTTTTTAAACACAAACTTTTCTGAAAACATGAATTTTTTAAAAAATGGAAACATTTTAGAGAACTCCAATTTATTTTTGGAAAAAGCTATTCCCTCCGATCCAAAATAACGGTTGTGGTTTTGAACTAAGGTTGTGCTAAGCTTAGCTTGTGACACTTATTTTGGATAAAAGGGAGTACATTTCTTGGATATGTGATCAATTTTTCAAAGCGAGGGCATTTTTTTTGAAATACTAATTTTTTTTAATTTGTAAATAAAATTTGAAAACAGGAAAACAAAATCTTCTAGACAGTTTTTAAAATCCCAAACATTTTTTCATTTTATGATTTTTTTTAAAACGTGAATTTGTTTGAAGTTTTGAAAAGAAACTAAAAACATGATCATTTTTTGAATACACGAACTATTTTTAGAATACAAGATTTTTTCTAAATTCATTATGTTTTGAGTTTATGAACAAAATTTGTAAAAACGAACATTTTTTTTATATTTTGAAAAAAAACTTAAGCTTTTTCCGAAAATACTGAACAAAATGAAAACAAACTGAAAAGGAAAAAAATGGAGAAATGAAGAAGAAAATCCAGAAGAAACCCGAGAACCAGTAAAAGAAACAAAAAAATAGTTCAGGAAATCTTCTAGAACAGTCTGCCTCGCTGTTGTATAGTGGGCCGACCCAAATTCAAGTGGTACGCATGCAGGAAAACATCTAAACGAATCTATGGAAAAAAGAAAAAAATTCAGATTGCGACAAGTGATGTGCATGCATGAAAAATAAGAACAACACCTACATTCAACCCTTCCTTTTTCCATTGGAAAGAATTTGTTTCAGCCCCTTGCCGCGTCTAAGAAGGGTGGGAATGATCTTTGTAAGGGATATCTTTTATGATCTCTGGATTTTGTGGTCAACGTAGCCTTGTCCCTCTCGTGGCGTGGGCTGAGCACCTACATTCAAGGCCCACGCTTTCTTAAAACTTAAGGCCCACACTCAGAATAGTTTTTCCTAACACACCCTGCTTCATGACTTCATATTAGGTGCTCAGGCTTAGGTGCTCCAGGATTAGGTGCTCCAGGAGCTTTTCAACCGTCAGATCTGAGATCCGAAGGTCGAGGAGAGAGCTCACGCTTTTATTCAAAGAGCACCCCCAAAAATTTGTATTGCAAATCGGGTCCAGCGCATCTGTAGATGACCGTTGGATTTCAGATCCAATGGCGGAGAAGCTCTTGGAGCACCTAAACTTAGGTGCTACGGGAGCACCTGATATTTTCCCTTCCTTCCATTAGTACCACATCGCCTAGCTAGAGAGAATAGTACGCTGAAGCAGCATGGTGAATATGGTGCAGGCTATTTCCTCGGTATAAACCGAGGAAAGAACCGAACTAGTGTAAAAATATAGTGTAGGGTAATTAAGAAAACACATAGAAGCCGATTAGCATACATAAGCATTCCTTTGTGACTATATCAGATGCTAACTTCAGGCCATCCTGCTGCAAACATCCGAGGAGCTTCACAGTCTATTGTCGTCCCTGTAGGACATCCAACCAGGATTATGCATAATCCCTATCCCTCGCAATCTCAGAGACAAAATGACCATTTGGAGCATCGGTATACCCAATAACTGTCTACTGACATATCGGTTTATTTTCAATTGTAACGATTCTCTAGAAGTTGAGATTCATGCAATCATGCAAAGGATGGTGCTAGCTATATAACATTCCACTCTTTCGGTCATCGTTCAATCTGACTCAAGTGAGGCATTGTTATGTCTATCAGGGAACAGACTTCTTCATTCTGCCTATGGTCATTTTGTGGCTGAAATTAAGGAATTGATGAGACATAGGAAGTTTATTCCTCAGAAGTTGAATAGGGATCTAAACAGAGTTGCCGATCGTTTGGCAAACTATAGTCGTATAGAGTGTACCACGGCTGTGTGGATGCATGTAGGACCACCATGTATCGAGGATCTTTTACCTCTCGACTGTAACTCTCTCAATATGGAATAAAACTCCTTTTCTTTCGCAAAAAAATAGCCGCTAATCTCCAACTATATAGTGCCATCCGCTCCTATGGTTCAATTTTCATGGCTATGCAGGGGTCCTCACGACCCTTCATTTTTGTGGGTACTGCACTACAAAAGAGTTAAAGCTTTCATTTATTTACATGCACTTCTAGTTGGTAGCAGCTCAAAGGTGCCGCAGGTGCTCGACCCATTAGTTTGCTCTTATTAAACCGTGGCGAAATCTGGCTTCTACTTCCACCGACTGCCGCTCCATCTGACATCAGTCTTACCAATACTAGTGCGAAGATTGTGGCCACGGTTCTCGCCATGTGCATCGCTCCCCGCATAAATGACCACACCTTCACCACACCAAGTGTACATAAATACTTGGGTCACTCACGACAACTTCATATTTGTTTGCAAGCTTGCTAGACATCTCCACACGAGTAGCAACTCAATAAACTCCAAGTACTTTGATACATGTATGCACTGAAAATATAAACCTGCAGTTTAGACCTCCAATCAACCAATATTCCATTCACAACAAATACTTGGATTTTCATTTTGTGTGGCGTTAAAGGACGTATTGCGCATTGTATGCCTTCATTCATGAGGAGATTAGATATGAGTGTTTGTAGCTGATATTAGCTTGTAGTAGAGAACGCAGTAGCAGATTGAGGGTATTCGCCCTTGCAATCGACAAAATCAAAAAACAAAATTATAAAAGAAATTAGGAAAACAATTTGTTCCTGAACATGAACATCTTTATCTCTCTCTCTCTCTCTCTCTCTCTCTCTCTTCAACATTATCAACCACAAACATATTTGTTCATTGTCGGACATGAACATGAAAAAATCAAACAAAATCCATGTAGAAATTCAGGAATAATCAAATAAAATCTTGCATTAGGAAAATTTTGAGACTAACAAAAAAGTATTCACGGATGATGATGATAAAGAAAGGGGTTTGGAGAATTAATTGCCTTTTTAGAGCTAAAAGGAGCATCGGTCTAAGAACCAACAAACTTCATAGAGCAATGCACTTGAATTCAATAATTTGTCACTTTAATTAGTAGTGCATATGCATTAGGAAGGAAATCTCAATGTATTCGGGAAGCATATTTTCTTGCAATCGGAAGCAAATATCTTCACAGTTTATTAGGATTTAGGAAGCAAGTCGCTCAATCAACAAAATGCTTTAAATTTCCATGTCTTAGGAAGCGTATCTTCATGCAGTGTGTGGATTTAGAACAATAAAAAAGAGTGAGAATCCCAGATCCCTTCCCATCCCACTAGCTCCGCCACTGATGGGAGGGGTTCACCAGATCCCTTCCCATCCCAAATCCCTTCGGGAACAAGGCCATGTTGACTACACTAAAATCATTGTGCAACCGTTGGTGCTGCTAGCCCCAGCAGTATGCTGACAAGCTCCTCTATCCACTGTCAGTCTTGTAGTAAAGTAGCCAGCGGGGAGATCCTTATACACAGCAAGACTATGCAAAATCCTGATCACTCTCAATCCCAGAGCCATATGACCATTTGTAGCATAATATCATGTCCAATAATCGTATACACTGCGCACCGGTGCCTTGTTACTCCAATATTGGAGTTCGATATATGTCTCACACTATATATTGGCACATCTATGCTTCTCGTGGCTATGCAGGGGTCTTGATGGCCCTTTTATTTTCGTAGGTGCTGTAGTACATAATACTTAAAGCTTTTTCTTTCTTTACATTTATTCCACACTGCTAGTAGCAGGCTAGTACCTCAATAAGACGCAAGTAGTTCGATGCGTCATGTTTTATTGACGGCAGATACCTATTTTTCCAATAAAAAATAGAATCCATACTGTAGTTTTGATGAAGAATATAGCTACTAACTACTATTGTTTTAGAACAAAACAAATATTGCAAGGTAATTAAGAAATGCACCTAGAAGTGTTGAAATATATTGTCCGTCTTTCTCCATCAGTTCGAATTTTGGGTGAGTTGACTGGAGCATGAATTTAATATGGTATTCGAGCCAAGAGGTCTTGAGTTCAAGACCCTACCAACACAGTATTAAATAAAATGATTCTACGGCCTACATCAATCCCACGTCTAATGACTAAAGTAACCTAGACCATCAGTTCGGACTTTTGAATGAGTTGGTTGGAGTATGAATTCAATAAGAAGCACATGCTCCTAGGTGAAAACCAACTGTATCCGAATATAAAGGATTCCAGAAAATCTGCACAAATGTGAATTCTCCATTCCACTATACTTGCAAAAAAAGCATAGAGTAAAACATATATATTTGCTTGCTGTGTAGAAATGAAAGTTTAGTTTCGTAAAGAACAATTTTTAGAATATGAAATGTTTTTTTTCCTAGCCGTCTAAATTTTCTAACATGAGTATTTGCAAGAATATATAACAAACTCAAACAATCAAATGTTCTATTTTGTGCGGAAAGCATACATGCGCGCAAAGCATCTGATTAGAGTCACCGAGAATGATAATTAGCACCGTAATATAATTGACATGTAATCTCTCTACTAAAAACTGTATAAAGTAGTCTAGCTACTGCATGTTCCTGGTGCACACGCTGAGGCTGACTAGCTGTATAAAGACCGGCGGAGAAGAACATATATGTGCTGAGCAGGCTGGGAAGAGCAGACGAGCTCTCCCTACCTTACTCGCGGCCGGGGATGGCAGTTGGTTCCGCCCCAATGGACAGTCGCTTGCTCGTGGCGCGCCCGATGGGAGAGCATCAGTGGCCTCCTTTCCACCCCTCCATCTTCCTTCTCCCATTTCTCAGCTCCTCGCTGATAGCTCGCCCTGCTCCTCCATGTTGTTTGCCAGAAGCTCGCCTCCCTCCATTGCCTCCCCGCCCACCACCTTTCTATCACTGCTCGTCAGGAATTCAATGGCAAAGTGGCCACATTGGCAAAAACAGGTAGCAGTCCAGAAACCACGTAACCATGACCCAAGAAAAGCTCAAAAAAATGAAAACACGCCGCCTTCACACGGGCACTATGAGGTTCGAGCAAAGATCGGACGGCCAGGAAATCAACTGAACATGATTTTTTTTAGTAAAAATGTGGATAAAGATCCTCATCTGCACGGTCTGATATACTGCCTCAGTTTCTAAATATATAATATATAAGTCTTCGTAGAGTTTCATTATAAACAACATACGGATGTATGTAGATGCATTTTAGAGTGTAGATTCACATATTTTGCTCTGTATATAGTCTACAGTGAAATCTCTACAAAGACTTATACTTAGAAACGAAAGGAGTAATATTTCTTTCGTATTTAAATTTCAACACAGATACAAGAGGGTTAGATATAAAAAGCTTTCCTTTAGAAACACGCAAAGAATCTAACCGTCTGAGCTGGCTTAGTTCCCGGATATATAAAGAATCTTGAGTAAATAGCATAAAACTACTAGTTTACAGGCTATGGTTCTAAAAAACTACCACTTTTTAATTTTTCTCAGAAAGCTACCAAACGCGCGGTCCGCTGTTTCAAAAAACCCAAATCTGTGGTGACTAGTGATTTAACCGTTTTTCTGGCAGATTGGGCCCATCTGTCAGCCCACGTGGCCACGCGCGCTCACGGCGCGGCCGTTAACGGCAGTTAGCCGACCGGCCCGGTCGGAACTAGGGTAAATATACCCGCTCGGTCGGTCGGGCGCACCCGCTCGCTCACTCTCTCGTGCTCGCTCACTCCCCTTCTCCCGATCCCTGCTCCAAGATGCAGGCTCGCCGCTCGCCGTCTTCGAGGCCAGTGGCCGTCGACCTCCTTGCCGCAATGCCTTCCTGGAACGATGAGGAAACCAGCTCGTTGGAGGAGTGCGAGGTTGTCAGCATGGACATGGGATTTATGGTAAGTTCTTTGCCACCTAGGGTTAGGGTTAGGATTAGGTGCTAGTAGCCCTAGGCTACAGCCATGGATGTTGCTGAGTGTAGTGTTGTTGTTGTGTGTGTGATACTGTTCTTGATTAGTGAGGGTGGGGTTTGATTGTAGGATTGAGGTAAAACCTAGGGTTCATCTCTGTACAGTGTTAGGGTTCAATGCTGATTTGGGGATTTTTTAGTGATCAGGTTTAATGAACAGTGCAAGTTGATTCTGGTATTGAGTGCAGATTGAAACCAGTGTTTGTTGGTTATTATGGTTGCAGGAGGAACCAGACATCACCGTGGAGCCCCTTTTCTGTGGCTAACTTGAGCTTGCTCATCCCAAGTGCATTCTGCACCAACTGAGGCCTATTAAGCGTGTTGCTTTTGAAGGGCCTGTAACAGGAAGGCGTTTCTATGGCTGCCCAGTCCAGGTTAGATGCCAATCAAGTTTTCTGCTATGGATGTTCAGTGATGTTTGATATGATGAAGCAGTTTGTTTGATATGACAGTCACATATGTATTTTTGTCTTGTAAAAGGTTCACCGTATATACGTTAAAAAACATACACAATACATAGAAAATAAGTTCAATGTATATTAGAAGAAGGTCATCATATACTAAATATTTGTTCAATGTGTATTACAATTATGTTCACCATAATTTTAGAATTTGTTCAGTGTGTATTGGAAACAATGTTCACCGTATATCCAAAAACAATCAATATGTATTTTAATTTTTAAACATATATTAGAACTGTAAAAAAACGCCTGAAAGAAAAAAGAGAAAATAGAAAATAAAAGAAACAAAAGGAATAAAAAACACAAATCGTTACTACGTACGATCAGCTACAGGCCGTAGAGTGAGCATGCGTGTGATGGTGTGAGGCAAGCTGGGCCTTGCCCATGCGAGCGTTTCTATGGGCACACTGGTCACACAAAAACGAAAAGACAAGGCCCAGACGATACAATACCAAGAAAGAAAAACAACAAACAAACAAAAGGCTATAAACAGGTGATGATTTCAACTTAGATGTGACATAACGATGTCACATCTAGATGAGTCCTAGACAGACCCAAAAGAAAAGCTGGAACAAAAAATAAATAAACCACAAACATAGTGGATATCAGGTTAGATGTGACATAATTATGTCATATCTAGATGTGTCCTAGACAGACCCAATTTCAATACCCCTCTCGTTCGTTGCTTTGTAACGGTATGTACTAGGGGCCTGAGAGAAAATGCGTCACTATTAATTAATAGAAAAGTTAACTAGCGAATGGTCCACTTTTAGGGACATCCCTGAATGCATTGGTTGTCGATCCGCCCCCGAATGACTCCTTGGCCGCCAGTTGGGTATCGTGTGATGACATCATCTTATTAATCTTTGTGGTTCCAGAGTATCTTTTTACAGCAGAAAAACATATGTTCTTCGTCAACATAATGACATGTCACAAAATTTATTGTTTGAGAGCAGAAACATGTCCAGCTGGGGCTTATTGAACTGGAGTACATGTGGACAAAGGAAAGCTTTATGTCTTTTGTACTACAAATACCTACAAAAATTAAGGGTCACAAAGACCCTGGACAACCATGAGAAGTGAAGCATAGGACAATATATAGCTAGAGAATGTGATCCATATATCAAACTCAATATTTGCATGAATGATAAGTATTAACGTGCAAGTCCTTGTGTATGATTACCGGGTATGGTTGATGTTATATTCGAAATGATAATCTGGCTTAGGGTTGAGAGGTATCGGGATTTTTATTAGTGTTGGAGAGTATAGGGCTCTTCCTCCTAGCTCTTTTACCGCTAAAATGTCAATGGACCGAGGAACTACTCGGCTGGGTGTAGCAAGACGACATTAGATAATGGTCTAGGCCATCAAGTGTTATCCATGTGGGTGGCCTGTGTATTTTTTAGCACCAGCCAACATAGTCAATGTTTCCACATCTAGTGGGACGTTCCGGATCAGTTTAAGTCACCCATCATTTACTATAGTGAAGAAGAAATGAAACGAGATGTGGTGTTTATTGGCATGGTCGGTGATGAACACACGGCTGGGAGCGAATACAACGAGAAGGTAACCCCCACATTTTACGTTCCTACACTGTTTCAGGCAGATCCATCGAACACCACCTTCTATTATGCAACTATTAGCTAGTCCCATGTTTTCAGTACCAATGCCGCCGATTTCATGCATTTTCTCATCGTTCTACCATCAAAATTTCAACCCCTAAAAAAACCATTCAGAATTTCAAATACGCCTCACGTTTGTTGCTTTGTAACGTTACATAGGGACACCGTCGTGCGTGCATGTGTTTAGTACAAGCGTGGAAGAAAATGCACTATTATTAATTAGCGGAAAAGTTAGCTGGTGATGGTCCACCTTTAGGGACATCACCGAACCCGATAGTTGCGATCAATCCGTTCTGAACAACTCCATGGCCGTCGGTGGGAATCGCGTTATGACATCATCCTTGATTTGCTTTCGCTGGCGTGATTCGCTATGCCCCGATTGGCTCGCTCGCTCCACCTGGTCTCTTTGTGGACTTAAAACATGTGTTCTACATAGCAATCTTAATACATGCATCTTTTTTGCGGGAATGCATCTTATTAATCCACCTAATACAAAAATAATGACATGTGCAGACACTTTAACAACTGTTTTTAGAGCAGAAAAACGTGTGTTCCTCATCAGCATGATGACATGTAACAAAGTATATTGTTTGGGAGCAGAAATGTGCCTAGTTGAGACTTATTGAGCTGGACTACATGTGGACAGAGGAAAACTTTAAGTCTTACGTACTACGGTATCTACAAAAATAAAGGGCCACCAAGACCCTGCATAGCCATCAGAAGTGAATCATAGGACAATATATGGCTAGAGAATGTGATTCATATATGAAACTCAATATTTGCATGAATTATGAGGTATTGATGTCTGGTGTTTGTGTACGACTAGTGGATATGATTGGTGCTATGCTCGAAATGATCATCTGGCTCCAGGGTTGAGAGGTATCAGGATTTTGCATAGTATTGGAGAGTATAGGGATCTTCCTCCTAGCTTTTTTTTACCGTTAAAATGACAATGGATAGGGGAACTATTTGTTTGGATGTAGCAGGACAACCTTAGATAATGGTCTAGCCCATCAAGTGTTATCCGTGTGGGTAGCCTATGTATTTTTTGACTCGGGCAAATGTGATGGAGTGTCCTAGGTGATGGCTGTGGGATGCTCTCAAACTAGCACCAACCAACACAGTTCAACTTTGTCCACATCTAGTGGGGCGTTCTGATCGATTTAAGTCACCCCTCATGTATTTGAAGGTAGATGGATTTGGTTTGCACTTACAACACCTTGCTTTAACACTTTAGCCAATAGCAACCATCCGAACACCCGCCAAGTACTCTCTATGTTTCCCATGCGCACGAGCTTAGTCGTCTCGGCACCCCTACTTGGGATTTCGGACCTTCATCAAACACTATTCATAGTGATTCCTGCTCAGTCTATGCTTCCGGCCCCATATCCGTGATTGCCTCCTATAGGACTTATGTTAGCTTGAAAAAGCGATCTTATATTGTAAGGCGGAGGGGTATTTTATCTTTGTGAATTGAATCCTTGAACTACTTCTTGCACTCCGACTTACGAGAGTGCGCTGTTACAGTATCCATTTTCTTCGATAATTCAATTTGGTGCCCAGGCTCATCTACACACAGTGCCCTATAAAATCAAAACAAATAGCGAGAAAAGTTAAAAAACAACTTTTTGTGGTGTAAGATTCTCAAATTTATGATCGTACAAAATTTGAGGTGTTTACACATTGAGGAGCTTATGCAAAAAAGACAAAATCTGGCATGAACGAGTGTTGTTTTCAAAAGTTTCTCGGACATCCAAAATTTACCTTTTTTGCCACGATCTCCTTGAATGTCCAAACATCATATTTTACACGGACATCACACATATGAGCATCTTGTACCACAAAAAAATCGAACTTCTTTGCTATTTAAAAGCGATTTTACATGCACAGGCACCGAATCGCTGCATCCCTTGCTAAAGCGTCTGAGGGTGTGATGTTCCTTGCACTCCAGCTTGGTTTGGAAGATATAAGTATCTTAACAGTTTATTAATATTTGCAGTTGGAAATATCCTGTTCCTTGATTCACCGGTTGGTGTTGCTTACTCATATTCAAACACCCCGTGCTGATATTTCCAGCAATGGCGATAACTGAATTTTAGTTAACCGGAGATGGTTATGCTGGTCCATAGAATCTTTATGGGCTTTTGTATCTTTTATGTTGTATAGCTAATGTCAACATAATCTGGAGCGGACATCACGCGTATGAGCATCTTGCACCACAAAAGAAGTTCTTTTGATTTTTTTTTCTATTTAAAATGATTTTACTAACACTGAATTGTTGCGTCCGTTGCTAAACTTCTGAGAGTGCATTGTTCCTTGCACTCCAGCTTGGTATGCAAGATATATGTATCTTAATAGTTTCTTAATATTTGCAGTTGGAAATATCTTGTTCCTTGACTCATCGGCTTGTTGCTTATTCAAATTCGAACATCTCTATTGATATTTTGAGCAATGGCGATAACTGAATTTTAGTTAACTGGAGATAGTTATGCTGGTCCATAGAATCTTTATGGGCTTTTGTTTCTTTTGTTTATGCAGCCTATTGTCTCTTTTATGTTGTACAGCTAGAGTAAACATAATATGGACAGTTAATTGGATGGTACTGTGTACATAGGAGATGACAAGCTGAAGATTTGCTTGATGGCTTGAATAACTTAAATACTCGATTTATGTTTGATTGCTTCGCTGTGGGAGACTTGATCGATTGGTATCATTGTTGTACAACAGATTAAATGGCTAGGTAGGATTTGTTTGATTGCTCGGAAATCTACTCGTGGTGATATAGGTTTCCTTGGCTTGAATATCCCGGATAGACAATTATGAATGCTTGGTGCATGTATTCAGTATTATTTGACAGGGTGTTTTAAAAGGAATTGATCTCGTGTCTTTGAAGTCCATTACCTTTTCTTGCTTCTTGGCTGGCATGTTTGGTGAAGGATACTTTAACAGCTCGTTGCATTCCCTACTTACATGATGCTTTGCCTTGCAGCAACACATGAGGTTGTGTGCTCTTTGCTACCATATGGTGAAAGGAAAAGCAGCTCCGATCTAGTGAGGATGCCCACCAAGGTGGCCTCTCCCGGCGACTTCTGCCCTGCCTTGGTGGAATCGATTATTCTTCCTCCCCGGCATAGGTGGTAAGCTCTAATTTGTTTGGGCTGACGTTGGAACCCCTCCCCTGCAAGTGCTTGTATGCTACAAGTAACAAGAGGCTTGGTCATGGACCACCACATTTGGCATAAGTGACATGCTTTGCTTTTGCCCATATGTATCATCATTGCAATTGAGTAATCCAAGAGCTTTCCCATGTCTGGTTTCTATATTATAAACCGAGGTTTAGTTGTGTTGTATTCATTCATGGAATTTTTCCTCTTTTTTGTTCCAAAGAATTGAAAGCTACAGAACTAAAGCTTGAGTATGCGCCATGTTTCACTAGATTCTTGAAAAGCTGCTCGATTGGTTGTTAAGCTGGAAGCTCTATTTTCTTGGCACAAATCATTTCTTGTTGCAATGGCCATGAAATTTGACCAACTGGTGGATGCAAAATACGACCACGGTTGTGGAAAACAAGTACCTTAAACATTTTTCTATCTCGATAGTCACCTTCACCACTACCCGATTTGCACAAAAGTCATTTGCTTGTGTTTAGCGATATTTTATTTATGATGAAGTGGATCCTTGAACTGCTACTACTTGCACGCATATTGTAGTACAGCGTTAGTTTCCAGTCTTACAACCCTTTTTTGTTTCATATCAGTACCCATTTTATTCAACGGTCTTTCTAACAAAGTGGCTTGGACGATTCCCTCAATACAAAGAGCGTTAATTTTATTTCACTAGAGAGTTCTTCTAGTCTCGAATCTTTATGGGATTTTGTTTCTTTTATGCATTCTCTTGTTTCTTTCTTTTATCTTTGTAAATCTAGAATAAACATAATCTGGAGGGTTAATTTGATTGGTCTTGTGTACATAGGGGATGACAAAGCTCAAGATCTGTTTGATGAATGTGGATGCTCGGTTTAATTTGGCTTGCTTGGCTGAGTGATATTTGATTTTGGTGGTGTCTTTTGTTGGACAACATAGTAAATGGCTATATGAGCATTCTCAACCCGAGGCGTCCCTACCATCATCCATATATTCGGTAGCTTAACCCGGCCAAAGGCGAGGAGAATGGGCCTAGGATGAGCTCTTCGCCCGGTCGCCGAGAACCTAGGCTACATGCTCATGTCTACACGGCAGGTAAGTAACCCATCGTGCCGCCCTCTTTGTTTGTGGCATGCCCTCGCCCTTGTCACTGCTCATTGTTTTGGTGTGCTTTGTTAGATGACTTTATGTGCGGTGGCTGCTTGCGAGTACGGAGGAGCAAGTTTTGGTCAATGTTCGGAAAAGAATGCTCAAAACTCTCTAGAAGATGGCGTGCCCTCATCAGTTAACCGTTTGATCTTTTCGGATTTTAGCAATCACATACCAAATGACCTTTTGGAATCAACTTTAATGGATGTGCTTAAATGAGAACAATGACATCCATCCTGTTCTTGGCCACAATAAACAGGTGCTTGAACCATTACTGAAGCAAATGTTGGTCGAACCTTCAGTTTGTGCTGCAGAATACCATGCATTTCAATGGTACTTTTGTGTGATTCTGATTTAGTATCTTTACCCAGGTACTTGCTTGGGGAGACGATTAATGGCCCAGAAGGGCCATTTCATGATTTATGAGCTTGTGAAGAGAGCACCTGGTGAATTCATCAGTTTGAAGATTAACGAATATATTTCACAGGTATGCGAAAACATCAACCTATATGTATAGTAAATTTGTAATAGCATGACTACTTCCTTCACCTTAACCTGTCGAAGGCATACCATCCTGTCGCAAACTCACAATAATGTGATTTGCTATTTTGCATATGAATTTTTTTTATGTACATGAATTGTGTTTTCCTGTTTGGTAATATAGAATTAGTTGGTCTCTTGATTAGAGGTGCATGTGTCCCCTTTTGTGACTACGCCTTCCCTCCCTGAAGCCCATGGATAATAGTTCATATTGATTCTTTGATGTTGCTAAACAGATCTTGTGAGAGTAGTTCCTTCTATATATGAAATTGATTTTTATATATGTGTTCTCCTTTTCTCATAGAGATCTTATAGCAAAAGACTTTTATCCCAACCGCATAATCTTGTGGTTAGTAGATGGTAGTGAAAATTTGTTTTAAATTCCTCTCTATAATATTTCATATGCACCAGTATTGTTCATTTCTCAAATGGCTTTACTTCTCAGTTTGGAGCTAAAATTTCTTTACCGTATTGTTAAGTCAGTAGAATATATCTGCAGACACCTTCCCTAGAAGTAGACGATAATGTAACAAGCTGACAAGAAATAATGATGGCATGTGATTATAAACATCTAACGGATACACTCTTCATTAGATTGCTGGAAATATTGAACATATTGTTCTTAGTACTTTTGTTAACATTGTTCTTAGGCACAATTCAGCCTCATAGATGCATTACGACAGTGGCAACTTGGTGCAGAACTTTGGGCCATCCCAAAAGGTGGCATGTTGAAGGGATCTATTCTGGTGATGGCGGACCTGGAGTGATCGCAGGCGAGAAGACTGATCAATGGAGCTTGGTCTATGGGAAATCAGCAGGTTTCCTTTTATTTCTAGTATCTGTAAATTTGAGCTTGTCGTTTTGTGTTTCTGGCGGCGTTGATCAGTTTCAATGAGTGCTGATGTGTTCTTGTTTTGTTGTGTGCCTTAGCCTGTAGGCCGGCCTCAAGATCTTCTGAAACACAAGGTCTTGCTCCTCTGTGAGGCTATTACTCAAGATCTTCCTGAAGGGCGGTGTGGTGAACCCGAAGGCCATCTTCATCATCGGCGGCGATGAGTACTAGAAGCTGGCCGTCTTGGATTAGACCCATCGGGTTAGTTAGTTTTGTCACATTGTTCAATTAGCTTGTTTTCATAATCGTGGTGAACAACAACTCTATTATGTTTGATTTTAGTTGTGGAACATGTTGCTTTCATGCTTTGGTAGGATGAGTTTGGTAATCCTTTGTTTGGGATGATGCATCGTCCGGAGTAATGGTTCTTGGCTATGTTTCACTATTATAAATTGTTTTTTCATGGTTACTTTTACATGGCATATGCATCGATGCTTCTTTCTTCGTTATTACAGATTTTGTTTCTTGATGAAATTAACAACATGCACATAGCTTGATGCTCCATGGATAAAACTATGAGAGTAAGAGATCTCTACTTGTTGAATTCGGACCATTCATCATGAGGATCTTTCAGCAAATTTTGATAATTGCGACTCACTAATATTTCAGCTATATCAATAACACATGAGTGTGATTAGTTTTTCTCTGGCTATGAGGCATTTTTATTTTCTTATCATTCACCGTACAAGGATGAGCACTAGTGCAAGTACTAGTTATATTATGTGGTATTGATTTGTGCATCAAATTCATTAATCTGTATGGAGTATTATTGCCTCAATCACTGGCTGTCAGCATATAAAATTGATTTGCGTGTATAGTTAAATCTGTTTGGGTAAGACTACAACCTGTATCAAGTGAAGTAGACTGAAAAGTTATGGATCTGTTTGGGTAAAGACTACAAGCTGTATCAGTTCATTGAAGTTATGGATCTTTATCGAAATTTGAAGTAGACTGAAAGTCCACACTAGTATCTACTTGTGATATTTTGTACGAATGGGCTAGCTTGATGTTCATCTTTCTTCTATTAGTTTTGCTTGCTTTTATGCATGGAAATTGTTACGAGAAGGTCTTACTTCTTGTTATGCACCACTATCACTCCATGTAGAATATCATTCAAAAGTCATCATTGTGCATTTTGTGCTATTATGTTTCTTGGGGCGAGGGATGGAGATTCTGGATGTGTCATTAAAATTCTTTTTCATACAAACGGTTTCCCTGTGTATGATTGCAGTGGCGACTTGGTGCCAAACTTTGGTCCATCCCAAAAAAGGCGTCACGTCAAAAGAGATCTATGCTGGTGATGGTGGACCTGGAGTGTTCGCATTCTAGGCGAGAAGACAGATCGATGGAGCTTGGTCTATGGGAAATCAGCAATTTTCCTTTATATTTCCAGTATCTGGAAATTTGAGCTTGTCGTCTTGCGTTTCTGGTGGTGTTGATCAGCTTTCGGTGAGTGCCTGATGTGTTTTTGTTTTGTTGTGTGCCTTAGCCTGTTTTGTATCCAAATGATGTCCGTATCTTTAAAACGCAAGGTCTTGCTCCTCTGCAGGCCATTAATCGAAAGATCTTCCTTAAGGATGCGTATGGTGAACCCCAAGGCCATCTTCATCAGCATGCATTTGTGGGCGAAACGTAATCACTGCCTCTTTTCACCTTATATTTTCTTCTCTGAGGCGACATGGAGCGACATGATATCCGTGCTGAAATTTAAACTTATTCAGGGTTCATTTGGCCTTTTTATACACTAATTGAGTTTCCTAGGCATTTAATGTCCACAATTCAAATCTGAACTACAAATACATGCTCCAGTTCGCCAAAATGGCTAGAAAACTTATACATGTGTCCTTGGGTGCATGTTTAGGTCCCATGCCAGGAATGGGAATGAATTACAACCGTACTGGTGTCATGGCTCGTATTCAAACATTTCGAATCTCGGTTTTTAAGTCCCCATAAATCCTAAACTCACCAGAAAGTCATCAAAGGTGGCATGGTGTCGCGTCATGGCACATATATGTCGTGGCAAAAACATTGTCCAATTTGTGCCAAGCTTTATTACAAGCTTCTCTCAAAGAAGCCTCGTGGTTCTGATAGGGAAACATGTCCCCCTTGTGGGCGAAACGTAATCACTGCCTCTTTTCGCCTTGTATTTTTTTCCACGGGCAACATGGAGCAGCCGGGATATACATGCTGAAATTTAAACTTATTCAGGGTTCGTTTGGCCTTTTTATACACTAATTGAGTTTTCTAGGCATTTAATGTCCATAATTCAAATATGAACTACAAATACATGCTGCAGTTCATCAAAATGGCTAGAAAAATTATACATGTGTCCTTGGGTGCATGTTTAGGTCTCGTGCCAGGAATGGGAGCAATTACAACCGTCATCGGTGTCTGGCTCGTCCTCAAACATTTGAATCTCGGTTTTAAGTCCCCATAAATCCAAAACTCACCAGAAAGTCATCAAAGGTGGCATGGTGTCACGTCATGGCACATATATGCCGTGGTAAAAACATTGGCAATTTGGGCCAAGCTTTATTACAAACCTCTTACAAACCGGAGCCTGTCGCAAGAACCCTTGTGGTTTCGATAGGGAAACGTGTCCCCATGTGGGCCAAACGATAATCACTCCCTCTTCTAGCCTCGTATTTTCTTCTACACGCGACATGGAACAACTGGAGATTCGCGCTGAACTTTGAAATTATTCAGGGTTTGTTTGACCTTTTTTATTCATTAATTGAGTTGTCTAGGCATTTAATGTCCATCATTCAAATCTGAACTACAAATACATGCTCTAGTGCACCAAAATGGCTAGAAAAAATGCACATGTTTCCTTGTGGTGCATGTTTAGGTCCCATGGAACGAATGGGAGCAATTCAAGCTGTCTCGCCGTCTGGCGTGGCCACAAATATTGCGAATCTCGGTTTTTAAATGTCTATAAATCCAAAACTCACCAGGAAACCATGAAACTTGTCATGGTGTCACTACATGGTATATATAATTGTCCAATTTGGGCGAAGCTATATTACAAGCCTTTTACAAACCGAAGCCTGTCGCAACCCTCGTGGTTCCGGTAGGGAAACATGCCCCTCTTGTGGGCGAAACGATAATCGATGCCTCTTCTCGCCTTGAACTTTGTTTTCAACAGGCAACATAGAATAACAGGAGTGTCGGGCTGAAATTGGAAACTGTTCAGGGTTCGTTTTTCCATTGTATATATATATTACTAATTACTAAGTTTTCTATGCATTTAATGTAGTCCATAATTCAAATTTGAACTACAACCACATGCTCTAGTGAAGCAAAATGGGTGGGAAAATCGTACATGTGTCATTGGGTGCATGTTTAGGTCTCGTTTAAGGAATGAGAATGAATTACAAACTTGTCATCGTCCTGAAACAATGAGAATCTCAGTTTTTAAATCCTAGTAAATAAAAAAGTCACCCAAAAAATATGAAACTTGGTATGGTTTCATGACATGGCAATCACATATATGTCGTGGTAAAAAATAAATCCCGGTTGAGAAGAGGTGCACACATTAGTAGCCAACGAAGTCCTTTTTGAAACAAAAAGCGACACCTTAATATATAAGCGGTTGTATTATATTCACCGTGTCGAAATTTAACCATACTCGGTGGCATGCGTGCAGCTGTTTGATTAGGCGGAGACGGCGAGAAGTCCGCCATGCAGGTTCGACGGACGCGTCACGAGCAGTCCGCCCTTGTGAGCTCGACGGGATGTGTGCATCCTTTCCACCTCGCAGGCTCGACGGGACACGTGGGAGCAGCAAGGCTGCCCATGCTCACCGGGAAGCGAGCTCTTTGACCTCCATGCACCAGCCGCCGCCCGCCTCGCTCAGAACTTCTCCACTAATGGGTTAATTAAAGCACCTGGATGGAGGGTGTTTGCCTGTGATCCCATGGCAGCATTTGCTTTGTTCGTGTTTTCAACTTGTATTCCGCCCTAATTTAAATTGCCACATAGGGCAACGGATAATACGACCACAAATAAAATGGCAACGGATAATCTGACGACAAATTTACAATGGCGCAGATAATAATTGTCTTACATATTCTGGATAATTTAAAATGCCACATGTGGCAAAGCCGGAAGACACGGGGGCAGAGAAGAAGGAAATTTCGGACAACGATGCGGGTCACTCATCTCTACTCGTTGATGGATGGCAGGCGGCAAAATCCTCCAGATCCTTCTTCAATTCCTCACGACTTTGCTTGAAATCAGCCACGGATTCCTCCACCTCCTGCTACTTTTCGATCCGGAGCTTCCTCAAGCCACCCATCGGTTCCTCGACGACCGCTTTCGGCGTCATCTACGAGGCACTACTACTGCTCATGCACATCTTCCGATCGGCAGCCTCCTCCTCCTTCTCGGCGACTAACTTGAGGAGCTTCGCATTGTCATCCATGAGTTGCTCGACGAGGCCGGTCGCCTTGTCAACCGAGGCATCGCTGATCTTGAGCAGCTTCATCAAGCCGTCGACCAGCTCCTGCTGCGTAATGACGCCAGCGAGAATGTCGTCGTCGGCGACGAAGGACTTCAGGAACACCGGCTCGTCATGATGGCCGACGCCGCGAATGCGCTTTTGAGAGCCCTTGCGTGCCCGTGAGAGCTTGTTCGGGGGCTCTGCGGCGCGCCGGGACATCTCTGTTGCAGCTGCGGCTTCATGGCGGGACCTCACTAGTGCTTCCGTGGCCTTGGTCTTTGCTGCCTGGTTATATGTCCACCCTAAACTCCTCCCACCGGTCATGGCAGAACGACTTGACAGAAAAAACAAATTTTGTGGGTGATGAGGAGAGGAACTGTGAAGTAATTTTTGAGTGGGTAGTTTTTATAGCCCGGTGCTAAGTGTGAACACATATTAGTTTGATAGGTGTGAACAGATTTGCAATTGCTTATTGCGTTGTAATCAGCAATGTGACAAGAAACAAGGTCAAAATTTATTGATGGCGGAAGGTTGACCACGTGGTTGCTCGCCATTGAGGCGGCCGCGACGCGCTCTGCTCTGGCGTCCCTGCGCGCGCTCTGCTCTCCGTTGAGGCAAATTTACAATGGCAACGGTTAATAATTCTTTATAATTGTCTTACATATTCAAGATAATTTAAAATGCCAAATGCGGCAAGGCCCAGAACACTCACGACCTACATATGCACACAATTATAATAAAATATAAGCTAAATGGCTAAGTTGGCGGCCTTCCGACGATGGTCTTCTCGGACTCCATGATCAGCATAGCACCCTTGCGGTTGTTCACTCCGAGTGTCCCGACCTGCCTCCGCCCTCACAGACTCTTTGGCGCCAGGAGGCTCTTGGGGCTCTTTGGGCCTCTTCCAGAAGAGCTTGACAGCGTGCAATCGCGTGCATGACAACTCAGCGGAACCGCTCCATTTCCATGTCTCTGGCCTGGTAGCAAATTCCGTCGATCATCTGCATCCTCAAGATATCACGTTGGCGATGTTCTACTTCATCGGGGACGTCAACTCCGCCAAGGATGCGCTCAAGCCTGGCCACCACATCATCGGGATCAAGGTTGACACGGCTGCCGCGGGCAATGATGAAGCCGCAGGCTGCCTTTGTCTTGACTGAATCGCAGAGGTCATCTGCCCATTCCTTGCGGGGCATCAGGCTCTCGATGAGCACTAGTGACGGCGGTTCTTCGGGTGGGTCGTCGATCATTCTGCCGAGCAGCTCTGGATCTTTTGCACGGTGGATGGCAAACTGCCCATCACACCTCCTCTGCAATATGTCGATTGTGCTCCCAAGGACTGTGACGCCGATATTGCTGCCGATGGGCCATGGTGCCTGCACCGGCCAATGAAGCTCTTGCTCCCCGACCTGCTCTGGCTCATTCTCCTCGCAGAAGATGTAACACATGTAGGCTTCGACATTGAAGCTTTGGTCGTTTCCTGGCATGCTTGGAATAACTAATGGTAGATGGGTGAGGACTAGATCTTCGCAGAGTGTCGCGGCGGTGTGTTGCCGCCTGGTTTATATGAAGCAAGCCGTTACCTGGTGGCGGGAAACCGGTGAGGGAAGAGGCGTGGATTTTACAATTCACCCATGTGGAGCGCGGGAAGCATTCGCTCGAGCGCGCGAAGACTAAGTGGAGCACACACACAACACGAATACCGTATCCGGTGCCACATGTTATCTATCACACAAGTGTTAACATAAGGAAATGCATGTGTAACTTACTAATCATCGCTACAGTACTCGCAGGCGCATCGTGTGCGATACTCCTACCAACCGCAAGCAACTAATTTGCATTTTTTAAAGTTTTTTGTACACACAGAATCACACACGAACTGACTGTATTAACCGTCTGTGTTGTAAATTATCATCGCAAACAGTACATCTGAGTCGGCTATTTGCCACGTATCACACACATCTTGTTAAGTTGAACTGTTTCTGTTGCATTCGCTGATCGAAAACAGTTCATTCGAGTGAACCTTATGCCCTATATCACACACACCTTGATCTAGCTAACCGTTTATGTTGCACTCCTTAATAGCAAACGGTTCGTCGGAGCGAACTGTATGCCGTATATCGCACACATATTGATATGGCTGCCCGTTTCTACTGTTCTGCCTCATCGCAAACAGTTCAAACGGGTTAACCGTGTGCCCTACATCGCTTTACACAACTAAAATCTAAACCGTGTTTGATGTGTCCTCCATCGCAAACGTTTTATACATTTTTGACGGTTTTCATACACCACCGTTTGCGATTATGGCATCACACACAGTTTCTCAAAGGGTCTCTGATCATAGTGTCGCGTTAGCAACATCCTGCAGTAGTGAGTGCTATGCTCTGAGTGGTTGTTGTCGTCCGAGTGACTTGGTGGTCATCCTAGTGGATGGTTTGTCGATTCTCCGAGTGATGCTCTGGGCCCATCTGATATGTGGACCCCGTGCTTTATGTTCTTTGACACTTCGTTGGCCTACCTGTTATGTATGTCTCCAACATTAGCCCCCGAATCGGTTGTGATTTTGCAGAACGAGTTTGTGAAAGACACAATTTGGCCCGAGTGGTTACGAAAATACTCGGTACCCGTCATCGTGCTTTCAGACAACCAAGGTTTGAAAAAAATCTCAATGGATTCTGGCACTGCGCTTCCTGACTGATCTGGGGTAAATGCCCGTGAGGATCAACTTGGTGACATTCGATTATCTCTCGGAAGAGGTTAACTTGTGATCAGAGTATGGATGTATCATTAAATCCGGGCAACAAGATCGACGCATGGACTTCTCTCTCGGAGAGATGCCATTCTTATCCCGGAGGAACGTCAATACGAGTCGGCTCTAGATCCAAACTTATGAGTTTCACGCTTTGAGTCCTAGAAGAAGGCTCAAAATAGGTCCATGGAGGAGCGTTAAACTCAATTATAGCATTTTTTTGGTAGTCGACGGGAGTCTTAGAACTTGTTTGTTTGTTGTTCCACTCGGACCGGTCAGGCCGTACCGAGTGGAGATTACTCCAGTGGGGGCACGCTGAGTGCACCCACTGGACGTAGTCCCCGAGACCGCCGCCGACTGCGGGCAGTCGGCGGGGGTCTGAGATAACTAAAAATCTTCTTAGCTGGTACTGATTGAACTTATTCCTCTCTGACTCGGAGGTCGAGTAGTACTTGAGGATCTGGAGCTGGTCTTGCATCGAGTAACAGATTACTCGGAATTTTGTTCTATGGGTGTAGTCCCCGAAACTCCGACTGATTGGTGGTAGTCGGTTGGAGTCTTTAGGGTTTGTTGTACTTGAATGTTGATGCTGGACTTGACCGAGTTCTCTTCCAGTGGGGGCACGCTGAGTGCACCCACTGGGTGTAGTCCCCGAGCCTGCTGTCGGACTAGATGAGTGCGGTAGAGGTTTAAGTCTCCTGGTAAACCTCCATGCAATCGGATGGATCTTCAAGCGCTTGGCATGGTAAATAAGCTCATCCTGGAGCTAAGTTAGTCGGACTGATCTTCGTGCACTTGGCACGGTAAATAAATTCAACCTGGAACTGGATCAATCAAGTGAATCTTCGTGCACTCGGCACGATGAATAAATTCGGCCTCAAAACTGCTGACTGTAGAAAAAAGCTGGACACTCCAGGGAGTAATCATTTCATTAGTACTTCTTACATCGACTGTCAGCCTTTGCATGAAATGGGTATTTGTAAGAGTACATTGTATCTGAAGAGGAGCTTCATTTTCACCCTTTTGCATGGAAGGGGTATTTGTCCGAGTGGGACGTGCTTCCCGGTGATCGGGGTATGTTGACTGCAAGGAAAAACTTGGTGGCACTCGTATGTCTCCGGAGGAGATAGACTAGTGGTGCAGCGTGGGCGTGCCATGAAACCCGAGTGGCGAGGCTAGTGTGTGGGCTGACTCTCAGGAGAGAGGCCACTCATTATCCGAGGGAACACCAGCACATGCCATCTCTGAGTCCAAGTTTGTGGCCCGGCGCCTTGGAGCCTAGGATAAGGGCCAAGTGTATCCGTAGAGGAGCGTCGTTTTCACTCTTTTGCAGTCCTGAAGATGACTCCAGGTAATGATTTGGGCGATCGTCCGAGTGGACGGTGTTACCCTTATCAGATCTTCGGCGGACCGAGCATGTATGGTCAGAAAAATATTACTGATGTGATCAACAGGTTGATCAAATGGGCGTAACCCCTAAGGATGGCATGGCCCACGGCTGTGTGCAGCCCCCGAGTGATGCTCGAAAGAGGTAAGCTTGCTACAAAGTGTGATATGAGGCTTGATCATATGAGTAACTTAGTCGTTCCTGTGTTGGGGTATAGTGGTGAAGACATGTCCAACTGAGTGGTGACGCGCGGGGCGGCCGAGGGGCGAGGATGTGTACAACCGAGTGGCGACGCACGGGGCGGCCGAGTGGCAAAGACGTGCACAACCGAGTGGCGACGCGCTGGGCGGCGCCCAGTGATGAAGACGTGCACAAAGGAGTGGCGACGTGCGGGGCGGACGAGCGATGATGTGTGAGGTGGCCGAGTGAAGGAGTACATGTCCAGCCAAGTGGTGATGCGCGGGGTGGCCGAGTGGCGGCGCATGGTGACCAAGTGGTGATGCGGCGGGGTGGCGAGTGGCGGCAGCGGGGTGGCCAAGTGGTGAAGGCGTGCTGTGAGTGGCGGCGTGGGGCAGGTGAGTGGTGAAGACGTGCCTGAGAGGCGGCAGCGAGGCGGACGAGTGGTGAAGGCGTGCACAACCGAGGCGGCAGCGAGGCGGCGAGTGGTGAAGACGTGCACAACCGAGAGGCGATGCGCGGGGCGGCCGAGTGGTGAAGACGTGCACAACCGAGAGGCGACGCGCGGGGCGGCCGAGTGGTGAAGACGTGCACAACCAAGAGGCGACGTGCGGGGTGGCCGAGTGGTGAAGGCGTGCACAACCGAGAGGCGACGCGCGGGACGGCCGAGTGGTGAAGACGTGCACAACCGAGAGGCCACGCGCGGGGCGGTCGAGTGGTGAAGACGTGCACAACCACGTGGCGACGCACGGGGCGGCCGAATGGTGAAGACGTGCATAACCGAGTGGCGTCGCGTGGGGCGAACGAATGGTGAAAATGGTCCTCGGAGGAGTTAGTTGTATGCTTTTGAAGCTGATGCAGTGACGAGGTTGGTGTAACGTGGTTGCGGTGTGAGAAGACCGGTGTGCCAACTGATTCTGAGTAGGAACGAAGATGGCGCACAGAGCATCTGAGTGATCATGCAACAACGAAGTGGCGGGTCCGAGTGCACTTGTTGAAGTGAAGGATCTGGCGGTGTCGAAGTACTCGACAACTCAGGAGAGTGTGATTACGAATGAGCTGCAACCCCGAGTGCGGCGTAGCCCCAGTGTGGCATAGCCCCGAGCATACTATAGGCTTCATTGCGATCCTGTCGGAACACGATTAATATAGTTTTGAATGGATAAATTGTAATTCATCGAGTCGGACTCCGGTAATGGTGAGGAGGAGATTCAGTGATGCTCGAAGAGGCAAACTCTCAAATGAGTGAAGTGTGCGGTTTGATTACAAAAGTGACTTATCGGTCTCATGCACAGCGAGCTCTATGTCATTAATCTGATGAAGATGATTCCTCACGAGGGTCGGCGGATGTGTTTGAAGTCAACAGAGCAACAAGGTCGGTGTTGTGGTGCGCTAGGACCGGTACGGTGACCGAGTCCGAGCAGCGATGAAGTTGGCGCATAGGGCCGTCGAGTGATCGAGTAACTTGTGTAAGAAAAATGCCAACGAAATAATTTCTCGAGGAAATTTGATGTGTGCTAAAATGATTTTTGTAAATAACACCCATAGACACCCACTGAGAGTGCAAAGGGGCTTGCTGGTTCAAAACCAGGAAGAGTCTAAAAGAGTGACGAAATTGATCGAACATGTTGGAGTCTTTGGCTCAAATAAAAGCGAAGTGTAGTGTTCCGGTGAATTGCAGCCCCCAGGACCGATCACGAACTTCGAAAATGAAGAACACATGGTGTTCGTGAGTGACGCGTCGTTAAAATGGAAGTTGGACTCGAGAGTCAAATAACTTGATACTAAGCAAGTATGTGAAAATAAGCACCCGGCGTGAGGTACACTTTCGGTGGCGTGGCCTCCGAGTGAGCGTGATGTGTGAATTACGGGATACTCGGGACGGCGGAAATAACAGAATGTAAAATGACTTAGTTATGCGAAGGCGGCGAGTGGCGGGTGGTGAAGATGTGTTCAACCAATGGCGGCAGCGGGCGGCAGTGGTGATGAGGTGACCAACCGAATGGCGACGCGCGGGGCGGCCGAGTGGTGATGAGGTGACCAACCGAGTGGCAACGTGCGGGGTGGCCGAGTGGTGATGAGGTGAACAACCGAGTGGCGACACGCGGGGCGGCCGAGTGGTGATGAGGTGACCAATCGAGTGCCGACATGCGGGGCGGCCGAGTGGTGATGAGGTGACCAACCGAGTGGCGACGCGCGGGACGGCCGAGTGGTGATGAGGTGACCAACTGAGTGGCGACGCGCGGGGCGGCCAGGTGGTGATGAGGTGACCAACCGGTGGCGGCAGCGGGGTGGCCGAGTGGTGATGAGGTGACCAACCGAGTGGCGGCGAGGCGGCCGAGTGGTGATGAGGTGACCAACCGGTGGCGGCCGGCGAGTGGTGATGAGGTGACCAACCGAGTGGCGGCAGGCGGCCGGTGGTGATGAGGTGACCAACCGAGTGGCGAGGCGCGGGGCGGCCGAGTGGTGATGAGGTGACCAACCGGTGGCGGCGGCGGGCGGCCGGTGGTGATGAGTGACCAGCCGAGTGGCGACAAGCGGGCGGCCGAGTGGTGATGAGGTGACCAACCGAGTGGCGGCAGCTGGGCTGCCGAGTGGTGATGAGGTGACCAGCGAGTGGCGATGGCGGCAGCGGTGAGTGGTGATGAGGTGACCAACCGAGTGGCGGCGTGAGGCGGTGAGTGGTGATGAGGTGACCAACCGGTGGCGGCCAGGCTGACCAAGTGGTGATGAGGTGACCAACCGAGTGGCGTCGCGCGGGGCTGCCGAGTGGTGATGAGATGACCCAATTTTGCCGGTCTCATGGTGCTTGGCGGGAGACCAGATTATAGGTTTGATAGTCGTACTATCAAGAGGGACTTTCGGACGAGTAGCTTGATCACGTCGCATAAAGAGAGATCAAACCTTTGCATAATTTTCATCATTCTTTCTTGTTGATCTTGGGTGGTTCTCTATGTGTGGACCTTGGGTTTTTCCATAGCTTTAAAACGAGCCCAAGATTATCGAATTTGGAGTTTGTATGCCAAAGTTATGCATGTTTTAGTGGGCTGCTGCAGGCTATTTCTGAGTACCTCGTGGGCACGAGGCCTCCTGTGCAGGGGACCCCGTTGGCACGGGGTCTTGACCCCCGTGGGCACGGGGTGCCCAAGAAGTGTCCGTTGGAGCCCCAACGGCTACTTTTGAAAGTTGGCTATAAAGGAGCCCTTCCTCCCCATCGGTTTGGGGGTTGTTGTTACGCTTTCTAATCATCATTTTGAGCATCATACCACCTCTCCCAAACCCCTATGTCCCCTCTATGTGAAGGGGATTTTTGGATGGATCTTGGAGTCATTTTATTGATTTCCTCCAAATCGTCCCCTCTCTTCAATCTCCTACTTTCGAGAGTGCATCTTGTGAGATTGAGAGAGTGAGTTGAGCATTTGTTGATTGACCTTGCATTGCATTTGTTGCATTGGTTTGAGCTCCCCGCATCGATTTGTTCAAGTGAGAGCCCGTGAGTTTATTACTCTTGGAGGCCTCCGATAGTTTGGTGATATATTGAGAAGTTTGTGAAGAGGCCTAGGTGGCCAAGGTTCCTTCGGAAGCTTCCTTTTTTTGGTGTGCTCCGGGGAAGGGTGTGAAGTGACCTAGGTGGTCAAATTCCTCCGGAAGATTCCGTGTTTGTGGTGTGCTCCGGAGAATATTGTAAAGGTGTGGTGGTCTCCTTCAAGACCATCCCCGAGTGAATCGAGGCTCATCCATTGGGGGTGACTCGAAAGGGAGAATACGGTGAGTCACTTGGTGGCGCCCGGAGCTTTGGCCCGGCACCACTCTAACAGAGATTAGCACTCTCACGAGTGTGAACTTGGGATAAATCCGGCGTCCCCGACTCGCTTGTGGTTATCTCATACCCACACCCTTTACTTTCCATAATTCATACTTGCTCTTATTGATATATCTTGTGCTAGTTGAATTGCTTAGTTGTTCCTACATTTCCATATCTTGTGATATAGTTTGTGCTTGCTAGTTTCCTTAAGTGCCTATCTTGTTTAGCATAGGTTGTTGGTGCACTTAGTTGAGCCTAACATATTTAGAATTTGTGCTTGAAAAGTATCAATTCCACATTAGGATAAAGCCAAATCCGTAAAAGTTTTAAAACGCCTGTTCACCCCTCCTCTAGTCGTCATCTAGATCCTTTCAAGAATGATCGGACGTTATCATGGTCCAGATTCTTATGTGAAAGAAAGAAGGAATCGTAACGAGGAGGGATAGTTGAATCTGTCGTTAAAAACAGAACGATCGGACGTTAACACAATCCTGGATTCTTTACGTGTTTCTAAAATAAGATTTATATATCTAGACCTCTTGTCTTTGTGTTGAAATTCAAATATGAAAGAACTGTTATATTAGACCATGCACACGAGGACCTTTATCTACTTTCTTGCTCAAAAATCGCGTTTAGTTGATTTTTGGGCAATCCGATCTTTAGTCGAACCTCGTAGTGCCCATGTGGAGGCGGTGTGTTTTCATTTTGTTGGGCTTTTCTTGGGTGCGTGGTTTTTTTACGCCGTGGTTTACGGACGCTAGCCGTTTTTTTCGCCAATGTGGTCATTGTACCATCGAGTTCTGACGGCGATGATAGGAAGGTGGTGGGCGGGGAGGCTGCTTTGGCGAACAACGTGGAGGAGTGAAGCGGTTGTCGACAAGGAGCCGAGGAATGGGAGAAGGGAGGTGGAGGGTGGGAAGGAGGCCATTGATGCTCCCCATCAGGCGCGCCACGAACAAGCGGTATCCATTAGGCGGAACCAAGCGCCATCCCCGTCATGAGTAAGGTAGGGAGAGCTCGTCTGCTCTTCCCAGCCTGCTCAGCACATATATGTTCTTCTACGCCAGTCTTGTTCTGCGCTGCCGCGTGCTGATTTATTTTGAAACCACTGTACTTGCTAATCCCCTTGCCTATCGATTTCCAATGCAGCACTTCCCTTAACACGGTAAGTATTTCAATTGCTATGCCATTCGTTTTCATCTCAGGAAAGAGAGAATAACCAAAATACCACTCGTTAAAACCGAAAGTTTTGAATAACACTAATAAAAGTCAAGTAGCCAAAGTAGCACTACCATTCCGGGTTTTATTCCAATTTTTTGGGACACGGGAAGGGTCCGGAAGGACCCAAACTGTATTAGATACTACTAGAAGCAGTACAATCACATTTTACATAAGGACCCAACAAAAATTGAAAAGTACAAACTAGTCTCTGCATATTATGGCTAGACACCAACATAGAACCAACCTTCATGCTGTCGGGGACGGAACCACTTGAAAGCGAAAAAATCGCCACGTCACCACCATTGATGAGTTGTCGGAAGTCGAAGACATGGAGGCCTAGTTGGGGTTGAACTGCCTCTCATCTGACTCGCCGACCGACATGAATAACCGGAGTTGACAAGTCCATAAGGTCCCATTCGACCCGGAGAATCTTTCTTTTTTGTGTCGGCTTGCATTTGCTTTGCTAGGCATTAAGCGAGATCCTCCACTGAAGGAAGGGGCACTCGAGGCGGGCACCAAGGCTTGCCGGTAGCGATGTTCTTTGGTGAGCTCAGGAGGAAAGCAGATTTGCAGATTGTTGAAGTCTTAATCTTCTACCCTGCACCTCTCCTGTTCTTCCACTACAACTAGAGAACCAAATCAACAAACAGGGGAATTCCATATCTAAGATGGTGGCAAGCAGTGTCTCAGGTTCCGCAAGAAAGCCAACTCCGACTACCAATACTCTAGCCACTATGACCACAGTAAGAGCAGCAAGAAGTGAAAGATCTAAGCCAAAAACTGCTTTATTTGAGAAGCTATGACCATGGAAGGAGCCGAAATAAGGAGGAAGAGAGCAAGGGAGGCTAAATCAATCCTATGTAGAAATAGGAATCCATTTCTACGAACCAAAGGAATCTGAAGAAAAAATTCCTATCATATCCTATGAAATTCCTCCAAACCAAAGGAGGCCTAAATGTCAATGTGAATCGCTTGTCAGTTTTGTAGTATTCCAAAATTACCCCTGTCAAAATTATCCATTGCTCAACTGAAAAAGAAAAGACTATCCCTAGCTCTGTCCCAGTCAGACCAGACCAATGTCTTTCCAGTCGCTCCCCCCTGCCAACCACAGCGGCGCGCGGAACCTGGTGGCGCCAGCGCTGGCCTGGCCGGCTGCTGCCCTCTCTCCCCTCTCTCTAGTTTGCTGCCTCCGCCACCCCTCGCTCCGCGGCCCTCCTACACCGACGCCCGCAACCTCCACCGTCCTCCCTGCTCGGCCGCCTTCCCTGGCTTGACCCCGACGTCCACTGCTCGCCCGCCTCCCCTGGCTCGGCTCCGGCGACCTCAAGGTACCTGCTCGGCGGCCCTCGCCTGCTCCGGCCGTCGGCGCCCCTCGCCTGGCTCGGCCCCGGCCACCTCGACGTCACCGCACCTGCCGGCCCTTCTCCGCCGACCACACCACCTGGCCCTGCTCCAACGACCGAGCCACGCCCTGCTCCGTGATCGGCTTCAACCACGCCGGTGCGCCTTTCCCTGCTGTGCTGGTTGTGTTGCTGATTTGGTATTGAAATGTGTTAAGTCGTTGCGTGATTCAATCGATTTGGCGATTAGTTCACCTGAGCGCTTAGTGTTGTTTTGGTTTCATCAGATTTCATCACTAATTTGACTGCAAACTAGGTACGTCGGCATGATTCGGTCACGTTGAGGAGTGTATCCCGTAACATTTTATCGAATTAGAGGGAAATTTGCTATAGCTCAGAATATATGGTTTCACCAGTTCTTCAGTGATGAGAATTGAGAGCTAGCTTTTGGCAGCAGATTACTAAGTTCTAATTTTTAGATTTAGTCTTTGGTGGGAGTTGGTAGTGTTTCTTATTTGTTGCATAGTTTCCAAGTTGCTTCAAACAAGCACTGATTTTGTGAAGTCTAGGATTCCTTTTTTTTTTATGTTCAGTTGATCGACATTTTTTACATCCGCCACACTGTCGACATAGATGCAACTTTGCTTTTTTGACATATAGCCTACACTTTCAAGTGTATGGCGTAAATGCTGGTCCATTCTATTTGTCCATTTTTCGCGCGCCTGCGTGAAGTGGGAATGTGGCGTTTTGGTGCTCAGGCTACATGGAGCCCTTTTTTTGAAACATTCGAAAATAACATTTCAAAGTTTCAAAAAATTCTGGAAACTATTCCACATTGACATGTGGATGCATACTACACGTGTGTAAAATTTCATGAGAAATTACATTGATCCATGAGCTACACAAAAAAGTAAAAATCGTTCGTTTTATACAGTGAACAGTCCATATACTGTTCAGTCTTTCCAATGTCAGCAATTTGTCTTTTTTGTGTAGCTCTCATGTCCATGTATTTCATCATGAAAATTTGTGAGTATGCAGTATACATCTATATGATACTGTGGATTTTTTACAGAATTTTTGAAGCATTGAAACATTTGTTTTGAATTTTTCCAATTCAATCAGTCTATATGAGCATGTGGGTTTTCAACAATAAGTGTATTTTAGATGATTGTGATACCCCATGTATTTTTCATCCCGTTTTTGCATACAAGTGTTCTGCTGTATGTATGTATGTATGTATGTGTTGTGGTGTAAATGGTTTCTTCCTTCCATGCTGGTGTTGTAACCTATAGGCGTGTTGCCAGTATTTTATCAGGGAACTACGCGAGTAGTAAATCAAATGTTGTCAGTGGATTATTTTGTAATATCAATGTTCTGTTATGCAATATATTTTCAGCAATGTTCACCACCCTGCTCTTTGTGTAAAATTTCATGTCCACTGCAAATTACCTGTGGCTTGCTCTTATATTCTTTTAGTGGATGTAAATTATTGGGTTGTCGTTCTATTTGTTAACGTCACCTGGATGTCGTGCTTTGTTATTCTCCTCTATGTAACTCGTGAATTATGCTACTCCAATTAATATGGATCGGAGGGAGTATAGTATTCCCTTCTGTGAGGTTCTTGCTGTTTTATCAACAACAAGGTTGATTAGTATATGTTGAGTGTACTAATGCTCTACTGAAATTATCCTGTTCATTCTTATGATCACTTCTGCTGATGGAGTAGCTAGTGGTTGCAATTTTGAGGCACTTACAGTCAAGGTTCTTGTTTGAGTACTGTGCTTTGATTACTGTAATTGACATGTATCCCTTATGTAATTTTTATATAATCGCCGTGGAACAATATACGTACTTTGCACTGTGTCATTCCTATTGTTTTATATTCTTCTTTTTATGGTTGATCTTAGTTAGAGATCAACTGAACTCTATTTTTTGTGGCTTGTAATATATAGATTACTGTAATGGGTAGACTCGGCAAGGCTTCCGAGCTGAATATTCGCATACAATCTTCTTTTGACACTGATGATTCGGGAGGCAAAAAATGTTCCCAATGACTTTGCTGAAGATGATTCATACCCTATTTCCCAGGTTAATTTATGTCTCTTTAGATATTTTTTCCAAGTTTACTAGGTTTTCATGCTTTGTGCAGTGCTTACTAAGTTTCTTTTTATTGCAACCTTTTCAGGATCTGTTGATGGATGATGATAATTTTGTTAAAGGTTTGTATGATTTCAATGCGACCCATGTGAGTTTTTTTAGCCTATAATCTTTGTTTGTCGTTTTGATTACGGGCTCGGTGATTCTAGTCAGTATGGTGTGTACCTGATGCTCCATTTTTTTCCCTCTGTGCAGAAAGTGAAATGTCTGAAATGGAAGCAAACATCTGTTGGTGCTAGAAATGGTATGTAGTCTTTGTGTGTGCAGAAAGTTCATCAGTTCTGTTTGCTTTTGATGTATCATGTACCTGCACAATGAGATAGGGAATGTTCATTAGCTAGATTTTTCAGTAATATATAGGCTTACAGTAGTATACAGAGTGTGCATGTATATGTTTTATAGTCTTCAGTCTGTTTCTTTTTTTTAATTCTAGGTAGGTGTATTTTCTCTCTGTGTTTTGATGTTTTCTGTCTGTGTATGTAGGTAATACAATTCCCTATTCTCTCTTGGTTTTAGTTTGTCATCTAGTTTTCCCTCAACTATTTGTGTCTATGTATGTAGGGGTTTTGTATTTTAGTTCCAGCTATAGTATTTGACCTTTTCTCATTGACTTGTTGTTTGAATTCCATTTTCTCTTTCCATGTATGTAGGTTAATATAAATCCCCTTTTCTCTGTCTTCTAGTTTACCTGCTACTGTTGATTGCTGTTTTAAATTTATTTCCGGTAGTATTAAAGATATTTTATCACAATGCACTGTTTTGTTTACAGTCCATTTACTCCGTTCATGTATGCCAGTATTTACTTTTTCCGGTGGTCGGTTTGTTGCCAATATAGTTCAGTCTAAATTTGGGTTTTGAGGACTGCAGGTCATTAATTGGTACTCCCTCCGTCCTATAACATAAGAGCATTTTTGACACTAGTGTAGTAATGATTAGTGTACTGAGCTGTCAGCCTCTGCTGTTTCTTGAGCCTATGTTCTCTGAGCTTCTAGATCAGAAGTACCAGTTCTTCTCTATAGCAATAGCAAGATCAGGCGCCATATTCATGTAATTACAGCCTGTTTGATCATGACTTACTCTACCTATCTTCCCTGCTAGCTCTAGTGTAATTATGATGATACATACGTAGTTGTTTGTAATCTGTACTAGCTTTATTTTTGCGAGGTGTAATCTGTACTAGCTGAGCTCCTATATGACTTCATTTCGCTGTCCCTTTTGACGCTGTTGGCAAAATCTTGTGGATTTGTAGAGGGAAAGGCAAGGCCCCTGAAGTCTCAATCCCTATGAAGAGTGCTGGAGAAGCTTAGACAAAGCAAAATTGGGGTGAGGGATGCTCTGCTGTGTTGCATCTGCCATTGTTCCTTCCAGGTTTGTCCCAGCGTTCTTGCTGTAAGTTTTGCCCCAATTTTTGGTTGTTTCTTTAGCCTTGTTCTTCTCTTGCTTGTCCATGCTGTAAGTTTTGCCCCAATTTTTTGTTGTTTCTCTCACCTTGCCCGCAAGCTCTGGTGTCAGGGTCGTTTCTGTCCTGTTGATTTTCGTGTAGCTGGGTTGTAGTCATACGTGAGAACGTTTTAGCGACCAGCCTAGCCTTCACCACAATAGGCTGAGACCCATGCCTGCGTAGGCCAAACAGTCAACCAGGCAACCACCCACGTCAGCGACCAGCCAACTCTGACTCTGTCGACAAACATAGCTTGTTCTAGGATGACAAGAACAAGGGTTCCCTCGGAGCATGAGAGAGAAGGTAGATGCCCTTGAACCACGACGCCTCCAAGAAGGTAAGCAATGCTTGTCGGCGTCACCATTGTTGGCTTTTGTCGAGCCGGAGCAAGGATTTCGCCTCGAGCAGCCACACCCTCCTCCGAGTCGGTTGACGAAGCCCGCCGCTCGCCCGAACCTCAGCCACCTAGGAACCACGCGCCTCCCTCACATCATACGCGCCCACCCTAGCAACAGTGGCACACACGAATTTGTCGATGTTGAGCACCCCAAGACCACCATACTCAAATGGTCAGCAAATGGCCTCCCAGTTGATCTTGCACTCTGCACGGTTGTCTTATCGGCGGTGGACCAAAGGAATGCCCGACCGATCTTGTTTAGATTGTGGAGGGTGCTCAGGGGAACCACGATCGGTGTGATGGAATAAACCGCTTGGGAGGTGATTTCGGACTTGACAAGTGTCGTAGGCCCAATGATGGTGATGTTTTAACTTTTAACCCTCTCAATATTAAATTGTTTTCTTCTTACAAGCATCAATCCTGTCATTACCTGCAACAGTGCAAGTGCGCAACTGATGCATCCAGCCACAAAGAGGTAAGAAACGGCAATGCTTTTTTTTTCTTTTTATGGGTGAACCAAATTTGTTTTTTTTTTACAACTAACCAAATTTGTTTCATTGTACATCTACAGCCAATCGATGGTAGTTTTGGTACGTTTTTCCTTTAAGAAATGCAACATTGTGCCATTCATTAGTGTTTTTTTTATGATGACCGAGTGGAGAAGGAAAAATACCTAGTACTTAGGCTAAGGAAATATCTATATCTTCTCTACTTACTTAAAAAAACTTAAGGTTTTCATTTCACCTTTATTCCCACCATCCTTCGTCCAACCTTCTATGTATATGATAATCAATCATCTAACAAATTAAGATCATTTTAGGTACGCCCAATGGCGGTCATGTCTTTTAATCAAAAAGAAAAATGGACGTGTTTTTGGTGGTTGTTTGGTGAAGAGCGAAACCGATACGAGATCAGCATCGACAAGCCAAGACTTAGGAGCAGTGTAGGGTGCCCCTAGAAACGGCCTGAGCAAATGAGCTTGGTTAGGGATGTGGAGTTTTTAAGCTCGAGCTCAAATGCTCCTTCATGAACAGTAAATTCGAAAAAATAGAAAAAAATTGGTGGCAAACTTTAAAGAATGTTTGTAGAGCGTGCAAAAATTCATCACAAAATCACATCGGTGCAAGGCGGGTAAAAACAAAATCAATACTCGGAACATGTTACTTTCAAATGCATTTGGGAGCTCTGATTTTGTTTTGTTTTTTGCCACGACTTGCCCCAATGTGATTTCATGATGAAAATTTGCATGCACTTCAAACATTTCTTCAAGTTTGCCAAAAAAAGTTCGGAATTTTTTGAATTTTTATATTCAATTTTACTGTTCATGGTAGTAACATTTGAGCTTGAGATTAGAAGGATATTTTCGCTTGGTTAGAGCATCTATAGCCGGACTTTCTGACCGGGTGGACGACTTGGTCAATGACAGGTTAGTTTTGCCCGACCCAATCGGCCTCTTCAAACGACCCTTCAGGCTGACCGGCACCCCTAATATCCAGCCCATATATATGGGGCGGATATGAGGCGTTTCAAACACGTCTGCCATGTCAGCCTGGCCCACACTGGCCCGCATGGACCCCACTCCGTCCCTAAAAAAGATCCAAGACCAAACCCTAGCTTCACTTTCACTCTCTACTCCGCTCCCCGTCACTTCTCCTACCCCTCTTGGTCCCTCCTCTCTCGATGTCGAGCTCCGGCAGCGGCGGCGATGTTGGATCCGGCAGCAAGGATGATCCATCGACTGGGATGCGTTCGTCCGCGAAGCGGAGGCAGGCGATGACGTGCAACTGGCCCTCCACATCGTGTTGCAACGGTTGTGAGTCGACATGGGTGGTAGCTTGGGCTCCACTCCGCCCCCTATCACCCGTCAGAATGGCGTGAACGTCGGTGACGATACGTAATGCACAGCGCCTGACTCCACGTGCTCCATGCTAGCCCGACACCGTCCGATCCCTCCGGCCAGCTCCTCCACGAGACATCGATGGGTGCTCACGCCCGCATGGCGGCGTCGCAGACGCCAAGATTGGGCGCTTTCTTTGCCTCGAGAAAGCGGGCTAGATTTATTTGGGTAAGTCTAAGTAAAATATTGGCTTTATTATTTACTCCCTCGGTTCCAAAATAAATGAAGTTATACGTTTGACCTAACTCAAATTTGGTTAAGTTTGAACAAATTTATAAAAAATACATTAACATCTAGAACATCAATACAAAAAATATTTCATACTGTGTGTATTTGATATTTTAGCATATACTTTTTAATAAATTTGATCAAACATACAAAAATTTAAAACTTGAATTGTTTTGAAATAGAGGTAGCAGGAAGAAAATTATACCAGAAACGCCCGATTTTATTTTTAGGGTCCAGCAGCCCACTTCGCTTTTTTTTTTCCACGGGAAGCAGCGGCGGTTGGTTCGAGTCGAGCACGGTCGGACTCGAAGGAACAGCTGGCGTCGAACCCAAACCTGGCTGCATCGGTCGGTCGGTCCCGTATAGTCGGTACGGCGTATACGTAGCTAGCACGCTACCGTATACGTACCGTACCGCAGTCGGACCCGATACGGCGTATAATACCTAGCGTCGACGCCCAAACTCGGCAAATCCAAAGCTCGCAATCAATCGCCAAAGTTTTCGCGCGAACTCGAATCTCCAGCTCTCCGCTCCAATCGCCCGCCGCCATGGCTCATCATCGACGCCGCAGCTGCCTGCGCCGTGTCCTCACCATCGCCGGCGGTGTGTCAGCCGGCCTCCTCCTGCTCGCCGGCGGCCATACCTACGGCCACGGCCAGCTCTTCTCGCCGTCCTTGCTGCCCCTCGGCCTCGGCGCCGACTGCTCGCCGTCCTTCGCCCCGCCCCCCTTCGCCCCGCCCCCCTTCGCCCCGCCGCCCTTCGCCCTCTCGCCGCTCCCGCCCTACCTCCTGTCGGACTTGGAGGCCGACGCCTCACCGCCGCAACCGGAAGCCAACCTCCCGCGGCGCCTTCTGCCCATCCACCGATCGCCGCCCTGCCTCCCCTCGACCTCGGAATCGAGGGCCGACCGCTCGCCGCCGCAGCACGACGACGCGGATGCCGTCTTGCTCCCGGACTGGGAGGTCCTTCTCTTGGCTGACGCCGAGCTTGGCGGCGGCGCGGGCAATGGGAAGGCGACGTGCGCCTTCCAGGGTGGGGCGTCGTCCCCGGCGAGCGCGCTCGGGAGGCTGCCGGGGTCGGGCCGCCACGCCTACGTCTGCCCAATGCCCGAGCCTGCCCGGAGCCTCCAGCCGCTCCAAGCGCCCGTGCTGCTCCCCACCTCCGCTGCCTCTGCTGATTGCCCTGGCCGCACGGCGTTGCTGAATTGGAGCAGCCGGATCGCCTTCAGCTCTGCAACTCTCGACAGTGGCCATGTCCTTGTCTTTGCGAAGGGCGTCAACCATGCCGCTGGCGGAGTCCGGTGCATCTATCGCCACTGCGGCGACGCCCATGGCCATGGCGTGGTGGCCTCCTTCCCTGCCATCACGTCCGTACAGCAGGTTACCCAGTGCCCTGCTCCACCGATGCATCTCAACTCCAGGAACACAGAGTTGCGTGTCACGGTGGCAGCCACCGGCGAAGATCCTGTCCCCTCAATTGCAACTTATCGCCCACAGCAGAGTCAGAGTGGCTTGGTGGTGACACCGGCCCGAAAGAAGTTGATTTGCGCTTGCACTATGGTCCACAATGTGTCCAAGTTTCTTCGCGAGTGGGTGCTGTACCATGCCGCTGTCGGGGTGGAGCACTTCTTCCTGTATGACAACGGAAGTCAAGATGACTTCGCAGATCAAGTCGCTCAGTTGAGGTCAGCCGGAATCAGCATCACTACCGTGCCTTGGCCGTGGATCAAAATGCAGGAAGCTGGCTTCTCCCATTCTGCTGCAATGCACCAGAGTTCTTGCAAGTGGATGGCATTCATAGATGTCGATGAATTCATTTTTTCACCAAAATGGAAAGGATCCGAGAAACCGTCAAAATCAATGCTTGAAGCGCTTCTTCCCTTCGCTCCAGACGTCGGGCAGGTGTATCTGTGGTGCTTTGATTTTGCTCCCTCTGGCCAAACATCACACCCACAGGAGGGTGTCATCCAAGGATACACATGCCGTCGAAAGATTATTCTGCGGCACAAATTGCTCGTTCTTCTTGCTGCGGTGAACCATTCTTTGGAGAATGCAATACACCATTTCACGCTCAAGGATGGTTTTAGAAGCATACGGAACTTGCAGGCGCGGGTCAACCATTATAAATACCAGGCATGGAGTGAGTTCAAGCATAAGTTCAAAGCGGCGAGTGTCCGCTTACGTGGCTGACTGGAGAGATCCGATCAACCTTCAGTCCGCTGATCGGGCCCCGGCTTAGGACTTGACGGAGTTGAACCGGTTGATTGGGCGCAAAGGTATTGCGACGTCAAGGACAATCTGCTTCAGCAGTTGAGCGCAAGATGGTTTGGTAATGGATTGGCAACTCTAGGATCTCAGGATACTTAGGCTCGACTGTATCTATAACCTGCGGTTTTCTAGAAGGATCTAAAGGCATTAGAGACGGGATTGTAATCTAGTTTAGACTTGTCTCCTTGCCGACCAAGATCTATCTAGAAAACCAATCTGTACATCGCTTGCCACGTTCGGCCCCAATAAATAAACATCACGCGGCCTCCAATGGAGGTAGAGACGCTTCCACAATTTTCACATGGTATCACGAGCCATCTTCCTCTTTTAGCAATTCATCTAGATTGATGATCTGATCTTGGTGACCTCTTCCTCCAGCTGTAGCGCTTCATCGACACCGCCACAGCCGTCTCTTGAGGAATTCCTGTCCAGCACTGATAAGGATGGGAAGCAGCACTGAGAAATCCATTCATAAGGTTCATAGGATGGCAGTTTAAGGTTGCTGAAGGTAATTTTTTTGAATTGGTTTCTTGCCCTTGGGCTCGTCTCTTAAAATACTTGGCTGGAAGCCGCTGATAGTTAATACATCAATAGCTTGGAGGTTTTCTTTTTTACTTTTATAACTTTTCAAGAATAATAATGGAGTAATTTCTAGGTTGTCTTGAACAAGAGCTTCTATCGCCTCTTCAGCAATCTATTGGGATAAACTTTCTGAAGCATCCCGTCAAATACTGATTCATATTAGTACATATACCTGATATTTGTTGTCATGTGTACTGCATACTGTATGGTACGCTGTCCACTTATCCAGGATTCCACAGTCTGCAGTAATAGTGGAATTTGTCACTGGAAGTATTATCTAAGTGATATTTTCAGGAGTGGTTACTTGAGTATCAGGATTCTTCTCTAATTCTTGTTTCGTTCTTTTGTTCAGAATTAATGATTTACCAGTGCTGCTCATTGCATGCTTGCCGCAAACTTTAAAAAAACATCTGATTTTGATAAATGCTCTTTCTTACTGAACTAGCTTCAGGACAGATGACAGGTTTGCTAGACAAATTGATCTTTTTTGCACATTGCAGGTTCAGTACTATTTTCTTGAAAATTTGTGCTTTTTGCAGCACCATCCTGTTGAGCCATGAGATCTGAACCAATGAATTCAGATAACATCACATGTCCCGTTGGAACAATGTGAAATCCCTTTTTCGGTAACCATCTGAATTCTGAACACACGCTTCCTGCTTTTTCTGAATCATACAGTGTCATGCATTGCATGCTCGCTGCAATCTTCTAAAAAGAACTTCATATTTTTCTTGCTAAATGTTCTCTCTTACTAAACTTGCTTCAGGACGAACAACAGGTTTGCTACTTAATTCTCAAAAAAGTCGTTTTTTCGCATCACCATGCTGTGGAACCATGAGGCCTGATCCAATCAATTCAGAGAACGTTTACTATGTTTATGGATCACTACATGTTCTGCTGGAACAAGGTGAGATCCTTTTAAAGTAACCATTTCATTTCAACACGCATCATGCTTTTCCGAATATAACTGAACATCTGAAGCAGCCATGGTGTACTGGTGTATATATTTTAACATAGCAAGTCAGCACCTCCCTGTTTGATTGCTATATACTTCCTTGTTAGAAAATTATAAGGGCAGCCCGGTGCATGTAGCTTCTGCTTGCACAGGGTCCGGGGAAGGGTCCGACCACTTTCTTGCTAGAAAATTATAAGGGATTTTCTTAAATACTCCAAAATTACAAGGCATTCATCTATTGTCATTTGTTCTCTTCTATACATGACATTGATGCCCTATGTTTGGGTAATATGTATAGAATTAGTTCCGTTCTACAAGGCCCTGACGTCGTCGCATTGATGAGTTGATAGAAGCAGAAATGATCTTATAAAAGTTTACAGAGGGAGTACATGGCTGCAGGAGATAGGGTCTGCTAAGGCCACGTGGATGTGGTGACTGAAGCAACTACATTATTACTCCAGGGTCTGCTAAGGTTGTATTTTAATCATACGATGAGTATGGGGACTGCAACATACTCACATAGTTGCAAATCTGAAGCACCGGTTAGCTTGTTGGCTAGCAGTATAAATCAGAACTGGGTACTTTTATCTGTTGTGAAGAATATAAATATTTTTTTAGTGATCTTGTGTGCATTTATAAAAATCTGAAGGTGGTCATGATTAGGCTGACCAGTAGGCTTTTGTTCTGTGTGAACAGAAGAAGGAAGATGGTACCTAAAAGAACCAAAGTAATTGATCCTCTTATGTGCATTTATAGAAATAAAACAGAATAGCTTCGAAAGTAGATCACTCGTAAGGATCTATGGAAATGCCTTTCTTTCCCAAGCTTATCGACTGCATATTTCCTGGTACTGTCGTCTGATACGTTGCGGTTAAGTTATTTGTTATCCTGTTCTTTTAAAATATAAGGCTTGGCAACTGAACTGGTAATTATAGCCTTAGTGCATTGATCTTGCCTTTTTCTCGCCCCCCCCCCCCCCCCAAAAAAATCCTGGGAGCTGAACTGAAAATTATATCCTTAGTGCATTGATCTTACCTTTATTTGATTCATATGCGTTCATCATTTAGGATTTTCGATTGTAGTGACTGAGAAACATATTTGTAAATTCTGTATTTGTTTGACATGAAAACACCTTTCTTTTATGTGTTCAGATATGCAAGGGTCGCAACTGTAGAAACGACTTGTGTGGTTGGAGAAGGAATCAATCCATCGCAGTCTCGCTAAGAGGGCACAGTTTGCTGCTATGGTTCCTGAAACGACATCATTCTCTGCAATCCAGTTCATGGGAATCTGCTCAGGATACGCAAGTACTCTTGGACAAACTTTGCTGAGTTTGACAGGAAGAATCTCTGTATGGTGTTTAGGGAGATTAGAATACTTGTTACTTTGTGATGATTTTGCAGAAATGGTGAATCAGGAAAAAAAATCTCAATACTTGCATTTTTGTCGGCCTTTTCAGTTGCATGTGTTGCTTGCAGTTTGTAATGCCACTCTTTCAGCTTTTCTGTTGCCTGCAATTTCTATCTGATGATTAGTCTTCATTTTTAACTATGCACCAGAATTCCATTTCACCACCCCTCAATTCTCAAGCTACCATAGAGGTCTATTGGTCTTGTTATCTCCAAGGAGAAATGGTGTTTTTAAAAATTGCATGTTCCTCGCCCAAAAGGGTGTTAGTTACTACTTATCACTTATCAGTTTGCTTATTTGCCAGACTATGAATATACGTTATGATCCATTCTTTCTTCATTGTAGGTAAGATTATTTCAAAGGAATCTTTGAATCAGAGAGTCGCAAATCTGATGCACTGATTGCTGTCAAATGGGCTGAGGTAATTATTTCCTGCAGATATGCTATGGATAAACATGTAACAGTCCATTGTTTTACTGATTACGTTGTCCTGGGTGCTTCACATCTCAGAATTTGGAATGTACTCCCTCAGTCCCATAATCAAAAACGCTCTTATATTATGGGACTGAGGGAGTAGCTGACATGATAGTATTATATTGTTTTACTATGAAAAACCCCTGAATAGTTTTAATGAAGTACTCGCTTTTCAATCCTGGTGCAACTATGACTGCATATTGTGATGTAACCATACCAGGAACAAACCACGACTCGAGATGAATCACTTGCGTGAGGTTCCGATTTGCCCATCCAATTCTATGGCTGGACCTGAAGCCTCGATTGATGCGCTTTCGAGGCGATCTTCCATTCCATGGTGTGTTGCTGCAAACGAGAAGAGGTTCAGTCATCAGTCAAAAGCAACAACACAACCACACGCAGACGCGGTGTACCACCTTAGGGGGCCGTTGCAGATCAGAATCAGTTTCCAGCCTTGTTGCTGCCTGTCAGGATCTCTGAACTTCAGTTCCTGCAAGTGTCGATTTCTTCAGCTGACATGATATCGTTTCGCCTTGTTGTAATCAAGCTCAGCCGTCGATCTTGTATCCAACCGTCAACATTGCTTGCTGCAGCTTTGCGACAAATAGATGATGTATTCCACGTCGATTTCAGATCGAGGGCTCCTCGCTGGCTCATGGCTCGCTGTTTGAATTCCGACAAAGTGCACGGTTTAATTTATGCCTTTTTTCGCTTTTCTTTCAGTCTGTAATGTCTATAAGGCCATGGATTCGGGACAGGTAGCTCCATCCCTCCCTTATGTGCCCCTGTAAGTGGCTTAGAACCCTAGAAATTATTTGTTAAAGAAGCTATACTTTCTAGTCGAAAACACCATTTCCAGTTCGTACTGTTTTTTTTGCAATTACTACCTCTAATTGAAGTGCAAAAACGTCTTCTATTATGGGATGTAGGGAGTAGATCGTACTAGTTCATAGGATGGCGCCGCTTCTTGTTCGAGTTTGTCTTCCGGGCTCTGATCCTCCTCGAGTTCGTCCATCTAGACGTAGTTGACAGAGCTCCGGCATAGACTCCTTCCGTCTCCTTGGGGCGGTGAAGTTAGGGTTTATTGTCGTATGACAAGATTTGGTGTCAGGTGTTTCAGATCTTTTCAAGTGTTCAACGATGATGACTGCGGCTTCAGGGCGTTGGTCCTTAGGGGCGTGTGCATGAAGACTTCTCATCTTTCATCGACAAGGTCAAACCAGCTTTGGTAGGGGAAGCGAGACAACGGCACGTCATGCTCGTTCGACGGGCGCTTAGTAGTCGTTTGATGGTCTTGAAATCTCGATGTAATTTTTATTATGTTTGAGATGCTTTGTCCTTTCAGTGAATTTTAATAATAGATTTGAATCATTTCACAGAAAAACTTTTACACAATGGTAGAAGCATTTTGTTTCGTTTGCTTGTTTTGTCAAGCGTTTGAAAAACGGGAGCATGAGGTCACTTTTTGTCAGGGCCATCACATCTTCATCCAACTGCCCAAAACAAATCTACACGGTTCATCTTCTTCCTCACTCACGCCCTCAACTACCTACCCTCCATCACCCACGACCGGCAGGCGCTACTGCCCACCGCCTCGCCCTCTCCAACCTCCTCCTACCTCTGTTGCGGCTACTGCCTCGGTCATCCCTCTAAACCCCCAAGATCTACAGGAACCCTGGCGACCGGGGCCTTGCAGCTCGCTGCTGCTCGCAATGTTGTCCCCGGCTCCGGCAAGGTCATGGGTCGGCCTCAGCATGGTCGACACTAGTCGCTGCCGCTCCTCACGTCGTCCCCACCTCCAGCCTCGCGCGAAGCAGAAATTTACTCACGTGAGAAAAAAAAGCAGGCACATGAAATTTAGCAAAACCGTTGAAAAATAGTAAATGTGAAATCCAACCAATCAATTCAAAAATAAATAAATAAGTGTTCAAAAGAAAAAAGGCCTCTAGCCCCAGGCCAGGACTGCTCTACCAGCTACTCCCCCCACCACCCCATTTCGAAAAGAAAAGTACCATCGCCCCTCCTCCTCCCATCCATCCCAAACAAAACAAGCAAAGAAAGCGTAGGCTCCGGCGGCAGGCTCCTCGGCCACGCCTCTCCTCCCTCCCAAAACCGGCAATCGTCGGGAAGAACACCGCCCTTGGCGCATTACACGCCACAGACTGACAAGCTGCCCCCTACCAACGTGCCAAGCAAGAACCTCCCTCTTCCTCCACCACCGCCCAAGAACCTGGAATTCAGGATACCAGAGGTGGGTTTCTTTCTTTTTCTCCTTTTTTTTGAATCAGTTGCAGATTTTTGAGTTCTTGATTCGTCCGCCCCGTGTAAAGCTGCCTGCTTAGTCAAGAATCATGGCGGAACCCTAGCCGCCTTCTTGGATCAAGTTTGAATTCCTAGGCTCTCACGAATGATTCCACTCTCTACCCCTCCCAAACTCCTCCATTTGGCGTTCTTGATTTTTCCCACGCGTGGCAACTGGCAAGTTAATTATCGTCTCCCCTCGAGAATCCGAACATTTTCTTTTTTTTCAGTTCTCGGTGGAACAGAGGAACCAGGGTTTCGCAATCCCTTACGCCCACTCCGCAAGATAACATCGAATTTCAAGATGGAAAGGAGAGGGTTTTTCCCAAGTCCCAACTTCTGTTTCCGCCGCCATAAAAGAACCCCCTTTTACAAGCCGTATTTACGAATTGCTGGGCACCATTCGATTTGTTGTTGCTATCATCTTTTCCTGTCAATCCTTAGTACTAAACCACTGCTGCCATGTGTCCAGACATGCCGCCGAGGGAGGAAGCACTGGTGCAAGCGGTAAGAGGAGCTTCCTTCCGGGCCTCACTCGGAGGCCACATGGCGGTCCACAGGAGCCGGGCGCAAGAAACAGCCGGCGGCACCCCGAGAATCGCCCGGCGAGAGGTACGGCCTCCGGGAGAGGTGCCAAGACGTCGTGGCTGCTGGATTCCGCTTCAATGACGATGATCGATGGGCGTTGTTCCCCAAGACTGAATGCCGGTTGTGCTTGAGTCCTTTGCCTCCCCTGATGCCACTGTCGATGCACATGAGGATGCACAAGCGCCGCAAGAAGTTGGCTGTGGAGCACCGAGCATCGGCAGTGATGGTGATCACAATGTTCCTCTATCTGCTGCTCCAAAGTGATGAAGAGGAAGAGGTCGAGGAGGATGGTTCTGGACAATCGTTCCTTCCCGGTGATGAAGTCATATGGGATATAGGAGGTCGATGCGCACGGATTATTGTGTCACTTTCGGAGATCATGGCATGTGCTCACTTACATTGATTGTGGTGAAGGCGGTAAGATGGACGTCAATGCGGCATTGGCGTTCGACACGCTCATGACAGAGATGGGGCTGAGTTCTCCTGATCATCATGGCCTGGTTGGAGACAATGAGTTGATGGAGCCGAGCCTTCTAGCTCTTATGAGGAAGGGAAGTTTGTCGACCTTTCAAAGGTGTTGAAGGCAACAGCTGGCTATGACTGCAAGCTTTGTGGACAGGTCTTCACGTGCAGTCGAGGATTGGGAGGCCACGAAGCGTCCACAGTTTTGCTGATCATGGTAGAGTTCCAACTGTTCCCAAATCTGCAACAACTCAACCGTGTGAAGAGCTGCTTCCACCAGATCGCCGGTCGCTCCTTCTCAGCCCGCCACTCCCAAAGATATGGAACTGCAGCGAAGAAAAGACCAAAGCCTGAACCGAATCATTTGTTGGTATGGCAGCCTTTGGGATGAACGAATGCTTTGGGTGTTATCTGAAAGTGGTTACAGTTTTTCCATAGATCTTGTAGCTAACCCACATTTTTTGCTAGCAATCGATAGCCAAAGAGTATGATACCAGGAATGATCTCTGTAGTTTGTACAATCGTTATGGACAACTCTGTCTTTTGGGTTTGGCAGTGTTCTTACATGTTGCACTGCCTTTTTTTGGTTCCCAAACATTGAAATGTACCCATTAACAATCAGGGCATTAGTTCTAGATTGGTTATTCCTGGTAAGTAGAGAGCAGCGTCGTCCAAAGTTGCGAGCAATTCAATTTTATTTTTATTTTTGTCTCCGAGAGTCTGTGGCAATCGTTATGATCTCCAAATTTGTTCAGCTCATTGTAATTTCCTAGTTTAGTTTTGGCTCAGCTTTGCTTTGGCTTCCAAATTGGTTCGCTTTGATCGTGTTTCAAAACAGCTCAGCTCTAGCTTTGATCAAGATATGTGGCTGTGAAGATTCAATGCTTAAGTTTCCTGGCATTCAGAATGTGTTTTGATCTTTCTTGTGTGCTTTCTTCATTCGGTGATACTTTCCACATGATGTAAACCAAATTACAGAAATCTCATGCATGGATTGTTGCAGATAAAACCAGTTCATGCAATCAATGATTGGTAGTCTGTGCTCTTCATACCAGGCAGTACCTTTCTGTTGAAATGATTTGTAGCATGTTCCTTGTATCCAAAGAAGACCTTTGTGATGAAGAAATATGCTCACTGAATCATGCAGATAACGCTTTACGATATCGTCTCGGCGTGATAAGCGGTCTCATGTTTCAAAGTGGCCTACCTAAGCCCTTGATTTTTCTTTTTCTGATGAAGGCTCCTATTTCTTCAACTCTAGAGGTCCTTAGGTGTTAGCCCTTGATTCAGTTGCTCTAGTAGTTGTGGTTGTGCGCAACATTTTCCAAAATGTATGGCTTTGTTTTACGAGTTAATCATGGAATTGAAATAAGGTACTAGTCCATTTGTAATAACTTATCACATTTACAAATGCAGGAAAATGGTGTGAATTGTGGTGTTGTAGAGTGGGTTGATGGGCCTTGGCCAACTGTTCTTCAGAGATGTTTGTGCAAGCTATGGGAGATGTTCCATGAGCAGAACTTTGGAAGGGTACAGGACAAGGAGAAGTTTGAGAAGGAGTTGGCCAGGCTTAAGAGTGAACATGATAGGGAGTTGGCCAAGCTTAGGACTGAATATGACAAGCTTTGCATTGAGTACACCAAGCTTGTTGATGATGTATCCAAGATGTTTGATTGGCAGGATGGTAGGGTGGACAAGCAGGTGTACCAGAAACAAGTGGAGGAGGAAGAACTTGAGAAGAAGAAGAAGGAGCTAAAGGAGAAAGCTATGTTGGAGGTGCAGATGGAAAAGCTCAAACTTGCAAAAGAGCAGAGGTGCATTTTGCAGAGCCAAGCTGATATCATCAAGAACACCAGGAAGGCTATGAAGGATGTTCAAGTTGACAGAGATGTTCTTAAGAAGGAGAAGGACAAGTTTGAGCTTGTTGTTCTTTGAAATTTCTTTGAAAGATGGCTATGGCAGCAAGGAGAATTTAGAGAAAATCAAGGCCATCATTGAGTCTTGAACTTGCTGTGATATGTTGGTGAAGTAAGTACATCCAAAGGCCTTTATATAAGGATGTGGCCTGGCATGACTGCAAGTGATTATGGGTGTACATTTTGGGGGAATGTGAAGTTTAACCTAGTGTAAGAACCTTATTTCCTATGTTGTTAAGTTGTAATGGATCACCTATGGTATTAAGTGTTGTAATGGATCTCCTATGCTATTTAGTGGAAATGGATCTCTTATGCTACTAAGTTGTGGAAATGGATCTTGTATGCTATTAAGTGTTCAACTTGATCTTATATCTTTTATATGTTATTTGTTAGCCTACATATATTATTTCTGTGGGTAATTGGGCTTAGTGGCCCACTAGTCTCTGACCAAATGCAACCCTAGGCCTACTAAATCCAACCCCATCCATCTCTCAATATAAACCCCTCCCCACCCCCACCCTTTCTCAGTGACTCCACCAGCCGCCACCCAAAAGAAACCCTACAGATGGATCCTGACATGGGAGATGTCACATAGGAAGAGGGGGAGGCTGTGGAGGTTAGGACAGCAGCAGCAGCACAGAGGAGGAGGAGGAGGAGGAGGAGGAGGAGGAGGAGGAGGCGCAGGCAGAGGGCACTAGAGGCGGCCCAGGATGAGCAGCAAGAGGAGTTCAACCGCCAACTCTCCAACAAGGTACTGGAGAAGTGCAATGATGAAGAACTAGAGCTGGTTTTCACTGGCGGTAGGGGAAGGTCATTCATGGAGATCATTAGGTGGGCAAGGATGAGGGCAGTCATGGTTCCTCATCCAGCAACTAGGGACAAGTGGGTCCGTTTCTTTGAGCGCTATGACTGATATGTCAATCTATCTATCTATCTTTCTATCTGTAAGTCAATTTCAGAGAGAGTTTTGGTAGTATTTGTGAGATTTGGATGTAATCTATGAGACTATCTTTCTATCTATGTAACATTTGGATGTTTCTGAATAAATGTACTTGGTCAGCACCATATAATGCACTTGGTCAAGCACCATCAATTTATCAAGTGTTGAATCCACATATAGATAAAAGTTGCAGATGAATTGAAGTTGCAGACAAGTGCAGAATCCACATACAGTACCATATTACAAACCAAATCAAACAGTGTAGTATCAAGTACTTAGTGAGGCAATGTTATTACAAACCAAATCAAACAGTGCACTTGTAGCAGATTGTCTAGGATAACAGAGGAGTTCAACCACTTCAGCTAGTTACCACTTGCATAAAAGTAATCTTTCAGCCTCCCAGATGGCTTCCTGACCCTCTTTGACCCATCCTGCACAGCACTTGTAGAAGATTGTCTAGGAGCAATGAAAGATCCATTGCTAGCTCTATTGGCGGCAGCTGACCTGGTGTTCTTTCTTTGGAGAAGACCTTGATGACCTGGTGTTCTTTGCTGGAGAAGACCTTGATCCATTGCCAGAAATAGTTGTGCTCTTCATCTTGGGAGGTGGTACTAGTGTTGCAGAAGAGGTGTTGGTCCTGCTCTTCTTGAGAGGTGGTGGTGCTGTTGTTGTAGCTGGTGCTGCCCTCTTCCTTGATCTAGAAGCTTTCTGTGTTGACTCATTTGTTGTTGAAGGAGGAGTTGGTGCAGGTACAGAGGCAGCAGGTACTCTTGCTGGCCTTTGTGCAGTTGCAGCCATTGAAGAACCAGCCTCGGAGTAGTTTGCTCTATTTTCCTACACAACAATATTAGTTAGAACTATTTTCCTACAAATGAAATGAATGTAACAATGCAATGAATGTAACAATGGAATGAATGGACATACCTGGTGCTTGTTCAGCCTCATCTGGAACATAGGTTTCAAAAGGACACCACAATTGTTGATCATGTGCCCTTGCTTCTTGCGATTCTTTGCATGTCACTGTACCAATCCTAGAAGTATCCTTTTTAGTGGCACCTCAAACAGGCCTTTCCTCCTGGCGGTTTGTTTTTACCTTTCTTTTCTCTAAAAGCAGGGGAGAAATATCATCACCAGTGTATGAGGCCAATGGTCGACACTGCACAGGAATATTATGTGCTTATATGTTCCACAATACATGGGTTTCTTGAAGAAAGCGAAACATAGTCTTGTGGTGTATCTTCACTTTACGCATTTCAAAGAATGGCATGATCATAGGGACAGTGTCATGTCCCACCTCCCTACAACATCCAGTCTCATTGTTCAAATTAACACAATATGTGTTTTCAGAGCTACTTGTGACCTGCCATATGCCTGGCCCTGCCATGTATGCTTCACAATATTTAGCCCACTTCTTCCCCTCTTCTAAAATATCTGAATAAGTAGGTGTGATTTCCCATCTGCATGTCTCTGTCTTCTCTTTGATCTTCTGAAATTTAATTATCAGCTTTGTTCTTATGCCCTCTAACATAGTCCTGATTGGCTTGTTTCTAACATCCAATATCATTTTATTGAAAACCTCACTAAGGTTGTTTACTAATAGGTCTGTTTTGCACACAGTGTCCATTTTATACCTAGCCCAGGTATGCTCTGGTATCTGTGACAACCACTTCCAAGCTTCTAAACTTTCTTTTTTCAAATTCTCCATGCCTAAATCATGTCCATGTTTGGTAAAGGAATAGGCAGCCTGATCTAAATGTTTCTTAAGTTCCTCTCCTCTGAAACCAACAGATTGGAAATTGGCATAAATATGTCTAAGACAAAACCTTTGTGGAGAGTCAGGGAATACATCATCTATTGCATTCAACAATCCCTGTTCAATATAGTGTAATCTTAAGTGTTACTCATCTACTGAATAACATTTTACTCATGGCAAATGTAAAGGCAAATGTAAAGACTAGGTTCAGAACAATACCTTACTTTATCAGGACATAATTGTGTATTTGCCAAATTTATTGCAGTTCAATGATTGTTATCAAGCGTGTGAGAAACCATGTCCAACCTGTCATCTCTTCCTTATCAACAACTCCAAATGCTATTGGGAAGATGTTATTGTTGCCATCCCTCCCTCAGTAGCTGCCAATATCTGGCGACCAATGCTTAGCTTGATGAAGCAACCATCCGCACTGCTAACATGATAACATGAGTGCCTAAGTACATCAATGTTTAAAAATCATATAAATTTCTGAATACTTACCTATAAATGGCCTGCATCCATTCAGAAAACCCTCCTTGCATGCAAACAAGCAGTAAAACATATAGTGAAACCTTGGGGTAGGAGCTGGGTTAAGTGGGTCCTCATGTGTTGTTACTATGCACCCTCTTGCCAGGGTTAGTATGTAGCACACACTGCAGATAGTCCCTTATTCTGTGATACTGGAGTTTGTGATCTCCTTGCACAACCTCAACTGCTTGCTTCCTTGCCCTATATGCCAAGCTTTTAGGCACATGCACACCAAACTTCTTCTTTGTGTATGAGATAATTGTGTCAACACCAGCTTGTGGTTGGATCTCGATTGTATCCTCACAAACCTTAGCAACCCAACTGACTGTCACCTTTGTGTTCTCTCCACTTGCTCCACAAGTGTGATCCAGGTTTATCTTCTTGATACTGAAAGTTGCCTCATGAGCTATCTTGGAGGCAACTATGTTAAACTCACAACCATGTTTTCTACCAGAGCACCAAGAATAACCCTAGTTGGTTCATTTTTGTGATACTCAAAATTCCTAAGAGTCCTCACATGAAAATTTCTAATTGCTTCTCTGAACTTAACTACATTTTCAAAGAACAAATGCATTGAAAACTGCTCATGTGCATCAGGCCTTTTTGGATCATACCATCTCCTCTCCTTCTTCTGCTTCTTCCTACTCTTCCTTCCAGATGGCAGCCTTGGTGCATCCTCTTCATCACTTATGCCAAAATCACACGGAAAACAGTACTCATCAGCTTGAGGACATAATCTTCAAACTTGATGTGCTCAGGCTCACTGTGAGACTTGCTAGTTGGGCCAGGTTTTCTAACTGGCTTAAGCTTTTTGGCTGCTTTTGTAGTTACAGCAGCAGGATCCTCTACTTCTTCATCTTCAGAAACAATTGGTTCTTCCTCCCAAAACTCAGAAGGTTCTGAGTTAGCTGCACAAAAGTGCTCTGCAGTATCAGTGCCAGCCTCATCTTCACCCCTACACCAAGCTTTGTAAGAAATTTTCTCCCCTCTGTAATCACCCCTAAAGAACTCAAAATCTGAAGATGATTTGTCATCTTCAACTTCATCTTCTTCCTCTGGTACATCTTCTTCTTCTTCATCTGCTTCTTCTTCTGCATCTTCTTCTTCCACAACTGTTTTCCTCTTGTTCAAATTGCTGCTTTGCTGTGTGTTCATGTAGGGCTCGTCAGGGGTTAAAGCTGGCAAACTAGCACTAGAGGCAGGGTACAGAACACCTTCTTGTGAAACTCAGAAACAACAGGTTCACCAACATGATCAATGGGGATCTGTTCCTCATCTGCTGGGCTTGGATCAGTAGCTTTTCTGACACTGATGTTTAGTACCTTCTTATCAACAAATAAGTCAAGCATTGCCTCTAATGCCTCCTCACTATCCAGGGCCTCCACACCCTCCAGCCCATTTCCCTCTTCCTTTACATAAGTCAGAAATGCATCCATGTCATAGCCCTCCAACTCAACCACTGCTAATATGGTCAGATAACTGATATATGAGGAAACTGAATACTTTTTCTCCATATTATCTATTCCTTGAAAATGTAGCCTCAAGTCCCAAGTCTCTTCATCTAAGCTGTAGGATTAAATTGACAAACAAACCATTTTTTAAGTCACTGAACATTACTGAATTTTTTTCTAATTACAGTGAATGCACTGACCAAATGAACTAACCAAATGCACTTTCTTCTACACTGACTTAACCAATAAAATACAGTAGCATGCCAAGAACAAACAATTACTAACCCTAGTTCTAATTTAAACTAAAGCACCCAGAAATTTTAGCTAAAGGACCCATAAACATTGACCAGTGCTTACGTCACTCCATCAAAGGACGACGCCCAATGGTGGCCGCCTGCTGGATCAGCGTGGATGCGCTTCGCCATTGCCCTAGCCGCGCGGACTTCCGGATCTGAGCTCGCCGGATCCACATGAGCCATGGCGGTGATGGCTGCGACCATTGCGGGAAGCTCGAGCTGCCTAGCCATTTGTCCACCTCTGAGTGTCCACCGCCCTCCTGGCCGGTGCCGCCTTGGCTCTATACCTCGCCGCCGACGACATTTGGCTGCGCGCCGCCATCGCCCACCTAGGTCACTGCAGGGGAGAGGAGGGGGAGTGAGAGAGTGTGTGGCCCGACCGACTACTTTGGTTCCGACCGGACCGCACGGGCTAACGGCCGTTAACGGCTGCGCCGTGAGCGCGCGTGGCCACGTGGGCTGACAGATGGGCCCAATCCGTCAGAAAAACGGTTAAATCGCTAGTCACCGCGGGTTTGGGTTTTTTAAAACAGCGGACCGCGTGTTTGGTAGCTTTCTGAAAAAAATTAAAAAATAGTAGTTTTTTAAAACCATAGCCTGTAAATTAGTAGTTTTATGCTATTTACTCAAAGAATCTTATATATACAACTCAATAGCAAAACTAGTATTCTACACCTTTTGACAAGGCTTACGAGGGCTACAAAACTCTGTATTAATCAAGAAGAAGAGCGCTCGCCGACGCGCGGCTATGTATCAGTGTGCATCGTCTTTCAGGAGGCGACGGCTGGCATGTCCTTGAGCCACTGATCAAGCGGCTTGCCAATGGCGTATACGATGAATCCGATGTCCCGGAGCTTCTCCGGGTCGACGATGTTCCGGCCGTCGAAGACGAAAGCCGGCTTCTGCATGAGGTCATACATGCGCCTGTAGTCGAGGTTCCTGAACTCCTCCCACTCGGTCAGGATGCAGACGGCGTGCGCGTCGCGGGCGGCCTCGTACGCGTCCGACGTGACGGCGACGGGCTGATCGGCGGGCTCGCCCACGGGCTGCAGGTGGCGCGGGTGGTCCCAGTCGAACTTTCTCATGGCGAGGTCGCGCCGCACCTGCTCCTCCGTCACCTGCGGGTCGTAGATGCTGACGACGGCCTTGTCCCCGAGCAGGCCCCGGCACACGTCGATGGCCGGCGTCTCGCGCGTGTCGCCCGTGTCCTTCTTGAAGGCGAACCCCAGCACGGCCACCTTCTTCCCGGCGACGGTGTTGAACATGGAGGAGACGACGCGGTTGACGAAGCGGCTCTTCTGGTAGTCGTTGATCCCGATGACCTGCCGCCAGTAGTCGGCCACCTCCGGGAGGCCGTAGCACTCGCAGATGTAGACGAGGTTGAGGATGTCCTTCTGGAAGCAGGAGCCGCCGAAGCCGACGCTGGCGGAGAGGAAGCGCGGGCCGATGCGCGAGTCCTTGCCGATGGAGCAGGCCACCTCGGTGACGTCGGCGCCGGTGGCCTCGCACAGCGCGGAGATGGCGTTCACGGAGGAGATGCGCTGCGCGAGGAAGGCGTTGGCGGCGAGCTTGGACAGCTCGGCCGACCAGAGGTTGGTGGTGATGATGCGGTCCTCGGGGACCCAGCGCGCGTACACGTCCTTGAGGACCTTCACGGCGGCCTGCCCCTCGGGGGTCTCGCGGCCGCCGATGAGGACGCGGTCGGGCGCGAAGAGGTCCCGCACGGCGGTGCCCTCGGCGAGGAACTCTGGGTTGGACAGGATCTGGTAGCGGACGCCGCGGCCGTTGTGGGCGAGGATCTTCTCGATGGCCTCGGTGGTCTTGACGGGCACGGCGGACTTCTTGACCATGATCTTGTCGGAGCGGGAGACATCGGCGATCATGCGTGCGGCGCTCTCCCAGTAGGTGAGGTCGGCGGCCTTGCCGGCGCCGAGGCCGTGGGTCTTGGTGGGGGTGTTGACGGAGACGAAGACGACGTCCGCCTCACCCACGTACCGCTCCACGTCGGTGCTGAAGAAGAGGTTGCGGCAGCGGCACCGCTTGACGACGTCGTCCAGGCCGGGCTCGTAGATGGGGAGGCGGTCGCTGTTCCAGCCGGCGATGCGCGCCTCGGAGATGTCCACCACCACCACCTCCACGTCCGGGCACTTGAGCGCGATCACCGCCATCGTCGGGCCGCCCACGTAGCCCGCGCCGATGCAGCAGATCTTCACCATTTGTCTCCCCTCTCTGCTTTCCCCTGCAACTACTACAATTGATCAAAGATACTCCCGAAAGATGCACTTCCAAAGAAAATCGGATGGACGAGCCAAAACCTCCCGTAAGTGAGATAGAAACAGAGATACAAACCTTGGGTCCTTGGAAGGAACAAGGAGGAGAAGGGAAGGAATCAAATGGTCTAGTGAACAAGAAAGGAAACGAGATGTGGCGCTGCTGGCGTGGTGGGTGGTGAACGCACGGCTGGGAGCGAATGCAGCTAGATGCATGGTAACCCCCACACTTGACGTTCCTACACTGATTCGGGCAGATCCATCGAGCACCTCCTTTCAGCCAGTCCCATGTTTCCAATACCAATGCCGCCGATCTCATGCATCTTCTCGTCGTTTTGCCATTCAAAATTTCAACAGGCATCTAGATGTTTTCTAAGGATGTCACATCTAAGCTCCCACAAATACATAGCAACAAGGAACAAAAAGAAAACAGAATGACTAATTCACATCTAGATGTTTTTTAAGGATGTCACATCTAAGTTGTCCACCACATGATTATAGGTTTTAAGATTTGTGCAAACTGTTGTCGTTTTCTTTGACGTGAACCCGTTTTTCTTTTTTTGTCGCTAAGGCCCGTGTCGCACTAGTGTCCTTGGGCTGCCCCCCGATCGGCCTTGTCCCTTTTCCTGTATGGGATCTGAGTAGGAAAATTCTATTGGACGCTCGCTGCGTCGACTTGGATCTGAGTAAGAAAATCCTATTGGACGCTCGCTGCGTCGACTTGTCGAGGCTTCGCACAGACGATAGCGATCAAGATGGGCCGGCCCAGTTAGGAGATAGCGCTGGCGCTGCAGCTTCCGGTTTTGGGAACCTTCTAGAAGGTTCTTGAACCGGGTTTTCACTGGTTTTTTCTGTTTGCTTTTTCTTTGTTGTTTTTCCTGTTTTTTCTTTTCTTTCTTCGTTTTTCTGTTTCTTTATTTCATCTTTCAATTCCTTTTTCTTCTCTTTTTGTTTTTTTTTGTTCGCATTTCAAATTATGTTTGGGAGTTTTAAAAAATCTTCCCATTTCAAATTCGTGCTTCTAAATTTGTTCTCCATTTTAAAATTTGTTCCCAACATTCAAAAATTGTTCGTGCTTAAAAAAATTGTCCGCGCTTATAAATTTGTTCTCCATTTCAAAATTTGTTCTCAACATTAAAAAATTGTTCGTGCTTTAAAAAATTGTCCGCGCTTCCAAATTTGTTCTCCATTTCAAAATTTGTTCTCAAAATTCAAAAATTGTTCGTGCTTTCAAAAATTGTTCAATCTTCCAAATTTGTTCTCCATTTCAAAATTTGTTCTCAACATTCAAAATTTGTTCGTGCTTTCAAAAATTGTTCGAGCTTCCAAATTTGTTCTCCATTTCAAAATTTGTTCTCAACATTCAAAAATTGTTCGTGCTTTCAAAAATTGTTCGAGCTTCCAAATTTGTTCTCCATTTCAAAATTTGTTCTCAACATTCAAAAATTGTTCGAGCTTCCAAATTTGTTCTCCATTTCAAAATTTGTTCTCAACATTCAAAAATTGTTCGTGCTTTCAAAAATTGTTCGCATCGTTTCAGAAACTGTTTACCTTTTAATGTTTTATTCACAAAACCAAAAACATTTTGTTTGAAACAAAGTTCCCATTTCCAAAATTTGTTCACAAAAACAAAAACTGTTCACATGTTTAAATTTTGTTTGCAAATGCAAAAATGTATGGGAATTTCAAAAAAATGTTCCAAATGTTGTTCACAAATTCAAAGCTGTTCAGGAATTTCGAAAATTCTTCATGTTATTCAAATTCGTATTTAATTTTTGTTCCATTTTTAACTTTTTGAGTGTCTCAAATAATGTTTTCGTTTAAAAAAGTATTTCCTTTAAAAAAATTTGTTTGGCATTTTTGTAAAAAGTTTTAATCTACCACGTATTATAGTTCATATATACCGGGCTGCCACTTTACGCACTAAATCTCAGTTATACAGTGGCTATGGACGCTCTTTCATGGCGGGAGGACTTGTGTTCGATCCAACGCCCACAAGTTTTTATGGAATTTTGTGAATTTGTTTCTTTTTGCTACTTATGTTTGGTTTTTTTACGTTGGCGCTCCCACTCTTTCACAAATAGCTAGCCTGGCGGAGTGGCTAGCACATAGCGGGCGCATGAGAGATCTCGGGTTTGATTCCAAAACTGGCGTCTTTTTTGGCATCTTTTTCATTCAGCGATGGACTGCGAATGGGCCGGCCCACGTGAACCGCATCCTGTGCGAAACGGCGACTTCTTGCCGCAATAAGCGGCCTATAGGAGGTCCCATCTGAGTATGTGGGTTTTTATATTTTGTTATATACGCTGGTGCGCTCTGCCATTTTTGCTCTCTTTTTCTTGTCCGCGCCTAGGCCTTTTTGTACGGGCAGAATTCAAGGAGCTGGGCTGCATTATTTTTCGCTTCCTTTTTTCTCCTTTATCTATTAAATTTATTTTTTTGTAATTTATGATTTTTTATTTGATTATTTTTGGCGACATCAGTTTTATGTCCAGCCGTCTGACTTGTTTGTGCTTCGTTTTTCACACTCGAGTGATCGCATGTTTTTTTTTAGACAACCCACGAAGCTTTTTATTCAACCGTCACAATGTTTACAGGGACGAACTGAAGGTCATCAGGGTTGCCCAACCAAACATGGCGGCCGATCCCTAGTCTCAAAACATGCTTCGCTAGATTGTGAGCCTCGACATTCGAGCTCCTAAACTCATGCATAAAATTGCATGACTGAAAACTACGAGAATAATCAACTATCTCACGAATAATAGCCCCATAGTTCAGACTATTCTTATGCTTGATATCTTCCACCATGCAGTCTGTGTCACGATCGATATGTGTCCCGTTGTATCGTCTTGTCCGGCTGGGAGGCCTACAACGGAGCGCGACTGTTTTTTTCTGTTGGGCCGCCGTCGCCTTTGTTTGATATGGGCTTTTTTTAGAATACGAAGAGTCTAGCCCCAGAGTACATTAGATCGATACGGTAGCCTCCATCGAGTCTGTCACTCTCCTTTCGCATGTCCCCCTCCGCCTGTTGTCCTGTTCCCCTCCCATGTTCTTTCATTTTTCTGTTTGTTTTTGTTTCGAAATCTGAAGAACATCGACTCGCAACTAGAGAAAGAGGGGTTGGTGTATATGTGTTTGTCGATGGCCCTAGTTACAAGTCTACAATCGACTCGCAACTGAAGTTGTACCATCAACCCACAACTAGAGGGCGGTGTTTATGTGTGTTTGTTGCGATCCCTAATTGCATGTCACCCATGGACTCGCGACTAAGAATGTGTGTGTTTATGGAGGGCCCCCAGTTGCAAGTCAATCATCGACTCGCAACTGGGCGAGGGGGCGTTCTCAATGTGTGTTTGTCGAGGGCTCTAGTTGCAAGCCAACCATTGACTCACAACTCGTGAAGGGGGAGGGGAAGTGTGTTTTTACGGGTCCAGTTGCATGTCAACCACCGACTCGCAACTAGGGGTGTACGTGTGTTTGTCGAGGGTCCCCAGTTGCATGTCAACCATCACCTCGCAACTAAGGGTCTGTGTCTTTGTTGGGGCCCCTCAGTTGCAAGCGGATCATCGACTCGCAACTAAGGGTGCTTTTGCGTGTTTGTGTGGTCCCCAGTTGCATGTCAACCATCAACTCGCAACTAAGTGTGTGTGTGTGTGTGTGTGTGTGTGTGTGTGTGTGTGTGTGTGTGTGTGCACGTGTGTGTTTCTATGGTGGCCCCAAGTTGCATGTCAACCATCGACTCACAAACTAGGGGTGTGTGTTTTTGTCGAGGGTCCCCAGTAGCAAGCCGACCATCGACTCGTAACTAGGGGTGTGTGTATTTATCGAGGGTACCTAGTTGCATGCCGAGCATCGACTCGCAACTAGGGGTGTGTGTGTTTGTCGAGGGTCACCAGTTGCATGTCGAGCATCGACTCGCAACTATGGGGTGTGTTTTTGTCGAGGGTCCCTAGTTGCATGTCAACCATTGACTCACAACTAGGGGTGTGTGTGTGTGTGTTTGTCGAGGGTCCCTAGTTGCATGTCAACCATGGACTCGCAACTAGGGGTGTGTGTGTTTGTCGAGGGTCCCTAGTTGCATGCCGAGCGTCGACTCACAATTGGGGGCGGTGTTTGTGTGTTTTTGTCGCGGTCCCCAGTTGCATGTCGCCCATCGACTCGCAACTATGGGTGTGTGTGTTTGTCGAGGGTCCCTAGTTGCATGCTGAGCATCGACTCGCAACTAAAGGGGTGTCTTTTATCGTGGCCCCTAGTTGCAAGCCGACCATCGACTCGCAACTAATGGTGTTTGTCGAGGGTCCCCATTTGCATGACGACCATCGACTCGCAACTAGGGGGTGTATGTGTTTTGTCGTGGGTCCCCAGTTGCATGTCGACCATCGACTCGCAACTAAGGGTGTGTGTGTGTTTGGTGAGGGTCCCCAGTTGCAAGCTGACCATCGACCCGCAACTAGGGGGGGTGTGTGTTTGTCAAGGGTCCCAGTTGCATGAAGACCATGGACTCGCAACTAAGTGTGTGTGTGTGTGTGTTTGTCGAGGCTCCCCAGTTGTATGCCGATCATCGACTCACAACTAGATGGTGTTTGTGTTTTGTCGTGGGGCCCCGGTTGCATGCCGACCATCGACTCACAACTAAGGGTGTGTGTTTGTGTTTGTCGAGGGTTCCCAGTTGCAAGCAGACCAACGACTCGCAACTAGGGGTGTGTGTGTGTGTGTGTGTTTGTCGAGGTTCCCAGTTGCAAGCAGACCATCGACTCGCAACTAGGCGAGTCTGTGTCTGTCGAGGCTCCCCTAGTTGCATGTCGACCATCGACTCGCAACTAAGGGTGTGTATGTTTGTCGAGGGTCCCCAGTTGCATGCTGAGCATCGACTCACGACTAGGGGGTTGTGTTTTATCGTGGCCCCTAGTTGCAAGCCGACCATCGACTCGCTACTAAAGGTGTTTGTCGAGGTTCCCCAGTTGCATGTCGACCATCGACTCGCAACTAGGGGGTGTGTGTGTGTTTGTCGGGGCCACCAGTTGCATGCCGACCATTGACTCGCAACTAGGGGTGTTTGTCGAGGGTCCCCAGTTGCATGTCAACCATCGACTCGCAACTAGGGGTGTGTGTGTTTGTCGAGGTCCCCAGTTGCTTGTCAACCATCGACTCGCAACTACGGATGTGTGTGTGTGTGTGTGTGTGTGTGTGTGTGTGTGTGTGTGTGTGTGTGTGTGTCGAGAGTCCCCAGTTGCATGTCGAGCATTGACTCGCAAGTACTCGCAACTAGGGTTGTGTGTGTGTTTGTCGAGAGTCCCCAATTGCACGCCGATCATCGACTCGCAACTAGGGGTGTGTGTTTGTCGAGGGTCCCCAGTTGCAAAAATGTTTGTAGTTGTAGAGGTAATTTACTCTTGTAACAATGTTCTGAAATACCTATTATTATTCAACTCCACCCTCGATATGCAATTGGGGGCCCGACTAATATTCTTCTTAGTTGCAACTCCACCCATGATACGCAACTAGGGTCCATTTTAAAATAACATGTTTCGAATTTGCAAACAATGTTCAAATTCATCGTTGTTTTAATCCACATATATTTTTTAGTACGTGAACATTTTTCTAGTTTTTTGACCAGTTTTCTTATTTTTCCTCTTCTATTGTTTTACTTATTATTAAAAGTCAGTGTACATTTTAAAGTTCTTCAGTGAGTATTTTGTAAAAGGTTCACCGTATATACGTTAAAAAACATACACAATACATAGAAAATAAGTTCAATGTATATTAGAAGAAGGTCATCATATACTAAATATTTGTTCAATGTGTATTACAATTATGTTCACCATAATTTTAGAATTTGTTCAGTGTGTATTGGAAACAATGTTCACCGTATATCCAAAAACAATCAATATGTATTTTAATTTTTAAACATATATTAGAACTGTAAAAAAACACCTGAAAGAAAAAAGAGAAAATAAAAAATAAAAGAAACAAAAGGAATAAAAAACACAAATCGTTACTACGTACGATCAGCTACAGGCCGTAGAGTGAGCATGCGTGTGATGGTGTGAGGCAAGCTGGGCCTTGCCCATGCGAGCGTTTCTATGGGCACACTGGTCACACAAAAACGAAAAGACAAGGCCCAGACGATACAATACCAAGAAAGAAAAACAACAAACAAACAAAAGGCTATAAACAGGTGATGATTTCAACTTAGATGTGACATAACGATGTCACATCTAGATGAGTCCTAGACAGATCCAAAAGAAAAGCTGGAACAAAAAATAAATAAACCACAAACATAGTGGATACCAGGTTAGATGTGACATAATTATGGCATATCTAGATGTGTCCTAGACAGACCCAATTTCAATACCCCTCTCGTTCGTTGCTTTGTAACGGTATGTACTAGGGGGCCTGAGAGAAAATGCGTTACTATTAATTAATAGAAAAGTTAACTAGCGAATGGTCCACTTTTAAGGACATCCCTGAATGCATTGGTTGTCGATCCGCCCCCGAATGACTCCTTGGCCGCCAGTTGGGTATCGTGTGATGACATCATATTATTAATCTTTGTGGTTCCAGAGTATCTTTTTACAGCAGAAAAACATATGTTCTTCGTCAACATAATGACATGTCACAAAATTTATTGTTTGAGAGCAGAAACATGTCCAGCTGGGGCTTATTGAACTGGAGTACATGTGGACAAAGGAAAGCTTTAAGTCTTTTGTACTACAAATACCTACAAAAATTAAGGGTCACGAAGACCCTGGACAACCATGAGAAGTGAAGCATAGGACAATATATAGCTAGAGAATGTGATCCATATATCAAACTCAATATTTGCATGAATGATAAGTATTAACGTGCAAGTGCTTGTGTATGATTACCGGATATGGTTGATGTTATATTCGAAATGATAATCTGGCTTAGGGTTGAGAGGTATCGGGATTTTTGATTAGTGTTGGAGAGTATAGGGCTCTTCCTCCTAGCTCTTTTACCGCTAAAATGTCAATGGACCGAGGAACTACTCGGCTGGGTGTAGCAAGACGACATTAGATAATGGTCTAGGCCATCAAGTGTTATCCATGTGGGTGGCCTGTGTATTTTTTAGCACCAGCCAACATAGTCAACGTTTCCACATCTAGTGGGACGTTCCGGATCAGTTTAAGTCACCCATCATTTACTATAGTGAAGAAGAAATGAAACGAGATGTGGTGTTTATTGGCATGGTCGGTGATGAACACACGGCTGGGAGCGAATACAACGAGAAGGTAACCCCCACATTTTACGTTCCTACACTGTTTCAGGCAGATCCATCGAACACCACCTTCCATTATGCAACTATTAGCTAGTCCCATGTTTTCAGTACCAATGCCGCCGATTTCATGCATTTTCTCATTGTTCTACCATCAAAATTTCAACCCCTAAAAAAACCATTCAGAATTTCAAATACGCCTCACGTTTGTTGCTTTGTAACGTTACATAGGGACACCGTCGTGCGTGCATGTGTTCAGTACAAGCGTGGAAGAAAATGCACTATTATTAATTAGCGGAAAAGTTAGCTGGTGAATGGTCCACCTTTAGGGACATCACCGAACCCATTGGTTGCAGTCAATCCGTTCCTGAACAACTCCATGGCCGTCAGGTGGGAATCGCGTTATGACATCATCCTTCGATTTGCTCGCTGGCGTGATTCGCTATGCCCCGATTCGCTCGCTCGCTCCACCTGGTCTCTTTGTGGACTTAAAACATGTGTTCTACATAGCAATCTTAATACATGCATCTTTTTTGCGGGAATGCATCTTACTAATCCACCTAATACAAAAATAATGACATGTGCAGACACTTAACAACTGTTTTTAGAGCAGAAAAACGTGTGTTCCTCATCAGCATGATGACATGTAACAAAGTATATTGTTTGGGAGCAGAAATGTGCCTAGTTGGGACTTATTGAGCTGGACTACATGTGGACAGAGGAAAACTTTAAGTCTTCTCAGACTACGGTATCTACAAAATAAAGGGCCACCAAGACCCTGCATAGCCATCAAGTGAATCATAGGACAATATATGGCTAGAGAATGTGATTCATATATGAAACTCAATATTTGCATGAATTATGAGGTATTGATGTCCGTGTTTGTGTACGACTAGTGGATATGATTGGTGCTATGCTCGAAATGATCATCTGGCTCCAGGGTTGAGAGGTATCAGGATTTTGCATAGTATTGGAGAGTATAGGGATCTTCCTCCTAGCTTTTTTTTACCGTTAAAATGACAATGGATAGGGGAACTATTTGTTTGGATGTAGCAGGACAACCTTAGATAATGGTCTAGCCCATCAAGTGTTATCCGTGTGGGTAGCCTATGTATTTTTTGACTCGGGCAAATGTGATGGAGTGTCCTAGGTGATGGCTGTGGGATGCTCTCAAACTAGCACCAACCAACACAGTTCAACTTTTCCCACATCTAGTGGGATGTTCCTGATCAGTTTAAGTCACCCCTCATGTATTTGAAGGTAGATGGATTTGGTTTGCACTTACAACACCTTGCTTTAACACTTTAGCCAATAGCAACCATCCCGAACACCCGCCAAGTACTCTCTATGTTTCCCATGCGCACGAGCTTAGTCGTCTCGGCACCCCTACTTGGGATTTCGGACCTTCATCAAACACTATTCATAGTGATTCCTGCTCAGGTCTATGCTTCCCGGCCCCATATCCGACGGTGCCTCCTATAGGACTTATGTTAGCTTGAAAAACGATCTTATATTGTGAGACGGAGGGGGGTATTTTATCTTTGACGAATTGAATCCTTGAACTACTTCTTGCACTCCAGCTTCTGAGAGTGCGCTGTTCTGAGAGTATCCATTTTCTTCGATAATTCAATTTGGTGCCCAGGCTCATCTACACCTGGTGCCCTATAAAATCAAAACAAATAGCAGAAAAGTTAAAAAACAACTTTTTTGTGGTGTAAGATTCTCAAATTTATGATCGTACAAAATTTCGGGGTGTTTACACATTCGAGGAGCTTGCGGCAAAAAAGACAAAATCTGGCATGAACAGTGTTGTTTTCAAAAGTTTCTCGGACATCCAAAATTTACCTTTTTTGCCACGATCTCCTTGAATGTCCAAACATCATATTTTACACGGACATCACACATATGAGCATCTTGTACCACAAAAAAATCGAACTTCTTTGCTATTTAAAACGATTTTACATGCACCTGGGCACCGAATCGCTGCATCCCTTGCTAAAGCGTCTGAGGGTGTGATGTTCCTTGCACTCCAGCTTGGTTTGGAAGATATAAGTATCTTAACAGTTTATTAATATTTGCAGTTGGAAATATCCTGTTCCTTGATTCACCGGTTGGTGTTGCTTACTCATATTCAAACACCCCGTGCTGATATTTCCAGCAATGGCGATAACTGAATTTTAGTTAACCGGAGATGGTTATGCTGGTCCATAGAATCTTTATGGGCTTTTGTATCTTTTATGTTGTACAGCTAATGTCAACATAATCTGGAGCGGACATCACACGTATGAGCATCTTGCACCACAAAAGAAGTTCTTTTGATTTTTTTCTATTTAAAATGATTTTACTAACACTGAATTGTTGCGTCCGTTGCTAAACTTCTGAGAGTCCATTGTTCCTTGCACTCCAGCTTGGTATGCAAGATATATGTATCTTAATAGTTTCTTAATATTTGCAGTTGGAAATATCTTGTTCCTTGACTCATCGGCTTGTGTTGCTTATTCAAATTCGAACATCTCTATTGATATTTTGAGCAATGGCGATAACTGAATTTTAGTTAACTGGAGATAGTTATGCTGGTCCATAGAATCTTTATGGGCTTTTGTTTCTTTTGTTTATGCAGCCTATTGTCTCTTTTATGTTGTACAACTAGAGTAAACATAATATGGACAGTTAATTGGATGGTATTGTGTACATAGGAGATGACAAGCTGAAGATTTGCTTGATGGCTTGAATAACTTAAATACTCGATTTATGTTTGATTGCTTCGCTGTGGGAGACTTGATCAGTGGTATCATTGTTGTACAACAGATTAAATGGCTAGGTAGGATTTGTTTGATTGCTCGGAAATCTACTCGTGGTGATATAGGTTTCCTTGGCTTGAATATCCCGGATAGACAATTATGGTACTGGTGCATGTATTCAGTATTATTTGACAGGGTGTTTTTAAAAAAGGAATTGATCTCGTGTACTGAAGTCCAGTACCTTTTCTTGCTTGCTGGCTGGCATGTTTGGTGAAGGATACTTTAACAGCTCGTTGCATTCCCTACTTACATGATGCTTTGCCTTGCAGCAACACCGCAGGTTGTGTGCTCTTTGCTACCATATGGTGAAAGGAAAAGCAGCTCCGATCTAGTGAGGATGCCCACCAAGGTGGCCTCTCCCGACGACTTCTGCCCTGCCCCGCCGGTGGAATCGATTATTCTTCCTCCCCGGCATAGGTGGTAAGCTCTAATTTGTTTGGGCTGACGTTGGAACCCCTCCCCTGCAAGTGCTTGTATGCTACAAGTAACAAGAGGCTTGGTCATGGACCACCACATTTGGCGTAAGTGACATGCTTTGCTTTTGCCCATATGTATCATCATTGCAATTGAGTAATCCAAGAGCTTTCCCATGTCTAGTTTCTATATTATAAACCGAGGTTTAGCTGTGTTGTATTCGTTCATGGAATTTTTCCTCTTTTTTGTTCCAAAGAATTGAAAGCTACAGAACTAAAGGTTGAGTATGCGCCATGTTTCACTAGATTACTGAAAGCTGCTCGATTGGTTGTTAAACTGGAAGCTCTATTTTCTTGGCACAAATCATTTCTTGTTGCAACTGGCCATGAAATTTGACCAACTGGTGGATGCAAAGTACGACCACAGTTGTGGAAAACAAGTACCTTAAACATTTTTCTATCTGATAGTCACCTTCACCACTACCCGACTGCACAAAGTCGACTGCTTGTGTTTAGCAGTATTTTATTTATGATGAAGTGGATCCTTGAACTGCTACTACTTGCACGCATATTGTAGTACAGCGTTAGTTTCCAGTCTTACAACCCTTTTTTGTTTCATATCAGTACCCATTTTATTCATCGGTCTTCCTAACAAAGTGGCTTGGACGATTCCCTCAATACAAAGAGCGTTAATTTTATTTCAGTAGAGAGTTCTTCTAGTCTCGAATCTTTATGGGATTTTGTTTCTTTTATGCATTCTACTGTTTCTTTCTTTTATGCTGTAAATCTAGAATAAACATAATCTGGAGGGTTAATTTGATTGGTACTGTGTACATAGGGGATGACAAAGCTCAAGATCTGTTTGATGAATGTGGATGCTCGGTTTAATTTGGCTTGCTTGGTTGAGTGATATTTGATTTTGGTGGTGTCTTTTGTTGGACAACATAGTAAATGGCTATATGAGCATTCTCAACCCGAGGGCGTCCCCTACCATCATCCATATATTCCGGCGCAGCTTAACCCGGCCAAGGCGAGGAGAATGGGCCTAGGATGAGCTCTTCGCCAGTGCCGCCGAGAACCTAGGCTACATGCTCATGTCTACACGAGCAGGTAAGTAACCCATCGTGCCGCCCTCTTTGTTTGTGGCATGCCCTACTGCCCTTGTCCTGCTCATTGTTTTGGTGTGCTGTTAGATGACTTTATGTGCGGTGGCTGCTTGCAGGCACGGAGGAGCAAGTTTTGGTCAATGTTCAGAAAGAATGCTCAAAACTCTCTAGAAGATGACGTGCCCTCATCAGATTAACCGTTTGATCTTTCTGGATTTTAGCAATCACATACCAAATGACCTTTTGGAATCAACTTTAATGGATGTGCTTAAATGAGAACAATGACATCCATCCTGTTCTTGGCCACAATAAACAGGTGCTTGAACCATTACTGAAGCAAATGTTGGTCGAACCTTTAGTTTGTGCTGCAGAATACCATGCATTTCAATGGTACTTTTGTGTGATTCTGATTTAGTATCTTTACCCAGGTACTTGCTGGGGGAGACGATTAATGGCCCAGAAGGGCCATTTCATGATTTATGAGCTTGTGAAGAGAGCACCGGGTGAATTCATCAGTTTGAAGCTTAACGAATATATTTCACAGGTATGCGAAAACATCAACCTATATGTATAGTAAATTTGTAATAGCATGACTACTTCCTTCACCTTAACTCGTCAAGGCATACCATCCTCGCCGCAAAATCACAATAATGTGATTTGCTAATTTGCATATGAATTTTTTTTATGTACATGAATTGTGTTTTCCTGTTTGGTAATATAGAATTAGTTGGTCTCTTGATTAGAGGTGCATGTGTCCCCTTTTGTGACTATGCCTTCCCTCCCTGAAGCCCAGGGGTAATAGTTCATATTGATTCTTTGATGTTGCTAAACAGATCTTGTGAGAGTAGTTCCTTCTATATATGAAATTGATTTTTATATATGTGTTCTCCTTTTCTCATAGAGATCTTATAGCAAAAGACTTTTATCCCAACCGCATAATCTTGTGGTTACTAGATGGTAGTGAAAATTTGTTTTAAATTCCTCTCTATAATATTTCATATGCACCAGTATTGTTCATTTCTCAAATGGCTTTACTTCTCAGTTTGTAGCTAAAATTTCTTTACCGTATTGTTAAGTCAGTAGAATATATCTGCAGACACCTTCCCTAGAAGTAGACGATAATGTAACAAGCTGACAAGAAATAATGATGGCATGTGATTATAAACATCTAACGGATACACTCTTCATTAGATTGCTGGATCTTGAACATATTGTTCTTAGTACTTTTATTAACATTGTTCTTAGGCACAATTCAGCCTCATAGATGCATTACGGCAGTGGCGACTTGGTGCAGAACTTTGGGCCATCCCAAAAGGTGGCATGTTGAAGGGATCTATTCTGGTGATGGTGGACCTGGAGTGATCGCAGGCGAGAAGACTGATCAATGGAGCTTGGTCTATGGGAAATCAGCAGGTTTCCTTTTATTTCTAGTATCTGTAAATTTGAGCTTGTCGTTTTGTGTTTCTGGCGGCGTTGATCAGTTTCCAGCGAGTGCCTGATGTGTTCTTGTTTTGTTGTGTGCCTTAGCCTGTAGGCCAGCACTCAAGATCTTCCTGAAACACAAGGTCTTGCTCCTCTGTAGGCTATTACTCAAGATCTTCCTGAAGGACGGTGTGGTGAACCCGAAGGCCATCTTCATCATCGGCGGCGATGAGTACTAGAAGCTGGCCGTCTTGGATTAGACCCATCGGGTTAGTTAGTTTTGTCACATTGTTCAATTAGCTTGTTTTCATAATCGTGGTGAACAGCAACTCTATTATGTTTGATTTTAGTTGTGGAACATGTTGCTTTCATGCTTTGGTAGGATGAGTTTGGTAATCCTTTGTTTGGGATGATGCATCGTCCGGAGTAATGGTTCTTGGCTATGTTTCACTATTATAAATTGTTTTTTCATGGTTCGCACACATGGCATATGTCTGTCGATGCTTCTTTCTTCGTTATTACAGATTTTGTTTCTTGATGAAATTAACAACATGCACATAGCTTGATGCTCCATGGATAAAACTATGAGAGTAAGAGATCTCTACTTGTTGAATTCAGACCATTCATCATGAGGATCTTTCAGCAAATTTTGATAATTGCGACTCACTAATATTTCAGCTATATCAATAACACATGAGTGTGATTAGTTTTTCTCTGGCTATGAGGCATTTTTATTTTCTTATCATTCACCAGACAAGGATGAGCACTAGTGCAAGTACTAGTTATATTATGTGGTATTGATTTGTGCATCAAATTCATTAATCTGTATGGAGTATTATTGCCTCAATCCCTGGCTGTCAGCATATAAAATTGATTTGCGTGTATAGTTAAATCTGTTTGGGTAAGACTGCAACCTGTATCAAGTGAAGTAGACTGAAAAGTTATGGATCTGTTTGGGTAAAGACTACAAGCTGTATCAGTTCATTGAAGTTATGGATCTTTATCGAAATTTGAAGTAGACTGAAAGTCCACACTAGTATCTACTTGTGATATTTTGTACGAATGGGCTAGCTTGATGTTCATCTTTCTTCTATTAGTTTTGCTTGCTTTTATGCATGGAAATTGTTCTGAGAAGGTCTTACTTCTTGTTATGCACCACTATCACTCCATGTAGAATATCATTCAAAAGTCATCATTGTGCATTTTGTGCTATTATGTTTACTGGGGCCGAGGGATGGAGATTCCTGGATGTGTCATTAAAATTCTTTTTCATACAAACGGTTTCCCTGTGTATGATTGCAGTGGCGACTTGGTGCCAAACTTTGGTCCATCCCAAAAAAGGCGTCATGTCAAAAGAGATCTATGCTGGTGATGGTGGACCTGGAGTGTTCGCATTCTGGGCGAGAAGACAGATCGATGGAGCTTGGTCTATGGGAAATCAGCAATTTTCCTTTATATTTCCAGTATCTGGAAATTTGAGCTTGTCGTCTTGCGTTTCTGGTGGTGTTGATCAGCTTTCGGTGAGTGTCTGATGTGTTTTTGTTTTGTTGTGTGCCTTAGCCTGTTTTGTATCCAAATGATGTCCATATCTTTAAAACGCAAGGTCTTGCTCCTCTGCAGGCCATTAATCGAAAGATCTTCCTTAAGGATGCGTATGGTGAACCCCAAGGCCATCTTCATCAGCATTTATTTGTGGGCGAAACGTAATCACTGCCTCTTTTCACCTTATATTTTCTTCTACGGGCGACATGGAACGACATGATATCCGTGCTGAAATTTAAACTTATTCAGGGTTCATTTGGCCTTTTTATACACTAATTGAGTTTCCTAGGCATTTAATGTCCACAATTCAAATCTAAACTACAAATACATGCTCCAGTTCGCCAAAATGGCTAGAAAAATTATACATGTGTCCTTGGGTGCATGTTTAGGTCCCATGCCAGGAATGGGAATGAATTACAACCGTACTGGTGTCATGGCTCGTATTCAAACATTTCGAATCTCGGTTTTTAAGTCCCCATAAATCCTAAACTCACCGTAAAGTCATCAAAGGTGGCATGGTGTCGCGTCATGGCACATATATGTCGTGGTAAAAACATTGTCCAATTTGGGCCAAGCTTTATTACAAGCTTCTCTCAAAGAAGCCTCGTGGTTCTGATAGGGAAACGTGTCCCCCTTGTGGGCGAAACGTAATCACTGCCTCTTTTCGCCTTGTATTTTCTTCCACGGGCAACATGGAACGACAGGATATCTGTGCTGAAATTTAAACTTATTCAGGGTTCGTTTGGCATTTTTATACACTAATTGAGTTTTCTAGGCATTTAATGTCCATAATTCAAATCTGAACCACAAATACATGCTACAGTTCATCAAAATGGCTAGAAAAATTATACATGTGTCCTTGGGTGCATGTTTAGGTCTCGTGCCAGGAATGGGAACGAATTACAACCGTACCGGTGTCCTGGCTCGTCCTCAAACATTTCGAATATCGGTTTTTAAGTCCCCATAAATCCAAAAGTCACCAGAAAGTCATCAAAGGTGGCATGGTGTCACGTCATGGCACATATATGCCATGGTAAAAACATTGGCAATTTGGGACAAGCTTTATTACAAACCTCTTACAAACCGGAGCCTGTCGCAAGAACCCTTGTGGTTTCGATAGGGAAACGTGTCCCCATGTGGGCCAAACGATAATCACTCCCTCTTCTAGCCTCGTATTTTCTTCTACATGCGACATGGAACAACTGGAGATTCACGCTGAACTTTGAAATTATTCAGGGTTTGTTTGACCTTTTTTATCCATTAATTGAGTTGTCTAGGCATTTAATGTCCATCATTCAAATCTGAACTACAAATACATGCTCTAGTGCACCAAAATGGCTAGAAAAAACGCACATGTTTCCTTGTGGTGCATGTTTAGGTCCCATGGAACGAATGGGAACGAATTCAACTGTCTCGCCGTCCTGGCGTGGCCACAAATATTGTGAATCTCGGTTTTTAAATGTCTATAAATCCAAAACTCACCAGGAAACCATGAAACTTGTCATGGTGTCACTACATGGTATATATAATTGTCCAATTTGGGCGAAGCTATATTACAAGCCTTTTACAAATCAAGCTCGTCGCAACCCTCGTGGTTCCTAGAGGGAAACATGCCCTCTTGTGGGCTTAAACGATAATCGATGCCTCTTCTCGCCTTGATCTTTGTTTTCAACAGGCAACATAGTATAACAGGAGTGTCGTTCTTAAATTGGAAACTGTTCTGGTTTCGTTTTGCCATTGTATATATATTACTATTTTCTAAGTTTTCTATGCATTTAATGTAGTCCATATTTCATATTTGAAATACAACCACTTGCTCCAAAGAAGCAAAATGGGTGGGAAAATCGTACATGTGTCATTGGGTGCATGTTTAGGTCTCGTTTAAGGAATGAGAATGAATTACAAACTTGTCATCGTCCTGAAACAATGAGAATCTCAGTTTTTAAATCCTAGTAAATAAAAAAGTCACCCAAAAAATATGAAACTTGGTATGGTTTCATGACATGGCAATCACATATATGCCGTGGTAAAAAAATCGTCCAGTTTGAGAAGAGGTGCACACATTAGTAGCCAACGAAGTCCTTTTTGAAACAAAAAGCTGACACCTTAATATCGCAAACGGTTGTATTATATTCACCGTGTCAAAATTTAACCATACTCGGTGGCATGCTGCAGCTGTTTGATTAGACGGGACGAGCGTGAGAAGTCCGCCATGCAGGTTCGACGGGACACGTGCGAGCAGTCCGCCGCGCAGGCTCGACGGGATGTGTGCATCCTGTCCACCTCGCAGGCTCGACGGGACACGTGCGAGCAGCAAGGCCGCCCATGCTCACCGGGAAGCGAGCTCTTTGACCTCCATGCACCAGCCGCCGCCCGCCTCGCTCACAACTTCTCCACTAATGGGTTAATTAAAGCACCTGGATGGAGGGTGTTTGCTTGTGATCCCATGGCAGCATTTGATTTGTTCGTGTTTTCAACTTGTATTCCGCCCTAATTTAAATTGCCACATAGGGCAACGGATAATACGACCACAAATAAAATGGCAACGGATAATACGACGACAAATTTACAATGGCGCAGATAATAATTGTCTTACATATTCCGGATAATTTAAAATGCCACATGTGGCAAAGCCCGGAAGACACGGGGGCAAGAGAAGAAGGAAATTGCAGACAACGATCTGGGTCACTACTGTCTCTACTCGTTGATGGATCGCCGGGCGGCAAAATCCTCCAGATCCTTCTTCAATTCCTCACGACTTTGCTTGAAATCAGCCACGGATTCCTCCACCTCCTGCTCGCACTCGATCCGGAGCTTCCTCAAGCCACCCATCAGTTCCTCGACGACCGCTTTCAGCGTCATCTCTGAGGCACTACTCTGCTCATGCAGCATCTTCCAGTCGGCAGCCTCCTCCTCCTTCTCGGCGACTAACTTGAGGAGCTTCGCATTGTCATCCATGAGTTGCTCGACGAGGCCGGTCGCCTTGTCAACCGAGGCATCGCTGATCTTGAGCAGCTTCATCAAGCCGTCGACCAGCTCCTGCTGCGTAGTGACGCCAGCGAGAATGTCGTCGTCGGCTACGAAGGACTTCAGGAACACCGGCTCGTCATGATGGCCGACGCCGCGAATGCGCTTTTGAGAGCCCTCGCGTGCCCGTGAGAGCTTGTTCGGGGGCTCTGCGGTGCACCGGGACATCTCTGTTGCAGCTGCGGCTTCATGGCGGGACCTCACTAGTGCTTCCGCGGCCTTGGTCTTTGCTGCCTGGTTATATGTCCATCCTAAACTCCTCCCACCGGTCATGGCGGAACGACTGGACAGAAAAAACCAGTTTTGTGAGTGATGAGGAGAGGAACTGTGAAGTAATTTTTGAGTGGGTAGTTTTTATAGCCCGGTGCTAAGTGTGAACACATATTAGTTTGATAGGTGTGAACAGATTTGCAATTGCTTATTGCGTTGTAATCAGCAATGTGACAAGAAACAAGGTCAAAATTTATTGATGGCGGAAGGTTGACCACGTGGTTGCTCGCCGTTGAGGCGGCCGCGACGCGCTCTGCTCTGGCGTCCCTGCGCGCGCTCTGCTCGCCGTTGAGGCAAATTTACAATGGCAACGGTTAATAATTCTTAATAATTGTCTTACATATTCAAGATAATTTAAAATGTCAAATGCGGCAAGGCCCAGAACACTCACGACCTACATATGCACACAATTATAATAAAATATAAGCTAAATGGCTAAGTTGGCGGCCTTCCGACGATGGTCTTCTGACTCCATGATCAAAGATAGCACCCTTTGCGGTTGTTCACTCCGAGTGTCCCGACCTGCCTCCGCCACGGAGTCAGCCGGGCGCCGAGGCTCTTGGGGCTGCTGGCCTCTTCCGTAAGAGCTTGACAGGCAATCGCGTGCATGACAACTCAGCGGAACCGCTCCATTTCCATGTCTCCGGCCTGGTAGCAAATTCCGTCAATCATCTGCATCCTCAAGATATCACGTTGGCGATGTTCTACTTCATCGGGGACGTCAACTCCGCCAAGGATGCGCTCAAGCCTGGCCACCACATCATCGGGATCAAGGTTGACACGGCTGCCGCGGGCAATGATGAAGCCGCAGGCTGCCTTTGTCTTGACCGAATCGCAGAGGTCATCTGCCCATTCCTTGCGGGGCATCAGGCTCTCGATGAGCACTAGTGACGGCGGTTCTTCGGGTGGGTCGTCGATCATTCTGCCGAGCAGCTCTGGATCTTTTGCACGGTGGATGGCAAACTGCCCGTCACACCTCCTCTGCAATATGTCGATTGTGCTCCCAAGGACTGTGACGCCGATATTGCCGCCGATGGGCCATGGTGCTCGTGACCGCCAATGAAGCTCTTGCTCCCCGACCTGCTCTGGCTCATTCTCCTCGCCGAAGATGTAACGCATGTAGGCTTCGACGTCGAAGCTTTGGTCGTTTCCTGGCATGCTTGGAATAACTAATGGTAGATGGGTGAGGACTAGATCTTCGCAGAGTGTCGCGGCGGTGTGTTGCCGTCTAGTTTATATGCAGCAAGCCGTTACCTGGTGGCGGGAAACCGGTGAGGGAAGAGGCGTGGATTTTACAATTCACCCATGTGGAGCGCGGGAAGCATTTGCTCGAGCGCGCGAAGACTAAGTGGAGCACACACACAACACGAATACCGTATCCGGTGCCACATGTTATCTATCACACAAGTGTTAACATAAGGAAATGCATGTGTAACTTAATAATCATCGCACACGAGTACTCGCAGGCGCATCGTGTGCGATACTCCTACCAACCGCAAGCAACTAGTTTGCATTTTTTAAAGTTTTTTGTACACACAGAATCACACACGAATCGATCAGATTAACCGTCTGTGTTGTAAATTATCATCTCAAACAGTACATCCGAGTCGGCTGTTTGCCACGTATCACACACATCTTGTTAAGTTGAACTGTTTCTGTTGCATTCGCTGATCGAAAACAGTTCGTTCGAGTGAACCTTATGCCCTATATCACACACACCTTGATCTAGCTAACCGTTTATGTTGCACTCCTTAATAGCAAACGGTTCGTCGGAGCGAACTGTATGCCGTATATCGCACACATATTGATATGGCTGCCCGTTTCTATTGTTCTGCCTCATCGCAAACAGTTCAAACGGGTTAACCGTGTGCCCTACATCGCACACACAACTAAAATCTAAACCGTGTTTGATGTGTCCTCCATCGCAAACGTTTTATACATTTTTGACGGTTTTCATACACCACCGTTTGCGATTATGGCATCGCACACAGTTTCTCAAAGGGTCTCTGATCATAGTGTCGCGTTAGCAGCATCCTGCAGTAGTGAGTGCTATGCTCTGAGTGGTTGTTGTCGTCCGAGTGACCTGGTGGTCATCCTAGTGGATGGTTTGTCGATTCTCCGAGTGATGCTCTGGGCCCATCTGATATGTGGACCCCGTGCTTTATGATCTTTGACCCTTCGTGGGCCTACCTGTTATGTATGTCTCCAACATTAGCCCCCGAATCGGTTGTGATTTTGCAGAACGAGTTTGTGAAAGACACAATTTGGCCCGAGTGGTTACGAAAATACTCGGTACCCGTCATCGTGCTTTCAGACAACCAAGGTTTGAAAAATCTCAATGGATTCTCGCACCGCGCTTCTCGACCGATCTGGGGTAAATGCCCGTGAGGATCAACTTGGTGACATTCGATTATCTCTCGGAAGAGGTTAACTTGTGATCAGAGTATGGATCTATCATTAAATCCGGGCAACAAGATCGACACATGGACTTCTCTCTCGGAGAGATGCCATTCTTATCCCGGAGGAACGTCAATACGAGTCGGCTCTAGATCCAAACTTATGAGTTTCACGCTTTGAGTCCTAGAAGAAGGCTCAAAACAGGTCCACGGAGGAGCGTTAAACTCAATTATAGCATTTTTTTGGTAGTCGACGGGAGTCTTAGAACTTGTTTGTTTGTTGTTCCACTCGGACCGGTCAGGCCGTACCGAGTGGAGATTACTCCAGTGGGGGCACGCTGAGTGCACCCGCTGGATGTAGTCCCCGAGACCGCCGTCGACTGCGGGCAGTCGGCGGGGGTCTGAGAGAACTAAAAATCTTCTTAGCTGGTACTGATTGAACTTATTCCTCTCTGACTCGGAGGTCGAGTAGTACTTGAGGATCTGGAGCTGGTCTTGCATCGAGTAACAGATTACTCGGAATTTTGTTCTATGGGTGTAGTCCCCGAAACTCCGACTGATTGGTGGTAGTCGGTTGGAGTCTTTAGGGTTTGTTGTATTTGAATGTTGATGCTGGACTTGACCGAGTTCTCTTACAGTGGGGGCACGCTGAGTGCACCCACTGGGTGTAGTCCCCGAGCCTCTGTCGGACTAGATGAGTCTGGTAGAGGGTTTAAGTCTCCTGGTAAACCTCCATGCAATCGGATGGATCTTCAAGCGCTTGGCATGGTAAATAAGCTCATCCTGGAGCTAAGTTAGTCGGACTGATCTTTGTGCACTTGGCACGGTAAATAAATTCAACCTGGAACTGGATCAATCAAGTGAATCTTCATGCACTCGGCAGGATGAATGAATTCGGCCTTAAAACTGACGACTGTAGAAAAAAGCTGGACACTTCAGGGAGTAATCATTTCATTAGTACTTCTTACATCGACTGTCAGCCTTTGCATGAAATGGGTATTTGTAAGAGTACATTGTATCTGAAGAGGAGCTTCATTTTCACCCTTTTGCATGGAAGGGGTATTTGTCCGAGTGGACGTGCTTCCCGACTGATCGGGGTATGTTGACTGCAAGGAAAAACTTGGTGGCACTCGTATGTCTCCCGGAGGAGATAGACTAGTGGTCTGACGTGGACGTGCCATGAAACCCGAGTGGCGAGGCTAGTGTGTGGGCTGACTCTCCGGAGAGAGGCCACTCATTATCCCGGGGGAACACCAGCACATGCCATCTCTGAGTCCAAGTTTGTGAAACTGACGCCTTGGAGCCTAGGATAAGGGCCAAGTGTATCCAGAGAGGAGCCGCTGCTTTCACTCTTTTGCAGTCCTGAAGATGACTCTGTAATGATTTGGGCGATCGTCCGAGTGGACGGTGTTACCCTTATCAGATCTTCGGCGGACCGAGCATGTATGGTCAGAAAAATATTACTGATGTGATCAACAGGTTGATCAAATGGGCGTAACCCCTAAGGATGGCATGGCCCACGGCTGTGTGCAGCCCCCGAGTGATGCTCGAAAGAGGTAAGCTTGCTACAAAGTGTGATATGAGGCTTGATCATATGAGTAACTTAGTCGTTCCTGTGTTGGGGGTATAGTGGTGAAGACATGTCCAACTGAGTGGTGACGCGCGGGGCGGCCGAGGGGCGAGGATGTGTACAACCGAGTGGCGACGCACGGGGCGGCCGAGTGGCAAAGACGTGCACAACCGAGTGGCGACGCTACTGGGCGGCGCCAAAGATGAAGACGTGCACAAACGAGTGTTGACGTGCGGGGCGGACGAGCGATGATGTGTGAGGTGGCCGAGTGAAGGAGTACATGTCCAGCCAAGTGGTGATGCGCGGGGTGGCCGAGTGACGACGCGCATGGTGACCAAGTGGTGATGCGCGGGGTGGCCGAGTGACGACGCGCAGGGTGGCCAAGTGGTGAAGACGTGCACAACAGAGTGGCGACGCGTGGGGCAGCTGAGTGGTGAAGACGTGCACAACTGAGAGGCGACGCGCGAGGCGGACGAGTGGTGAAGACGTGCACAACCGAGAGGCGACGCGCGGGGCGGCCGAGTGGTGAAGACGTGCACAACCGAGAGGCGACGCGCGGGGCGGCCGAGTGGTGAAGACGTGCACAACCAAGAGGCGACGTGCGGGGCGGCCGAGTGGTGAAGACGTGCACAACCGAGAGGCGACGCGCGGGACGGCCGAGTGGTGAAGACGTGCACAACCGAGAGGCCACGCGCGGGGCGGTCGAGTGGTGAAGACGTGCACAACCAAGAGGCGACGCACGGGGCGGCCGAATGGTGAAGACGTGCATAACCGAGTGGCGTCGCGTGGGGCGAACGAATGGTGAAAATGGTCCTCGGAGGAGTTAGTTGTATGCTTTTGAAGCTGATGCAGTGACGAGGTTGGTGTAACGTGGTTGCGGTGTGAGAAGACCGGTGTGCCAACTGATTCTGAGTAGGAACGAAGATGGCGCACAGAGCATCTGAGTGATCATGCAACTTAACGAAGTGGCGGGTCCGAGTGCACTTGTTGAAGTGAAGGATCTGACTGGTGTCGAAGTACTCGACAACTCAGGAGAGTGTGATTCTGAATGAGCTGCAACCCCCGAGTGCGGCGTAGCCCCCGAGTGTGGCATAGCCCCCGAGCATACTATAGGCTTCGACTGCAGTCCTGTCGGAACACGATTACTATAGTTTTGAATGGATAAATTGTAATTCATCGAGTCGGACTCGGGTAATGGTGAGGAGGAGATTCCGAGTGATGCTCGAAAGAGGCAAACTCTCAAATGAGTGAAGTGTGCAGTTTGATTACAAAAGTGACTTATCAGTCTCATGCCTGACGAGCTCTATGTCATTAATACGATGAAGATGATTCCTCTGAGGGGTCGGCCGGATGTGTTTGAAGTCAACAGAGCAACAAGGTCGGTGTTAGAAAGCGCTAGGACCGCACGGTGACCGAGTCCGAAAGCAGCGATGAAGTTGGCGCATAGGGCCGTCGAGTGATCGAGTAACTTGTGTAAGAAAAATGCCAACGAAATAATTTCTCGAGGAAATTTGATGTGTGCTAAAATGATTTTTGTAAATAACACCCATAGACACCCACTGAGAGTGCAAGGGGCTTGCTGGTTCAAAACCAGGAAGAGTCTAAAAGAGTGACGAAATTGATCGAACATGTTGGAGTGCTGGCTCAAATAAAATGTATGTAGTGTTCCGATCGAATTGCAGCCCCCCAGGACCGATGCGAACTCGAAAATGAAGAACACATGGTGTTCGTGAGTGACGCGTGCGTTAAAATGGAAGTTGGACTCGAGAGTCAAATAACCAGTACTAAGCAAGTATGTGAAAATAAGCACCCGAGCGTAGAGGTACACTCGGTGGCGTGGCCTCCGAGTGAACGTGATGTGTGAATTACGGGATACTCGGGACGACGGAAATAACAGAATGTAAAATGACTTAGTTGTCTGAAGGCGCGCGAGTGGCCGGGTGGTGAAGATGTGTTCAACCAATGGCGACGCGCGGAGCGGCCGAGTGGTGATGAGGTGACCAACCGAATGGCGACGCGCGGGGCGGCCGAGTGGTGATGAGGTGACCAACCGAGTGGCGACGTGCGGGGTGTCCGAGTGGTGATGAGGTGACCAACCGAGTGGCGACACGCGGGGCGGCCGAGTGGTGATGAGGTGACCAATCGAGTGCCGACGTGCGGGGCGGCCGAGTGGTGATGAGGTGACCAACCGAGTGGCGACGCGCGGGGCGGCCGAGTGGTGATGAGGTGACCAACCGAGTGGCGACGCACGGGGTGGCCGAGTGGTGATGAGGTGACCAACCGAGTGGCGACGCGCGGGGCGGCCGAGTGGTGATGAGGTGACCAATCGAGTGGCGACGCACGGGGTGGCCGAGTGGTGATGAGGTGACCAACCGAGTGTCGACGAGCGGGGCGGCCGAGTGGTGATGAGCTGACCAACCAACAGGCCACGCGCGGGGCGGCCGAGTGGTGATGAGGTGACCAACCGATGGCGACGCCCAGGGCGGCCGAGTGGTGATGAGGTGACCAACCGAAAAGCTACGCTCGGGGCGGCCGAGTGGTGATGAGGTGACCAACCGATGGCGACTCCCAGGGCTGCCGAGTGGTGATGAGGTGACCAACCGAGTGTTGACGAGCGGGGCTGCCGAGTGGTGATGAGGTGACCAACCGAGTGGCGATGGCGACGCGCAGGCGGCTGAGTGGTGATGAGGTGACCAACCGAGTGGCGACGCGTGAGGCGGCTGAGTGGTGATGAGGTGACCAACCGAGTGGCGACGCGCGGGGCGGCCAAGTGGTGATGAGGTGGCCAACCTAGTGGCGGCGCGCGGGGCGGCCGAGTGGTGATGAGATGACCCAATTTTGCCGGTCTCATGGTGCTTGGAGGGAGACCAGATTATAGGTTTGATAGTCGTACTATCAAGAGGGACTTTCGGACGAGTAGCTTGATCACGTCGCATAAAGAGAGATCAAACCTTTGCATAATTTTCATCATTCTTTCTTGTTGATCTTGGGTGGTTTTCTATGTGTGGACCTTGGGTTTTTCCATAGCTTTAAAACGAGCCCAAGATTATCGAATTTGGAGTTTGTATGCCAAAGTTATGCATGTTTTAGTGGGCTGCTGCAGGCTATTTCTGAGTACCTCGTGGGCACGAGGCCTCCTGTGCAGGGGACCCCGTTGGCACGGGGTCTTGACCCCCGTGGGCACGGGGTGCCCAGGAAGTGTCCGTTGGAGCCCCAACGGCTACTTTTGAAAGTTGGCTATAAAGGAGCCCTTCCTCCCCATCGGTTTGGGGGTTGTTGTTACGCTTTCTAATCATCATTTTGAGCATCATACCACCTCTCCCAAACCCCTATGTCCCCTCTATGTGAAGGGGATTTTTGGATGGATCTTGGAGTCATTTTATTGATTTCCTTCAAATCGTCCCCTCTCTTCAATCTCCTACTTTCGAGAGTGCATCTTGTGAGATTGAGAGAGTGAGTTGAGCATTTGTTGATTGACCTTGCATTGCATTTGTTGCATTGGTTTGAGCTCCCCGCATCGATTTGTTCAAGTGAGAGCCCGTGAGTTTATTACTCTTGGAGGCCTCCGATAGTTTGGTGATATATTGAGAAGTTTGTGAAGAGGCCTAGGTGGCCAAGGTTCCTTCGGAAGCTTCCTTTTTTTGGTGTGCTCCGGGGAAGGGTGTGAAGTGACCTAGGTGGTCAAATTCCTCCGGAAGATTCCGTGTTTGTGGTGTGCTCCCGAGAATATTGTAAAGGTGTGGTGGTCTCCTTCAAGACCAACCCCGAGTGAATCGAGGCTCATCCATTGGGGGTGACTCGAAAGGGAGAATACGGTGAGTCACTTGGTGACGCCCCGGAGCTTTGGCTTCGGCACCACTCTAACAGAGATTAGCACTCTCACGAGTGTGAACTTCGGGATAAATCCGCGTCCCCGACTCGCTTGTGGTTATCTCATACCCACACCCTTTACTTTCCGCAATTCATACTTGCTCTTATTGATATATCTTGTGCTAGTTGAATTGCTTAGTTGTTCCTACATTTCCATATCTTGTGATATAGTTTGTGCTTGCTAGTTTCCTTAAGTGCCTATCTTGTTTAGCATAGGTTGTTGGTGCACTTAGTTGAGCCTAACATATTTAGAATTTGTTCTTGAAAAGTATCAATTCCACATTAGGATAAAGCCAAATCCGTAAAAGTTTTAAAACGCCTGTTCACCCCTCCTCTAGTCGTCATCTAGATCCTTTCAAGAATGATCGGACGTTATCATGGTCCAGATTCTTATGTGAAAGAAAGAAGGAATCGTAACGAGGAGGGGATAGTTCGGATCTGTCGTTAAAAACAGAACGATCGGACGTTAACACAATCCTGGATTCTTTACGTGTTTCTAAAATAAGATTTATATATCTAGACCTCTTGTCTTTGTGTTGAAATTCAAATACGAAAGAACTGTTATATTAGACCATGCACACGAGGACCTTTATCTACTTTCTTGCTCAAAAAATCGCGTTTAGTTGATTTTTGGGCAATCCGATCTTTAGTCGAACCTCGTAGTGCCCATGTGGAGGCGGTGTGTTTTCATTTTGTTGGGCTTTTCTTGGGTCGTGGTTTTTTCGCACGTGGTTTCTGGACTGCTAGCCGTTTTCGCCAATGTGGTCATTGTACCATCGAGTTCCTGACGAGCAGTGATAGGAAGGTGGTGGGCGGGGAGGCGAGCTGCTGGCGAACAACGTGGAGGAGTGGGGGCGAGCTGTCAGCAAGGAGCCGAGGAATGGGAGAAGGGAGGTGGAGGGGTGGGAAGGAGGCCATTGATGCTCCCCCATCGGGCGCGCCACGAGCAAGCGACTGTCCATTGGGGCGGAACCAACTGCCATCCCCGCCATGAGTAAGGTAGGGAGAGCTCGTTCGCTTTTCCCAAATTTCGCCAAAGACATATATGTTCTTCTACGCCATTTTGTTCTCAGGCCAGCGTTGATTTATTTTGAAACCACTCAGACTTGCTAATCCCCTTGCCTATCGATTTCAATGCAAAGCACTTCCCTTAACACGGTAAGTATTTCAATTGCTATGCCATTCGCTTTCATCTCGTGAAAGAGAGAATAACCAAAATACCACTCGTTAAAACCGAAAGTTTTGAATAACACTAATAAAAGTCAAGTAGCCAAAGTAGCACTACCATTCCGGTTTTATTCCAATTTTTTGGGACACGGAAGGGTCCTAAGGACCCAAATCAGATTAGATACTACTAGAAGCAGTACAATCACATTTTACATAAGGACCCAACGAAAATTGAAAAGTACAAACTAGTCTCTGCATATTATGGCTAGACACCAACATAGAACCAACCTTCATGCTGTCGGGGACGGAACCACTTGGGGCAAAAAAATCGCCACGTCACCACCATTGATGAGTTGTCGGAAGTCGAAGACATGGAGGCCTAGTTGGGGTTGAACTGCCTCTCATCTGACTCGCCGACCGACATGAATAACCGGAGTTGACAAGTCCATAAGGTCCCATTCGACCAGAGAATGTCATTGCTTTTGTGTCAAAGCTCACCGCCACCGCTAGTCAGCTAAAACGAGATCCTCCCCAAGGAAGGGCACTCAAAGTGCACCAAGGCTTCAGCAGGCGCGATGTTGCTGGTGAGCTCCGGGAGGGAAACAGATTTGCAGATTGTTGAAGTCTTAATCTTCTACCCTGCACCTCTCCTGTTCTTCCACTACAACTAGAGAACCAAATCAACAAACAGGGGAATTCCATATCTGAGATGGTGGCAAGCAGTGTCTCAGGTTCCGCAAGAAAGCCAACTCCGACTACCAATACTCTAGCCACTATGACCACAGTAAGAGCAGCAAGAAGTGAAAGATCTAAGCCAAAAACTGCTTTATTTGAGAAGCTATGACCATGGAAGGAGCCAAATAAGGAGGAAGAGAGCAAGGGAGGCTAAATCAATCCTATGTAGAAATAGGAATCCATTTCTACGAACCAAAGGAATCTGAAGAAAAAATTCCTATCATATCCTATGAAATTCCTCCAAACCAAAGGAGGCCTAAATGTCAATGTGAATCGCTTGTCAGTTTTGTAGTATTCCAAAATTACCCCTGTCAAAATTATCCATTGCTCAACTGAAAAAGAAAAGACTATCCCTAGCTCTGTCCCAGTCAGACCAGACCAATGTCTTTCCAGTCGCTCCCCCCTGCCAACCACAGCGGCGCGCGGAACCTGGTGGCGCCAGCGCTGGCCTGGCCGGCTGCTGCCCTCTCTCCCCTCTCTCTAGTTTGCTGCCTCCGCCACCCCTCGCTCCGCGGCCCTCCTACACCGACGCCCGCAACCTCCACCGTCCTCCCCTGCTCGGCCGCCTTCCCTGGCTTGACCCCGACGTCCACTGCTCGCCCGCCTCCCCTGGCTCGGCTCCGGCGACCTCAAGGTACCTGCTCGGCGGCCCTCGCCTGCTCCGGCCGTCGGCGCCCCTCGCCTGGCTCGGCCCCGGCCACCTCGACGTCACCGCACCTGCCGGCCCTTCTCCGCCGACCACACCACCTGGCCCTGCTCCAACGACCGAGCCACGCCCTGCTCCGTGATCGGCTTCAACCACGCCGGTGCGCCTTTCCCTGCTGTGCTGGTTGTGTTGCTGATTTGGTATTGAAATGTGTTAAGTCGTTGCGTGATTCAATCGATTTGGCGATTAGTTCACCTGAGCGCTTAGTGTTGTTTTGGTTTCATCAGATTTCATCACTAATTTGACTGCAAACTAGGTACGTCGGCATGATTCGGTCACGTTGAGGGAGTGTATCCCGTAACATTTTATCGAATTAGAGGGAAATTTGCTATAGCTCAGAATATATGGTTTCACCAGTTCTTCAGTGATGAGAATTGAGAGCTAGCTTTTGGCAGCAGATTACTAAGTTCTAATTTTTAGATTTAGTCTTTGGTGGGAGTTGGTAGTGTTTCTTATTTGTTGCATAGTTTCCAAGTTGCTTCAAACAAGCACTGATTTTGTGAAGTCTAGGATTCCTTTTTTTTTTATGTTCAGTTGATCGACATTTTTTACATCCGCCACACTGTCGACATAGATGCAACTTTGCTTTTTTGACATATAGCCTACACTCGCAAGTGTATGGCGTAAATGCTGGTCCATTCTATTTGTCCATTTTTCGCGCGCCTGCGTGAAGTGGGAATGTGGCGTTTTGGTGCTCAGGCTACATGGAGCCCTTTTTTTGAAACATTCGAAAATAACATTTCAAAGTTTCAAAAATTCTGGAAACTATTCCACATTGACATGTGGATGCATACTACGTGTGTAAAATTTCATGAGAAATTACATTGATCCATGAGCTACACAAAAAGTAAAAATCGTTCGTTTTATACAGTGAACAGTCCATATACTGTTCAGTCTTTCCAATGTCAGCAATTTGTCTTTTTTGTGTAGCTCTCATGTCCATGTATTTCATCATGAAAATTTGTGAGTATGCAGTATACATCTATATGATACTGTGGATTTTTTCGCAGAATTTTTGAAGCATTGAAACATTTGTTTTGAATTTTTCCAATTCAATCAGTCTATATGAGCATGTGGGTTTTCAACAATAAGTGTATTTTAGATGATTGTGATACCCCATGTATTTTTCATCCCGTTTTTGCATACAAGTGTTCTGCTGTATGTATGTATGTATGTATGTGTTGTGGTGTAAATGGTTTCTTCCTTCCATGCTGGTGTTGTAACCTATAGGCGTGTTGCCAGTATTTTATCAGGGAACTACGAGTAGTAAATCAAATGTTGTCAGTGGATTATTTTGTAATATCAATGTTCTGTTATGCAATATATTTTCAGCAATGTTCACCACCCTGCTCTTTGTGTAAAATTTCATGTCCACTGCAAATTACCTGTGGCTTGCTCTTATATTCTTTTAGTGGATGTAAATTATTGGGTTGTCGTTCTATTTGTTAACGTCACCTGGATGTCGTGCTTTGTTATTCTCCTCTATGTAACTCGTGAATTATGCTACTCCAATTAATATGGATCGGAGGGAGTATAGTATTCCCTTCTGTGAGGTTCTTGCTGTTTTATCAACAACAAGGTTGATTAGTATATGTTGAGTGTACTAATGCTCTACTGAAATTATCCTGTTCATTCTTATGATCACTTCTGCTGATGGAGTAGCTAGTGGTTGCAATTTTGAGGCACTTACAGTCAAGGTTCTTGTTTGAGTACTGTGCTTTGATTACTGTAATTGACATGTATCCCTTATGTAATTTTTATATAATCGCCGTGGAACAATATAATGCTTTGCACTGTGTCATTCCTATTGTTTTATATTCTTCTTTTTATGGTTGATCTTAGTTAGAGATCAACTGAACTCTATTTTTTGTGGCTTGTAATATATAGATTACTGTAATGGGTAGACTCGGCAAGGCTTCCGAGCTGAATATTCGCATACAATCTTCTTTTGACACTGATGATTCGGGAGGCAAAAAATGTTCCCAATGACTTTGCTGAAGATGATTCATACCCTATTTCCCAGATTAATTTATGTCTTTTTAGATATTTTTTCCAAGTTTACTAGGTTTTCATGCTTTGTGCAGTGTTTACTAAGTTTCTTTTTATTGCAACCTTTTCAGGATCTGTTGATGGATGATGATAATTTTGTTAAAGGTTTGTATGATTTCAATGCGACCCATGTGAGTTTTTAGCCTATAATCTTTGTTTGTCGCTTTGATTACGGGCTCGGTGATTCTAGTCAGTATGGTGTGTACCTGATGCTCCATTTTTTTCCCTCTGTGCAGAAAGTGAAATGTCTGAAATGGAAGCAAACATCTGTTGGTGCTAGAAATGGTATGTAGTCTTTGTGTGTGCAGAAAGTTCATCAGTTCTGTTTGCTTTTGATGTATCATGTACCTGCACAATGAGATAGGGAATGTTCATTAGCTAGATTTTTCAGTAATATATAGGCTTACAGTAGTATACAGAGTGTGCATGTATATGTTTTATAGTCTTCAGTCTGTTTCTTTTTTTTAATTCTAGGTAGGTGTATTTTCTCTCTGTGTTTCGATGTTTTCTGTCTGTGTATGTAGGTAATACAATTCCCTATTCTCTCTTGGTTTTAGTTTGTCATCTAGTTTTCCCTCAACTATTTGTGTCTATGTATGTAGGGGTTTTGTATTTTAGTTCCAGCTATAGTATTTGACCTTTTCTCATTGACTTGTTGTTTGAATTCCATTTTCTCTTTCCATGTATGTAGGTTAATATAAATCCCCTTTTCTCTGTCTTCTAGTTTACCTGCTACTGTTGATTGCTGTTTTAAATTTATTTCCGGTAGTATTAAAGATATTTTATCACAATGCACTGTTTTGTTTACAGTCCATTTACTCCGTTCATGTATGCCAGTATTTACTTTTTCCGGTGGTCGGTTTGTTGCCAATATAGTTCAGTCTAAATTTGGGTTTTGAGGACTGCAGGTCATTAATTGGTACTCCCTCCGTCCCATAACATAAGAGCATTTTTGACACTAGTGTAGTAATGATTAGTGTACTGAGCTGTCAGCCTCTGCTGTTTCTTGAGCCTATGTTCTCTGAGCTTCTAGATCAGAAGTACCAGTTCTTCTCTATAGCAATAGCAAGATCAGAGCGCCATATTCATGTAATTACAGCCTGTTTGATCATGACTTACTCTACCTATCTTCCCTGCTAGCTCTAGTGTAATTATGATGATACATACGTAGTTGTTTGTAATCTGTACTAGCTTTATTTTTGCGAGGTGTAATCTGTACTAGCTGAGCTCCTATATGACTTCATTTCGCTGTCCCTTTTGACGCTGTTGGCAAAATCTTGTGGATTTGTAGAGGGAAAGGCAAGGCCCCTGAAGTCTCAATCCCTATGAAGAGTGCTGGAGAAGCTTAGACAAAGCAAAATTGGGGTGAGGGATGCTCTGCTGTGTTGCATCTGCCATTGTTCCTTCCAGGTTTGTCCCAGCGTTCTTGCTGTAAGTTTTGCCCCAATTTCTGGTTGTTTCTTTAGCCTTGTTCTTCTCTTGCTTGTCCATGCTGCAAGTTTTGCCCCAATTTTTTGTTGTTTCTCTCACCTTGCCCGCAAGCTCTGGTGTCAGGGTTGTTTCTGTCCTGTTGATTTTCGTGTAGCTGGGTTGTAGTCATACGTGAGAACGTTTTAGGCCCTACTCTTTTCCCTGCCTCTTTTTAGGTCAAATAAACAGCACCTTGATCTATAAAAGCACCCTAAGCACGACAGCTAGACCTTCTCAGCTACTCTTAGCAAACCTGATATCGGAGTTACTCCAAGAGGATCTTGATTCATTAAAAAAAAAGAGAGTTGCCTGGTTAATTTGTGGAAAACCGGACGCAAACCGTTACAACATGCCCGCAAGACAGGGTACCTGATCAACGTGACTACCCACACAAAGACTCATTCGCTGAGGAAAGAAAGGCTGTCGAGGTTGTCATCCGATGTCATCGTCATCACTCCTCTATGAGCCATCGACTCCAACTCCCCTATCGGGGGGCCACCAACCTAGCCTTCACCACAATAGGCTGAGACCCATGCCTGCGTAGGCCAAACAGTCAACCAGGCAACCACCCACGTCAGCGACCAGCCAACTCTGACTCTGTCGACAAACATAGCTCGTTCTAGGATGACAAGAACAAGGGTTCCCTCGGAGCATGAGAGAGAAGGTAGATGCCCTTGAACCACGACGCCTCCAAGAAGGTAAGCAATGCTTGTCGGCGTCACCATTGTTGGCTTTTGTCGAGCCGGAGCAAGGATTTCGCCTCGAGCAGCCACACCCTCCTCCGAGTCGGTTGACGAAGCCCGCCGCTCGCCCGAACCTCAGCCACCTAGGAACCACGCGCCTCCCTCACATCATACGCGCCCACCCTAGCAACAAGTGGCACACACGAATTTGTCGATGTTGAGCACCCCAAGACCACCATACTCAAATGGTCAGCAAATGGCCTCCCAGTTGATCTTGCACTCTGCACGGTTGTCTTATCGGCGGTGGACCAAAGGAATGCCCGACCGATCTTGTTTAGATTGTGGAGGGTGCTCAGGGGAACCACGATCGGTGTGATGGAATAAACCGCTTGGGAGGTGATTTCGGACTTGACAAGTGTCGTAGGCCCAATGATGGTGATGTTTTAACTTTTAACCCTCTCAATATTAAATTGTTTTCTTCTTACAAGCATCAATCCTGTCATTACCTGCAACAGTGCAAGTGCGCAACTGATGCATCCAGCCACAAAGAGGTAAGAAACGGCAATGCTTTTTTTTTCTTTTTATGGGTAAACCAAATTTGTTTTTTTTTACAACTAACCAAATTTGTTTCATTGTACATCTACAGCCAATCGATGGTAGTTTTGGTACGTTTTTCCTTTAAGAAATGCAACATTGTGCCATTCATTAGTGTTTTTTTTACGATGACCGAGTGGAGAAGGAAAAATACCTAGTACTTAGGCTAAGGAAATATCTATATCTTCTCTACTTACTTAAAAAAACTTAAGGTTTTCATTTCACCTTTATTCCCACCACCCTTCGTCCAACCTTCTATGTATATGATAATCAATCATCTAACAAATTAAGATCATTTTAGGTACGCCCAATGGCGGTCATGTCTTTTAATCAAAAAGAGAAAAATGGACGTGTTTTTGGTGGTTGTTTGGTGAAGAGCGAAACCGATACGAGATCAGCATCGACAAGCCAAGACTTAGGAGCAGTGTAGGGTGCCCCTAGAAACGGCCTGAGCAAATGAGCTTGGTTAGGGATGTGGAGTTTTTAAGCTCGAGCTCAAATGCTCCTTCATGAACAGTAAATTCGAAAAAATAGAAAAAAATTGGTGGCAAACTTTAAAGAATGTTTGTAGAGCGTGCAAAAATTCATCACAAAATCACATCGGTGCAAGGCGGGTAAAAACAAAATCAATACTCGGAACATGTTACTTTCAAATGCATTTGGGAGCTCTGATTTTGTTTTGTTTTTTGCCACGACTTGCCCCAATGTGATTTCATGATGAAAATTTGCATGCACTTCAAACATTTCTTCAAGTTTGCCAAAAAAAGTTCGGAATTTTTTGAATTTTTTATATTCAATTTTACTGTTCATGGCAGTAACATTTGAGCTTGAGATTAGAAGGATATTTTCGCTTGGTTAGAGCATCTATAGCCGGACTTTCTGACCGGGTGGACGACTTGGTCAATGACAGGTTAGTTTTTCCCGACCCAATCGGCCTCTTCAAACGACCCTTTAGGCTGACCGGCACCCCTAATATCCAGCCCATATATATGGGGCGGATATGAGGCGTTTCGAACACGTCTGCCATGTCAGCCTGGCCCACACTGGCCCGCATGGCCCCCCACTCCGTCCCTACAAAAAATCCCAGACCAAACCCTAGCTTCACTTTCACTCTCTACTCGCTCCCCGTCGCTTCTCCTACCCCTCTTGGTCCCTCCTCTCGATGTCGAAGCTCCCGCAATGCGGCGATGTTGGATCCGGCAGTTAGGATGATCCATCGATCGATGCGTTCGTCACAGCGAGGCAAAGCGGCGACGCAACCGCCCTCCACATCGTGTTGCAGCGGTTGTGAGTCGACATGGGTGGTAGCTTGGGCTCCACTCCGCCCCCTATCACCCGCCGTCGTAGCGTGAACGTCAGCGCTGATCTGTCGTGCACCGCGCACAGCTCCACGTGCTCCACTGTGCTAGCCCGACACCGTCCAGTCCCTCCAGCAGCAGCTCCTCACAGACATCGATGGGTGCTCCTGCCCGCATGGCCGACGTCGCAGACGCCCGAATTGGAGGCGCCTGCTGCCTGCCTCGAGAGGCAGCGGGCTAGATTTATTTGGGTAAGTCTAAGTAAAATATTGGCTTTATTATTTACTCCCTCGGTTCCAAAATAAATGAAGTTATACGTTTGACCTAACTCAAATTTGGTTAAGTTTGAACAAATTTATAAAAAATACATTAACATCTAGAACATCAATACAAAAAATATTTCATACTGTGTGTATTTGATATTTTAGCATATACTTTTTAATAAATTTGATCAAACATACAAAAAATTTAAAACTTGAATTGTTTTGAAATAGAGGTAGCAGGAAGAAAATTATACCAGAAACGCCCGATTTTATTTTTAGGGTCCAGCAGCCCACTTCGCTTTTTTTTCCACGGGAAGCAGCGGCGGTTGGTTCGAGTCGAGCACGGTCGGACTCGAAGGAACAGCTGGCGTCGAACCCAAACCTGGCTGCATCGGTCGGTCGGTCCCGTATAGTCGGTACGGCGTATACGTAGCTAGCACGCTACCGTATACGTACCGTACCGCAGTCGGACCCGATACGGCGTATAATACCTAGCGTCGACGCCCAAACTCGGCAAATCCAAAGCTCGCAATCAATCGCCAAAGTTTTCGCGCGAACTCGAATCTCCAGCTCTCCGCTCCAATCGCCCGCCGCCATGGCTCATCATCGACGCCGCAGCTGCCTGCGCCGTGTCCTCACCATCGCCGGCGGTGTGTCAGCCGGCCTCCTCCTGCTCGCCGGCGGCCATACCTACGGCCACGGCCAGCTCTTCTCGCCGTCCTTGCTGCCCCTCGGCCTCGGCGCCGACTGCTCGCCGTCCTTCGCCCCGCCCCCCTTCGCCCCGCCCCCCTTCGCCCCGCCCCCCTTCGCCCCGCCGCCCTTCGCCCTCTCGCCGCTCCCGCCCTACCTCCTGTCGGACTTGGAGGCCGACGCCTCACCGCCGCAACCGGAAGCCAACCTCCCGCGGCGCCTTCTGCCCATCCACCGATCGCCGCCCTGCCTCCCCTCGACCTCGGAATCGAGGGCCGACCGCTCGCCGCCGCAGCACGACGACGCGGATGCCGTCTTGCTCCCGGACTGGGAGGTCCTTCTCTTGGCTGACGCCGAGCTTGGCGGCGGCGCGGGCAATGGGAAGGCGACGTGCGCCTTCCAGGGTGGGGCGTCGTCCCCGGCGAGCGCGCTCGGGAGGCTGCCGGGGTCGGGCCGCCACGCCTACGTCTGCCCAATGCCCGAGCCTGCCCGGAGCCTCCAGCCGCTCCAAGCGCCCGTGCTGCTCCCCACCTCCGCTGCCTCTGCTGATTGCCCTGGCCGCACGGCGTTGCTGAATTGGAGCGGCCGGATCGCCTTCAGCTCTGCAACTCTCGACAGTGGCCATGTCCTTGTCTTTGCGAAGGGCGTCAACCATGCCGCTGGCGGAGTCCGGTGCATCTATCGCCACTGCGGCGACGCCCATGGCCATGGCGTGGTGGCCTCCTTCCCTGCCATCACGTCCGTACAGCAGGTTACCCAGTGCCCTGCTCCACCGATGCATCTCAACTCCAGGAAAACAGAGTTGCGTGTCACGGTGGCAGCCACCGGCGAAGATCCTGTCCCCTCAATTGCAACTTATCGCCCACAGCAGAGTCAGAGTGGCTTGGTGGTGACACCGGCCCGAAAGAAGTTGATTTGCGCTTGCACTATGGTCCACAATGTGTCCAAGTTTCTTCGCGAGTGGGTGCTGTACCATGCCGCTGTCGGGGTGGAGCACTTCTTCCTGTATGACAACGGAAGTCAAGATGACTTCGCAGATCAAGTCGCTCAGTTGAGGTCAGCCGGAATCAGCATCACTACCGTGCCTTGGCCGTGGATCAAAATGCAGGAAGCTGGCTTCTCCCATTCTGCTGCAATGCACCAGAGTTCTTGCAAGTGGATGGCATTCATAGATGTCGATGAATTCATTTTTTCACCAAACTGGAAAGGATCCGAGAAACCGTCAAAATCAATGCTTGAAGCGCTTCTTCCCGTCGATCCAGACGTCGGGCAGGTGTATCTGTGGTGCTTTGATTTTGCTCCCTCTGGCCAAACATCACACCCACAGGAGGGTGTCATCCAAGGATACACATGCCGTCGAAAGATTATTCTGCGGCACAAATCGCTCGTTCTTCTTGCTGCAGTGAACCATTCTTTGGAGAATGCAATACACCATTTCACGCTCAAGGATGGTTTTAGAAGCATACGGAACTTGCAGGCGCGAGTCAACCATTATAAATACCAGGCATGGAGTGAGTTCAAGCATAAGTTCAAACGGCGAGTGTCCGCTTACGTGGCTGACTGGAGAGATCCGATCAACCTTCAGTCCGCTGATCGGGCCCCCGGCTTAGGACTTGACGGAGTTGAACCGGTTGATTGGGCGCAAAGGTATTGCGACGTCAAGGACAATCTGCTTCAGCAGTTGAGCGCAAGATGGTTTGGTAATGGATTGGCAACTCTAGGATCTCAGGATACTTAGGCTCGACTGTATCTATAACCTACGGTTTTCTAGAAGGATCTAAAGGCATTAGAGACGGGATTGTAATCTAGTTTAGACTTGTCTCCTTGCCGACCAAGATCTATCTAGAAAACCAATCTGTACATCGCTTGCCACGTTCGGCCCCAATAAATAAACATCACGCTGACCTCCAATGGAGGTAGAGACGCTTCCACAATTTTCACATGGTATCACGAGCCATCTTCCTCTTTTAGCAATTCATCTAGATTGATGATCTGATCTTGGTGACCTCTTCCTCCAGCTGTAGCGCTTCATCGACACCGCCACAGCCGTCTCTTGAGGAATTCCTGTCCAGCACTGATAAGGATGGGAAGCAGCACTGAGAAATCCATTCATAAGGTTCATAGGATGGCAGTTTAAGGTTGCTGAAGGTAATTTTTTTGAATTGGTTTCTTGCCCTTGGGCTCGTCTCTTAAAATACTTGGCTGGAAGCCGCTGATAGTTAATACATCAATAGCTTGGAGGTTTTCTTTTTTACTTTTATAACTTTTCAAGAATTATAATGGAGTAATTTCTAGGTTGTCTTGAACAAGAGCTTCTATCGCCTCTTCAGCAATCTATTGGGATAAACTTTCTGAAGCATCCCATCAAATACTGATTCATATTAGTACATATACCTGATATTTGCTGTCATGTGTACTGCATACTGTATGGTACGCTGTCCACTTATCCAGGATTCCACAGTCTGCAGTAATAGTGGAATTTGTCACTGGAAGTATTATCTAAGTGATATTTTCAGGAGTGGTTACTTGAGTATCAGGATTCTTCTCTAATTCTTGTTTCGTTCTTTTGTTCAGAATTAATGATTTACCAGTGCTGCTCATTGCATGCTTGCCGCAAACTTTAAAAAAACATCTGATTTTGATAAATGCTCTTTCTTACTGAACTAGCTTCAGGACAGATGACAGGTTTGCTAGACAAATTGATCTTTTTTGCACATTGCAGGTTCAGTACTATTTTCTTGAAAATTTATGCTTTTTGCAGCACCATCCTGTTGAGCCATGAGATCTGAACCAATGAATTCAGATAACATCACATGTCCCTTTGGAACAATGTGAAATCCCTTTTTCGGTAACCATCTGAATTCTGAACACACGCTTCCTGCTTTTTCTGAATCATACAGTGTCATGCATTGCATTCTCGCTGCAATCTTCTAAAAAGAACTTCATATTTTTCTTGCTAAATGTTCTCTCTTACTAAACTTGCTTCAGGACGAACAACAGGTTTGCTACTTAATTCTCAAAAAAGTCGTTTTTCAAGCATCACCATGCTGTGGAACCATGAGGCCTGTTCCAATCAATTCAGAGAACGTTTACTATGTTTATGGATCACTACATGTTCTGCTGGAACAAGGTGAGATCCTTTTAAAGTAACCATTTCATTTCAACACGCATCATGCTTTTCCGAATATAACTGAACATCTGAAGCAGCCATGGTGTACTGGTGTATATATTTTAACATAGCAAGTCAGCACCTCCCTGTTTGATTGCTATATACTTCCTTGTTAGAAAATTATAAGGGCAGCCCGGTGCATGTAGCTTCCGCTTGCACAGGGTCCGGGGAAGGGTCCGACCACTTTCTTGCTAGAAAATTATAAGGGATTTTCTTAAATACTCCAAAATTACAAGGCATTCATCTATTGTCATTTGTTCTCTTCTATACATGACATTGATGCCCTATGTTTGGGTAATATGTATAGAATTAGTTCCGTTCTACAAGGCCCTGACATCGTCGCATTGATGAGTTGATAGAAGCAGAAATGATCTTATAAAAGTTTACAGAGGGAGTACATGGCTGCAGGAGATAGGGTCTGCTAAGGCCACGTGGATGTGGTGACTGAAGCAACTACATTATTACTCCAGGGTCTGCTAAGGTTGTATTTTAATCATACGATGAGTATGGGGACTGCAACATACTCACATAGTTGCAAATCTGAAGCACCGGTTAGCTTGTTGGCTAGCAGTATAAATCAGAACTGGGTACTTTTATCTGTTGTGAAGAATATAAATATTTTTTTAGTGATCTTGTGTGCATTTATAAAAATCTGAAGGTGGTCATGATTAGGCTGACCAGTAGGCTTTTGTTCTGTGTGAACAGAAGAAGGAAGATGGTACCTAAAAGAACCAAAGTAATTGATCCTCTTATGTGCATTTATAGAAATAAAACAGAATAGCTTCGAAAGTAGATCACTCGTAAGGATCTATGGAAATGCCTTTCTTTCCCAAGCTTATCGACTGCATATTTCCTGGTACTGTCGTCTGATACGCTATGTTAAGTTATTTGTTATCCTGTTCTTTTAAAATATAAGGCTTGGCAACTGAACTGGTAATTATAGCCTTAGTGCATTGATCTTGCCTTTTCTCTTCCCAAAAAAATCCTGGGAGCTGAACTGAAAATTATATCCTTAGTGCATTGATCTTACCTTTATTTGATTCATATGCGTTCATCATTTAGGATTTTCGATTGTAGTGACTGAGAAACATATTTGTAAATTCTGTATTTGTTTGACATGAAAACACCTTTCTTTTATGTGTTCAGATATGCAAGGGTCGCAACTGTAGAAACGACTTGTGTGGTTGGAGAAGGAATCAATCCATCGCAGTCTCGCTTAAGAGGGCACAGTTTGCTGCTATGGTTCCTGAAACGACATCATTCTCTGCAATCCAGTTCATGGGAATCTGCTCAGGATGCGCAAGTACTCTTGGACAAACTTTGCTGAGTTTGACAGGAAGAATCTCTGTATGGTGTTTAGGGAGATTAGAATACTTGTTACTTTGTGATGATTTTGCAGAAATGGTGAATCAGGAAAAAATCTCAATACTTGCATTTTTGTCGGCCTTTTCAGTTGCATGTGTTGCTTGCAGTTTGTAATGCCACTCTTTCAGCTTTTCTGTTGCCTGCAATTTCTATCTGATGATTAGTCTTCATTTTTAACTATGCACCAGAATTCCATTTCACCACCCCTCAATTCTCAAGCTACCATAGAGGTCTATTGGTCTTGTTATCTCCAAGGAGAAATGGTGTTTTTAAAAATTGCATGTTCCTCGCCCAAAAGGGTGTTAGTTACTACTTATCACTTATCAGTTTGCTTATTTGCCAGACTATGAATATACGTTATGATCCATTCTTTCTTCATTGTAGGTAAGATTATTTCAAAGGAATCTTTGAATCAGAGAGTCGCAAATCTGATGCACTGATTGCTGTCAAATGGGCTGAGGTAATTCTTTCCTGCAGATATGCTATGGATAAACATGTAACAGTCCATTGTTTTACTGATTACGTTGTCCTGGGTGCTTCACATCTCAGAATTTGGAATGTACTCCCTCAGTCCCATAATCAAAAACGCTCTTATATTATGGGACTGAGGGAGTAGCTGACATGATAGTATTATATTGTTTTACTATGAAAAACCCCTGAATAGTTTTAATGAAGTACTCGCTTTTCAATCCTGGTGCAACTATGACTGCATATTGTGATGTAACCATACCAGGAACAAACCACGACTCGAGATGAATCACTTGCGTGAGGTTCCGATTTGCCCATCCAATTCTATGGCTGGACCTGAAGCCTCGATTGTTGCGCTTTCGAGGCGATCTTCCATTCCATGGTGTGTTGCTGCAAACGAGAAGAGGTTCAGTCATCAGTCAAAAGCAACAACACAACCACACGCAGACGCGGTGTACCACCTTAGGGGGCCGTTGCAGATCAGAATCAGTTTCCAGCCTTGTTGCTGCCTGTCAGGATCTCTGAACTTCAGTTCCTGCAAGTGTCGATTTCTTCAGCTGACATGATATCGTTTCGCCTTGTTGTAATCAAGCTCAGCCGTCGATCTTGTATCCAACCGTCAACATTGCTTGCTGCAGCTTTGCGACAAATAGATGATGTATTCCACGTCGATTTCAGATCGAGGGCTCCTCGCTGGCTCATGGCTCGCTGTTTGAATTCCGACAAAGTGCACGGTTTAATTTATGCCTTTTTTCGCTTTTCTTTCAGTCTGTAATGTCTATAAGGCCATGGATTCGGGACAGGTAGCTCCATCCCTCCCTTATGTGCCCCTGTAAGTGGCTTAGAACCCTAGAAATTATTTGTTAAAGAAGCTATACTTTCTAGTCGAAAACACCATTTCCAGTTCGTACTTTTTTTTTTTGCGAATTACTACCTCTAATTGAAGTGCAAAAACGTCTTCTATTATGGGATGTAGGGAGTAGATCGTACTAGTTCATAGGATGGCGCCGCTTCTTGTTCGAGTTTGTCTTCCGGGCTCTGATCCTCCTTGAGTTCGTCCATCTAGACGTAGTTGACAGAGCTCCGGCATAGACTCCTTCCGTCTCCTTGGGGCGGTGAAGTTAGGGTTTATTGTCGTATGACAAGATTTGGTGTCAGGTGTTTCAGATCTTTTCAAGTGTTCAACGATGATGACTGCGGCTTCAGGGCGTTGGTCCTTAGGGGCGTGTGCATGAAGACTTCTCATCTTTCATCGACAAGGTCAAACCAGCTTTGGTAGGGGAGCAGAGACAACGGCACGTCGCGGCTCGTTCTGACGGCGCTAGTAGTCGTTTGATGGTCTTGAAATCTCGATGTAATTTTTATTATGTTTGAGATGCTTTGTCCTTTCAGTGAATTTTAATAATAGATTTGAATCATTTCACAGAAAAACTTTTACACAATGGTAGAAGCATTTTGTTTCGTTTGCTTGTTTTGTCAAGCGTTTGAAAAACGGGAGCATGAGGTCACTTTTTGTCAGGGCCATCACATCTTCATCCAACTGCCCAAAACAAATCTACACGGTTCATCTTCTTCCTCACTCACGCCCTCAACTACCTACCCTCCATCACCCACGACCGGCAGGCGCTACTGCCCACCGCCTCGCCCTCTCCAACCTCCTCCTACCTCTGTTGCGGCTACTGCCTCGCTCATCCCTCTAAACCCCCAAGATCTACAGGAACCCCGGCGACCCGGGACGCCGCAGCTCGCTGCTGCTCGCAATGTTGTCCCCGGCTCCGGCAAGGTCATGGGTCGGCCTCAGCATGGTCGACACTAGTCGCTGCCGCTCCTCACGTCGTCCCCACCTCCAGCCTCGCGCGAAGCAGAAATTGACTCACGTGAGAAAAAAAAAGCAGGCACATGAGATTTAGCAAAACCGTTGAAAAATAGTAAATGTGAAATCCAACCAATCAATTCAAAAATAAATAAAAAAGTGTTCAAAAGAAAAAAGGCCTCTAGCCCCAGGCCAGGACTGCTCTACCAGCTACTCCCCACCCCACCCCCAGCTCGGAAAGAAAAGTACCATCGCCCCCTCCCTCCTCCCATCCATCCCAAACAAAACAAGCAAAGAAAGCGTAGGCTCCCGGCGGCAGGCTCCTCGGCCCACGCCTCTCCTCCCTCCCAAAACCGGCAATCGTCAGGAAGAACACCGCCGCGGCGCATTACACGCACAGACAGCAAGCTGCCCCCCCTACCAACGTGCCAAGCAAGAACCTCCCTCTTCCTCCACCACCGCCCAAGAACCTGGAATTCAGGATACCAGAGGTGGGTTTCTTTCTTTTTCTCCTTTTTTTTGAATCAGTTGCAGATTTTTGAGTTCTTGATTCGTCCGCCCCGTGTAAAAGCTGCCTGCTTCCGTCAAGAATCTGGCGGAACCCTAGCCGCCTTCTTGGATCAAGTTTGAATTCCTAGGCTCTCACGAATGATTCCACTCTCTACCCCTCCCAAACTCCTCCATTTGGCGTTCTTGATTTTTCCCACGCGTGGCAACTGGCAAGTTAATTATCGTCTCCCCTCGAGAATCCGAACATTTTCTTTTTTTTCAGTTCTCAGTGGAACAGAGGAACCAGGGTTTCTGGCAATCCCTTCTGCCCACTCCGCAAGATAACATCGAATTTCAAGATGGAAAGGAGAGGGTTTTTCCCAAGTCCCAACTTCTGTTTCCGCCGCCATAAAAGAACCCCCTTTTACAAGCCGTATTTACGAATTGCTGGGCACCATTCGATTTGTTGTTGCTATCATCTTTTTCTGTCAATCCTTAGTACTAAACCACTGCTGCCATGTGTCCAGACATGCCGCCGAGGGGGAGGAAGCACTGGTGCAAGCAGTGCAAGAGGAGCTTCCCTTCCGGGGCCTCACTCGGAGGCCACATGGCGGTCCACAGGAGCCGGCGCAAGAAACAGCCGAGCGGCACCCCGAGAATCGCCGGCGAGAGGTACGGCCTCCGGGAGAGGTGCCAGAAGACGTCGTGGCTGCTGGATTCCGCTTCCAGCGACGATGATCGATGGGCGTTGTTCCCCAAGACTGAATGCCAGTTGTGCTTCAGGTCCTTTGCCTCCCCTGATGCCCTGTCGATGCACATGAGGATGCACAAGCGCCGCAAGAAGTTGGCTGTGGAGCACCAGGCATCGGCAGGTGATGGTGATCACAATGTTCCTCTATCTGCTGCTCCAGTGATGAAGAGGAAGAGGTCGAGGAGGATGGTTCTGGACACTGTTCCTTCCCCGGTGATGAAGTCATATGGGATAGAGGAGGTCGATGCGGCACGGATTCTTGTGTCACTTTCAGGAGATCATGGCATGTGCTCAGCTTCTGTTGATTGTGGTGAAGGCGGTAAGATGGACGTCAATGCGGCATTGGCGTTCGACACGCTCATGACAGAGATGGGGCTGAGTTCTCCTGATCATCATGGCCTGGTTGGAGACAATGAGTTGATGGAGCCAGAGCCTTCTAGCTCTTATGAGGAAGGGAAGTTTGTCAGCCTTTCAAAGGTGTTGAAGGCAACAGCTAGCTATGACTGCAAGCTTTGTGGACAGGTCTTCACGTCTGGTCAGGGATTGGGAGGCCACAGAAAGCGTCACAGTTTTGCTGATCATGGTAGAGTTCCAACTGTTCCCAAATCTGCAACAACTCAACCGTGTGAAGAGCTGCTTCCACCAGATCGCCGGTCGCTCCTTCTCAGCCCGCCAGCTCCCAGCATATGGAACTGCAGCAGCACAAGACCAAAGCCTGAACCGAATCCGCTGTTGGTCGCAAGCAGCCTTTGGGATGAACGAATGCTGGGTGTTATCTGAAAGTGGTTACAGTTTTTCCATAGATCTTGTAGCTAACCCACATTTTTTGCTAGCAATCGATAGCCAAAGAGTATGATACCAGGAATGATCTCTGTAGTCTGTACAATCGTTATGGACAACTCTGTCTTTTGGGTTTGGCAGTGTTCTTACATGTTGCACTGCCTTTTTTTGGTTCCCAAACATTGAATTGTACCCATTAACAATCAGGGCATTAGTTCTAGATTGGTTATTCCCTGGTAAGTAGAGAGCAGCGTCGTCCAGGTTGCAGCAATTCAATTTTATTTTTATTTTTGTCTCCGAGAGTCTGTGGCAACTGTTATGATCTCCAAATTTGTTCAGCTCATTGTAATTTCCTAGTTTAGTTTTGGCTCAGCTTTGCTTTGGCTTCCAAATTGGTTCGCCTGATCGTGTTTCAAAACAGCTCAGCTCTAGCTTTGATCAGTATATGTGGCTGTGAAGATTCAATGCTTAAGTTTCCTGGCATTCAGAATGTGTTTTGATCTTTCTTGTGTGCTTTCTTCATTCCAGACTGATACTTTCCACATGACAGAAACCAAATTACAGAAATCTCATGCATGGATTGTTGCAGATAAAACCAGTTCATGCAATCAATGATTGGTAGTCTGTGCTCTTCATACCAGGCAGTACCTTTCTGTTGAAATGATTTGTAGCATGTTCCTTGTATCCAGCAGCACCTTTGTGATGAAGAAATATGCTCACTGAATCATGCAGATAACGCTTTCTGATATCGTCTCAGCGTGATAGCGGTCTCATGTTTCAAAGTGGCCTACCTAAGCCCTTGATTTTTCTTTTTCTGATGAAGGCTCCTATTTCTTCAACTCTAGAGGTCCTTAGGTGTTAGCCCTTGATTCAGTTGCTCCAGTAGTTGTGGTTGTGCGCAACATTTTCCAAAATGTATGGCTTTGTTTTACGAGTGCTCCAAAGGTTAGGGTTCTGTGGGACTTGCATGGAAATCCTGAAGAAAAAGGTAACATGGAAATTAAGGTGAACAAAATACTTGAGCAATAGAATATCAAGTGCTATCATCTTACAAGTTCTTCCCTGTTGGCGGACTCAGCGTGGTGCCTTGGAAAGGGCAAATGAACCTCAAAATCCAAGGAATTTTTAGATTAATTCTTCCCTATTGTGGTCTGATGTGTTTTTCCAGGCTCAAAATTTATAGCATACCATATGATATGAGAAAATCATAGCAAGCAAACAAGACTGCAGATTGTGCAATAGCCTTCTTCCAGAAATCAAGTATCCATACCGTAAATTTTTTGACAGTAATGGCAAAGAGCCGGTACATATATCAACATGTCGTGTACGCCATCAGATTAACAGTTTCACAAACATGGCGTGACCAGGATGAACAGTTCCCAAAATACAACCTAACCAACTGGAGAAGGCCTTGAATGTGAACTATAATGACATACAAACATGGATGCTAAAACATCAGAAAGTTTGTGGAGCACTGCATAACAAATGCCTCGAGCAATGTTCTTGTGAGCACGTAAAACAGAACGCCGAGGGTGATGGACACCGGTAGTGCGGGCAATGCCTTGCGGTAGAATGCCAGCAGTAGCAGGGTGATGCCGAGCCCCGCAATGATGGCAAGGTAGCACGCGTAGACTGTCATGTAGTCGTACATAGCCGCCCTCCCGACGAGCACGCTGTAGAATATGAAGTCCCCCAGCCCAAGCTTGATTGCCCCTGATGAGCCCAACCCGATGCCATCTTCATCATCGTCGTCGTCATCGTCACTGGTTCGATCTGGCTGTGGCTGGATCAACGGTACCCTCAGTTCAGCAATATCCAGCCTAGTCTCCGGCAATGCAAACGCCTCTCTGACTTGTGCATTGGCAGAACCAGAGCTCAAATCTGGCACCGGTGACTCCCTGAAACTTGAATTACTAACAGCACCAGTCAAGTTCGTCTGTTCCCCGGCTTGGGTCGTCGAATTGTGTGAATTGCCACCTGAACTGAGAAGAGGATTTCTCCCCAGCACCTCACCAATCACCTCAACTGTGGAGCTGGGGTCCAAATCCCCGCCGGGTTGCCGCGCCCTTTCCCTCCAAAGCCGCCAATTCTGGCCGTGCCTGGGATCCACTGGCCTTGCCCCGTAGACCAGCGCCGGTATCTCCTCGTTCCTCTCAATGGCCAGCTCAAGAAGAACCCTCAGGGGGCCACCGGGGATGAGGACGGCGCCGAGGTCGTAGACGGCCATGGCCACGAGCAGCGCCCAGGTGGTCCACTCGGGGAGCAGCGTGAACCAGAAGGCGGTGAGCACGGCGATGGCGAGGAGCGCGGCCTGGTGGAGCGCGATGGGGACGGAGGCCGGCGAGATCGCGGCGACGGCGAGCGCCGCGGCCGCGTTGGGGAGGAGCAGCGCGCAGGAGACGACGTCGAGCGGGAGGCGGAGGCGGGAGAGGAGGAGGAGGCACATCTGGCCGCCGAGGAGGAGGAGGATCCAGATCGCGGAGAGGCCGAGGTAGGCGCGGAGGCAGGGCGTGCAGCGGAAGTAGAAGAGCAGCGCCATGAGGAAGGTGGCGGCCGTGACGAAGACGACGAAGACGACGGCGGTGACGAGGGCGCTGGCGAGGTCGTCGCCCCCGCCCCCGCCGGGGCCGCCGGCGGCGGCGAGCGGGGACGGGGACGAGGGGGAGGAGAGCAGGGAGACGAGGAGGACGACGATGAGCATGCAGGCGGAGACCGGGCCGACGATGCGGGTTATGTCCTCGCCGAGCGAGTCGAGTATGGTGGCGGACGCCCCGCCGACAGGGACGGCGGCGGCCGCCGTGGGGGCTGGGCCCTCGTCCGCCATATCTTCTCGGTCCCGGTGGAGATGGGGATCGTTTGGGCCGTGGTGTTTGGCTGTTGTTGTCATAATAGGAGGAGGCCTTTTGGGAGTTTTGTCTCACTGCGCCGTGGGTCCTACCAGGGTCTCTCCTCGCCTCCCTCCGAAAGACGACAAGTCCGGAGTCCAGACTCTATGCGAAAGATAATAAATTCTGGATTTTATTTCAGTTGTCCTTGCAGGCCTTGGATAGGTCTACCACGTTAGGGCGTGTTTGGTTCCAATAAGTCATCTGATTTATAAGTCAGGTGACTTATAAATCACACCTATTTGGTTGTTATCTGACTTATAAGTCATCTTAGCACACCTTCTCACCTTGTTTTTTTATGTAAAGGTAATGGGACCATTCAAAAGAGGGTGACTTATAAGTTTTAAGTTGGGGTGGAGCAACTTATGACTTATAAGTTAGGGTGACTTATAAGTTGGGTCTGTTTGGCAAAATAAGTCATTTTTTTCACTTTTCGACTTATAGGTTGATGACTTATTTGGAACCAAACATGCCCTTATAGGCTGCTCGTAATAGGAGTATCATGTACCAACCAAGCAAATTTGTTGAGTTGGTATAGAATTAAATGAAAAAAGAAAGGGTTGTGTATCATATCATGATACTGTATCATATTATCATATTAAATGGTGTGCTACTTTGTGTCATGCATGATAATAAATAGGGTCATCCATGATACTCCCTCCATTCCCTTATACAAGGCCACAAACTCATATTACAGATACCAAGATAAAACTTAATGACTCCTTTGCAAGTCAACTTTTCTTTTCGTTATCCGGGATCATTAATACACCACAAGCATGCAACTAATGAATGGGAAAGAAGTGACTGAGTGTAATTATGACTGCATGCATGTAAGTATTAAAAAGTTGATAGTACGAACAAACATCATTAATTTTTGTCTCGATTACTGTTGGTGGCCTTGTGTTGATGCAAAATATATTTTTAATAGTGGCAGGGAATGGAGGGAGTACTAATATATGATACTATGCACTACCTATGTAGTATATCATACACTAATATCATATGCATGATTACTAATATATGATACTTACCATTACAACCAGCTAAGTACTCCCTCTATTTTTATTTACTCCGTGTATTAATTTTGATCAAAGTCGAGCTTTGTAAACTTTAATAAAATTTAGAGACAAAAATATTAACATATACAATAACACCAACCGGGACCATTACAAATAGGGCCTTTAGTCCCAGTTCTGGAACCGGGACCAACCGGGACTAAAGGCCGTCTACGTGGCCGCTGCCTGGAGGTCCATCTTTAGTCCCGGTTGGTAACACCAACCGACACTAAAGGAATTTTTATGCTTTTTTTTGAAAATTTTCTTTTTAAATTTTTTTATTTTCAAATTTCTGAAATATTTTAACCTCTAATCTCTAATCACCCTCATCACTGCTCAATTTAACCTTTAATCTCTAATCACCCCTCATCATTCCAAATCATCTAACTTCCCGGACGATCACCCATCTCACTACTCCAACCTGAGCACGCTTAACTTCCGGGTTCTATTCTCCCTCGTTTCCAAGTCTGCACTTGTTGTTTTCCTGAAAATAGTAAGATGTCAATCCTATTAACCCTCAGGAATTTAGCTTGAGCATGAAGTCACACATTTCACTGTTTGAGTTTGAAATTATTGTTCTAAAAAACAATAATTATTTAGTTACACTAATATTTCTTGAATAAGTAGTTTGACCATAGTTTGACCATAGTTTGACCATAGTTTGACCAGATTTGACCAAAATTCAAAAACACTGAAATAATTATTTAGTAACACTAATATTTCTTGAATAAGTAGTTTGACCATTGTTTGACCACAGTTTGATCAGATTTGACCAAAATTCAAAAAAAACTGAAATAATTATTTAGTAACACTAATATTCTTGAATAATTATTTAGTAACACTAATACTTCTTGAATAAGTAGTTTGACCATAGTTTGACCAGATTTAACAAAAAAAAATAAACTGAAATTTGAACATAACTTTTTTTCCTTTTAGAATTTGAGGATTCTAAAAATTTGCAAACAGGCTATAGGCAGTCAAAATCGGATGCGGATTTTCGTGCTGAACATTTTGATATATTATACGTTTTTTTTCTGACATAGTATGCAAAAGCTATAGCTGTTTTACATTTTCCCTACACTTTTTGCAAAACATGTCCAAACTTAAGTTTTTAAATTTTCCTAACTAGTAGATGTAGTAACATAACTACATCTCGAAGGATTTTAATTTTTGAAGTTTTTATCATTTTCTTTTGCTTTTTACAAAACTGAAAAGGCGATCCACAGGGGGGGTACAATTTGAAAATGGGACCTTTAGTACCGGTTCGTGCCACGAACCGGTACTAATGCCTCAAACCCTATTAGTACCGGTTCGTGGCACCAACCAAGACTTTAGGTCCCATTAGTCCTGGTTCATGACTGAACCGGGACTAATGGGCTAACCCGGCCTGGACCAAAGCCCTGTTTTCTACTAGTGAACAAGTGAGTACCATTAGATCCATTATTGAATATACTTTCACATCACATAAATTTGTTATGGTAAATGTTTATATTATTTTCTCTAAACTTGGTCAAACTTTGCAATGTTTGACTTCAGTCAAATCTAATATGCAGATTGTTTTAGACTAAATAAAAATGAAGGGAGTACTACAAAGCATTTCAAAAATAATAAAAATTATGATGTTATTCCAAGACCACTGGACGATCGCTACTGCCGCCAGAACAAGCCGTCGACGCGCCGCTGTCGTCGCTCCCCTACTGGAGTCGGCTTGACCTTTCCGATGACAGTTGGGAAGTCTTTGTGCACGTGCCCCTAAGAACCAGTGCCCTGAAGCCCAGTCGTCGTCGTCGTTGAAACCTTGCATATATCTAAATCACCTGACACTATATCTCGGCACATGACGAGAAACCCTAACCTCACCACCCCACCGGAGGCGACAGAAATCTATGCCAGAGCTCTATCGATTATGTTCAAACAAACGAACTCGAGAAGGATTGAAGCCCGAAAGACAAACTTAAAGATGAAGCGTCGCAATCCGCCCGAGTGCCGCACCCGCGGGGACTAAAAAAAATGCTAACTTAAACTACTGATCGGAGTGAAGGCACCAGGACTCTCCTCCCCACCACTAGCCGCCGAAGCGGCAGCCAAAGGGGAGGCGAATCCACATGCTCTTCAGTGAAGTCTGGAGGGAAAAGTTTGCCCTAACCGCCTAGAGTTAAGAGAGAAAACGAGAGGAAGTCCTTGCAGATCTTTTTTGTTTGTTTTAAAATAGTCTATGTAGGTTTAACCAAGTTTTTATGCATATAACTTTGTTCATACTCGCAATCACTATATACTCAATACTTTGAATTCAAGTTCCAAGAAAGTACAAAGCAAATTCTACCATATTGAAATATAGGGATGCAGGCGGAAGGCGTCCGCGAAGCTAAAAACAAACTAAGCTTATTTACTTTAATAATCGTGCTAGTCTTAATTTTCATGCCTACTCAAATAGCTCGCTGTCATCTTCTCCGTGATTTTAACCTTTGCAAGACAAAATAGTGCCAAGATATTGATGACCCACAAGTATAGTGGATCTATCGTACTATTTTCGATAAGTAAGAGTGTCGAACCCAACGAGGAGCAGAAGGAAATGACAAGCGGTTTTCAGTAAGGTATTCTCTGCAAGCACTGAAATTATCGGTAATAGATAGTTTTGTGATAAGGTAATTTGTAACGGGTAAGAAGTAATAAAAGTAAATAATATGCAGCAAGATGGCCCAATCCTTTTTGTAGCAAAGGACAAGCCTGGACAAACTCTTATATAAAGGAAAACGCTCCCGAGGACACATGGGAATTATTGTCAAGCTAGTTTTCATCACGCTCATATGATTCGCGTTCGTTACTTTGATAATTTGATATGTGGGTGGACCGGTGCTTGGGTACTGCCCTTCCTTGGACAAACATCCAACTTATGATTAATCCCTATTACAAGCATCTGTCGGGGAACGTAGTAATTTCAGAAAAATTTCCTACGCACACGCAAGATCATGGTGATGCATAGCAACGAGAGGGGAGAGTGTCGTTTACGTACCCTCGTAGACCGTAAGCGGAAGCGTTATAACAACGCGGTTGATGTAGTCGTACGTCTTCACGATCGACCGATCCTCAGCACCGAACATACGGCACCTCCGTGTTCAGCACACGTTCAGCTCGGTGACGTCCCGCGAACTCACGATCCAGTAGAGCTTCCGGGAAGAGCTTCGTCAGCACGACGGCGTGGTGACGGTGATGATGATGCTACCGATGCAGGGCTTGGCCTAAGCACCGCTACGATATGACCGAGGTGGATTATGGTGGAGGGGGGCACCGCACACGGCTAAGAGATCAATGATCAATTGTTGTGTCTTGGGGTGCCCCCTTCCCCCGTATATAAAGGAGCTAGGGGGGAGGCGGCCGGCCAGGAGGAGGGCGCGCCAAGGGGGGAGTCCTACTCCCACCGGGAGTAGGACTCCTCCTTTCCTAGTAGGAGTAGGAGAAGGGGGAAGGAGGAGACAAAGGGGAAGGAAAGGGGGGCGCCCCCCTCCTTGTCCAATTCGGACTAGAGGGGGAGGGGGCGCGCGGCCTGCCCTGGTCGCCCTTACTCTTCTCCACCAAGGCCCAATAGGCCCATTATACTCCCCGAGGGGTTCCGGTAATCCCCCGGTACTCCGGTACATGTCCGAAACCTCCCGAAACACTTCCGGTGTCCAAACATAGTCGTCCAATGTATCGATCTTTACGTCTCAAACATTTCGAGACTCCTCGTCATGTCCGTGATCATATCCGGGACTCCGAACTACCTTCGGTACATCAAAACACAAAAACTCATAATACCGATCGTCATAGAACTTTAAGCGTGCGGACCCTACGGGTTCGAGAACTATGTAGACATGACCGAGACATGTCTCCGGTCAATAACCAATAGCGGAACCTAGATGCTCATATTGGTTCCTATGTATTCTACGAAGATCTTTATCGGTCAAAACCGCATAACAACATACGTTGTTCCCTTTGTCATCGGTATGTTACTTGCCCAAGATTCGATCGTCGGTATCTTAATACCTAGCTCAATCTTGTTACCGGCAAGTCTCTTTACTCGTTCCGTAATGCATCATCCATAACTAACTCATTAGTCACATTGCTTGCCGTGCTTATTGTGATGTGCATTACCGAGAGGGCCCAGAGATACCGTCCGCAATCGAGTGACAAACCCTAATCTCGATCTATGCCAACTCAACAAACACCATCGAGACACACAGAGAGCACATTTATAATCATCCAGTTACGTTGTGACGTTTGATAGCACACAAAGTGTTCTTCCGGTATTCGGGAGTTGCATAATCTCATAGTCATAGGAACATGTATAAGTCATGGAGAAAGCAATAGCAGTAAACTAAACGATCAAGTGCTAAGCTAACGGAATGGGTCAAGTCAATCACATCATTTTCTAATGATGTGATCCCGTTAATCAAATGACAACTCATGTCTATGGCTAGGAAACTTAACCATCTTTGATTCAACGAGCTAATCAAGTAGAGGCATACTAGTGACACTTAGTTTGTCTATATATTGACACATGTACTAAGTTTCCGGTTAATACAATTCTAGCATGAATAATAAACATTTATCATGATATAAGGAAATATAAATAACAACTTTATTATTGCCTCTAGGGCATATTTCCTCCAGTCTCCCACTTGCACTAGAGTCAATAATCTAGTTCACATCGCCATGTGATTTAACACCAATAGTTCACATCACCATGTGATTAACACTCATAGTTCACATCGCCATGTGACCAACACTCAAAGGGTTTACTAGAGTCAGTAATCTTAGTTCACATCGCCATTTGATTAGCACCCAAAGAGTACTAAGGTCTGATCATGTTTTTCTTGTGAGAGAAGTTTAGTCAACGGGTCTGCCAAATTCAGATATGTATGTATTTTGCAAATTTCTATGTCTACAATGCTCTGCACGGAGCTACTTTAGCTAATTGCTCCCACTTTCAATATGTATCCATATTGAGACTTAGAGTCATCTGGATCACTGTCAAAACTTGAATCGACGTAACTCTTTATGACGAACCTTTTGTCACCTCCATAATCGAGAAACATATCCTTATTCCACTAAGGATAATTTTGACCGCTATCTACTGATCTACTCCTAGATCACTATTGTACTCCCTTGCCAAACTCAGTGTAGGGTATACAATAGATCTGGTACACAGCATGGCATACTTTATAGAACCTATTGCTGAGGCATAGGAAATTACTTTCATTCTCTTTCTATCTTCTGCCGTGGTCGGGCTTTGAGTCTTACTCAATTTCACACCTTGCAACACATGCAAGAACTCTTTCTTTGACTATTCCATTTTGAACTACTTCAAAATCTTGTCAAGGTATGTACTCATTGAAAAACTTATCAAGCGTTTTGATCTATCTCTATAGATCTTGATGCTCAATATGCAAGCAACTTTACCGAGGTCTTTCTTTGAAAAAAATCCTTTCAAATACTCCTTTATGCTTTCCAGAAAATTCTACATTATTTCCGGTCAACAATATGTCAATCACATATATTTATCAGAAATGTTGTAGTACTCCCACTCACTTTCTTGTAAATACAGGCTTCACCGCAAGTTTGTATAAAACTATATGCTTTGATCAACTCATCAAAGCGTATATTCCAACTCCGAGATGCTTGCACCAGTCCATAGATGGATCGCTGGAGCTTGCACATTTTGTTAGCACCTCTAGGATAAAAAAAACTTGTGGTTGCATCATATACAACTCTTCTTTAAGAAATCCATTAAGGAATGTAGTTTTGACATCCACTTGCCAGATTTCATAAAATGTGGCAATTTGCTAACATGATTCGGATAGCCTTAAGCATCACTACGAGTGACAAAATCTCATCGTAGTCAACACCTTGAACTTTGTCAAAACCTTTTTCGACAAGTGTAGCTTTGTAGATAGTAACACTACTATCAACGTATGTCTTCCTCTTGAAGATCCATTTATTTTCTATGGCTTGCCGATCATCGGGCAAGTCAAACAAAGTCCACACTTTGTTCTCATACATGTATCCCATCTCAGATTTCATGGCCTCAAGCCATTTTCCGGAATCTGGGCTCATCATCACTTCCTCATAGTTCGTAGGTTCATGCTCAAGTAACATGACTTCCAGAACAGGATTACCGTACCACTCTGGTGCGGATCTCACTCTGGTTGACCTACGAGGTTCGGTAGTAACTTGATCTGAAGTTACATGATCATCATCATTAGCTTCCTCACTAATTGGTGTAGGAGTCACAGGAACAGATTTACAGTGATGAACTACTTTCCAATAAGGGAGCAGTACGATTACCTCATCAAGTTCTACTTTCCTCCCACTCACTTCTTTCGAGAGAAACTCCTTCTCTAGAAAGGATCCATTCTTAGCAACGAATGTCTTGCCTTCAGATCTGTGATAGAAGGTGTATCCAACTGTCTCCTTTGGGTATCCCATGAAGACACATTTCTCCGATTTGGGTTTGAGCTTATCAGGATGAAACTTCTTTCACATAAGCATTGCAACCCCAAACTTTCAAAAACGACAACTTTGGTTTCTTGCCAAACCACAGTCCATATGGTGTCATTGTTGGAAATATGCCCTAGAGGCAATAATAAATTAGTTATTATTATTATATTTCCTTGTTCATGATAATCGTTTATTATCCATGCTATAATTGTATTGATAGGAAACTCAAATACATGTGTGGATACATAGACAACACCATGTCCCTAGCAAGCCTCTATTGGCTAGCTCGTTGATCAATAGATGGTTACGGTTTCGACCATGGACATTGGATGTCATTGATAACGGGATCACATCATTAGGAGAATGATGTGATGGACAAGACCCAATCCTAAGCATAGCACAAAGATCGTAGTTCAGATGCTAAAGCTTTTATAATGTCAAGTATCATTTCCTTAGACCATGAGATTGTGCAACTCCGGATACCGTAGGAATGCTTTGGGTGTACCAAACGTCACAACGTAATCGGGTGGCTATAAAGGTGCATTACAGTATCTCCGAAAGTGTCTGTTGGGTTGGCACGAATCGAGATCGATTTGTCACTCCGTAAACGGAGAGGTATCTCTGGGCCCACTCGGTAGGACATCATCATAATGTGCACAATGTGACCAAGGGGTTGATCACGGGATGATGTGTTACGGAACGAGTAAAGAGACTTGCCGGAAACGAGATTGAACAAGGTATCGGGATACCGACGATCGAATCTCGGCAAGTACAATACCGCTAGACAAAGGGAATTGTATCACGGGATCGATTGAGTCCTTGACATCGTGGTTCATCCGATGAGATCATCGTGGAACATGTGGGAGCCAACATGGGTATCCAGATCCCGCTGTTGGTTATTGACCGGAGAACGTCTCGGTCATGTTCCAGCATGTCTCCGAACCCGTAGGGTCTACACACTTAAGGTTCGATGGCGACGCTAGGGTTATAAAGGAAGTTTGTATGTGGTTACCGAATGTTGTTCGAGTCCGGATTAGATCCCGGACGTCACGATGAGTTCCAGAATGGTAGTGAGGTAAAGATTTATATATGGGAAGTCCTGTTTTGGTCACCGGAAAAGGTTCGGGTTTATCGATCGCATCTGGGACCACCGGGAGGGTCCCTGGGTCCACCAAGTGGGGCCACATGCTCCAGAGGCATACATGGGCCAAGTATGAGAGGGCACCAGTCCCTAGGTGGGCTAGGGCGCCCCACCATGGCCCATGCGGCTAGAAGGGAGAGGGGCAAACCCTAAGGCGGATGGGCCCCAAGGCCCATACTCCCCGCGCCTCCCTCTCCTCCCCTTGTGGCCGCCACCCATAGATGGGTTTTGGGGCTGCCGCCTCTAGGGGTGGGAACCCCAGAGGGGCGCACCTCCTCCCTTCCCTCTATATATGAGGCCTAGGGGCTGCCCATAACAGAGAGCCTCTCCTCTCCAGCGCAGCCTGCCTCTCCTCCTCCTCCTCCCTTGGTGCTTGGCGAAGCCTGCGGGATTGCCACGCTCCTCCATCACCACCATGCCGTTGTGTTGCTGCTGGATGGAGTCTTCCTCAACCTCTCCTCTCTCCTTGCTGGATCAAGGCGTGGGAGACGCCACCAGTTGTGTGTGTTGAACGCGGAGGTGCCGTCTGCTCGGCACTTTCGGATCTCCGGTGATTTGGATCACGACGAGTACGACTCCTTCAACCCCGTTCTCATGAACGCTTCCGCTTAACGATCTACAAGGGTATGTAGATGCACTCTCCTTCCCTCGTTGCTAGTTTCTCCATAGATAGATCTTGGTGACACGTAGGAAAATTTGAATTTCTGCTACGTTACCCAACAGTGGCATCATGAGCTAGGTCTATTGCGTAGATTCTTTGCACGAGTAGAACACAAAGTAGTTGTGGGCGTTGATGTTGTTCAATATGCTTACCGTTACTAGTCCAATCTTGTTTCGACGGTATTGTGGGATGAAGCGGCCGGACCGACCTTACACGCATTTACGTGAGACAGTTCCACTTAACGACATGCACTTGGTGCATAAGGTGGCTAGCGGGTGCCGCCTCTCCCACTTTAGTCGGAACGGATTCGATGAAAAGGGTCCTTATGAAGGGTAAATAGCAATTGGCATATCACGTTGTGGTTTTATGAGGTAAGAAACGTTCTTGCTAGAAACCCATAGCAGCCACGTAAAACATGCAAACAACAATTAGAGGACGCCTAACTTGTTTTTTGCAGGGTATGCTATGTGATGTGATATGGCCAAGAAGAATGTGATGAATGATATGTGATGTATGAGATTGATCATGTTCTTGTAATAGGATTCACGACTTTCATGTCGATGAGTATGACAACCGGCAGGAGCCATAGGAGTTGTCTTTATTTATTGTATGACCTGCGTGTCATTAAACAACGCCATGTAATTACTTTACTTTATTGCTAACCGTAGCCATAGTAGTAGAAGTAATAGTTGGCTAGACAACTTCATGAAGACACGATGATGGAGATCATGATGATGGAGATCATGGTGTCATGCCGGTGACAATAATGATCATGGAGCCCCGAAGATGGAGATCAAAAGGAGCAATATGATATTGGCCATATCATGTCACTACTATATAATTGCATGTAATGTTTATTATGTTTATGCATCTTGTTTACTTAAAACGACGGTAGTAAATAAGATGATCCCTTACACAAATTTCAAGAAGTGTTCTCCCCGGCGTGCACCGTTGCTACAGTTAAGCTTCTAAGCACCACGTGATGATCGGGTGTGATGGATTCTTACGTTCACATACAACGGTGTAAGACAGATTTACAAAGAAAACACTTGGGGTTAACTTGACGAGCCTAGCATGTACAAACATGGCCTCGGGAACACAGAGACCGAAAGGTCGAGCATGAGTCGTATAGTAGATACGATCAACATGAAGATGTTCACCGATGTTGACTAGTCCGTCTCACGTGATGATCGGACACGGCCTAGTTGACTCGGATCATGTAATCACTTAGATGACCAGAGGGATGTCTATTCGAGTGGGAGTTCATAAGATGAACTTAATTATCTTGAACATAGTCAAAAGACCTTTTGCAAATTATGTCGTAAGCTCGCGCTTTAGTTCCACTGTTTAGATATGTTCCTAGAGAAAATATAGTTGAAAGTTGAAAGTAGCAATTATGCGATCGTAGAAAGCTTATGTCCTTAATGCACCGCCACAGTGTGCTGAACCCCAAACGTCGTTTGTGGATGTTAAGTAACATGGGACATACACGCTTTGATAACTACGTGATAGTTCAGTTGAACGGTTTATAGTAGAGGCACCAAAGACGGTTTCGAAACATCGCGGACCATAGGAGATGTTTCGAGGGCTGAACTTGGGATTTCAGGCTTGGGCCCACGTCAAAAGGTATAAGACCTCCGACGATTTTCTTAGCCTGCAAACTAAGGGAGAAAAGCTCAATCGTTGAGCTTGTGCTCAGATTGTCCGAGTACAACAATCACTTGAATTGATTGGGAGTTGATCTTCCGGATGAGAAAGTGATGTTTCTCCAAAGTCATTACCACCAAGCTGCTAAAGCTTCGTGATGAACTATAACATATCGTGGATAGATATGATGATCCTTGAGCCACTCGCAATGTTCGACACCGCGAATGTAGAAATCAAGAAGGAGCATCAATTGTTGATGGTTGGTGAAACCACTAGTTTCAAGAAGGGCAAGGGCAAGAAGGGACACTTCATGAAACGGCAACCGCTTGTTGCTCCAAAGGAAGAAACCCAAGGTTAAACCCAAACCCGAGACTAAGTGCTTCGTAATAAGGGGAACAGCCATCGAGCGGAACCACCCTAGATACTTGGTAGATGAGAAGGCCGGGCAAGGTCGATAGAAGTATATTGGATATACATTATGTCAATGTGTACTTTACTAGTACTCCTAGTAGCACCAGGGTATTAAGATACCGGTTCGGTTGCTAAGTGTTAGTAACTCAAATAAAAGGCTACGGAATAAACGGAGACTAGCTAAAGGTGAGTGACGATATGTGTTGGAAGTGTTTCCAAGGTTGATGTGATCAAGCATCGCCTCCCTCTACCATCGAGATTGGTGTTAAACCTAAATAATTGTTATTTGGTGTTTATGCGTTGAGCATATACATGATTGGATTATGTCTATCGCAATACGGTTATTCATTTAAGGAGAATAATGGTTACTCTATTTTATTTGAATAATACCTTCAATGGTCTTGCACCTAAAGAAATGGTTTATTGAATCTCGATCGTAGTGATACACATTTTCATGCCAAAAGATATAAGATAGTAATGATAGTACCACCTGCTTGTGGTAATCGCCATTTGAGTCATATTGGTATAAACGCATGAAGAAGTTCCATGTTGATGGATCTTTGGACTCACTCGTTTTGAAAAGTTTGAGACATGCGAACCATGTCTATTGGTGTATACGCATGAAGAAACTCCATGCAGATGGATCGTTTGGACTCACTTGATTTTGAATCACTTGAGATATGCAAAACATACCACATGGGCAAGATGACCGAAAAGCCTCGGTTTCAGAAGATGGAACAAGATAGCAACTTGTTGGAAGCAACACATTTTGATATGTGCAGTCCAATGAGTCCGAGGCATGCAAAGGAATATCGTTATGTTACGACTTCACAGATGATTCGAGTAGATGTTGAGTATATTTACTTGATGAAACACAAATCTGAATTATTGAATGGTTCAAGTAATTTCGTAATGAAGTTTAAGATCTTCGTGACAAGAGGATAGAATGTCTATGATATGATCATAGAGATGAATATCTGAAGTTACGAAGTTTTGGCACACAATTAAGACATTGTGCAAATTGTTTCACAATTAATACCGCTGGAACACCATAGTGTGATGGTGTGTCCGAACATCATAGTTGCACCCTATTGGATATGGTGCGTACCATGATATCTCTTATCGAATTACCACTATCGCTCATGGGTTAGGCATTAGAGACAACCGCACTCACTTTAATAGGGCACCACGTAATTCCGCTGAGACGACACCGCTTGGAGAAACCTAAGTTGTCGTTTCTTAAAAGTTTGGGGCTGCGACGCTTATGTGGAAAAGTTTCAGGTTGATAAGCTCGAACCCAAAGCGGATAAAATGCATCTTCATAGGACACCCAAAACAGTTGGGTATACCTCCTAATTCAGATCCGGAAGCAATAGGGATTGTTTCTTGAATCGGGTCCTTTCTCGAGGAAAAGTTCGTCTCGAAAAGTTGAGTGGGAGGATGGTGGAGACTTGATGAGGTTATTGAACCGTCACTTCAACTAGTGTGTAGCAGGGCACGAAGTTGTTCCCGTGGCACCTACACCAATTGAAGTAGAAGCTTGTGACAAGAATCATGAAGTTTCGGATCAAGTCACTACCGAACCTCGTGGGACGACAAGGACGCCAGCATCGCTTCAGAGTGGTACGGTGATCCTGTCTTGAAGGTCATGTTGCTAGACAACAATGAACCTACGAGCTATGGAGAAGCGATGGTGGGCCCAAATTCGACAAATGGTTAGAGGCCATGAAATCCGAGATAGTATCCATATATCAGAACAAAGCATGGACTTTGGTGGACTTGCCCGATGATCGGCAAGCCATTGAGATAAATGGATCTTTAAGAAGAAGACGGACGTGGACGGTAACATCACCGTCTATAAAGCTCGACTTGTGGCGAAGAGTTTTTTTTTTCACAAGTTCAAGGAGTTGACTACGATGAGATTTTCTCATCCGTAGCGATGCTTAAGTCTGTCGGAATCATGTTAGCATTAGCTGCATTTATGAAATTTGGCAGATGGATGTCAAAACGAGTTTCCTTACCAGTTTTGTAAGGAAAGGTTGTATGTGATACAATCGAGAAAGTTTTTGTCGATCCTAAGGATGCTAAAAGGTATGTCGGCTCCGGTGATCCTTCTAAGGACCGGAGTAAGCATCTCGGAGTTGGAATATACGCTTTGATAAAATGATCAAAGATTTTGGGTTTATACAAAGTTTGTGAGAAACTTGTATTTCCAAAGAAGTGAGTGGGAGCACTATAGAATTTCTGATGAGTATATGTTGTTGACATATTGATGATCAGAAATGATGTAGAATTTCTGGAAAGCATATAGGGTTATTTGAAAGATGTTTTCAATAGAAAACCTGGATTAGACTACTTGAACAATAAGCATCAAAGATCTATAAGATAGATCAAAATGTTTAATAATACTTTCAAATGAGCATGTACCTTGACATGATCTTGAAGGTGTTCAAGATGGATCACCAAAGAAGGAGTTCTTGCCCGAGATGTAAGGTATGAAGATTAAGACTTAAAGCTCGACCACGGCAGTAACGTAGAGAAAGGACGAAGATCGCCCCTATGCCTTAGACATAGGCTCTACAAGATGCTATGTCAGTGTACCGCACCTAAGTGTGCATTCCATGAGTCACTATAGTACAAGAATGATCCAGAATGGATCATTGGACATGATCAAAATTGTCCTTGGAGTGAATAAGGACATGTTTCTCGATTATGGAGGTGATAAAGAGTTCGATGTAAAGGGTTACGTCGATGCAAGCTTTAACACCTATCCGAAAGTGACTCGAGTAGCAAACCGGATACGTATAGTGGAGCAACCATTTGGAATAGATCCAAGTGGAGCGTGGAAGCAGCATTTACAATATGACATAGAGAATTATGAGTACACACGGATCTGAAAGGTTCAGACCCGTTGACTAAAACCCGTTGACTAAAACCTCTCTCACAAGCAAAACATGATCAAACCTCAGAACTCATTGAGTCTAAATCACAAGATGATGTGAACTAGTTTGAGACACTAGTAGACTCTTTGGATGTTGGTCACATGGCGATGTGACCTATCACTGTTAATCACATAACGATGTGAAGTAGATTATTGACTCTAGTGCAAGTGGGAGACTGTTGGAAATATGCCCTAGAGGCAATAATAAATTAGTTATTATTATTATATTTCCTTGTTCATGATAATCGTTTATTATCCATGCTATAATTGTATTGATAGGAAACTCAAATACATGTGTGGATACATAGACAACACCATGTCCCTAGCAAGCCTCTATTGGCTAGCTCGTTGATCAATAGATGGTTACGGTTTCGACCATGGACATTGGATGTCATTGATAACGGGATCACATCATTAGGAGAATGATGTGATGGACAAGACCCAATCCTAAGCATAGCACAAAGATCGTAGTTCGTATGCTAAAGCTTTTATAATGTCAAGTATCATTTCCTTAGACCATGAGATTGTGCAACTCCCGGATACCGTAGGAATGCTTTGGGTGTACCAAACGTCACAACGTAATCGGGTGGCTATAAAGGTGCATTACGGTATCTCCGAAAGTGTCTGCATTGGGTTGGCACGAATCGAGATCGATTTGTCACTCCGTAAACGGAGAGGTATCTCTCGCCCACTCGGTAGGACATCATCATAATGTGCACAATGTGACCAAGGGGTTGATCACGGATGATGTGTTACGGAACGAGTAAAGAGACTTGCCGGAAACGAGATTGAACAAGGTATCGGGATACCGACGATCGAATCTCGGGCAAGTACAATACCGCTAGACAAAGGGAATTGTATACGGGATCGATTGAGTCCTTGACATCGTGGTTCATCCGATGAGATCATCGTGGAACATGTAGGAGCCAACATGGGTATCCAGATCCCGCTGTTGGGTATTGACCGGAGAACGCCTCGGTCATGTCTCCAGATGTCTCCCGAACCCGTAGGGTCTACACACTTAAGGTTCGATGGACGCTAGGGTTATAAAGGAAGTTTGTATGTGGTTACCGAATGTTGTTCGAGTCCGGATGAGATCCCGGACGTCACGAGGAGTTCCGGAATGGTCCGGAGGTAAAGATTTATATATGGGAAGTCCTGTTTTGGTCACCGAAAAGTTTCGGGTTTATCGGTAACGCATCTGGGACCACCGGAGGGTCCCTGGTCCACCAAGTGGGGCCACATGCTCCAGAGGCATACATGGGCCAAGTATGAGAGGGCACCAGTCCCTAGGTGGGCTAGGGCGCCTCCACCATGGCCCATGCGGCTAGAAGGGGAGAGGGCAAACCCTAAGGGCAGATGGGCCCCAAGGCCCATACTCCCCGCGCCTCCCTCTCCTCCCCCTTGTGGCCGCCACCCATAGATGGGTTTTGGGGCTGCCGCCTCTAGGGGTGGGAACCCCAGAGGGGCGCACCTCCTCCCCTTCCCTCTATATATGAGGCCTAGGGGCTGCCCATAACAGAGAGCCTCTCCTCTCCAGCGCAGCCTGCCTCTCCTCCTCCTCCTCTCCCTTGGTGCTTGGCGAAGCCTGCGGGATTGCCACGCTCCTCCATCACCACCATGCCGTTGTGTTGCTGCTGGATGGAGTCTTCTCAACCTCTCCCTCTCTCCTTGCTGGATCAAGGCGTGGGAGACGTCACCGGGCTGTACGTGTGTTGAACGGCGGAGGTGCCGTCCGTTCGGCACTCGGATCTCCGGTGATTTGGATCACGACGAGTACGACTCCTTCAACCCCGTTCTCATGAACGCTTCCGCTTAACGATCTACAAGGGTATGTAGATGCACTCTCCTTCCCTCGTTGCTAGTTTCTCCATAGATAGATCTTGGTGACACGTAGGAAAAATTTGAATTTCTGCTACGTTACCCAACAGTCATCTCAATGGATTTAGATGGTGCCCTATTTAACGTGAATGCAGCTGTCTCTAATGCATAACCCCAAAACGATAGTGGTAAATCGGTAAGAGACATCATAGATTGCACCATATCTAATAAAGTACGGTTACGATGTTCGGACACACCATTAGTTGTGGTGTTCCAGGTGGCGTGAGTTGCGAAACTATTCTGCATTGTTTCAAATGAAGACCAAACTCATAACTCAAATATTCTCCTCCACGATCAGATCGTAGAAACTTTATTTTCTTGTTACGATGATTTTCCACTTCACTCTGAAATTATATGAACTTTTCAAATGTTTCATACTTATGTTTTCATCAAGTAGATATACCCATATCTGCTTCAAATCATCTGTGAAGGTCAGAAAATAACAATACCCACCGCGAGCCTCAACACTCATCGGATCGCATACATCAGTATGTATTATTTCCAATAAGTCAGTTGCTTGCTCCATTGTTCCGGAGAACGGAGTCTTAGTCATCTTGCCCATAAGGCATGGTTCGCAAGCATCAAGTGATTCATAATCAAGTGATTCCAAAAGCCCATCAAGATGGAGTTTCTTCATGCGCTTTACACCAATATGACCTAAACGGTAGTGCCACAAATAAGTTGCACTATCATTATTAACTTTGCATCTTTTGGCTTCAATGTTATGAATATGTGTATCACTACGATCGAGATCCAACAAACCATTTTCATTGGGTGTATGACCATAGAAGGTTTTATTCATGTAAACAGAACAACAATTATTCTCTAACTTAAATGAATAACCTTATTGCAATAAACATGATCAAATCATATTCATGCTCAACGCAAACACCAAATAACACTTATTTAGGTTCAACACTAATCCCGAAAGTATAGGGAGTGTGCGATGATGATCATATCAATCTTGGAACCACTTCCAACACACACCGTCACTTCACCCTTAACTAGTCTCTGTTCATTCTGCAATTCCTGTTTCGAGTTACTAATCTTAGCAACTGAACTAGTATCCAATACTGAGGGTTTCTATAAACACTAGTAAAGTACACATCAATAAGAAGTATATCAAATATACCTTTGTTCACTTTGCCATCCTTCTTATCCTCCAAATACTTGGGGCAGTTCCGCTTCAAGTGACCAGTCCCTTTGCAGTAGAAGCACTTAGTCTCAGGCTTAGGTCCAGACTTGGGCTTCTTCACTTGAGCAACAACTTGCTTGCCGTTCTTTTTGAAGTTCCCCTTCTTCCCTTTGCCCTTTTCTTGAATATAGTGGTCTTGTCAACCATCAACACTTGATGCTTTTCTTGATTTCTACCTTCGTTGATTTCAGCATCACGGAGAGCTTGGGAATCGTTTCTGTTATCCCTTGCATATTATAGTTCATCACGAAGTTCTAGTAACTTGGTGATAGTGACTAGAGAACTCATCAATCACTATCTTATCTGGAAGATTAACTCCCACTTGATTCAAGTGATTTTAGTACTCAGACATTCTGAGCACATGCTCACTAGCTGAGCTATTCTCCTCCATCTTGTAGGCAAAGTATTTGTCAAAGGTCTCATACCTTTTGACATGGGCATGAGTCTGAAATACTAATTTCAACTCTTGGAACATCTCATATGCTCCACGGCGTTTCAAAAACGTCTTTGAAACCGCGATTCTAAGCCGTAAAGCATGGTGCACTAAACTATCAAGTAGTCATCATATCGAGCTTGCCAAACGTTCATAACATCTGCATCTGCTCCTGCAATCTGTCTGTCACCTAGTGGTGCATCAAGGACATAATTCTTCTATGCAGCAATGAGGATAATCCTCAGATCACGGATCCAATCCGCATTATTGCTACTAACATCTTTCAACTTAGTCTTCTCTAGGAACATATCAAAAATAAAACAGGGGAACTAAACGCGAGCTATTGATCTACAACATAGATATGCTAATACTACCAGGACTAAGTTCATGATAAATTAAAGTTCAATTAATCATATTACGTAAGAACTCCCACATAGATAGACATCCCTCTAATCATCTAAGTGATCATGTGATCCATATCAACTAAACCATGTCCGATCAACACGTGAGATGGAATAGTTTTCAATGGTGAACATCACTATGTTGATCATATCTTCTATATGATTCATGCTCGACCTTTTCGGTCTCCAGTGTTCCGAGGCCATATCTGCATATGCTAGGCTCGTCAAGTTTAACCCGAGTATTCTGCGTGTGCAAAACTGTCTTACACCCTTTGTAGATGAAGGTTGAGCTTATCACACCCGATCATCACGTGGTGTCTCGGCACGACGAATTTTGGCAACGGTGCATACTCAGGGAGAACACGTTCACCTTGAAATTTAGTGAGAGATCATCTTATAATGCTACCGTCAAACAAAGCAGAATAAGATGCATAAAGGATAAACATCGCATGCAATCAATATAAGTGATATGATATGGCCATCATCATCTTGTGCCTTTGATCTCCATCTCCAAAGCACCTACATGATCACCATCATCACCGGCGCGACACCTTGATCTCCATCGTAGCATCGTTTTCGTCTCGCCAACTATTGCTTCTACGACTATCGCAACCGCTTAGTGATAAAGTAAAGCAATTACAGGGCGATTGCATTGCATACAATAAAGCGACAACCATATGGCTCCTCCCACTTGCCGATAACTCCGTTACAAAACATGACCATCTCATACAATAAATATAGCATCATGCCTTGGCCATATCACATCACAACATGCCCTGCAAAAACAAGTTAGACGTCCTCTACTTTGTTGTTGCAAGTTTTACGTGGCTGCTACGGGCTGAGCAAGAACCGTTCTTATCTACGCATCAAAACCACAACGATATCTCGTCAAGTTAATGTTGTTTTAACCTTCACAAGGACCGGGCGTAGCCACACTCGATTCAACTAAAGTTGGAGAAACTGACACCCGCCACCAATTGTGCAAAGCACGTCGGTAGAACCAGTCTCGCGTAAGCGTACGTGTAATGTCGGTCCGGGCCGCTTCATCCTACAATACCGCCGAACCAAAGTATGACATGCTGGTAAGCAGTATGACTTGTATCCCCCACAACTCTCTTGTGTTCTACTCGTGCATATAACATCTACGCATAACCTGGCTTGGATGCCATTGTCGGGGAACGTAGTAATTTCAAAAAAAAATCCTACGCACACGCAAGATCATGGTGATGCCTAGCAACGAGAGGGGAGAGTGTCGTCTACGTACCCCCGTAGACCGTAAGCGGAAGCGTTATAACAACACGGTTGATGTAGTCGTACGTCTTCATGATCGACCGATCCTCAGCAGCGAACGTACGGCACCTCCGCGTTCAGCACACGTCCAGCTCGATGATGTCCCGCGAACTCACGATCCAGTAGAGCTTCCTGGAAAAGCTTCGTCAGCACGACGACGTGGTGATGGTGATGATGATGCTACCGACGCAGGGCTTCGCCTAAGCACCACTACGATATGATCGAGGTGGATTATGGTGGAGGGGGGCACCGCACACGGCTAAGAGATCAATGATCAATTGTTGTGTCTTGGGGTGCCCCGCCTCAGATATAAAGGAGCTAGGGGAGGCGGCCGGCCAAGAGTAGGGCGCGCCAAGGGGGAGTCCTACCCCACCGGGAGTAGGACTCCTCCTTTCCTAGTAGGAGTAGGAGAAGGGGAAGGAGGAGAGAGGGAAGGAAAGGGGACGCCGCCTCCTTGTCCACCCGGACTAGAGGGGAGGGGCATGCCTGCCCTGGCCGCCCCTCCTCTTCTCCACCAAGGCCCAATAGGCCCATTATACTCTCCGAGGGGTTCCGGTACTCCGGTACATGTCTGAAACCTCCTGAAACACTTCCGTGTCCGAACATAGTCCTCCAATATATCGATCTTTACGTCTCGACCATTTCGAGACTCCTCGTCATGTCTGTGATCATATCTGGGACTCCGAACTACCTTCGGTACATCAAAACACAAAAAATCATAATACCGATCGTCACAGAACTTTAAGCGTGCGGACCCTACGGGTTTGAGAACTATGTAGACATGACCGAGACATGTCTCTGTTCAATAACCAATAGCAGAACCTGGATGCTCATATTGGTTCCTACATATTCTACAAAAATATTTATCGGTCAAACCGCATTACAACATACGTTGTTCCCTTTGTCATCGGTATGTTACTTGCCCGAGATTCGATCGTCGGTATCTTAATACCTAGCTCAATCTTGTTACCGGCAAGCCTCTTTACTCGTTCCGTAATGCATCATCCCACAACTAACTCATTAGTCACATTGCTTGCAAGGCTTATTGTGATGTGCATTACTGAGAGGGCCCAGAGATACCTCTTCGACAATCGGAGTGACAAATCCTAATCTCGATCTATGCCAACTCAACAAACACCATCGGAGACACCTGTAGAGCACCTATATAATCACCCGCCACGTTGTGACGTTTGGTAGCACATAAAGTGCTCTTCCGGTATTCGGGAGTTGCATAATCTCATAGTCACAGGAACATGTATAAGTCATGGAGAAAGCAATAGCAGTAAACTAAATGATCAAGTGCTAAGCTAACGGAATGGATCAAGTCAATCACATCATTTTCTAATGATGTGATCCCGTTAATCAAATGACAACTCATGTCTATGGCTAGGAAACTTAACCATCTTTGATTCAACGAGCTAGTCAAGTAGAGGCATACTAGTGACACTTAGTTTGTCTATATATTCACACATGTACTAAGTTTCCGGTTAATACAATTCTAGCATGAATAATAAACATTTATCATGATATAAGGAAATATAAATAACAACTTTATTATTGCATCTAGGGCATATTTCCATCAGCATCCGCAACTACAAAACAAGTATTAAGGTAAACCTAACCATAGCATGAAACATATGGATCCAAATCGGCCCCTTACGAAGCAATGCATGAAACTGGGATTTAAGCTTCTGTCACTTTAGCAACCCATCATCTACTTATTATTTCCCAATGCCTTCCTCTAAGCCCAAACAATGGGAAGTGTCATGTAGTCAACGTTCACATAACACCACTAGAGGAAAGACAACATACATCTCATCAAAATATCGAATGAATACCAAATTCACATGACTACTTATAGCAAGACTTCTCCCATGTCCTCAGGAACAAACGTAACTACTCACAAATCATATTCATGTTCATAATCAGAGGGGTATTAATATGCATAAAGGAACTGAACATATGATCTTCCACCAAATAAACCAACTAGCATCAACTACAAGGAGTAACCAACACTACTAGCAACCCACAGACACCAATCTGAGGTTTTGAGACAAAGATCGGATACAAGAGATGAACTAGGGTTTGAGAGGAGATGGTGTTGGTGAAGATGTTGATGGAGATTGACCCCCTCCCGATGAGAGGATCGATGGTGATGACGATGGTGATGATTTCCCGTCCGAGGGATGTTTCCCAGAGAACAGCTCATGAGCCCTAGATTGGTTTCGGCCAGCTTCGCCTGCAGGCGGCGCTCATTCCAAAGCTTGCTTCTGATTTTTTCCAGGGCGAGAGACTTCATATAGCCATAGATGGGCACCGGAGACCTGCCAGGGGGCCCACGAGGCAGGGGGCGCGCCCAGGGGGGTAGGGCGTGCCCACCACCCTCTTGGACGATGGGTGGCCCCCTCTGGTGCTTTCTTTGCCCAATATTTTTTTTATTCCAAAACTGACTTCCTTGGAGTTTCAGGACTTTTGGAGTTGCGTAGAATAGGTCTCTAATATTTGCTCCTTTTCCAGCCCAGAATTCCAGCTGCCGGCATTCTCCCTCTTCATGTAAACCCTGTAAAATAAGAGAGAAAAGGCATAAGTATTGTGACATAATGTGTAATAACAGCCCATAATGCAATAAATATCGATATAAAAGCATGGTGCAAAATGGACGTATCAACTCCCCCAAGCTTAGACCTTGCTTGTCCTCAAGCGGAAGCCGATAATATCGGCTTCCGCTTGAGGACAAGCAAGGTCTAAGCTTGGGGGAGTTGATACGTCCATTTTGCATCATGCTTTTATATCGATATTCATTTTTCGTTATCGGCTTCCGCTTGAGGACAAGCAAGGTCTAAGCTTGGGGGAGTTGATACGTCCATTTTGCATCATGCTTTTATATCGATATTTATTGCATTATGGGCTGTTATTACACATTAAGTCACAATACTTATGCACTTTCTCTCTTATTTTACAGGGTTTACATGAAGAGGGAGAATGCTTCACTGGAATTCTGGGCTGGAAAAGGAGCAAGTATTAGAGACCTATTCTACGCAACTCCAAAAGTCCTGAAACTCCATGAAAGTCAGTTTTGGAATAAAAAAATATTGGGCAAAGAGATAGAGGCATCGATAAAATAAAATACGGACATGAGGGCATCATGATCATTCTTATAACAGCAACACACACACACACACACACACACACACACACACACATATATATATATTGTCATATGGTTTCTTATGCTAAAGTAACAATCTATTCACAATGTCAAGTATGAATCAGAAACTTCATTGAAAACTAACAAACTATGATCTCGATCATTGAAGCAATTGCAATTTATCATAACATCGGAAAGAGTCAATATAAGAGCTTTTCAGCAAGTCCACATACTCAACTATCATTTAGTCTTTCACAATTGCTAACACTCACGCAATACTTATGGGTATGGAGTTTTAATCGGACACAGAGAAAGATAGGGGCTTATAGTGTTGCCTCCCAATCTTTTACCTCAAGGGTAATGTCAGCAATAATAGTTTATGATAACTTCCAACCAATTGGATATATATATCAGGGTCTTTCCAACACAATGTGCTTGCCAAAGGATAAAGTGTAAAAAGGAAAGGTGAAGATCACCATGACTCTTGTATAAGGTATAAGACAAGAATAAAAGATAGGCCCTTTGCAGAGGGAAGCAGAGGTTGTCATGTGCTTTTATGGTTGGATGCACGAAATCTTAATGCAAAAGAACGTCACTTTATATTGCCACTTGTGATATGGACCTTTATTATGCAGTCTGTCGCTTTTATTGCTTCCATATCACAAGATCGTGTAAAGATTATTTTCTCCACACTAATAAATCATACATATTTAGAGAGAAATTTTTATGGCATGCAACAATGACAACTTACTTGAATGATCTTACTCAATCCATAGGTAGATATAGTGGACTCTCATGAAAAAACCGGGTTTAAGGATATTCGGAAGCACAAGTAGTATCTCTACTTGGTGCAATGAATTTGGCTAGCATGAGGGGGAAAGGCAAGCTCATCATGTTGGATGATCCATGGCAATATACTTTATTTCGGATATAAGAAAACATAACCCATTACGTTGTCTTCCTTGTCCAACATTAACTTTTTAGCATGTCATATTTTAATGAGTGCTCACAATCATAAAAGATGTCCAAGATAGTGTGTTTATATGTGAAAACCTCTCTTTCTTTATTACTTCCTATTAATTGCAACGATGACCAAAACTATGTTTGTCAACTCTCAACAACTTTTATTCATAATACTCTTTTATATGTGAAGTCATTACTCTCCATAAGATCAAATGATCTCTTCAATTCTTTTTATTCTTTCTTTTATTCCCTCAAGATCATAGTAAGGTAATCAAGCCCTTGACTCAAAACTAATCTTTACTATATATACATAGCTCACGGACTCGATTACATAGAAGGATCATAAAGCAAAACTCAAGACTAGATCATACTAAAACTTTATTCTACTAGATCAAGATTTTACTAAAAGGATCGAACTAAGAAAAACGGTAAAGATAGGAGTGTGATGGTGATACGATACCGGGGCACCTCCCCCAAGCTTGGCAGTTCCCAAGGGGAGTGCCCATACCCGATACTCAGTTCTCCTTCTTAGGAGGTGGTGATGATGGAGTTGTTGATGATGGTGGTGACAATTGTGCCTTCAGCTTTTTCATATTGTAGTTGAGGAGAGTAATTTCCTCCTTTAAATCATCGACCTCCGACTCCAGCTTCAGGATCTTGTCACATAAATCTCCTCTGTTTTTCTGCCAAAAACAAGAAGGAATAGATCGGTTATTAGACCAGTTAGCCCTCTTAGGGAGGCTAGATTCTTGAACTTCACGTGCATATCCCCAGGTTGAGGTAGAGGAACATCCTCCTCCTCCGAACTTGAATCATCGATCCTCATCAGATGAGCATCCTCCTCATCATCTGTAGTTCGACCATACAGAGATAGGTCCCCATAGGTCTTTGGATCAGCAATGAGATGTGAGACATAGCTCTCCCCGTCGGAGTCTTGAGATGACATCTTGCTCTAAATCTGCATCAGAAACAACTCAAAACAAAAACAGAGGATATCTGCGTGGTACGGTGGTCAAAACCCTCAGAAGATTATATAATGAATTTTTACCGACCAAAAGAAGTATTGTGCAAGAAAACGGAGTCCGGAGGGCACACGAGGTGCCCACGAGGCAGGGGCACGCCCAGGGGGGTAGGGCGCGCCCTCCACCCTCATGGGTGCCTCGTGTCCCTTTCGGACTACTTCTTATTTTCCTATTTTCTTAAATATTCCAAAACGGCGAAAAAATGCCATTAGAACTGTTTTGGAGTCGGTTTACTTGCCGTACCACATACCTATTCCTTTTCAGAGTCTGAAACGTTCTGGAAAGTGTCCCTTATATATTCCTCTGGGGTTACGGATTCAATAACATTAGATTCAACATTTATTGGATTACCTGAGATATAATATTTGATTCTTTGACCGTTCACCACCTTTGGATTTGTGCCTTCGAAGTTGTTGATTTTTATGGCACCGGAACAATAGACCTCCCCGATAACGTAAGGACCTTCCCATTTAGAGAGAAGTTTTCCTGCAAAAAACCTTAAACAAGAGTTGTATAGGAGAATAATCTCCTACATTAAAATCACACTTTTGTATCCTTTTGTCATGCCATCTTTTAACTTTTTCTTTAAACAGTTTGGCATTCTCATAGGCCTGGGTTCTCCATTCATCAAGTGAGCTAATGTCAAATAGCCTCTTCTCACCGGCAAGTTTAAAATCATAATTGAGCTCTTTAATGGCCCAATATGCCTTGTCTTCTAGTTTGAGAGGTAAGTGACATGCTTTTCCATAAACCATTTTATACGGAGACATACCCATAGGATTTTTATATGCAGTTCTATAGGCCCATAATGCATCATCAAGTTTTTTGGACCAATTCTTTCTAGATCTATTAACAGTCTTTTGCAAAATTAATTTAGTCTCTCTATTACTCAATTCTACTTGACCACTAGATTGTGGATGATATGGAGATGCAATTCTATGATTAACATCATACTCAAAGAAGCATTTTCTGAAAGGCACCATGAATAAAATGTGAACCACCATCACGAAGAATATCTAGGGACTCCAAACCTCGGAAAAATAACTTCTTTAAGCATCTTAATAGAGGTGTTATGATCAGCACTACTAGTTGGAATAGCTTCTACCCACTTAGTAACGTAATCAATAGCAACTAAAATATGTGTATACCCATTAGAGGAAGGAAACGGTCTCATATAATCAAAGCCCCAAACATCAAATGGTTCAATAACAAGTGAATAGTTCATAGGCATTTCTTGACGTCTACTAATATTACCAATTCTTTGACATTCATCACAAGACAAGACAAACTTATGGGCATCTTTAAAAGGAGTAGGCCAATAAAAACCGGATTGCAATACCTTATGCGCAATTCTATCTCCAGCATGGTGTCCTCCATAAGTCTCGGGGTGACACTTGCGTAGGATCTGTTCCTGTTCATGCTCAGGTACACAACGTCTAATACTCCTTCTTTATAAAGGTGTGGGTCATCCCAGAAGTAATGTCTTAAATCATAGACAAACTTTTTCTTTTGCTGGTATGTGAAACTAGGTGGTATGAATTTAGCAACAATGTAATTAGCATAATCAGCATACCATGGAGCAGTACGAGAAGCATTTATGACAACTAATTGTTCATCAGGAAAACTACCATCAATAGGTAGTGGGTCATGAAGAACATTCCTTAACCTAGATAAGTTGTCTGCAACGGGGTTCTCAGCTCCCTTTCTATCAATAATATGCCAATCAAATTATTGTAGCAAGAGAACCCATCTAATAAGTCTAGGTTTAGCGTCTTTCTTTTCCATAAGATATTTAATGGCAGCATGATCAGTGTGAACAGTTACTTTAGAATCAACAATATAAGGTGTGAATTTATCACAAGCAAATACAACCGCTAAAATTTCTTTTTCAGTAGTAGCATAAGATCTCTGGGCACTGTCTAGAGTTTTACTAGCATATTGTATAACATTCAATTTCTTATCAACTCTTTGTCCTAGAACAACACCTACAGCATAATCACTAGCATCACACATAATTTCAAAGGGTAATTTCCAATCAGGTGGCTGAACAATAGGTGCAGAAATCAAGGCTTTCTTAAGTATTTCAAATGCTTCTACACAATCATCATCAAAGACAAAAGGAATATCTTTTTGTAAGAGATTAGTCAGAGACCTAGAAATTTTTGAGAAGTCTTTAATGAACCTCCTATAAAAATCGGCATGACCAAGGAAACTTCTTATACCTTTAATGTCCTTAGGACACGACATCTTTTCAATAGCATCAACTTTAGCTTTATCAACTTGAATACCTCTTTCAGAAATTTTATGCCCCAAGACAATACCTTCATTAACCATAAAGTGGCACTTCTCCCAATTCAAGACAAGATTATTTTATTTACATCTCTGCAAAACTCGGTCAAGGTTGCTTAAGCAATCATCAAAAGAAGTTCCATAAACAAAGATATCATCCATGTAAACCTCAACAATCTTTTCACATAAGTCAGAGAATATAGCAGTCATACATCTTTGAAAGGTAGCAGGTGCATTACATAAACTAAAAGGCATACGTCTATAAGCAAAGGTACCGAAAGGGCAAGTAAAAGTGGTCTTTTCCTGATCCTCTTTTGACACTGGTATTTGAGAGAAACTAGAATAACCGTCTAGAAAGCAAAAATGTGTATGTTTGGATAATCTTTCTAGCATTTGATCAATAAAAGGTAAAGGGTAATGATCCTTTTTAGTAGCTTTATTTAGTTTACAAAAATCAATTACCATTCTATAACCTGTAACAATTCTTTGTGGGATCAATTCATCTTTATCATTAGGAACAACTGTAATACCTCCCTTCTTAGCGACACAATGGACATGACTTACCCACTGACTATCAGCAACGGGATAAATTATACCTGCCTCCAGAAGCTTTAGTATTTCATTTCTTACCACTTCTTTCACCTTAGGATTTAACCATCGTTGGTGATCAACAACCGGTTTAGCGTTGCTACGTCTCGGTTGTATCTATAATTTTTGATTGTTCCATGCCAATATTCTACAACTTTTACATACTTTTGGCAACTTTTTATACTATTTTTGGGACTAACATATTGATCCAGTGCCCAGTGCCAGTTCCTATTTGTTGCATGTTTTTCGTTTCGCAGAAAATCCATATCAAACGGAGTTCAAACGGGATAAAAAATGACCGAGATTTTTTTGGAATATATGTGATTTTTGGGAAGAAGAATCAACGCGAGACGATGCCCGAGTTGGCCACGAGGCAGGGGGGCGTGCCCTAGGGGGTCAGGCGTGCCCTGGGCCCTCGTGGCCACTCCTTAAGGCGGTTGGTGCCCTTCTTTCGCCGCAAGAAAGCCAATATTCGGATATAAATCGTGTCCAAATTTCAACCCAATCGGAGTTATGGATCTCCGGGAATTTAAGAAACGGTGAAAGGGCAGAATCAGGGAACGCAGAAACAGAGACACACAGAGAGACAGATCCAATCTCGGAGGGGCTCTCGCCCTTTCCATGCCATGGAAGACAAGGACCATAGGGGAAACCCTTCTCCCATCTAGGGAGAAGGTCAAGGAAGAAGAAGAAGAAGAAGAAGAAGGGGGGCTCTCTCCCCCTCTCTCCCGGTGGCGCCGGAACGCCGCCGAGGCCATCATCATCACCGCAATCTACACCAACACCTCCGTCATCTTCACCAACATCTCCATCATCTTCCCCCATCTATCTACAGTGGTCCACTCTCCCGCAACCCGCTATAACCTCTACTTGAACATGATTCTTTATGCTTCATATTATTATCCAATGATGTGTTGCCATCCTATGATGTCTGAGTAGATTTTCGTTGTCCTATCGGTAATTGGTGAATTGCTATGATTGGTTTAATTTGCTTGTGGTTATGTTGTTGTCCTTTGGTGCCCATCATATGAGCGCGCGCGTGGTTCACACCATAGGGTTAGTTGTATGTTGATAGGACTATGTATTCGAGGGCAAGAGTGACAGAAGCTTCAACCTAGCATAGAAATTGATGCGTACGGGATTGAAGGGGGACCAATATATCTTAATGCTATGGTTGTGTTTTACCTTAATGAACGTTAGTAGTTGCTGATGCTTGCTAATAGTTCCAATCATAAGTGCATAGAATTCCAAGTCAGGGATGACATGCTAGCAGTGGCCTCTCCCACATAAAACTTGCTATCGGTCTAGTAACGTAGTCAATTGCTTAGGGACAATTTCGCAACTCCTACCACCACCTTTCCACACTCTCTATACTAACTTTATTGCTTCTTTACCTAAACAGCCCCTAGTTTTTATTTACGTGCTCTTTATATTCTTGCATACCTATCATGTTTCACCTGTAAAGTACTTCTAGTTTTATACTTGTTCTAGGTAAAGCGAACGTCAAGCGTGCGTAGAGTTGTATCGGTGGTCGATAGAACTTGAGGGTATATTTGTTCTACCTTTAGCTCCTCGTTGGGTTCGACCCTCTTACTTATCGAAAGAGGCTACAATTGATCCCCTATACTTGTGGGTTATTAAGCGTCTTTCTCCAATTTTATTTTGTGCTGGCATAGAGTGGGACTAATGCCCTTAAGATCATCCAGAGTATATCCAATAGCAGCATAGTGCTTCTTCAGAGTTTTCAATAGTTTCTCTTCTTCCTGCTCTGAAAGATTAGCACTAATAATAACAGGATATACCTTCTTTTCATCAAGATACACATATTAAAGAGTATTAGGTAACGGTTTAAGCTCAAACACGGGATCACCCTTGGGTGAAGGAGGATCTCCTAGAATTTCAACAAGCAAATTGTGTTTCAAAATAGGTCCCTGTTTAAAGAATACTTCATCTATTTCCCTTCTTTCTTTCATAAACATATCATTTTCATGGTCTAGCAAATGTTGTTCTAAAGGATCATTAGGAGGCACGGCAATAGAAGCAAGACCAATAATTTCATCTTTACTAGGCAATTCTTTATCATGGGGTTGTCTACGAAATTTAGCAAAATTAAAATCATGAGACATATCCCCTAATCCAATAGAAACAATATCCTTTTTGCAATCTATCCTAGCATTAACAGTATTCAAGAAGGGTCTACCAAATATAATTGGACAAAAATCATCTTGTGGGGAACCTAGAACAAGAAAATCAATAGGATATTTAACTTTCCCACACAAGACTTCAACATCCCTTACAATCCTAACTGGTGAAATAGTATCTCTATTGGCAAGCTTAATTGTAACATCAATACCTTCTAACTCAGCAGGTGCAATATCATGCATAATTTCTTCATATAAAGAATGAGGTATTGCACTCGCACTAGCACCCATATCACATAAACCATGATAGCAATGATCTCCTATTTTAACAGAAACAACAGGCATGCCAACAACAGGTCTATGTTTATCTTTAGTATCGGGTTTAGTAATTCTAGCAGCTTCATCACAGAGGTAAATAACATGCCCATCTATATTATCAACCAAGAGATCTTTAACCATAGCAATACTAGGTTCAACTTTAATTTGCTCAGAGGGTTTGGGTGTTCTAATATTACCTTTGTTGACCACAGTTGAAGCTTTAGCATGATCCTTTATTCTAACAGGGAAAGGTGGTTTCTCAATATAAGCGGTAGGAACAATAGGATCAACATTATAAGTGATAGTCTTTTCTTCAACTTTAATAGGTTCAACTACTTTTACTTCAATGGGAGGATGATATTTAAACCACTTCTCCTTAGGGAGATCAACATGAGTAGCAAATGATTCACGAGAAGAAGCTACTATCTCAGAGTCAAGTCCATATTTAGTGCTAAATTCACGGAAAACATCGGTATCCAAAAAAGATTTAACACAATCAAACTTAGGTGTTATACCTGACTCCTTACCTTTGTCGAGTTCCCAATCTTCAGAGTTGCGTTTAATTCTTTCCAATAAATCCCATCTGAATTCAATAGTCTTCATCATAAAAGAACCAGTACAAGAAGTATCGAGCATGGAACGATTATTGAGAGAAAGCCGAGCATAAAATTTTTGAATAATAATTTCTCTTGAGAGCTCATCATTGGGGCATGAATATAACATTGACTTAAGCCTACCCCAAGCTTGAGCGATGCTTTCTCCTTTGCGAGGCCAAAAATTATATATATAATTACGATCATGATGAACCAGATGCATAGGATAAAACTTCTGATGAAATTCCAATTTCAATCAGTTGTAGTTCCATGATCCAATATCATCACATAGCCTAAACCATGTCAATGCCTTTCCCTTCAAAGATAAAGGGAAGACCTTCTTTTTGATTACATCATCGGGCATACATGCAAGCTTAAATAATCTACAAACTTCATCCACATAGATTAGGTGCAAATCGGGATGCAATGTTCCATCTCCTGTAAAAGGATTGGCTAGCAGTTTCTCTATCATACCCGAAGGAATTTCAAAGTAAACATTTTTAGTAGGTTCAGTAGGTTGAGGAGCAACTCTTTGCTCTACTGGTCGGGGTGAAGATACCCCGAACAAGCCCCTCAAAGGATTATGTTCCATAGTAACAAGTGACAGTAAATTTCAACACACCATATAAATTTTTCCTTACCACAGGCGCTTCACTCCACGTCAACGGCTCCAGAAAAGAGTCTTGATGACCCACAAGTATAGGGGATCTATCATAATACTTTCGATAAGTAAGAGTGTCGAACCCAACGAGGAGCAGAAGGAAATGACAAGTGGTTTTCGATGAAGGTATTCTCTCCAAGCACCTTGAAATTATCGGTAATGTATGGTTTTGTGATAAGGTAATTTGTAATGGGTAACAAGTAATAAAAGTAAATAAGGTGCAGCAAGATGGCCCAATCCTTTTTGTAGCAAAGGACAAGCCTGGACAAACTCTTATATAAAGGAAAACGCTCCCGAGGACACATGGGAATTATCGTCAAGCTAGTTTTCATCATTGTCATATGATTCGCGTTCATTACTTTGATAATTTGATATGTGGGTGGACCGGTGCTTGGGTACTGCCCTTCCTTGGACAAGCATCCCACTTATGATTAACCCCTATTGCAAGCATCTGCAACTACAAAAGAACTATTAAGGTAAACCTAACCATAGCATGAAACATATGGATCCAAATCGGCCCCTTACGAAGCAAGGCATAAACTAGGGTTTAAACTATTGGAAATATGCCCTAGAGGCAATAATAAAATGGTTATTATTATATTTCTTTGTTCATGATAATAGTCTGTTATTCATGCTATAACTGTGTTATCCGGAAATCGTAATACACGTGTGAATACATAGACCACAACATGTCACAACGTATGGGATCACATCATTAGGAGAATGATGTGATGGACAAGACCCAATCCTAAGCATAGCTCAAAGATCGTGTAGTTCATTTAGCTAGAGATTTTCCAAGTGTCAAGTATCATTTCCTTAGACCATGAGATTGTGCAACTCCCGGATACCGCAGGAGTGCTTTGTGTGTGCCAAACGTCACAACGTAACTGGGTGACTATAAAGGTACACTACGGGTATCTCCGAAAGTGTTTGTTGGGTTGGCACGAATCGAGACTGGGATTTGTCACTCCATATGACGGAGTAGTATCTCTGGGCCCACTTAGTAATGCATCATCATAATGAGCTCAATGTGACCAAGTGTCTGGTCACGGGATCATGCATTATGGTACGAGTAAAGTGACTTGCCGTGCTTGAGATTAAGCGAGCTATTGGGATACCGACGATCGAATCTCGGGCAAGTAACGTACTGATTGACAAAGGGAATTGTATACGGGGTTGCTTGAATCCTCGACATCGTGGTTCATCCGATGAGATCATCGAGGAGCATGTGGGAGCCAACATGGGTATCCAGATCCTGCTGTTGGTTATTGATCGGAGAGGCGTCTCGGTCATGTCTGCATGTCTCCCGAACCCGTAGGGTCTACACACTTAAGGTTCGGTGACCCTAGGGTTATTAGGAAGACTTGTATGTGATTACAGAATGTTTCTCGGAGTCCCGGATGAGATCCCGGATGTCACGAGGAGTTCTGGAATGGTCTGGAGGTGAAGATTTATATATGGGAAGTTGTCATACGGTCACCGGAAAGGTTCGAGGGCATATCGGTATTGTACCGGCGCCACCGGAGGGTTTCCGAGGGTCCACCGGGAGGGGCCACCTCTCTCGGAGGGCCTCATGGGCCGTAGTGGGCAGGGAACCAGCCCCTGGAGGGCTGGGCGCATTCCCCCCTTGGGCCCATGCGCCGAGGGTTGGGTTGCAAACCCTAGTGGGGTCGCCCCCCTTACTTGGGGTGCAAGCCCCCTCCCCTTGGCCGCCGCCCCCCTCTAGATCTCATCTAGAGGGGGCCGGCCCCCTTCCCCTTCCCCTATAAATAGAGGGGAGAGGGGAGGGCTGCACACACAATCCAAGGCGCAGCCCCTCCCCTCCCCAACACCTCTCCTCCTCCGATAAGAGCTTGGTGAAGCCTGCCGAGTATCGCCTCTCCACCACCACCACCACCTGCCGTCGTCTTTGCTCTTGGAGCTTTCTTCCTCAACCTCTCCCTCCACCTTGCTGGATCAAGGCGCGGGAGACGTCTCTGCTCCGTACGTGTGTTGAACGCGGAGGTGCTGTCCGTTCAGCACTAGGACCATCGGTGATTTGGATCACGACGAGTACGACTCCCTCAGCCCCGTTCTCTTGAACGCTTCCGCTCGCCATCTACAAGGGTATGTAGATGCACTCCTCTCTCTCGTTGCTAGATGAACTCATATATAGATCTTGGTGAAAGCGTAGAAATTTTTTATTTTCTGCAACGTTCCCCAACAGTGGCATCATGAGCTAGGTCTATGCGTAGTTCTCTTTGCACGAGTAGAACACAATTCGTTGTGGGCGTAGATGTTGTCAACTTTCTTGCCACTACTAGTGTTATTTTGCTTCAGCGGTATTGTGGGATGAAGCGGCCCGGACCGACCTTACACGTACGCTTACGTGAGACAGGTTCCACCGACTGACATGCACTAGTTGCATAAGGTGGCTAGCGGGTGTCTGTCTCTCCCACTTTAGTTGGAGCGGATTCGATGAAAAGGGTCCTTATGAAGGGTAAATAGAAGTTGACAAATCACGTTGTGGCTTTTACGTAGGTAAGAAAACGTTCTTGCTAGAACCCTATTGCAGCCACGTAAAACATGCAACAACAATTAGAGGATGTCTAACTTGTTTTTGCAGCATGTGATTGTGATGTGATATGGCCAAAAGTTGTGATGAATGATGAATGATATATGTGATGTATGAGATCATGTTCTTGTAATAGGAATCACGACTTGCATGTCGATGAGTATGACAACCGGCAGGAGCCATAGGAGTTGTCTTAATTATTGTATGACCTGCGTGTCATTGATCCAACGCCATGTAATCACTTTACTTTATTGCTAAACCGTTAGCTATAGTAGTAGAAGTAATAGTTGGCGAGCAACTTCATGGAGACACGATGATGGAGATCATGGTGTCATGCCGGTGACAAAGATGATCATGGAGCCCCGAATATGGAGATCAAAGGAGCTATATGATATTGGCCATATCATGTCACTACTATTTGATTGCATGTGATGTTTATCATGTTTTGCATCTTGTTTACTTAGAACGACGGTAGTAAATAAGATGATCCCTCATAATAATTTCAAGAAAGTGTTCCCCTAAGCGTGCACCGTTGCGAAGGTTCGTTGTTTCGAAGCACCACGTGATGATCAGGTGTGATAGATCCTAACGTTCGAATACAACGAGTGTAAGCCAGATTTACACACGCAATACACTTAGGTTGACTTGACGAGCCTAGCATGTACATACATGGCCTCGGAACACGGAGGACCGAAAGGTCGAGCATGAGTCGTATAGAAGATACGATCAACATGGAGATGTTCACCGATGTCGACTAGTCCGTCTCACGTGATGATCGGACCACGGCCTAGTTGACTCGGATCATGTTTCACTTAGATGACTAGAGGGATGTCTAATCTGAGTGGGAGTTCATTAAATAATTTGATTAGATGAACTTAATTATCATGAACTTAGTCTAAAATCTTTACAATATGTCTTGTAGATCAAATGGCCCACGTTACCCTCAACTTCAACGCGTTCCTAGAGAAAACCAAGTTGAAAGATGATGGCAGCAATTATACGGACTGGGTCCGGAACCTGAAGATCATCCTCATAGCTGCCAAGAAAGATTATGTCCTAGAAGTACCGCTAGGTGAAGCACCAATCCCAGAGAACCAAGACGTTATGAACGCTTGGCAGTCTCGTGCTGATGATTACTCCCTTGTTCAGTGCGGCATGCTTTACAGCTTAGAACCGGGGCTCCAAAAGCGTTTTGAGCAACACGGAGCATATGAGATGTTCAAGAGCTGAAAATGGTTTTCCAAGCTCATGCCCGGTCGAGATATGAAGTCTCCGACAAGTTCTTTAGCTGTAAGATGGAGGAAAATAGTTCACAAGTGAGCACATACTCAAGATGTCTGGGTTGCACAACCGCTTGACTCAGCTGGGAGTTAATCACCCGGATGATGCGGTCATTGACAGAATCCTTCAGTCGCTTCCACCGAGCTACAAGAGCTTTGTGATGAACTTCAATATGCAAGGTATGGAAAAAACCATTCCTGAGGTATATCCAATGCTGAAATCAGCAGAGGTAGAGATCAAAAAGGAACATCAAGTGTTGATGGTGAATAAAACCACTAAGTTCAAGAAAGGAAAGGGTAAGAAGAACTTCAAGAAGGACGGCAAGGGAGTTGCCGCGCCAGGTAAGCCAGTTACCGAGAAGAAGTCAAACAATGGACCCAAGCCTGAGACTGAGTGCTTTTATTGCAAGGGAAGTGGTCCTTTGGAAGCGGAACTACCCCAAGTACTTAGCGGACAAGAAGGCCGGCAAAACCAAAGGTATATTTGATATACATGTAATTGATGTGTACCTTACCAGTGCTCGTAGTAGCTCCTGGGTATTTGATACCGGTGCGGTTGCTCATATTTGTAACTCAAAGCAGGAGCTACGGAATAAGCGGAGACTGGCGAAGGACGAGGTGACGATGCGCGTCAGGAATTTTTCCAAGGTCGATGTGATCACCGTCGGCACGCTACCTCTACATTTACCTATGGGATTAGTTTTAAACCTCAATAATTGTTATTTAGTACCAGCTTTGAGCATGAACATTGTATCTGGATCTCGTTTAATACGAGATGGCTACTCATTTAAATCTGAGAATAATGGTTGTTCTATTTATATGAGAGATACGTTTTATGGTCATGCCCGATGGTCAATGGTTTATTCTTAATGAATCTCGAGCGTGATGTTACACATATTCATAGTGTGAATACCAAAAGATGTAAAGTTGATAACGATAGTCCCACATACTTGTGGCACCGCCGCCTTGGTCACATTGGTGTCAAGCGCATGAAGAAGCTCCATGCCGATGGACTTTTAGAGTCTCTCGATTATGAATCATTTGACACATGCGAACCATGCCTCATGGGAAAAATGACCAAGACTCCGTTCTCGGAACAATGGAGCGAGCAACCAACTTATTGGAAATCATACATCGATGTATGCGGCCCAATGAGCGTTGAGGCTCATGGAGGATATCGTTATGTTCTCACTCTCGCGATGACTTAAGTAGATATGGGTATGTCTACTTAATGAAACACAAGTCCGAGACCTTTGAAAAGTTCAAGAAATTTCAGAATGAGGTAGAGAATCAACGTGACCGAAAGATAAAGTTCTTCGATCAGATCGTGGAGGAGAATACTTAAGTCACGAATTTGGTACGCACTTAAGGAAATGTGGAATCGTTTCACAACTCACGCCGCTGGAACACCTCGGTAATAACGGTGTGTCCGAACATCGTAATCGCACTTTATTGGATATGGTGCGATCTATGATGTCTCTTACCGATTTACCTCTATCATTTTGGGGATATGCTCTAGAGACAACTACATTCACTTTAAATAGGGCACCGTCTAAATCACCGAGACGACACCGTATGGATTATGGTTTGGAAAGAAACCTAAGTATCGTTTCTAAAAGTTTGGGGATGCGATGCTTATGTCAAGAAACTTCAACCTGAAAAGCTCGAACCCAAGTCGGAAAAATGCGTCTTCATAGGATACCCTAAGGAAACCATTGGGTATACCTTCTACTTAAGATCCGAAGGCAAGATCTTTGTTGCCAAGAATGAGTCCTTTCTGGAGAAAGAGTTTCTCTCAAAAGAATTAAGTGGGAGGAAAGTAGAGCTTGATGAAGTACTACCTCTTGAAACGGTAAGTAGCACAACTCAGGACGATGTTCCTGTGGTGCCTGCACCGACAAGAGAGGAGGTTAATGATGATGATCAAGATACTTCGGATCAAGCTCCTACTGAACTTCGAAGGTCCACAAGGACACGTTCCGCACTAGAGTGGTACGGCAACCCTGTCTTGGAAATCATGTTGTTAGACAACGGTGAACCTTCGAACTATGAAGAAGCAATGGTGGGCCCAGATTCCAACAAATGGCTTGAAGCCATGCAATCCGATATAGGATCCATGTATGAAAACAAAGTATGGACTTTGACAGACTTGCCCGATGATCGGCGAGCAATAGAAAACAAATGGATCTTTAAGAAGAAGACGGACGCGGATGGTAATGTTACCATATATAAAGCTCGACTTGTCGCTAAGGGTTATCGACAAGTTCAAGGGATTGACTACGATGAGACTTTCTCTCCCGTGAGCGAAGTCAAGTCCGTCTCAATCATGTTAGCAATTGCCGCATACTATGATTATGAGATATGGCAAATGGATGTCAAAGCGGCATTCCTTAATGGCCATCTTAAGGAAGAACTGTATATGATGCAGCCGGAAGGTTTTGTCGACCCTGAGAATGCTAACAAGGTATGCAAGCTCCAGTGATCCATTTATGGGCTGGTGCAAGCATCTCGGAGTTGGAACATTCGCTTTGATGAGATGATAAAAGCGTTTGGTTTTATGCAGACTTATGGAGAAGCCTGCGTTTACAAGAAAGTGAGTGGAAGCTCTGTAGCATTTCTCATATTATATGTATATGACATACTTTTGATGGGAAATGATATAGAACTTTTGGACAGCATTAAGGCCTACTTGAATAAGTGTTTTTCAATGAAGGACCTTGGAGAAGCTGCTTACATATTAGGCATCAAGATCTATGGGGATAGATCGAGATGCCTCATAGGTCTTTCACAAAGCACATACCTTGATAAGATATTGAAGAAGTTCAATATGGATCAGTCCAAGAAAGGGTTCTTGCCTGTATTGCGAGGTGTGAGATTGAGCTCGGCTCAATGCCCGACCACGGCAGAAGATAAAGAAGAGATGAGTGTCATCCCCTATGCCTCAGCCATAGGGTCTATATGTATGCCATGCTGTGTACCAGACCTGATGTAAACCTTGCCGTAAGTTTGGTAGGAAGGTACCAAAGTAATCCCGGCAAGGAACACTGGACATCGGTCAAGAACATCCTAAAGTACCTGAAAAGGACTAAGGATATGTTTCGTTTATGGAGGTGACGAAGAGCTCATCGTAAAGGGTTACGTCGACGCTAGCTTCGACACAGATCTGGATGACTCTAAGTCACAAACCGGATACGTGTATATTTTGAATGGTGGGGCAGTAAGCTGGTGCAGTTGCAAGCAAAGCATCATGACGGGATCTACATGTGAAGCAGAGTACATGGAAGCCTCGGAGGCAGCGCATGAAGCAATATGGGTGAAGGAGCTCATCACCGACCTAGGAGTCATACCCAATGCGTCAGGGCCGATCGCACTCTTCTGTGACAACACTAGAGCTATTGCACTTGCCAAGGAGCCCAGGTTTCACAAGAAGACCAGGCACATCAAGCGTCGCTTCAACTCCATACGTGAAAATGTTCAAGATGGAGACATAGATATTTGTAAAGTACATACGAATCTGAATGTAGCAGATCCGTTGACTAAACCTCTCCCTAGAGCAAAACATGATCAACACCAGAACGCTATGGGTGTTCGATTCATCACAATGTAACTAGAATATTGACTCTAGTGCAAGTAGGAGACTGTTGGAAATATGCCCTAGAGGCAATAATAAAATGGTTATTATTATATTTCTTTGTTCATGATAATAGTCATTATTCATGCTATAACCGTGTTATCCGGAAATCGTAATACACGTGTGAATACATAGACCACAACGTGTCCCTAGTAAGCCTCTAGTTGACTAGCTCGTTGATCAACAGATAGTCATGGTTTCCTGACTATGGACATTGGATGTCATTGATAACGGGATCACATCATTAGGAGAATGATGTGATGGACAAGACCCAATCCTAAGCATAGCTCAAAGATCGTGTAGTTCGTTTAGCTAGAGCTTTTCCAAGTGTCAAGTATCATTTCCTTAGACCATGAGATTGTGCAACTCCCGGATACCGTAGGAGTGCTTTGGGTGTTCCAAACATCACAATGTAACTGGGTGACTATAAAGGTACACTACGGGTATCTCCGAAAGTGTCATTGGGTTGGCACGAATCGAGATCGATTTGTCACTCCGTATGACGGAGAGGTATCTCTAGGCCCACTCAAGAATGCATCATCATAATGAGCTCAATGTGACCAAGTGTCTGGTCACGGGATCATGCATTACGCAGTGCGAGTAAAGTGACTTGCCGGGTAACGAGATTAAACGAGGTATTGGGATACCGACGATCGAGTCTCGGGCAAGTAACGTACCGATTGACAAAGGGGATTGTATACGAGGTTGCTTGAATCCTCGACATCGTGGTTCATCCGATGAGATCATCGAGGAGCATGTGGGAGCCAACATGGGTATCCAGATCCTGCTGTTGGTTATTGACCGGAGAGGCGTCTCGGTCATGTCTGCATGTCTCCCGAACCCGTAGGGTCTACACACTTAAGGTTCGGTGACGCTAGGGTTATTAGGAAGACTTGTATGTGATTACCGAATGTTGTTCGGAGTCCCAGATGAGATCCCGGACATCACGAGGAGTTCTGGAATGGTCCGGAGATGAAGATTTATATATGGGAAGTTGTCATACGGTCACCAGAAAGGTTTGGGGGCATATCGGTATTGTACCGGGGCCACCGGAGGGTTTCCGGGGGTCCACCGGGAGGGGCCACCTCTCTCGGAGGGCCTCATGGGCCGTAGTGGGCAGGGAACCAGCCCCTAGAGGGCTGGGCACATCCCCCCCTTGGGCCCATGCGCCTAGGGTTGGGGGGGGGGAAACCCTAGTGGGGGCGCCCCCCTTACTTGGGGGGCAAGCCCCCTCCCCTTGGCCGTCGCCCCCCCTCTAGATCTCATCTAGAGGGGGCCGGCCCTCTTCACCCTTCCCCTATAAATAGAGGGGCGAGGGGAGGGCTGCACACACAATCCAAGGCGCAGCCCCTCCCCTTCCCAACACCTCTCCTCCTCCGATAAGAGCTTGGCGAAGCCCTGCCGGAGTACTGCCTCTCCACCACCACCACGCCGTCGTGCTGCTGCTGGAGCTTTCTTCCTCAACCTCTCCCTCCACCTTGCTAGATCAAGGCGCGGGAGACGTCTCCGCTCTGTACGTGTGTTGAACGCGAAGCTGCTGTCCGTTCAGCACTAGGATCATTGGTGATTTGGAGCACGACGAGTACGACTCCCTCAACCCCGTTCTCTTGAACGCTTCTGCTCGCCATCTACAAGGGTATGTAGATGCACTCCTCTCTCTCGTTGCTAGATGAACTCATAGATAGATCAAGGTGAAAGCGTAGAAATTTTTTATTTTCTGCAAAGTTCCCCAACACAAACTTCTGTCACTCTAGCAACCCATCATCTACTTATTACTTCCCAATGCCTTCCTCTAGGCCCAAACAATGGTGAAGTGTCATGTAGTCGACGTTCACATAACACCACTAGAGGAAAGATAACATACATCTCATCAAAATATCAAACGAATACCAAGTTCATATGACTACTTATAGCAAGATTTCTCCCATGTCCTCAGGAACAAACGTAACTACTCACAAATCATATTCATGTTCATAATTAGAGGGGTATTAATATGCATACAGGATCTGAACATATGATATTCCACCAAATAAACCAACTAGAATCAACTACAAGGAGTAATCAACACTACTAGCAACCCACAGGTACCAATCTGAGGTTTTGAGACAAAGATCGGATACAAGAGATGAACTAGGGTTTGAGAGGAGATGGTGCTGGTGAAGATGTTGATGGAGATTTCCCCCCTCCCGATGAGAGGATCGATGGTGATGATTTCCCCCTCCTGGAGGGATGTTTCCCCGGCAGAACAACTCCGCCGGAGCCCTAGATTGGTTTCGCCAGGTTCCGCCTCGTGGCGGCGGCGCTTCGTCCCAAAAGCTTGCTTCCGTTTTTTTTCCAGGGCAAGAGACTTCATATAGCCAAAGATGGGCACCGAAGACCTGCCAGAGGGCCCACGAGGCAGGGGGCGCGCCCAGGGGGGTAGGGCGCACCCACCACCCTCGTGGACGGTGGGTGGCCCCCCTCTGGTGCTTTCTTCGCCCAATTTTTTTTATATATTCCAAAACTGACTATCTTTGAGTTTCAGGACTTTTGGAGTTGTGCAGAATAGGTCTCTAATATTTGCTCCTTTTCCAGCCCAGAATTCCAGTTGCCGGCATTCTCCCTCTTCATGTAAACCTCAGAAACAAGAGAGAAAATGCATAAGTATTGTGACATAATGTGTAATAACAGCCCATAATGCAATAAATATCGATATAAAAGCATGATGCAAAATGAACGTATCAGATATGAGTAAAGAAACTACTACCTCTGTTCATTATTATACACTACTAGGGAAAACCTTATACACAGAACTTTAGCAGCAGCGAGGGTCAAAAAAGCACGCTGGTGCTAATTCTAGCGATGCGCTTTGGCCAAACTGCTGCAGATAAAGTTCTAGCAGTAGCGCGTGCTGCCCTAAACACGTTACTACTAAAATTCCCATGGCTTAGCCGATAGGCTTCACATAGTAGTAGCGACCTATAACGAAATGCGCTACCGCTACATTCTTTGTAGCAGCGCGTTTTATTTTTAACTCGCTACTGCTAAAGGATATAAAATTAAATGGAAAGCAAATAGAAAGGTAATTGAAAATGAAAGAAATAGAATAAGGTGAAAGGAAAATAAAATAAAATGTGAAGAAAACTAAATGAAAAAGGGAAAAAAGAGAAATGAGTAGCGATGGCGTGTATCCCGAAGCGTTGTAGCTAACTTAGCAAGAGCGCTCTTCACCGAACGCGCCATCGCTACCTCCGACTTAACCACGGGTTCGTCCTTCCCCACACGGCCACTTCCCCAAATCCAACTGTCCACATCTCGCCACTTGCCTCTCCGCACACCCTCTCGCCGACCCCAGATTCAACGCCGCCCCGCCCGACCTCAACGCCCGCCCGGACACCGCCCCGACCTCAACGTCGCCCAGACGCCGCCCAGACCCGACCTCGACGCCGCCATCCGCCAAGTGCTCGAGCCCCGACCCGACCTCGACGCCGCCTGCCCTCCCTCGTCAGGCACCCGAGGTGAGCACGCCCTCCTCCTCTCTCCCTACCTCTTCCTAGGTTTTTTATGTTTTAGGTGCATCAAATTAGTTAGGGTTCATGTAAGAGTGGAAACAAATCGGATGCGGATGCGGCAAATGAGTTAGGGTTCATGTAAGGGTGGAAACGAATCAAATTTCTAAGATGAATCATAAAACGAGTAAAATTTGACCACTTATTTCACTTTATAGTTGGATAATTGGAATATCCGCTACCACTTTCCACCCCTATAGGTTCATCAAATTAGATGGTAATTAGGGCAGTAGTTCCTAGGTACTAATTAGTTAGTAAGAACTAGGTACTAATTAGGTATTAGAATATTTTTATTTATAGTAAGTTTATTTTTAGTAAGAACTAGTTGAATTAATAGAACTATTTAGTAAGAACTTGTTGCTATTTTTTAGTTAAAGCAATTTTTCCCGCATCGACGTGGACGATGCCTATCCCGCATCTTCGTCGTCGAGTCGGCAGAGGACGACACCTGCTTGAACAGATGGGCCATGTCCGGGACTGGGCTCCGTCGGGGTGGTACTGGGGGGCGCTACCTACCGGGGGGCGCAGGTTGGTGAGGAGCCAGCCTGTCATTGACCCAAACCTTCTTTGGTGGCGGTCGCGTGGGCCAGTGATGGTCCAGAGGCTCGAGGACTCTGTGGAGGTGGTGCGTCACCGTGTCAGTGAGGAGGACGTGCACGTCCGTTGCTACTTGTTTGCGTTGGAGCACAGGTTCTCCAATACCTGGTAGGTTCTCCAGGGATCTCACTGGAGCTATGATCCCGTGATGGTTCCTTCTCTGTGGGTGTCCACCGCCCGCGCCGATACCCGTCGTGTGCTAGGTTTTTAGTTGTATTAGTGATGTTATATGTATGACACTATTCGTGATGTATTAGTGATAATATTCGACGATGTACGGACGCATGAGATGATTTACTTTTGCTTATTGAATGCATGCTAATTGGAGTCCTATAAGATATTTTGAAATTTATATCTTGTGTTGCTCAATATCCAAGTGGCCGGTCATGTTTGCAGGTTACACCTCCGAGTGGCCTATGTTTTGCCGGAGTGTTGATTCATTTCCGTTAAAGCAAATTTCAGGCGCCGATATGTCCTATTTTAGCAAAGGTCATGCCGGATTTTTCCGTGAATTTTGGCATGACTTGTGCGATTCTATGTAGGAAATATCGAGTGCCCCGGATTTGTGTGTTGAGTATCCTGGTAGTTGTCTTGATCGATTGTCGTTAATGTTTTAACTATGAACATAGGAAATGTCGGCGACGAAAAGGATTTCGGTATTTGCAAATACTGCGAAGACGAGCGTGGCCTGTGCGACGGAATCTTCCTAGATGATGATAGGCGCTTCAGCATCAAGCTGGACAAGAACTTCGAAGTGGATTCAGTAAGTCATAACGACAAGTCTTATTTCGTAATTAAGCATGACATCTGCTTCAACTGTTTTTTTTTACTATTCTACTAGCGTATCCCCTGCCATGCAAGAGTTTTTGTATTGGATAAGATAGGTTTCAGTCATACTACGGAGGTAAAGAAAGTTTATTTGAAGACCGAGCATGGTTATATTTTCCATGCAAAATTATACAATTCAGACGACTACACCTATTTTGGATGAAAAACATGGCGAGCACTATGCAAGACTTATGCATTTGAGCCTGATATGGTTATCACCTTTGATATTCGTCCAGGAAGATGATATTGAAGGTAATACCGACATCCGGGTCGATGTGTAGACGCCTCCGATTATACCATTATGTAAGTTTCTCAACCATATTTATGTCTTTGATATTGTTTATTCAAAAATAGTTGACAACTAATTTATATTGTCGACTTATTTCGGTGCAAGCAAACATGTTCGGTAGCTTGGTAGACAGGACCTACTACTGTCTCGAGGCTGAACTAAAGCTATGAAGGAGCTAAGTCATTATGTTTCATGGCTTGAGGATCTTGATACTGTCAAGACAAATTTTCTTCCTGGATTTAGAAATGTTAGTATCGAAAACGTATGCGACCAATAGTGTTCATAATGAACTACGGTCACATCTATTTAGGAAGGATGGTAAGATTTTTACTATTTGTCCTCGGTGCATCTTTTCCATACATTATTTTTGAAGCTAAACTTCATTGCTAAGTATGTTACCATACGATGTTCTTCAACAGGACTCTGATGAATGTTGTGCCTTATGGGATCGAGACTAAAGGTACCATGAGTATTATCGACCACGGCCAAGATATCCTACAGATTACTTTAGTGCATTCAAGATTAGCGACGGATGCTTAATAGTGCAAGACTAGACCAAATATGTGATGGGGGAGCGCAGAGAAGTACTAGGGAGCAAACAAAGGCGCTACCCACGATTAGGAGACAGGTTCATCTGCATGCTCCAACTTGATCAAGGAGGAGAGCTTCACATGTTTTATGTTGTTTTACCTAAGAGAGAGCAGCAGGAGTGATTAGCTAGCTAGAAATGAGTTTCAGGATGATGATGTGCTACACTATTACTATGATGATAAAATAGCTAGTATTGGTGGTAATGACTATGATGATTATTATTAGCTAGTGTTAGTGGTGATTAAATAAATACTGTTGGTGGTAATGACCATGATGATGATTAAATATCTTGTCTTTGGCGGATTAGATTCAAGTGGAGGCAACATGTGGTGCACATCGAAAGTACTACTAGTCCAAAATAGATCAAGTTTGGATTAGTAGTATACTTTTGACATGCACCACGTATTGCCTCCACTTGAACCTAATCCACCTTTATTTGACACTGTTATGGACATAATGATGTAAACCTCATAACTGGTATTGTATCAATATTTGTACGATGGCGAAAAAATAAATTAAAATGAAAAAATAAAAAAAGAATACTAGTAGCGTTGGAGAGAAAACACGCTGCCAGTAGTTACATTAGCGATGGCGCTGGAGTGAACAAACGCTGCAGCTATTCGTCCCTAGCGATGGCGGCGTGCGAACGCGATATTCTTTGCTAGCGATTTATGGCGCCTTATTAGTAGCGCGCCTACCCGCGCTACTAGTGAGCACAAAACCAGCGCTACTGCTAGGGTTTTCCCTAGTAGTGATAAGTTGTTTTACAAAAATAAATGCTAAATCAAATATAGGCGCATTTTAGCGTGTTTGTTCATTCATTTCAATCCATATTAAAATATCTAAAACTTTTCATAATAATAAAAAGAAGGGGTACCGGAGTAGCGGCATTGCCACTCTTTCACCTTCAAGAAAAGGTTTCTAGAAGACCTTTGAATCACCCAACTAAAAATATGACAAGCCATGACCAATGAACATACTTAGACTGGAGATGATCACGAAAAGAAGTGCAGGTCATCGAACCACGAGATCTTTACCATTGTGTCTGTTGGGGAACGTAGTAATTTCAAAATTTTCCTACGCACACGCAAGATCATGGTGATGCATAGCAACGAGAGGGGGAGTGTATCTTCATACCCTTGAAGATTGCTAAGCGGAAGCGTTTATCAACGCGGTTGATGTAGTCGTACGTCTTCACGATCCGACCGATCCAAGTACCGAACGCACGGCACCTCCGAGTTCTGCACACGTTCAGCTCGATGACGTCCTCGCCTTCTCGATCCAGCAAGACAGGCGAAGTAGTAGATGAGTTCCGGCAGCACGACGGCGTGGTGACGGTGTTGGTGAAGAACAATCTCCGCAGGGCTTCGCCTAAGCACTACAGAAACTATGACGGATGATAAACTAGAGGACGGGTTGCCAAAGACACGGCTTGGTGTTTCTTGATGTGTCTTTGGTGCTAGCCCTGCCCCTCTATTTATATGTTGAGCCTTGGGGTCGAAACTTGGAGTAAAAGCCTCCACAAAGTCGGTTTCACCCGAAGGCAAGAGTCCTTCTCGGACTCGAGGGCGAACGCCAGGGTTCCTCGCGTGCAGACCCGCACGCCGAGGACCACTGGCGTCGGCCCCTGAACTCATAAAAATTCCTTTTACGCTTTCCAAAAACCTTGTGGGCTTTCCCTTTTGCCCAAATAACGTGTTCTCGTACCCAAACATTTCGAAACATCCGGAACCCCTTCCGGTGAATTCGGAACACTTCCGGAGATCAAACACTATTATCCCATATATCAAACTTTATCTCCGGACCATTCCGAGTTCCTCGTCATGTCCATGATCTCATCCGGACTCCGAACAACATTCGGTTACCAACATACATAACTCATATAATACTATATCGTCAACGAAACGTTAAGAGTGCGGACCCTACGGGTTCGAGAACTATGTAGACATGACCGAGACACGTTTCCGGTCAATAACCAATAGCGGTACCTGGATGCCCATATTGGCTCCCACATATTTTATGAAGATCTTTATCGGTCAAACCGCATAACAACATACGTTGTTCCCTTTGTCATCGGTATGTTACTTGCCCGAGATTCGATCGTCGGTATCTCAATACCTAGTTCAATCTCGTTACCGGCAAGTCTCTTTACTCGTTACGTAATGCATCATCCCGCAACTAACTCATTAGCCACATTGCTTGCAAGGCTTATAGTGATGTGCATTACCGAGAGGGCCCAGAGATACCTCTCCGACAATCGGAGTGACAAATCCTAATCTCGAAATACGCCAACTCAACATGTACCTTTGGAGACACTGTAGAGTTCCTTTATAATCACCCGATTACGTTGTGATGTTTGGTAGCACACAAAGTGTTCCTCCGGTAAACGGGAGTTGCATAATCTCATAGTTGTAGGAACATGTATATGCCATGAAGAAAGCAATAGCAACATACTAAACGATCAAGTGCTAAGCTAACGGAATGGGTCATGTCAATCACATCATTCTACTAATGATGTGATCCCATTAATCAAATGACAACTCATGTCTATGGTTAGGAAACATAACCATCTTTGATTAATGAGCTAGTCAAGTAGAGGCATACTAGTGACATTATGTTTGTCTATGTATTCACACATGTATTATGTTTCCGGTTAATACAATTCTAGCATGAATAATAAACATTTATCATGATATAAGGAAATAAATAATAACTTTATTATTGCCTCTAGGGCATATTTCCTTCAATCTCCCACTTGCACTAGAGTCAATAATCTAGTTCACATCATCATGTGATTCAACACCAATATTCAAATCTGTATGTGATTAACACCCATAGTTCACATCGTCATGTGACCAACACCCAAAGGGTTTACTAGAGTCACTAATATAGTTCACATTGCTATGTGACTAACACCCAAAGAGTACTAAGGTATGATCATGTTTTGCTCGTGAGAGAAGCTTAGTCAACGGGTCTGTCACATTCAGAGCCGTATGTATTTTGCAAATATTCTATGTCTACAATGATCTGCACGGAGCTACTCTAGCTAATTGCTCCCACTTTCAATATGTATCCAGATTGAGACTTAGAGTCATCTGGATCGGTGTAAAAAGCTTGCATCGATGTAACTCTTTACGACGGGCTCTTTTATCACCTCCATAATCGAGAAATATTTCCTTAGTCCTCACTAAGGATGTTCTTGACTAATGTCCAGTGATCTACTCCTAGATCACTATTGTACTCCCTTGCCAAATTCAGAGCAAAGTATACAATAGGTCTGGTACATAGCATAGCATACTTTATAGAACCTATGACTGAGGCATAGGGAATGACTTTCATTCTCTTTTCTATTTTCTGCCGTGGTCGGGATTTGAGTCTTACTCAATTTCACACCTTTGCAACACAAAAAGAACTTTTCTTTGACTGTTCCATTTTGAACTACTTCAAAATCTTGACAAGGTATGTACTTATTGAAAAAAACTTATCAAGCGTCTTGATCTATCTCAATAGATCTTGATGCTCAATATGTAAGTAGCTTTACTGAGGTCTTTCTTTTAAAGAACTCCTTTTAAATACTCATTTATGCTTTCTAGAAAAATTCTACATCATTTCTGATCAACAATATGTTACTCACATATATTTATCAGAAAGGCGGTAGTGCACCCACTCACTTTATTGTAAATATAGGCTTCACCGCAAGTCTGTATAAAAATATATGCTTTGATCAACTTATCAAAGCGTGTATTCCAACTCTGAGATGCTTGCACCAGTCCATAGATGGATTCTTTGGAGCTTGCACATTTTGTTAGCTCCTTTAGGATTGACAAAACCTTCTGGTTGCATCATATACAACTCTTCTTTAATAAATCCATTAAAGAATGTAGTTTTGACATCCATTTGCCAGATTTCATAAAATGTGGCACTTGCTAACATGATTCGGACAGACTTAAGCATCACTACAGTTGAGAAAATCTCATTGTAGTCAACACCTTGAACTTGTCGAAAACCTTTTTGTGGCAAGTCGAGCTTTGTAGATAGTAACACTACTATCAACATCTGTCTTCCTCTTGAAGATCCATTTATACAATATGGCTTGCCGATCATCGGGCAACTCCACCAAAGTCCACACTTTGTTCTCATACATGGATCCCATCTCAGATTTCATGGCCTCAAGCCATTTCACGGAATCTGGGCTCATCATCGCTTCTTCATAGTTCGTAGGTTCATCATGGTCTAGTAACATGACTTCCAGAATAGGATTACCGTACCACTCTGGTGCGGATCTTGCTCGTTGACCCACGAGGTTCGGTAGTAACTTGATCTGAAGTTTCATGATCATCATCATTAGCTTCCTCACTAATTGGTGTAGGAATCATCGAACTGATTTCAGTGATGAACTAGTTTCCAATTCGGGAGAAGGTACAAATTACCTTATCAAGCTCTACTTTCCTCCCACTCACTTTTTTCGAGAGAAACTCCTTCTCTGGAAAGGATCCATTTTAGCAACGAATATTTTGCCTTCGGATCTGTGATAGAAGGTGTACCTAACAGTTTCCTTTGGGTATTCTATGAAGACGCACTTCTCCAATTTGGGTTCGAGCTTATCAGGTTGAAGCTTTTTCACATTCAGCCCCAAACTTTAAGAAACGACAGCTTAGGTTTACTGCTAAACCATAGTTCATACGGTGTCGTCTCAACGGATTTAGATGGTGCCCTATTTAAAGTGAATGCAGCTATGTCTAATGCATAACCCCAAAACGATAGTGGTAAATCGGTAAGATACATCATAGATCGCACCATATCCAATAAAGTGCTTGATTCTGACGTTCGGACACACCATTATGCTGTGGTGTTCCATATGGCGTGAGTTGCGAAACTATTTCACATTGTTTCAAATGAAGACCAAACTCGTAACTCAGATATTCATCTCCACGATCAGATCGTAGAAATTTTATTTTTCTTGTTACGATGATTTTCCACTTCACTCTGTAATTATTTGAACTTTTCAAATGTTTCAGACTTATGTTTCATCAAGTAGATATACCCATATCTGCTCAAATCATCTGTGAAGGTCAGAAAATAACGATACACGCCGCGAGCCTTAACACTCATCGGATCGCATACATCGGTATGTATTATTTCCAATAAGTCAAGAGCTTCGTTCCATTGTTCCAGGAACGGAGTTTTAGTCATCTTGCCCAAAAGGCACTGTTCGCAAGCATCAAATGATTCATAACCAAGTGATTCCGAAGATCCATCATTATGGAGTTTCTTCATGCGCTTTACATCGATATGACCCAAACGGCGGTGCCACAAATAAGTTGCACTATCATTATTAACTTTGCATCTTTTGGCATCAATATTATGAATATGTGTATCACTACGATCGAGATCCAACAAACTATTTTCATTGGGTGTATGACCATTTGAAGGTTTTATTCATGTAAACAGAACAACAATTATTCTTTGACTTTAAATGAATAACCGTATCGTAATAAACATGATCAAATCATATTCATGCTCAACACAAACGCCAAATAACATTTATTTAGGTTTAACACTAATCCCGAAAGTATAGGGAGTGTGCGATGATGATCATATCAATCTTGGAACTACTTCCAACACTCATCATCACTTCCCCTTCAACTAGTCTCTGTTTATTCTGTAACTTCTGTTTCGAGTTACTAATCTTAGCAACCGAACAAGTATCAAATACTCGGGGGCTACTATAAACACTAGTAAGGCACACATCAATAACCTATATATCAAATATACTCTTGTTCACTTTGCCATCCTTCTTATCCACCAAATATTCAGGGTATTTCTGCTTCCAGTGACCATTTCCTTTGCAGTGTAAGCACTCAGTTTCAGCTTTGGTCCAGCTTTGGGCTTCTTCGCGGGAGTGACAACTTGCTTGTCATTCTACTTGAAGTTCCCTTTCTTTCCTTTTGCCCTTTTCTTGAAACTAGTGGTCTTGTCAATCATCAACACTTGATGCTCTTTTCTTGATTTCTACCTTCGTCGATTTCAGCATCATGAAGAGCTCGGGAATCGTTTTCGTCATCCCTTGCATTATAGTTCATCACGAAGTTCCAAAGAACTTGGTGATGGTGACTAGAGAACTCTGCCAATCACTATCTTATCTGGAAGATTAACTCCCACTTGATTCAAGCGATTGTTGTACTCAGATCATCTAAGTACTTGCTCACTAGTTGAGCAATTCTCCTCCATCTTTTAGGTGAAGTATTTGTCAGAGGTCTCATACCTCTTGACACGGGCATGAGTCTGAAATACCAATTTCATCTCTTGAAACATCTTATATGTTCCATGATGTTTCAAAAACGTTTTTGTAGTCCGGTTCTAAGCCATAAAGCATGGTGCACAAAACTATCAAGTAGTCATCATATTGAGCTAGCCAAACGTTCATAACGTGCGCATCCGCTCTGCAACAGGTCTGTCACCTAGCGGTGCATCAAGGACATAATTCTTACAGGCAGCAATGAGGATAAACCTCGGATCACGGACCAAGTCCACATCATTGCTACTAACATTTTTCAACTTAGTTTTCTCTAGGAACACATATAAAAACATAGGGAAGCAAAAACATAGGGAAGCAACAACGCGAGCTATTGATCTACAACATAATTTGCAAAATACTACCAGGACTAAGTTCATGATAAATTTAAGTTCAATTAATCATATTACTTAAGAACTCCCACTTAGACAGATATCTCTCGTCATCTAAGTGATCACGTGATCCAAATCAACTAAACCATGTCCGATCATCACGTGAGATGGAGTAGTTTTCAATGGTGAACATCACTATGTTGATCATATTTACTATATGATTCACGCTCGACCTTTCGGTCTCCGTGTTCCGAGGCCATATCTGTATATGCTAGGCTCGTCAAGTTTAACCTGATTATTCCGCGTGTGCAACTGTTTTGCACCCGTTGTATTTGAACGTAGAGCCTATCACACCCGATCATCACGTGGTGTCTCAAAGACGAAGAACTTTCGCAACGGTACATACTCAGGGAGAACACTTCTTGATAATTAGTGAGAGATCATCTTAAAATGCTTCCGTCAATCAAAGCAAGATAAGATGCATAAAGGATAAACATCACATGCAATCAATATAAGTGATATGATATGGCCATCATCATCTTGTGCTTGTGATCTCCATCTCCGAAGCACCGTCGTGATCACCATCATCACCGGCGCGACACCTTGATCTCCATCGTACCATCGTTGTCGTTTTGCCATCTATTGCTTCTACGACTATTGCTACCGCTTAGTGATAAAGTAAAGCAATTACAGGGCGCTTGCATTTCATACAATAAAGCGACAACCATATGGCTCCTGCCAGTTGCCGATAACCCAGTTACAAAACATGATCATCTCATACAATAAAATATAGCATCACGTCTTGACCATATCACATCACAATATGCCCTGCAAAAACAAGTTAGACGTCCTCTACTTTGTTGTTGCAAGTTTTACGTGGCTGCTACGGGCTGAGCAAGAACCGTTCTTACCTACGCATCAAAACCACAACGATAGTTCGTCAAGTTAGTGCTGTTTTAACCTTCGCAAGGACCGAGCGTAGCCACACTCGGTTCAACTAAAGTTAGAGAAACTGACACCCGCCACCAATGTGCAAAGCACGTCGGTAGAACCAGTCTCGCGTAAGCATACGCTTAATGTCGGTCCAGGCCGCTTCATCCAACAATACCGCCGAACCAAAGTATGACATGCTGGTAAGCAGTATGACTTGTATCGCCCACAACTCACTTGTGTTCTACTCGTGCATATAACATCTACGCATAAAATCTGGCTCGGATGCCACTATTGGGGAACATAGTAATTTCAAAATTTTCCTACGCACACGCAAGATCATGGTGATGCATAGCAACGAGAGGGGGAGTGTATCTTCATACCCTTGAAGATTGCTAAGCGGAAGCGTTTATCAACGCGGTTGATGTAGTCGTACGTCTTCACGATCCGACCGATCCAAGTACCGAACGCACGGCACCTCTGAGTTCTGCACACATTCAGCTCGATGACGTCCTCGCCTTCTCGATCCAGCAAGAGGCGGTAGTAGTAGATGAGTTCCGGCAGCACGACGGCGTGGTGATGGTGTTGGTGAAAAACAATCTCCGCAGGGCTTCGCCTAAGCACTACGGAAACTATGACGGAGGATAAACTAGAGGGGACGGGGTTGCCGGCACACGGCTTGGTGTTTCTTGATGTGTCTTTGGTGTTAGCCCTGCCCCTCTATTTATATGTTGAGCCTTGGGGTCGAAACTTGGAGTAAAAGCTTCCACAAAGTCGGTTTCACCCGAAAGGCAAGAGTCCTTCTTGGACTCGGGGCGAACGCCGGGGTTCGGCGTCTGGACCCTACGCCAGCACCACTGGCGTCGCCCCCAGACTCCATAAAACTTCCTTTTGCGCTTTCCAAAAACCTTGTGGGCTTTCCCCTTTGGCCCGAATAACGTGTTCTCGTACCCAAACATTTCGGGAAACATCCGGAACCCCTTCCGGTGAATTCCGGAACCCTTTCGGAGATCAAACACTATTATCCCATATATCAAACTTTATCTCCGGACCATTCCGGAGTTCCTCGTCATGTCCATGATCTCATCCGGGACTCCGAACAACATTCGGTTACCAACATACATAACTCATATAATACTATATCATCAACGAAACGTTAAGCATGCGGACCCTACGGGTTCGAGAACTATGTAGACATGACCGAGACACGTTTCCGGTCAATAACCAATAGCGGGACCTGGATGCCCATATTGGCTCCCACATATTCTACGAAGATCTTTATCGGTCAAACCGCATAACAACATACGTTGTTCCCTTTGTCATCGGTATGTTACTTGCCCGAGATTCGATCGTCGGTATCTCAATACCTTGTTCAATCTCGTTACCGGCAAGTCTCTTTACTCATTACGTAATGCATCATCCCGCAACTAACTCATTAGCCACATTGCTTGCAAGGATTATAGTGATGTGCATTACCGAGAGGGCCCAGAGATACCTCCCGACAATCGGAGTGACAAAACATAATCTCGAAATACGCCAACTCAACATGTACCTTTGGAGACACCTGTAGAGCTCCTTTATAATCACCCAGTTACGTTGTGACGTTTGGTAGCACACAAAGTGTTCCTCCGGTAAACGGGAGTTGCATAATCTCATAGTTGTAGGAACATGTATATGCCATGAAGAAAGCAATAGCAACATACTAAACGATCAAGTGCTAAGCTAACGGAATGGGTCATGTCAATCACATCATTCTACTAATGATGTGATCCCGTTAATCAAATGACAACTCATGTCTATGGTTAGGAAACATAACCATCTTTGATTAATGAGCTAGTCAAGTAGAGGCATACTAGTGACATTATGTTTGTCTATGTATTCACACATGTATTATGTTTCCGGTTAATACAATTCTAGCATGAATAATAAACATTTATCATGATATAAGGAAATAAATAATAACTTTATTATTGCCTTTAGGGCATATTTCCTTCAGTGTCAAGAAAAGATTTCAACTCTACGAAGAATCAAATCAACAAATGACACAATAACATAAATTCATTCAATCTGAATAATCAGTTTTGTGAAGGCACAAACCTCTCTGACTAGATACTGTTGGAAATATGAGCAATTTACCAAATGATTTTATTAACAAAAATACTAGATAAAACATGACTATTATAGCAGAAGTAAAACAAGTCATGCAATCTGACAGAGAGAAGTAAATAGCATCTGCATATATGAACTAGAACCGAACATATGTAGAGCAGACACTAGAACACCGAACATATGTAGAGCAGACACTAGAGCAAGAAACTGTGGCAGGACCTCAAACAGAAAGAGCATGAGAACGTACCGAACAGCAGCAGAAGCATTGGTCTTGGGGTTGACGTCCTCGCTGGCCATGCCGTCAAAGAGGTAGTCGACGTCGGGGAAGAAGTCGTCATTGGGGAAGTGGTCGTCGGCGTCCGGATCATCCGTGATGAACCGGTCAGTAGTTGCATAGAGCGCTCCCCAAAAACTTTATCACCCTTCTCCCGTATAAGACTCAAAGAGGTGGGGTTTCGGAGGCCTACTGTCCCGACCTGTGGTGCACGCCGCAAGCTGCGATGGGAAAGATTGTAGCAGCAGCTCAGAGATTGGAACTCGGTGGTGAGAGAAAGATGATGTTCTGGTGTGTCTCTCTGGAGAGGTGTGACCTCTCTTTTATAGACACAGAAGAAGCAGACGAACAGGCAGCGACTGGAGGTGAAACGAAGAGAGGGAGACGAAGTGAACAGCCAGCAGCCAAAGGGATGCGTCACTCGTATTCAATCTCCACTATAGCAAAATCTTTTCAACTTTCGTGTGACCTTTCGTATACCCGTCGTGCGTGGCAAAAAATTAGACATTAGCTCATTCCCGCAACCCGCAGCGGGGCGAGGCGGGGCAGCAAAGAAGGAGCACGCGTGAATGTCCCTCTTGTTCTCATGTTCATATATGTGGGAAAGCAACCTTCCTTATAAGGAGGTTCAACTCCCACCAAACTAGTAATGTGGGATTAAACTTTAGTTTCACCTCTTGAGTTACACGAATGAGCTGCGTTACGTGGGTCTGTAGAATTTATTAGGAATTTTGAAAATTGTTATTGGTCTAGCTCGGAATAGACTGAATTCCAGTGATACACCACCAAAAAAAGAACAAGAATGTTATTCGTAAAAACAACACGATACCGATATAAAAAGACCCAAAGGGATAAACCCTATTAATCTCGGTCATCAAATCATGTCAATCCAACAATCTAGACTGCTTCAATGTTGAACGCTCGACACAATTAGCGTGCAGTTAATTTCATGCTAAAAATAGTGTTAATTATATAATAACACGCAAATAATATCCGCATGCATTTAGTATACTTTCAAATTAATGTGCATTGCACATACGCATTGACTAGTCACTAAAAAGACACTAACAAGTTACAACGGTAACAAAAATTCTCAAAAATAGGAGGTTCTCCACCTATCAGTATAAAGGAAAATGGCTGACGGAGGTGCGGAGACCGAAAGAATTTCCAGGAGCGGTGGCTGCTGTTTTTCGCCCTCGGATCCTAGCACCCGTGGTTTAACCAAGGTTTTAAAACACGGTTTTCATGACTTGGCAATGAATAGACATCGGCCTTGGCCAGGCTAAGCTTTGTAAAACCCAATCAGAAAAATGCTCAATCGGTTAAGACCCGTGAAAAAACGCCTATTTCGTATTTAAGGTTTTCATGATAAGTTAACAAACAATTGCAGTATTTAAAACATTTCTAACAGTATATTTTTATGACATGTTTTCGTGGCATATAACATATAATTCCCACACAAAAACATATTTTGTATATACAACAAAAACAGTCATAAAAACATGATGTGATTCTCTTCTTCAACTTCCCATTCAACAGTTCCCGGAAAAAAACATTGAACAATATTGTATACATAGTTACTAATGTGTTGGGTCAGGACTGAATAAAACAGTCATGAACAAGGCTATGCAGTAGCCCAGATAACAATATTTTTATCATACATATGGGCAACAATTGGATGTCTTTAGTGTTAGAATAATCCGAGGCACTTCGTCGATCTACCGAGGACCAAGCAATCACACGAGCCACGACACCAAGATTTGTTAACGAGGTTCATCGATATGGCTACATCCCCGGGGCATGACTACAGGCGCTCCTCTCCATGACGCCGTCACAATACCGCACTCTGGCCGCCCGGACGCCGATACACGCCGCCGGCTCCCCCGCGTGCCCGTGCTATTATGTTGGCATAGGTTACATCGTGTGTCTACCCCGTTATATATGAGAGGCTTAGGATACAAGTGTCCTACTAGGACACAACTTCATATCCTATCTAAACACAATACTATTCAGAGTCCAACTGTAACCTACCTTGTACAATAATATTTGACACAATTCTAACAAACTCCACCTTAGCGAATATTCTCCACCACCTTCAATTCGTCCGTACGTCAAACCTCCATGTACATTGGACTGGAGATACGCCATGAGGACCGTTGCTACTCCCAGACTCCATGTGACTCCACCTGCAACTGTAGTCCCTTCTTGTCTTCTTCACAATCAACACTCGAGCAAAATTAAGTTCCTCATTACTCTACCTTGCGCTTCCAACTTCCGAAGAATCCGTTCAACGCCATTACACACCGACCACTGTCTGCATGAAAATGAACAACTCACATATTGGACGCCACATATAAGAGTTACCTGAACTCAACGTCACCGCTCTTTCTTGACTGCTTGTCTGAAACTTGAAGGAATTTCACCGTCGCCCTGTGTCACCTCGAGTCAAATTCGCAGTTGTCTCACCCTTCTTCCGGATAGTCTCTGGCATGTCCCACAGCTATAGCACTCCGCCTCCTTCTGTATTTGTCATGCGCACTTTGCCATGTGCACTGAACACCACAGAATATACGGCCATGTACTCTCTCAACCTTTGACAATTTCAGACTTTCCGCCACTTTCTCGGATTCTCCATGGTCAACTCCTGTCCATCAACTAGCACCGATAGACTCAGTCACCAACTTGAATCTGGTACTTGTCAACACCGCTCAAAGACACCCTTGCACACTTTGTCTCGACCACATGTCCGACCACGGTGCCTTTGGTTGCATCACTTTGTGTCCCGTGCTTATGCGCGCCTCGCCGCTATCACCGCGTCGAGCCTCTCTGTCTGGTCGAGTCTCCGGGTAGCTAGCCCCACCGCCTCAACCCCCACCGCAGAGAACCACCGATCATCACCGACCGATGCCGAGTATCACGTCTCCATCGCACCACCGGGCCCCGATCCGATCCACGTGTCTCTCGATATCCCGTGAAATAAACCCGACTCTCCATGCATTTACACCGTAGCCTCCATCGGCCAGAGTGAAGTCGTCCATCGACTCGGCTCCACCTTCAACATGACTCCATGTAGCTGCGCCTTGCTACCCCGCGCCCTGTCGACTTCAAGCTCTCATGTGTACACTACCTTGAATCAACCCTGCGCCATAGTCTTGTCGAAGCCGCGCAAGCCCTCAGGCTTGCACCACGTGTTTCCACGCCCCAGAAGTCGGCCACCATCAGCATCACGCTCCTATGTCGTCGTCGCTGAAAACACCGCCATCTTCTGCTTTGACCGACATCCCCGTCGATCCGTTAGACAGTCCAGCCTGACCCAGCCAAAATTATTCGACTGCAACCATGCTTCACCTTGCGTCGTGTCCGCCCGCACATCTGTGCATTGCCTTGACGCCCTGTGTTTGCATGATCTATGTGTGATGCGCTACCAAGTCTGCGTTGCCAAACTACATTGTCGCTGCCACTTGATGAATAGTCTGCATGCCGGAAAAAACCATAGCCTTGGTAGCCTTCCTCGTGTGTCCAAACCGGGGATCTATCATCAGCAATAACTAGCTCAATCCATAAGAGCACACGTGACTTCCTTGCACTTTATTTTCTTTTGTTTCTTCAATATACATGCACGCCAACCGGCCAGCAGCTTCTCCTTGTAACGAAACAACGCCAAACGCACGCGCCAGCTCACACGGTCCACCTTCGCTGGACCTCCACGGTTGCATCGCAGACCACCTCCCACGTACAGTCACCACCACCTTGGGCTCCTGGGCGGCTGGGCTTCACCCGTACCTGGTCCACGCGCGACATGCGCGTCTGGCTGGACCGCATCGCGTACGACTCACGCGCTTCCTGCCTGGTGCCACCCCAGCGTCCCAACTCGGCCTTCGATGACCATCACGCCCGGCTTCGAATCGACTATGGCCGCACCATGCAGCCGCCGCTAGACGAAACAAACCGATCCGATCCGCTGCTGCAGCCGTCTTTTGATCTCGCCGAGATCCTTTCTTTTCCTCTTAACAAATCCATGCGATCTTCTGCCCGATTCCGAGTGCTTCTGACGCGAACAGAACTCCCGCCGTCCCATCGATCTTTTCCGGTCACACAACTCAACCACCGATTAATTCGACGAATTCTGCTCCACCTGTAGATCAACACCCGTAACCTTAAATCAAACCTTGCTCTGATACCACTTGTTAGAATAATTCGAGGCACTCCGTCGATCTACCGAGGACCAAGCAATAACACGAGCCACGACACCAAGATTTGTTAACGAGGTTCACCGATATGGCTACATCCCCGGAGCATGACTACGGGCGCTCCTCCCCATGACACCGTCACACAATACTCTAGCCGCCGGCCAAGACACGCCGGCTCCCTCTGCGTGCGTCTGCTATTATGTTGGCATAGGTTACATCGTGCCACTACCGTTATATATGAGGCGCAGGATCTGAGTGTCTCTACTGTGACACAACTTCATATCCTATCTAAACACAATACTACTCAGAGTCCAACTATAACCTACCTTGTACAATAATATTTGACACAATTCTAACATTTAGTGTTCACTCATACACCATTCCCATGAAACATTGCTCCTTATCTAGTAAGAACAGATAAAAACCACTGCTAAAAAAACAGATAAAAACCACATCACAGAGGTCTCAATCATACTGTCTTGACTTAGGGCTGGATGAAGCCAATCATGCCTACCTTATGACACCTCTCCCGCAGAAGAAATCATGTGGGTAACCAACCATCTCCCACCCAAGTCTTGACCTGCACTAGAAACCAGGAGGCACGAACTGAAACCAAGCAATGTAAGCTTTAGAACCCGTCGCTGAATTAAGTGGTAGCATAATGAAAACCAAATATATCATATCTACAAATAAAAGGGAAGTGAGATCACACAAATTACAGCGTGGGGTCTCAATCCGTACAAAACTCAAAATCACACAAACTATTAAGCAAACAACTGTGTGGGCCACCTGTGTGGCTGTGGGGTTTCAATGTTTCATGCATTGAGTGTGGTCTATCTATCGGTATTTGCCCGATTTTTTGCTAATTAACTGGGCAACTCTCTTTTGCTTAATTAATTCGATGAGACAAATCTTTTGCCTCCGTTTCAGAAAAAATACAGGAGAAAACATTTTACTGAAGCTTCTGGTAGAAAGTGCACCACAGTAGAAAAACATGCTGGGAATGCCATTGGCTATGCCCTATCATCTGCAACTAATCTCTGGTGCACACTTAAAAAACAAAATGAAGTTCTAGCTCCTACAGCACAACAAGTGCTACAAGCCTACAACAAGAATTCCTCATCCTAGCTCCAAACAGCTCATCATTAAATTCTTGCTATCAAATCCAATTTACTTATTTCATCAAACACATCAATCAAATCTTCAGGCTGTGAATACCTAACTGGCTTGATGGTAAAGACAAATGAGAATCAATCAAACAGACACTGGAGTCAGCGGAGTACATACCATTGGAGTGGAGAAACGAGAAACCCCTCGGCCCGGAAAAATTCAGTCACACCTCCAGCTGCCTCCAAACCCATCTGCCAGGAAGGACACCTTGGCATCAAAGCATCCATTTTGCATTTGGGCTGCTATCACAACTCTAACCAGCTTTATAAAGGTCCCCATGGCTAGGAATCCACCACCCAAGCATAATCGCACAAGATCAACTTAAGCAACTCTGTCCCAGGCAACTAGGCAGTGACCTCCCATCACCACTTCCGTCCTTTTCTAGATAAAGCTCTACAACATTTGTAAATCGCCTTGATCAGCCAGGCCAGGATCACAAGCAATAACATGTGGTAGATGGGAAAGCACAAGAGGACCATCTTTGTGAGCACCAACTGTCCTCCCCTAGTGAGCATGCTAGCCTTCCAGCTAGGGAGGGAGTTTGGCAATCACCTAGGAGATTGCAAGTCCTGCTTGTGCAGCGTCCTGATAAACAAGGGCATGCCAAGGTAGCTGCAGGGGAACTCCTTGACAACACGAGCTAGACTTCATGATCGGAGTTGGGGTGATGAATGAGAGTTATGGTACGTTTGCTCGCATATCTTCTCATGAACTACAGATGGTAGGCATTATAAATCTGTTATTCATGAAAAGACGCACATCATAGTTGTCCATATTCTCATAAATTAATTATCACCAGGAAGCAATACTACATGATGTCATGCAGTGCAACAATCATAGTCATAATTGTTCATATCAGTAAACAAACACTAAAAAAAACATCATCATCAGCTAAACCCATCACTTTGTCCATTCATTTCAAAACTGTTCGATCCCTTGGACCTTAGGTTGATACCGTGCCCAAGAGGTGCTCTCGGGTCAACAAAACACTGGCTGGCTGGTGTCATGCCATTAGCTTGCTGTCGTTAGGGAAGGTAATGGATGTAGGAGATAGAAGGGGGATTCAGGCCTAAGAATTTCTTTATTGATAGCTTGGCTAGATCAGCCGTGGCTGCCTCTATTAAAATAGGATGACCTTGCACGTGAGACTCCAACTGAACACAGACTCCTTCCTAAACATGTTAATGAATTAACTAAGACTCTTGCAACAATCCAAACTTGATAATCATTCCTAATCTGATCCAACAGGTTACCAATCCTGACTGGATCCTATGACCTGTGTCCTACTCCAACCAATGCCTAGCCACGTACTAAGTGGATTCCAAACCTCTGGTAGGGAATTCTCCTCATAACAAAAGCTGTCATCCATTTATAATATTCTTGGAGCCTTGCATATTTCCTCAAATAGTGCATATCAGTTATAAAAAACAAGGGATCAAAAGTATAAACAGGTAAGAGGCCTAACTCAAGAAATTCACCTTCATGGAGGCTTGGCCAATGGGAACAGGTCTTGCTGTTGCAAAGTTGATTTATTCGAGAGTGACATGCCCTGGGTCCAAAGGAAGGACCTCTCTCATCTCCTGAGCTTATTTGTATCCTTGTCCTTGATGAAGTGAGATAATCATGTCCTCCGTACTGATGTTTTCCTGCAAGAGAAATCCCAGTTAGCGATTACTTGTTCATATAAGAGGAACAATCATAATTCCCTCTCTAAGATTCAAAGCATTCTTGACATCTGCACACAATTCAGATGGGAACTCGATTTTTCATTTACCTATGCATGGCTACCATCATCTTAGTCTGTCTTTTGCTTTTTCGTAAATTATGACACCAAAGTCTTCATCTTCTATATTTATTTAAATCTCAGTGTCATCAACAAATATAAGCATCCCCATCAAACTATGAACCTGCCTGCATCGCAACAACACGAAATAATTGTAATAAAATATCACAGGAAGGATATCAGAAGACGCCAAAAAATAGGATCAACCCACCATGACTACAACCTAAGAAATTATTGATGAGCTTTATTCAACACTTCGTGACCCATAAAATCCAATGATGCCTAATTAGAGACAGGTTGTGCCAGTGCAGTTTGGCCTAAACCATGTGTGACATTATTTTGGAAGTTAATTTCGTGCAATGAAAATAACTATCTGTGCCATGGATCAAGAGGCTACCATTTTTCTGAACCGAAAACTGTATGGGAGGGACAGTAATCAAGAGACCACCTGCTTATCTGCCAACACTCCCATCTCTATGCATATCTATGGCTACCTTCTTATCTATAACCGCTCACAAGTCAAAACCTCATTAACACTCAGTTATCTCCCCTCCAGGCTCCAGTTCAACATATGAGATGTTTCTTACACTGTTACACATGTTTTAATTTAAACCCTTTTTCAGCAAATACCAAATGGATTATAAAGAAAATAAACAATGTTATGACAAACAGGGCAGATGAAAAACATAATACAACACCTAATTAATTGTCGGAGACACGGGGCAATCCATAATATCTAAAAACAGAACCCTCAATGATTGAGCAGTGAGCACCATGAAATAAGGTTTCACAGGCAGAAGCCAGAAAAATATTTGTACCTACCATATCGATCAAACATACCACTTCCTTTGAAGTAGAAAAGGTTAATTTACGAGGATTTCAGTCTTCGGCAGCTTTATGCATGGATTCATGATCTGCATGTAATAGCTCGATGTCATTCTTAGAAGTTATTTCCTTTTTGCAATTTCTTATCACGTTCAACCTTCTCATTGCATTCTCCATCCTCCATTCAAGAATTTGATCCTTATATGAGGGAACAAAGCCCCTATCCTCTATATCATTCAGTAGTTTCTCTCCTTCCAACATTCTGCCTGTCGCATAGATAGCCCCAATCATTGTGGCGTATGTTGTAATGTTCGGCCGAAGTTGCTTAGATTTCATCTCTTCATAAAGATCTAACGCATCAGAAATGCACTGGTTGTTGCATAAACCTGTGATTAGAACATTATAAGTGACTACATCAATCTTCAATCCATACGACTCCATTGACCCTTTGAGATGCAGAGCATCCGCAATCTTGCCTTCTTTACAGAGACCATGCATTAGGGTAGTGAAAGTAGCAATGGTTGGCACCATTCCAGCCCGTATTATGCTACAGAAAACTATGATACCCTCTTCAACCTTTCCACATTTACTAAGACCTCTCACAATTGAGCTTTCAGCAACTTCAGCTGGCACAACACCAAGAGCTGCCATTTCCTCTTTCAGCCTGAATGCTCCATTGATGTCCCCAAGCCTGCATTTTGCATTGATTAATGCAATATAGTGTGTATGGTTCGGTTCAAGTCCACTCTCAACCATGTCACGTAAAACATCACAACTCTGCTGCAACCAATTTTTCCTGATTAATCCATTTATCATGGCACTGTATGCTTTACTGCTAGGTGACATATATAACCGCTTCATGCAGTTGAAGAGCTGTAGAGCATTGGACATCCTAGATTTCTCACTACATACAGTTATGAGTACATCAAACGTTAATCTATCCGGATAAATGCATTCTAAGACCATCTTGTCCAAGAACTTAATCGCAATTTCAGTCATACCATGTTTTGAAAATCCATGGATAAGCAAAGCGATATGTCACATTGTTTGGCCTAATCCCTTTCCTTACCATATCTTTGTATAGATAAACAGATCTTGACAAATATCCCTTCTTGATGTGCCCATGCATAAGAATGTTATAGCTGGCTGGGTTTGGATAAACCTCATTATGATGCATATCCCGAATCATCATATCTACTTTATGTATCATTCCTGCCTTTAGGTACCCGTTCATCATTGAGTTGTAGGCAATACAATCTGCATACATACCTTCCTTGCATATGATCTCCTGGAACAGGTAAGAAGCAACCTTAACTTGGCCTTCCTTGATCAAGCCATTCAACAAACAGGTATATGTAACAATATCAGGGACAAACCCTTTCTCCAACATCATCTGCAACAGGATGACTGCAGGAACAATTTTGCCTTTTCTGCAAAAACCACTAAGAAGCACAGTGTAAGTATGGATGTCAGGTAGAAAATTACTTGTAACCATTTTCTCACATAAATCCAGAGCTTCATCTAGAGTTCCGTGTTTGCAAATCCCCAGAAGTAATGCATTGAAGGTTTCCTGATCAATGGCAGAAGGTATGTCAGCAAGGCAGGCCATGAACTCCTTTGCTTGTACCAAGTGGCCTCCCTTGCATAACCCTCTAAGCAAATTCCTATATGTGTCCACATTTGGAGAACAGCCATATCTATGCATATTATCATACACTGAGAATGCCTCATGCATATTGCCTCTGGTGCAGTAAGAGTCTATTATACAGTTGAAAGAGGCAACATCAAATGATATCTTCATCCTAGACATGTATTGTTTGAATTGCTCAGCCTGTGTAACCATTCCTTCTCGATACAGCGCACATAACAATGTATTGTGGATGAATGAATTGGCAGCTAGGTCCCTCCGATAGATATCCACAAAATACTTTAGTGCTTCTCCAACATACCCAGCCTTGCAACAATAGCAAACTAGAGTTGTATAAAGAACCTCATTAGGCAAAACTCCTGTTTTTTGCATCCTTGACAAAATCTCTTTTGTTTCGTCCAACTTACCCATCTTGCACATACCATTGATCAGTGCTGAATAAGTAACAACATCTGGATTGATCCCAACCACAAGCATACTCTTTAAAATTTGCTTGGCTTTCGAAACCACTCCTAGCTGACAGAAACCATCAATCAGGATAGTATACATAGTCCTGTTGATTGTTGTGCCTCTTGCTTTCAGATCTTCAATAAGATTCAGTGCATGTCCGGCATGGAAGCTTTGCAATAACCATTCAGCATTGCACTATAAGTTAATTCATTTGGTTTCACACCAGCAACTTGCATTTCATACAGAACTCTTAAAGCTTCACCAGTTACCCCACTTCGGCAGTACCCATCAATCAAGGTAGTGTAAGTAGCTAGGCTTGGCTTCAAGCTCTGTTTCAGCATTTCATTGAAGATATAGATAGCAAGTTTCATCTTACCTTCATCAAAAAATCCTTTGATCAAAGTATTATATGTACACTCATCAGGTGATAAGTTATTTCCCCTCATTCTTTTGAGCAAAAGGTAAGCGTGCGTACTCCTCTTCATTTTACATAACTTGTCAATCATGATGTTATAAGTATATACATCTGCCTCTACACCATTCTTCTCCATATCTTCAAAGACACGCATGGCAGCCTTGAACCTTCCCTTCTTAACATACCAGTAAAGTATTGTGTTATAAGTAACAACGTTTGATATGGACCGACTCTTCATCTTTTGTAGCATAAGATTAGCCTTTCTAAGGTTACCATCAAGGCAAAAATAATTCAGTACAATATTACAAGTGGTGACATCCAACGGGAACTTCCGGGCCAAACTTTCTTTTAAGAAGAACCAAACATGTTTTGATTCCCCAACTTCCACAAGAGCATTAAGGACAGCATTGCAGGTGTGAGTTGAAGCCTTAAATCCACAATCATCCATCAATAAAATTGCCTTACTTGCATCAACAACTTTTCTTTCCTTCAGATATGCATTGATAAGAAGGTCAAAAACCATGGGATTGGAATCACAACGCGAGATGGTTCGGAGAAGGGAGCTAAATATAGCAGAGCAAGAGAAGCCCGCCATGGCAAGATGCTTCAGCACTGACATTGCTTGTGAATGCATTTGAGATTGGATGAGGATATGAGCAGCCAGGCAGTAAACATGAGTGATTCGCTCCAAACCTAATTGTTGCACAATAGAACCCAGTATCTTCAAGGCTAGCTTTCCATGAACCTTGTCAAGCTTCCCAAACTTGTACGCCATGTGATTCAAGGTCTCCCAGTGATGCATAGTTAGGACACTGATGATGCTACTCTCAACTCCATGAGCTGAAAGAGATAACCAAATCAATACGACAACAACAAAATGATGCAACGTCAAAAGAGCCAAAACTGCATCGGCATCGAATACTTCTAGTATTGCAGATGAGAAGCAACCAATAAATGCCAAACAAGTTAAATATGCAAAAAATCAGCTGAAGCCAGCAAATATGTATTGACATCCTAGAAAGCTGTGGGGGCTTGTATCTCTTAAGCAATGTAGCTCATTTTGGTAAATGCCAACAATAAAATCAACCAAGTTGTCGATTAAAATGCACTCACCAAGTAATTAACTTAAGCAGGAGCATATACAAGACTGATGAATGTATCGTAACAGTTTAATAGACATTACCACAAGCAACTTATGTGCATTATAATACAGAGGTATTTTACACCTCAGGCATAGTAATTGAACTGAGAAAAAGGAGTAGCTAAAATTTATCATAATTCTGAGGATTGCCTGGCTCCACAGTTTGCAGTTATTCAGAATTTACAAAATTGACAGAACTCAATAACGAAGGATCTATGATGGCAAGCAAAATAAATATATGTGATGTCAGGACTAGTTCTTCTAGAACAACCAAGGCAGGCAATATCTTTTAATTATAGCGGGTAGTATCTTAGCTGCAGATTCCATGCATTTCAATCTGTGCAAACTTTGACATACCCATGCGGACTAGGAGGAATCGATAGGCACGCCAACTCGCATTTCGACAAACAGCTTCAGTGCATTTCGACAAACAGCTTCAGTGCATCCCACCAATCAGACGCGATACACAGAACAGAACAAAAATTGGATTCCTTCAGTCGAGAAGGTTTTTAGTTACCTCTGGCGGCGGCGCCAATCCTGGTGTGGGCCGGCTGCCTGGAGCGGGAGGGGAGGCGAGAGGAGTAGAGCGCGTGGGAGGCCGCCGCTTTGGAGTCAAGGATCCTGCGGCGGTACGAGGAGGACGCCAGGGACGACGACATGGGGAGCGCTGGGTAGGCTGGAGCAGGCGCAGCCGACGCCACTCCAAGAGTCCAAGTGAAGGTGCGGCTGGCGTGGCGGGCGGCGCTAATAGGCCGGCTCGGCGTCCGCGTTGGCGCGCAGCGCGGGTGGAGAGGAGGCGGCGGCGGTGGCACGCAGACGCAGTGCGGAGAGAGGCGCGGCTCCTCACCAATATTTTAAATAGCGCGCTACAAAATATAGCGAGACCCTTCTTTAAATTCAGACACAAGTTATAATACGCTTAATAATAGACGTCTATATTTCAAAATAGCGTTTGCAAAAAAATCAAATATATCTAAAAATAAAGTATTTAAGCAACTAAATTTTTCATAGGAGCAAGCAATATATGCATCCGATAAAAGGAGTGAGAAAGCTAGTGGGAGAATCTGATAAAAGGGTGAGAAAGCTAGTGATCGTGGGTTGGTTTTGGCTCTTTGGGCTTTCTTTGGGCCGCTTATTTCAGTTTTGCATGGTGCGCACGTTATAACGTTACAATGTTACAACGTTATAAGCGTGTGTAGCGCGCTAATTACGCGATTAGCGCCGTAGCGTCCGATTTTGCCAAAACGTAACGTCTCCCTTCCAAATATGCTATAACCGCGTTATAACGGCGAAATAGCGTGCTATTTAAAATATTGCTCCTCACTCAGGGCAAACAGGGGGAGTGGTTCCGTTCCGCTCCGCAGCCGTTCCTGGGGCTGCTGGGGCGGCTCTGCTTTCTCCCACGTTCTTGGGACTGGGAGTGTATTGCACTATGCATTGCAGCTCTCCAATGCCACACACCCCTATATGAAAATAGCACTAAAAAACATCAGAATTTTTTTAAAAATTCTGAAATATTGAGATATGAAACCTGAGTGTCCGTTGTACAACCGTGTTCGTTTTCGGTGCCCGTGGTAACCGCGGCGTGGAAATTACTGACATTGTTACGGTCACTCATTTCACTAGAGAGTGATAATTTGGCTCACGGGCACCATGTAGTTTTCTACATATCTGTGTTTTTTATCAAATAATACGTTGATATGTATAGGCTACAAAAAGACAAAATTTATGGCTCGATCTCGCGCGTCCAGCATCCCGTGATCTACATATGTGTCCTTCTTGTGTACACCATAGTTAGAACAATTTTAGGTCTCCGTATATTTTCTTTTGTATTTTTTTAAAGGCCCCCGTATATGCTTGGAGGGGGTATGGCTGATGTTGCAATCTCCTTTAATCTTCCCCCGCAAAAAAAAGACCTCAGCATTCCGCATCGTCGTGAAAAGACCAAATCAAAAAAGGAAAGAACAATGCAACACAAGGAACTGAACACGCTATTATCCTTAGTTGATTTCTCCGGGCTGGTTTCTTCATTAGATCTTTTCCTCCTTGTTGTTGCTCTTGTGCAAAACTCATCATGTTTGTGTTCACAAATACCAGATCATTTCTTCAGTAAGTACCACAATGAGAACGGCACTTCTTAGGCATAATGTAAGAATTAACCTATTGGTTACCTCCAGTATCTCAGACAGACCTCCGCGCGAGGACTTTTTGCTCTTCTTGCAAACGGTTCAATAGACGATACAGTGGTGGAGAGAGCACACGAAAGCAGAACCGATATATAGAAGGTGACTTGTGTTCACCGGAGTAGTTGTATGCAAGCCAACATGCATGTACCAGTATGCCATGCATGATCAGAACACACAAAATTTGTTCTCTCCGCTTCTTTTTTCTCATCACAAGATGGAGAGATCAACAGTCACATTGATGTGACACAGCGAACTAGTGCAGTGGCATGTTCTTTTCACTTGATTAGGTGAAATAAGCCTATTATATTTATTTATTTATCTTGAAAAGGCTCTCAACTAAATGGCCTTCTCTTGGACTACCTACCGATCGGTTGACCCAACAAACTAGCCAAGTATAGTTCTTGAAAACAAAATCAAAAACTAGCCAAGCATGCCTCCTGCTCTGCATCAACTACCGCGTACATAAGTTTGAGATCAAATGTATCACGACGCTGTATGTACATGGCAAATAACGACGCCCGCAAGTCTCATTTAGTTAGCTTTAGCTAGCTCAATAGTTCATTTCTTTTTCAGGGAAAACACTTTATTCAACTGTTAGACCATACGTAGGTTTAAACAAAATTAAACAGGACCCGGTTTACATCCCTATTCTCAGTGTAGTATGGACCTCGTACACCTGCAAGAGTACGAGCAACGACGCTCCAATACTTTGTTATCCTTCACGCCCGCCTGTTGAGGATTGCTCTACAAGTTCAAGATTGACCTCAGCAACCAATGTCCCCAATGCATAGATGCTTAGTTTGTTGGTGTTAAGCTTTCTTCATTTAATTGTTTAACAACTAAAGTCTTTCATGCATTGGGCAAACTTCTTTCATTTAAGTGTTTTGCATAGGTCCGCCGCTTGGCATTGGTTCTTTCTGGGGTCATCAAACTCCTCTCTCTCCTTTTAACTATCTTGCCACATCAGATTTTTTGCCTATGTGGCATGCTTAGCTCCTGTACACCATGGAGCATTGGAAAGGGCCTAATCTGTCTAACAACCAACAATACTCATATTATGGCCTTTGGTGCAGCCGCGTGGAAACAGTTGCACAAAGTTTCTTTAACCTGTTTGGGTGCCGTGCTAGTAGCAAATTATATGGATGAGCTATATAGTTTTGTTTCCGACCAACATGATCGTATTTTGGTGTAAATATTTTTGGTTTCGTTGACTTGGACCTTTTTTATTTGATACTCTCTCCTTTCCGGTTTATAGGGCTCATCTCAATTTTTTCGTTTTTCCAATTTAAAGGGCTCATCTCCATCTCCTATTGAGATTCCAAGGTGCATTAAATCTTTGCATGCAATAATTAAAAAGGAACTCCCCAATGCATGTAACTTTCCTACTCATCTAGCGGTCAAGCATGCATGCACTGCAATTAATCAAAATTAATGCATCATTTTAATTTGAGTAGTTTTGTAGAGTACGAGATACATTCCTTCATTCACCAAGTGCCTTGGTTGATGAGATTTTAGATTTGAGCCTTATAAACCGAAAAGGAGGGAGTAAAATGGTTGTGTGCATTGTACACAGAGGCCCGACTTATCCCAATTAAAAAAAAATACTCATAGAAAAAAAATAAAGAACAACCATAAACATCTTCAACACGCGATGAATCTGCTCCTTCATCTAAGCTAATATTCGGGTAAACACCCATCGGGGAGGCTTGTGATTGTTGGTCTCTCGAACTAGATAATCAACTAGATACATGAGGAAGCTAGGCTAACAACCCTATCTTCTAGATGATCTAGATACATATGGTTTATATCTCACCGTATCTTACAACAAACTCTAGAGTTGATCTTTTCCTAGTTCTCGTTGCTAAATTGCAAACCTTGCATGCTTTTGAGTTCCAATGCACGGTTGTTTCTTCAATAAAAACCTCTTCTCTTGCATGATGTGGTAATTAGCATATTGGTTGCCTCCACTATCTCAGTGCTCCGTCTGAGGGTACTTTATTCTTCTTTCTTTCTAATTATTTTATGTTTCTGCCAATGGTTTCAGTAGAATAGTGGAGCCATTGCACGAATGTGGAACTAACATGTCTGAGGTTTGCTTCGATATATAAGGAGAACTATATATATAGTAGGTGATTTGTGTTCACTTGAGTAGTTGAGTACATGACAATATGCATGCATGTATATGTCGTACATGCTCAAAACACACAAATTATGTTGCATCCAAACATTTTTTTCACATCAAGATGGAGATCAGTAATCACATAGATTTGGCATAGAGAACTAGGTGTGCAATGTCATGTTTTTTTACATGACGTGATGAAACAATCTGCATTCGAGTAGCGATTAACCAACAAAAGTAGTCCGCTATAGGGAATGGTATGGGGGTTGATGCCCGCCCAGTGCCGTAAGGTCAAGAAAGTTGGTGAACTGATGATAGGAAAGTCGATGAATAAGACACCCCATACCTCAATGAAAGGAAAATCATAATTTTCACATGTGGCGTTTTCGCCAGACAGTTTTTGCTAGTAGTGTTATCCTTCCACCGGCCATTCTCAAGAACACTAGCTAAAGGCACCGATACTACCCTTTTTTGTGTAGTTTTGAATGTGAAGCAAGTCTCCCTATCTTATTGGCCAAACTCTTCCTTGGGTTAAGGCGGTAGCTGTGAATAACCATCGATATTTGTTCCAAATTTGAGGGGTTTGCGATCGTAGTGGGACGTGTCTCATGTAGCAACCGCCGGCGAGCAAGAAGCATGTGGAAATGTATCGAACCCCACTCTCACTGGAAGAGATCACACTATTGATAACCAGCATTTAGCTCCCCCCCTCCCCGACGCACTTCCACCCACCTATGAACTGCTTTGGTTGATCAGTTGAATGTATCAACTCTTTCTTCTTGAATGGATGAGCTCCATCACTAAGTTAATTCATTTGGTTTCACACAGCAACTTGCATTTCATACAGAACTCTTAAAGCTTCACCAGTTACCCCACTTCGGCAGTACCCATCAATCAAGGTAGTGTAAGTAGCTAGGCTTGGCTTCTGTTCGCTTTCAAAGATTTCATTGAAGATATAGATAGCAAGTTTCATCTTACCTTCATTGAAAAATCCTTTGATCAAAGTATTATATGTACACTCATCAGGTGATAAGTTATTTCCCCTCATTCTTTTGAGCAAAAGGTAAGCGCGTGTACTCCTCTTCATTTTACATAACTTATCAATCATGATGTTATAAGTATATACATCTGCCTCTACACCATTCTTCTCCATATCTTCAAAGACGCGCATGGCAGCCTTGAACCTTCCCTTCTTAACATACCAGTAAAGTATTGTGTTATAAGTAAGAACGTTTGATATGGACCGACTCTTCATCTTTTGTAGCATAAGATTAGCCTTTCTAAGGTTACCATCAGTACAATATTACAAGTGGTGACATCCAACGGGAACTTCCGGGCCAAACTTTTTTTTAAGAAGAACCAAACATGTTTTGATTCCCCAACTTCCACAAGAGCATGAAGGACAGCATTGCATGTGTGAGTTGAAGCCTTAAATCCACAATCATCCATCAATAAAATTGCCTTACTTGCATCAACAACTTTTCTTTCCTTCAGATATGCATTGATGAGAAGGTCAAAAACCATGGGATTGGAATCACAACGCGAGATGGTTCGGAGAAGGAGCTAAATATAGCGAGCAAGAGAAGCCCGCCATGGCAAGATGCTTCAACACCGACATTGCTTGTGAATGCATTTGAGCTTGGATGAGGATATGAGCAGCCAGGCAAGAAACATGGGTGATTCGCTCCGGACATGATTGTTGCACAATAGAACCCAAGATCTTCAAGGCTAGCTTTCCATGAACCTTGTCAAGCTTCCCAAACTTGTACGCCATGTGATTCAAGGTCTCCCAGTGATGCATAGTTAGGACACTGATGATGCTACTCTCAACTCCATGAGCTGAAAGAGATAACCAAATCAATACGACAACAACAACAACAAAATGATGCAACGTCAAAAGAGCCAAAACTGCATCGACATCGAATACTTCTAATATTGCAGATGAGAAGCAACCAATAAATGCCAAACAAGTTAAATATGCAAAAAATCAGCTGAAGCCAGCAAATATGTATTGACATCCTAGAAAGCCGTGGGGGCTTGTATCTCTTAAGCTATGTAGCTCATTTTGGTAAATGCCAACCAGAAATCAACCAAGTTGTCGATTAAAATGCACTCACCAAAGAATTAACTTAAGCAGGAGCATATACAGAACTGAGGAATGTATCCTAACAGTTTAATAGACATTACCACAAGCAACTTATGTGCATTATAATACAGAGATATTTTACCGCAGACATAGTAATAGAACTAAGGAAAAGGGAGTAGCTAAAACTTATCATAATTCTGAGGATTTCCTCGCTCCACGCTTTCAGATTATTCAGAATTTACAAAATTGATGTAACTCAATAACGAAGGATCTATGATGGCAAGCAAAATAAATTTATGTGATGTCAGGACTAGTCCTTCTAGAACAACCAAGGCAGGCAATATCTTTTAGTTATAGTGGGTAGTATCTTAGCTGCAGATTCCACGCATTTCAATATGTGCAAACTTTGACATACCCTTGCGAACTAGTGAGGTCAGGTAAAGCTAATACACTAACAAATCCGACCCCCCCCCCCACGTGCAGACGAATCGGTAGGCACGCCAACTCGCATTTCCACAAACAGCTTCAGTGCATCCCACAGAAGAACAAAATTTTGCATTGCACGAGCTGAGAAGGTTTTTTTAATTACCTCTGGCGGTGTCGCCAATCACGGTGTGTGCAGGGTGCACAGGCCGGAGCGTGAGGGGAGCCGACAGGAGTAGAGCGTGGGAGGCCGCCGTTTTGGATTCGAGGATCTCAAGCGGCAGACGAGGAGGACGCCAGAGACGCATTTACATGGTGAGCGCCTGGTAGGCTGGAGCAGCGCAAAAACCACTCAAGTGAGGGTGCGCTGGCGTGGCGGGCGGCGGCGTGCATCGCTAGATAGGCCGGCTCGGCGTCCGCGTTGGCCTTGGTGGAGAAGGAGGCGGCGGTGGACGCACTTGACGCCTTGCGGAGAGAGGCGGCTCCTCACTCAGGTATAAGCAGGGGGTCTTTGAGCGGCTGCTTTGTGGGGGAGGCTATAATGACATCATGTCATGTCTTGAATAAAGTTTCGACAAAGAATAATAAGATCACTCCTTATGAGAAGTGGACCAAGAGAAGGACAAGACTCTCGTACTTACGTACTTGGGGCTGCTTGGCGAAAGTTAATGTGCCGATCCCTAAAAAGCGTAAGCTTGGACCAAAGACTGTGGACTGCGTTAATTTGGGCTACGCTTTGAATAGTGTTGGCTATAGATTTCTGGTAGTGAAATCTGAAGTACCTGACATGAAGGTCGGTACAATTATGGAGTCTAAGGATGCTACATTTTTTGAGGACATTTTCCCCATGGGAGATGTACAAAGCACTTCTAGACCGGAATCTGAGGAGACTCCTGAGCCTGCCATTCCTATGGAATATTATGAACGAACAAATGATGAAAATCTTGGTAGGGGGAAGAGACAAAGGACTGCAAAGACCTTTGGTGATGATTTCTTCGTGTACCTCGTGGATGATACTCCTACTTCTATTTCAGAAGTGTATGCCTCTCCAGAAGCTGACTACTGAAGGATGCGGTCCGTAGCAAGATAGATTCCATCATGGCTAACGGGACATGGGAGATCACTAAGCGTCCCTATGGTTGCAAACCATTGGGATGTAAGTGGGTATTCAAAAAGAAGCTTAGGCCCGATGGTACGATTGAAAAGTACAAGGCTAGGCTTGTGGCCAAGGGCTATGACCAGAAAGAAGAGGAAGAGTTCTTCGATACTTATTCACCTGTGGCTAGACTGACCACCATTCGAGTATTACTCTCGTTGGCGGCCTCACATGGTCTTCTCGTCCACCAAATGGATGTTAAGACGTCTTTTCTGAATGAAGAGCTAAACGAGGAAATCTACATGCAACAGCCAGATGGCTTTGTGATAGATGGTCAGGAAAGAAAGGTGTGTAGGTTGCTGAAATCTTTATATGGCCTGAAGCAAGCACCTAAGCAATGGCATGATAAGTTTAATACAACTCTGACATATGTTGGCTTCGTTGTTAATGAAGCTGAAAAATGTGTATACTATCGCCATGGTGGGGGCGAAGGAGTCATAATGTGCCTGTATGTTGATGACATACTGATGTTGGGAACCAACCTCAAAGTCATTGAGGAGGTTAAGTCATTTCTGTCTCAGAACTTTGAGATGAAGGACCTTGGTGTGGCTCATGTTATCTTGAACATCAAGCTACTGAGAGATAATGAGGGTGGGGTCACACTTCTGCAATCCCATTTTGTTGAGAAGGTGTTGATCCGTTTTGGATATTCGGACTGCAAACCATCTCAAACACCATATGATCCTATTGTGTTGGTCCGAAAGTTCGAAGGCACAGCTAAGGATCAACTGAGATACTCTCAAATCATTGGTTCACTCATGTACCTAGCAAGCGCAACGAGGCCTGACATCGCGTTTACTGTGAGCAAACTGAGTCGGTTTGTTTCCAATCCGGGTGATGTACATTGGCATGCTATTGAGAGAGTTATGCGCTATCTGAAAGGTACTATGAACTACAGACTTCACTATACCGGATACCCGTCGGTACTTGAAGGGTATAGTGATGCGAATTGGATCTCGATCTTTGATGAGATGAAGGCCACAACTGGGTATATGTTTACTCTTGGAGGTGGCGCCGTTTCCTGAAAGTCTTGCAAGCAAACAATCTTAACGAGATCGACAATGGAAGCAGAATTAACAACATTAGACACATCTGGTGTCGAAGCAGGATGGCTTCGTGATCTTATGATGGACTTGCCATTGGTTGATAAACCGGTTCCTGCTATCCTTATGAACTGTGACAATCAGACTATCATCACCAAGGTGAAGAGTTCAAAGGACAACATGAAGTCCAATAAACACATAAGAATGAGATTAAAAGCTGTCAGAAAATTAAGAAACTCTGGAGTGATAGCATTGGAGTATGTCCATACGGCTAAGAATCTGGCAGATCCCTTTACAAAAGGGCTATCGTGTGTTGTGATAGATAGTGCATTAAGGGAGATGGGTATGAGACCCACATGAGTTGCCATGGTAGTAACCCAACCTATGTGATCGGAGATCCCATGAAGTAGGACCTGGGAAAACAAGCCCGGTGAATCGAGGAGAGTAACTTTACTAACCCACTCCGTTGGAGATGCAATACTCTCGGAAACTATATGGAAGGATGACTACTGTCTTAATGTGTTCCAAGGCTTATATGTATAAGCGAGATGCTATCCTACAGAGCGATCTTTGGAGGAACACACCTATATGAGCCCGACTGCTGGTCACAGTATATGAGATTGGGGTGATCTCTAGCAAGCTCATGAACATGCCAGGAGTGTGACTAATATGCTCCACCCGAGGGGTCGGCCTTCGGCAGCCTCGTATCAGTGAGACTTGTGGTGAAACTTCTTGACGTAAACCGACAATTCAAGGCATAGTCCATTGTTCAGTTGTGAAGGAGTGTAACTACTTGGTCTAGGTGGAGCTCAACCTTAATCGGTCTCCACCGAGATCTTTGGTATATCAAAACAGCGTTTGGAACAAAGGACAAAGTGGGCCCCGAGATCTGGTGGGGATTGTTGAAATATGAGATGGGCCTAGAGCCCATATGACAATTTCAGATTTAATCTCTAAGGGCCCATGTAGGTGGCATGACAAGGTGGTGGGAAGTTTAGTCCCACCATGCTAGTGGAAGAAGAGTTGGAGTGGTTTATAAGGGATTCTCTCCCTCATGCTATTGGAGCTTGAGAAGAAAAGAAGCCCTCGTGCACTCCTCCTCCTCCGCTCGCCTCGCCACGCCACGCCACGCCTCGTCACGATGCGCCGCGGGTTGCGGGATTGAGTCGTGATACGTCCATTTTGCATCATGCTTTTATATCAATATTTATTGCATTATGGGCTGTTATTTCATGTTATGTCACAATACTTATAGCTATTCTCTCTTATTTTACAAGGTTTACATGAAGAGGGAGAATGCCGATACCGGAATTCTCGGTGGAAAAGGAGCAAATATTGGAGACCTATTCTCAGCAACTCCAAAAGTCCTGAAACTCCATGGAATATCTTAAAATAAATAAAGAAAAATCGTCGCCAAAGCTGAAGGCCCGGGGGCCCCCACCCTGCTCCCGTGGGTGGGGGCGCGCCCCCTACCTCGTGGGCCCCTGGTGGCTCTCTGATGCCCATCTTCTCCTATATGAAGTCTTTCGATGAGAAAAAACATTAGGCAACCTTTCGCGATGAGACTCCGCCGCCACGAGGCGGAACCTTGGCGGAACCAATCTAGGGCTCCGGCAGAGCTGTTCTGCCGGGGACACTTCCCTCTGGGAGGGGGAACTCATCGTCATCATCATCACCACCCCTCGTCTCATCGGGAGAGGGCAATCCCCATCAACATCTTCACCGGCACCATCTCATCTCCAAACCCTAGTTCATCTCTTGTATCCAATTCTTGTCCCCAAGTCCGGATTGGTACTAGTAGGTTGCTAGTAGTGTTGATTACTCCTTGTAGTTGATGCTAGTTGGTTTATTTGGTGGAAGATCATATGTTCAGATCCTTAATGCATATTATTACCCCTCTGATTATGAACATGAATATGCTTTGTGAGTAGTTACATTTGTTCCTGAGGACAAGGGAGAAGTCTTTCTATTAGTAGTCATATGAATTTGGTATTCGTTTGATATTTTGATAAGATGTATGTTGTCTAGCCTCTAGTGGTGTTATGTGAACGTCGACTACATAACACTTCACCATTATTTGGGCCTAGAGGAAGGCATTGGAAAGTAATAAGTAGATGATGGGTTGCTAGAGTGATAGAAGCTTAAACCCTAGTTTATGCGTTGCTTCGTAAGGGGCTGATTTGGACCCATATGTTTCATGCTATGGTTAGGTTTACCTTAATACTTTTGTTGTAGTTGCGGATGCTTGCAATAGAGGTTAATCATAAGTGGGATGCTTGTTCAAGTAAGAACAGCACCCAAGCACCGTCCACCCACATATCAAATTATCAAAGTACCGAACGCGAATCATATGAGCGTGATGAAAACTAGCTTGACGATATTCCCATGTGTCCTCGGGAGCGCTTTTCCTATTATAAGAGTTTGTCCAGGCTTGTCCTTTGCTACAAAAAGGATTGGGCCACCTTGCTGCACTTTATTTACTCTTGTTACTTGTTGCTCGTTACAATTTATCTTATCACAAAACTATCTGTTACCACTTATTTCACTACTTGCAGAGAATACCTTGCTGAAAACCGCTTATCATTTCCTTCTGCTCCTCGTTGGGTTCGACACTCTTACTTATCGAAAGGACTACGATAGATCCCTTATACTTGTGGGTCATTAAGACTCTTTTCTGGCGCCGTTGCCGGGGAGTGTAGCGCCTTTGGTAGGTGGAATTTGGTAAGGAAAAATTTATATAGTGTGCTGAAATTTACTGTCACTTGTTACTATGGAAAGTAATTCTCCGAGGGGCTTGTTCAGGTATCTTCACCCCGTCAAAGAGAGCAAAGAGTTGCCCTCAACCCATCTGAACCTATTGAAAATGAAACTCCTTTTGAATTTCCTTCTGGTATGATGGAAAAACTGCTAGCTAATACTTTTACAGGAGATGGAACAAAGCATCCTGATGAACATCTACTCTATGTGGATAAATTTGTGGACTATTTAAGCTTGCAGGTATGCCCGATGATGTTGTTAAGAAGAAGGTTTTCCCTTTATCTTTGAAGGGAGACGCACTGACATGGTATAGGCTATGTGATGATACGAGATCATGGAACTATAAAAGATTGTAATTGGAATTTCATCAAAAGTATTACGCTATGCATCTTGTTCACCATGATCGCAATTATATATATAATTTTTGGCCTCGCGAAGGAGAAAGCATCACTCAAGCTTGGGGGAGGCTTAAATCAATGTTATATTCATGCCCCAATCATGAGCTCTCAAGAGTGACAATCCTTCAGAATTTTTATGCTTGGTTTTCTGATAACAATCGCACCATGCTCGATATTTCTTGTGCTGGCTCTTTTATGATGAAGACTATTGAATTCAGATGGAATTTATTGGATAGAATTAAACGCAACTCTGAAGATTGGGGCCTCGACGAAGGTAAGGAGTCAGGTATGACACCTAAGTTTGATTGTGTTAAATCTTTTATGGATACCGATATTTTACGTAAGTTTAGCACTAAATATGGACTTGACTCTGAGATAGTAGCTTCTTTCTGTGAATCTTTTGCTACTTATGTTGATCTCGCCAAGGAGAAGTGGTTTAAATATCATCCTGCCATAGAAGTAAAAGTAGTTGCACCAATTAAAGTTGAAGAAAAGACTGTCACTTATAATGATCCTATTGTTCCCACTTCTTATGTTGAGAAACCACCCTTCCCTGTTAGAATAAAGGATCATGCTAAAGCTTCAACTGTGGTTCGTAAAAGCAATATTATAACTTATACACCTCCTGAGCAAGTCAAAGTAGAATCTAATATTGCTATTGTTAAAGATCTCTTGTCTGATAATATTGATGGGTTATTCAATTCTTGTGAATCTGCTAGAATTGCTAAACCTAGCGTTAAAGATAAACATAGACCTGTGGTAGGCGTGCCTGTTATTTCTGTTAAAATAGGAGATCATTGTTATCATGGCTTATGTGATATGGGTGCTAGTGCTAGTGTTATACTTATTACCTTGTATGAATAAATTAAGCATGAAATTGCACCCGCTGAGATAGAAGATATTGATGCTACAATTAAGCTTGCCAATAGAGATACTATTTCACCAATTGGGATTGTTAGAGATGTTGAAGTCTTGTGTGGGAAAACTAAATATCCTGCTGATTTTCTTGTTCTTGGTTCCCCACAAGATAGCTTTTGTCCCATTATATTTGGTAGACCTTTCTTGAACATTGTTAATGCTAAGATAGATTGCGAAAATAATGTTGTTACTATTGGCTTGGATGATATGGTTCATGAGTTTAATTTCTCTAAATTTAGTAAACAACATCGTGAGGAAGAATTGCCTAGTAAGGATGAAATTATTGGTCTTGCTTCTATTGCCGTACCTCCTAGTAATCCTTTAGAACAATATTTGCTAGATCACGAAAATGATATGTTTATGAATGAAAGAAGGGAAATAGATGAAGTATTCTTTAAACAGGAACCTATTCTGCAACACAATTTGCCTGTTGAAATCCAAGGGGATCCCCCTCCACCCAAGGGTGATCCCGTGTTTGAGCTTAAACCGTTGCCTGATAATCTTAAATATGCTTATCTTGATGAAAAGAAAATATATCCTGTTATTATTAGTGCTAACCTTTAAGAGCATGAAGAAGAAAGATTATTGAAAACTCTGAAGAAGCACCGTGCCTCTATTGGATATACTCTTGATGATCTTAAGGGCATTAGTCCCACTCTATGTCAACATAAAATAAATTTGGAAGCGGATGCCAAACCAGTTCGTGATCCTCAAGGACGTTTGAATCCTAAAATGAAAGAAGTGATAAAAAAAGAAATACTCAAGCTTCTGGAGGCAGGTATAATTTATCCCGTTGCTAATAGTCAGTGGGTAAGTCCTGTCCATTGTGTCCCTAAGAAGGGAGGTATTACTGTTGTCCCTAATGATAAAGATGAATTGATCCCGCAAAGAATTATCACAGGTTATAGGATGGTAATTGATTTCCCAAATTAAATAAAGCTACTAAGAAAGATCATTACCCTTACCTTTTATTGATCAAATGCTAGAAAGACTATGCAAACATACACATTATTGCTTTCTAGATGGTTATTCTGGTTTCTCTCAAATACATGTGTCGGCCAAAGATCAATCAAAGACTACTTTTACATGCCCTTTTGGTACTTTTTCTTATAGACGTATGCCTTTTGGTTTATGTAATGCACCTGCTACCTTTCAAAGATGCATGATGGCTATATTCTCTGACTTTTGTGAAAAGATTTGTGAGGTTTTCATGGATGACTTTTCCGTCTATGGATCCTCTTTTGATGATTGCTTGAGCAATCTTGATCGAAGTTTTGCAGAGATGTGAAGAAACTAATCTCGTCTTGATTTGGGAAAAGTGCCACTTTATTGTTTATGTAGGATTTTTCTTGGTGCACAAAGTTTCTGAATGAGGTATTGAAGTTGATAAAGCCAAGGTTGATGCTATTGAAAAGATGCCATGTCCCAAAAACATCAAAGGTATAAGAAGTTTCCTTGGTCATGACGGATTTTATAGGAGGTTCATTAAGGACTTCTCAAAAACTTCTCGGCCTCAGACTAACTTATTACAAAAAGATGTACCATTTGTCTTTAGTGGTGATTGTGTAGAAGCATTTGAAATACTTAAGAAAGCATTAGTCTCTGCACGTGTTGTTCAGCCACCTGATTGGAATTTACCCTTTGAAATTATGTGTGATGCTAGTGATTATGCTGTAGGTGCTGTTCTAGGGCAAAGAGTTGATAAGAAATTAAATGTTATCCATTATGCTAGTAAGACTCTAGACAATGCTCAAAGAAATTATGCTACTACCGCAAAGGAACTTTCAGCGGTTATATTTGCTTGTGCCCTATATTGTTGATTCTAAAGTAACTATTCACACTGATCACGCTGCTATTAAATATCTTATGGAAAAGAAAGATGCAAAACCTAGACTTATTAGATGGGTTCTCTTGTTGCAAGAATTTGATTTGCATATTGTTGATAGAAAAGGAGCTGAGAACCCCGTTGCAGATAACTTATCTAGGTTAGAGAATGTTCTTGATGACCCACTACCTATTGATGATAGCTTTCCTGATGAGCAATTAAATGTCATAAGCACTTCCAGTAGCACTCCATGGTATGCTGATTATGCTAATTATATTGTTGCTAAATTTATACCACCTAGCTTCACATACCAACAAAAGAAAAAGTTTTTCTATGATTTGCGACATTACTTTTGGGATGATCTACATCTTTATAAAGAAGGAGTAGATGGTGTTATTAGACGTTGTGTGCCTGAGCATGAACAGGAACAGATCCTACGCAAGTGTCACTCCGAAGCTTATGGAGGACACCACATTGGAGATAGAACTGCACATAAGGTATTGCAATCCGGTTTTTATTGGCCTACTCTCTTCAAGGATGCCCGTAAGTTTGTTTTGTCTTGCGATGAATGACAAAGAATTGGTAATATTAGTAGACGTCAAGAAATGCCTATGAATTATTCACTTGTTATTGAACCATTTGATATTTGGGGCTTTGATTATATGGGACCTTTTCCTGCCTCTAATGGATATACACATATTTTGGTTGCTGTTGATTACGTTACTAAGTGGGTAGAAGCTATTCCAACTAGTAGTGCTGATCATAACACTTCTATTAAAATGCTTAAGGAAGTTATTTTCCCAAGGTTTGGAGTCCCTAGATATTTAATGACCGATGGTGGTTCACATTTTATTCATGGTGCTTTCCGTAAAATGCTTGCTAAATATGACGTTAATCATAGAATTGCATCTCCATATCACCCACAGTCTAGTGGTCAAGTAGAATTGAGCAATAGAGAGCTCAAATTAATTTTGCAAAAGACTGTTAATATGTCTAGAAAGAATTGGTCCAAGAAACTTGATGATGCATTATGGGCCTATAGAACTGCATATAAGAATCCTATGGGTATGTCTCCGTATAAAATGGTTTATGGAAAAGCATGTCACTTACCTCTCGAACTAGAACATAAGGCATATTGGGCTATTAAAGAGCTCAACTATGATTTCAAACTTGCCGATGAGAAAAGGTTATTTGATATTAGCTCACTTGATGAATGGAGAACCCAAGCTTATGAAAATGCTAAGTTGTTTAAAGAAAAAGTTAAAAGATGGCATGACAAAAGGATACAAAAGCGTGAGTTTAATGTAGGTGATTATGTATTGCTATACAACTCTCGTTTAAGATTTTTTGCAGGAAAACTTCTCTCTAAATGGGAAGATCCCTACGTTATCGAGGAGGTCTATCATTCCGGCGCCATAAAAATCAACAACTTCGAAGGCACAAATCCGAAGGTGGTAAACGGTCAAAGGATCAAACATTATATCTTAGGTAATCCCATAAATGTTGAAACCAATATTATTGAAACCGTAACCCCGGAGGAATACATAAGGGACACTTTCCAGACTGTTTCAGACTCCGAAAAGGAATAGATATGTGGTACGGTAAGTAAACCGACTCCAAAACAATTTTTAAGGCAATATTTCTCCGTTTTGGAATATTTAGAAAAATAGAAAAATAAGTGGCAGTCCGGGAAGGACATGAGGGCCTCACGAGGGTGGTGGGCGCGCCTACCCCCCTGGGCGCGCCCCCTACCTCGTGAGCACCTCGTGTGCCCTCCGGACTCCATTTTCTTGCACGATACGTATTTTGGTCGGTAAAAATTCATTATATATTCTCCCGAAGGTTTTGATTCCCATATCACGCAAATCTCTCCTATTCTTGTTTCGAGTTGTTTTTCTGTCAGGGTTTTCAAGGCTAGGTATCATGTCGTCCCCCTCCTCCAACAATGGTGACAACGATGCTTGGCTAATGAAGATAGATCTGAAGAGGGAAGAACGCATGAAGGTCAACAAGGATGAAAGGATCAAGAAGGCCACAGAGGATCAAGCTCCGGCAGCAAAAGACATCCTTCAACTTGATCATAACTTTCTTACCCCAACTCAGATCGAAGCTTTGAAGATGATTGACTTAGCTCGTATACAGAACAAGTATCTCACACAAGAAATTTTTTTGTTGAAGGAGCATATTGTTGCACTCAAGGGCATCATCCGCAAGTTGGAGGACCTCTTACGCTCGATGTGCGACTATCCATCACCTCCACCTTCTTCACCAAAGAAGGAGACATAATCACATGGGTATGGGCACTCCCCTTGGCAACTGCCAAGCTTGGGGGAGGTGCCCCGATATCGTATCACCATAACAACTCCTATCTTTACCGTTTTTCTTAGTTCGATCCTTTTAGTAGTATCTTGATTTAGTAGAATAAAGTCATGGCATGATCTAGTTTTGAGTTTTGCTTTATGGTCCCTCTTTGTAATCGAGTCCGTGAGCTATATAAGAAAGATTAGTGTTGAATCAAAGGCTTGATTACTTTGCCATGATCTTGGGTGAATAAAAGAAAAATAATAAAAAGAATCAAAGAGTTCATATTGATCTTATTGAAAGTAATGACTTCACATAGAAAGAGTATGATGATTAAAAGTTGTTGGGTGTTGGCAAATATAGCTTTGATCATCGTTGCAATTAATAGGAAGTAATAAGGAAAGAGAGGTTTCACATATAGATATATTATCGTTGACATCTTTTATGATTGGGAACACTCATTAAAATATGACATGCTAAAGAGTTGAGGTTGGACAAGGAAGACAACATAATGAGTTATGTTTTCTTACATCTGAGATAGAGAATGTTGTCATGGATCCTCTAACGTGTTGAGCTTGCCTTTCCCCCTCATGCTAGCCAAATTCTCAGCACCAAGTAGAGATACTACTTGTGCTTCCAAATACCCTTAAACTAGTTTTGCCATGAGAGTCCACCATATCTACCTATGGATTGAGTAAGATCCTTCAAGTAAGTTGTCATTGGTGCAAAGCAATAAAAATTGCTCTAAACATGTATGATTGATTGGTGTGGGAGAAATAAGCTTTATACGATCTTGTGATGTGAAAGTAATAAAAGCGACGGATTGCATAATAAAGGTTCATATCACAAGGGGCAAAATAAAGTGACGTTCTTTCGCATTGAGATTTTGTGCATTCAACCATAAAAGCGCATGGCAACCTCTGCTTCCCTCTGCGAAGGGCCTATCTTTTATTATTATCCTCTACCTTATGCAAGAGTCACAGTGATCTTCACCTTTCCTTTTTCATTTTATCCTTTGGTAAGCTCAGCATGTTGGAAAGAACATGATATACATATCTAATTGGATGTAGGGGAGCACGAATTATTATTGTTGACATTACCCTTGAGGTAAAAGGTTGTGGGGCAAAACTATAAGCCCCTATCTTTCTCTGTGTCCGATTAAAATTCTGTAACCACAAGTATTGCGTGAGTGTTAGCAATTATGAAGGACTAAGTGATAGTTGAGTATGTGGACTTGCTTTTAAGCTCTGACATAGACTCTTTTCGATGTTATGATAAATTGCAATTGCTTCAATGACTGAGGTTATAATTTGTTGGTGCTCAACAAGATTTCTGATTCATACTTTCGCATTGTGAAAAGATCATCACTTGAACATAAGTAATCATATGACAAAATCTTTATATGTTGTTGTTATGAGAATAATCATGATGCCTTCATGTCCGTATTTTATTTTTATCGACGCCTTTACCTCTAAACATGAGGACATATTTATTGTTATCGGCTTTTCACTTGAGGACAAGCGAGGTCTAAGCTTGGGGGAGTTGATACGTCCATTTTCCATCATGCTTCTATATCGATATTTATTGCATTATGGGCTGTTATTTCACGTTATGTCACAATACTTATGGCTATTCTCTCTTATTTTACAAGGTTTACATGAAGAGGGAGAATGCCGACAGCTGGAATTCTGGGCTGGAAAAGGAGCAAATATTGGAGACCTATTCTGCACAACTCCAAAAGTCCTGAAACTCCACGGAGTATCTTAAAATAAATAAAGAAAAATCGTCGCCAAAGATGAAGGCCAGGGGGCCCACACCCTGCTCACGAGGCTGGGGGCGCCCCCCTAGGGCGCGCCCCCTACCTTGGGGCCCCCTGGTGGCTCTCCGATGCCCATCTTCTCCTATATGAAGTCTTTCGATGAGAAAAAAACATTAGGCAACCTTTCGGGACGAGACTCCGCCGCCACGAGGGGTAATCTTGGTGGAACCAATCTAGGGCTCCGGCAGAGCTGTTCTGCCGGGGACACTTCCCTCCGGAGGGGGAAATCATCGTCATCATCATCACCAACGCTCCTCTCATCGGGAGAGCGCAATCTCCATCAACATCTTCACCAGCACCATCTCATCTCCAAACCCTAGTTCATCTCTTGTATCCAATTCTTGTCCCCAAGTCCGGGATTGGTGCTAATAGGTTGCTAGTAGTGTTGATTACTCCTTGTAGTTGATGCTAGTTGGTTTATTTGGTGGAAGATCATATGTTCAGATCCTTAATGCATATTATTACCCCTCTGATTATGAACATGAATATGCTTTGTGAGTAGTTACGTTTGTTCCTGAGGACAAGGGAGAAGTCTTGCTATTAGTAGTCATGTGAATTTGGTATTCGTTCGATATTTTGATAAGATGTATGTTGTCTAGCCTCTAGTGGTGTTATGTGAACGTCGACTACATAACACTTCACCATTATTTGGACCTAGAGGAAGGCATTGGGAAGTAATAAGTAGATGATGGGTTGCTAGAGTGACAGAAGCTTAAACCCTAGTTTATGCGTTGCTTCGTAAGGGGCTGATTTGGACCCATATGTTTCATGCTATGGTTAGGTTTACCTTAATACTTTTGTTGTAGTTGCGGATGCTTGCAATAGAGGTTAATCATAAGTGGGATGCTTGTTCAAGTAAGAATAGTACCCAAGCACCGGTCCACCCACATATCAAATTATCAAAGTACCGAACGCGAATCATATGAGCGTGATGAAAACTAGCTTGACGATATTCCCATGTGTCCTCGGGAGCGCTTTTCCTATTATAAGAGTTTGTCCAGGCTTGTCCTTTGCTACAAAAAGGATTGGGCCACCTTGCTGCACTTTATTTACTCTTGTACTTGTTGCTCGTTATAATTTATCTTATCACAAAACTATCTGTTACCACTTATTTCAGTACTTGCAGAGAATACCTTGCTGAAAACCGCTTATCACTTCCTTCTGCTCCTCGTTGGGTTCGACACTCTTACTTATCAAAAGGACTACGATAGATCCCCTATACTTGTGGGTCATCAAGCTGAGCCGAGCTCACTCCTATGCGCTTATTTTTGCCGGTCAGGAACGGAGAGTCTTTGACAGGTAGGGCCACGATCTGAGACGTCGGATCATGGGCTACCGACTTGGACGTGGGTTCAGCCCACGTCTCTCCTGTGTGACTGCACATATATATGTGGGCGCTGCCAACCCTAGCCGCCACGAAACAGAACGCATCTCCATCTCCGCCTCCATGCCCACGTCGTTCCACTGCTGCTGCTGCCGCCGGCGACTCCATCTCGTTCACCACGTACACGGTTGACGGAAGAGTAGGCCTCCGAAACCCCGCCTCTCCGGATCCTGTACGGGAGAGGGGCGATTAGGTTTTTGCGTAGCGACTACGTGACTATTCGCTTCTGTTCATCTACGTTCGCATCACCTTCGTCATCACCATGTCGACCGACGCCGACCGTGCCGCCGCTGAGAAGGCCGAGGCCGACAAGAAAGCCGCCGAGGATGCCGCGGCTGCTGCCACCGTCACCGCCGCCGCGTGGCCGATTGGAGGGTATACATCGCTTATCCCTCTCGTGTTTCTTTCTATTGTAGCAGTACTAGCGATGTGCGTAGATGTTTCTACTATGTGCATAGTACATGCTCTGTTAGATCGTAATCAGTGTGTTATCAATGCTGTTCATGTCATGCTCATGATTTATTCATGGATTAATTTAATTGAAAAACTGCCTATTTATTCATCAATCAAAAAACCTAATTTGTGTAGGAGTTTTTCGAATTCTGGTTTTCTTTGCTGCCTTTGAAACCGTCCCGTTTACGAGGGACGTACTTTTAAGCGTTAGCGGACTAAAACCACCTTATGGCTCACGGCCATGAACATGTTCTCGGTCGCCGGTGTGACTCCCACAGAACGATCGCTTCCCGGATAGGAGAAGGCGTTCAAGGAGGCCACCGCCGTGTTCCTCGGGGCGGTTCTCGGCGTGATTGGAGATAAGCTGGTTGACGATATTTGCATATGCGGTCTGCCAAGGACTTGTGGGAGGCGCTGAATCTAAGTTCGGGCTGCCGATGCGAGGAGCGAGATGTATATTATAGAGCAGTTCCACGATTACAAGATGGTTGAAAACCGTCCTGTATTGGAGCAGGCTCATGAGTAATATGCATTGTTAAGGAGCTTGAGCTTCTTAAGTGCGAGTTACCGGGCAAGTTTGTCGCGGGCTGCATAATCGCTAAGCTCCCCAATTCCTGGAGGAACTTTGCCACCACTCTGAAACATCGGAGGCGTGAATTCTCTGTGGAGGATGTCATTGGCCATCTGAGTGTTGAGCATAATTCAAGGGCAAAGGACTCGCACGGAAAAGGGGTCGAAGGAACTTCTGTGGCCAATATGGTACATCAAAAGAACTCCAATTCCCACAAGCTCAAGGGAAAGAACGGTGTCCAACAGAATGCCGACTTCAAGAAGAAGGGTAAGAAGACCTTCAAGAAGAACAAGAAGGACGAGGGCTGCTTTACTTGTGGTTTGACTGAACATTGGGCCAACAAGTGCCCAAACAAGTTTAAGAAGTCAGGTCAGGACTCCAAATCCGTCAACATGATTGTGGACAACAATGAGAATGGTGCATCTGGGTACAGTAATTTATTTACTGTTTTTCCAGTGTTTCAGCCTACCGATTGGTGGGTGGATACAGGTGCAGGTGTTCACGTGTGTGCTGACATTTCATTGTTCTCTTCTTGCCAGGTCACAGGCCACGGGTCCGTATTGATGGGGAATGGCGTGAGTGCTTCTGTTCATGGTGTTGGCACGGTCAATCTGAAGTTTACTTCGGGAAGGATCGTGCAGCTGAAGAACGTGCAGCATGTCCCCGCCATCAAGAAGAACCTCGTTAGTGGCTCCCTTCTATGTAGAGAAGGGTTTAAGTTGGTATTCGAGTCTAATAAATTAGTTGTTACTAAGTATGGACTATTTGTTGGAAAAGGTTATGAGAGCGGAGGGATGTTCCGCCTTTCCCTCACAAATTTCTCTAATAAAGTCGTGAACCATATTCATTCGAGTGTTAATGAATCTGAAGTTTGGCATTCACGTCTTTGTCACATTAGTTTTGGAGTTATGACGCGGCTAGCAAAATCGAATTTAATCCTGAGTTTCACTTTAGCCAAAGATTCTAAGTGCCATTCGTGTGTGCAATCTAAGCAACCTCGCAAGCCTCACAAGGCAGCAGAGGAGAGACACTTGGCGCCACTTGAACTCATACATTCTGATCTTTGTGAGATGAATGGTGGTGTTGACTAAAGGTGGAAAGAAATATTTCATGACTTTGATAGAAGATTCCACTAGATATTGATATGTGTATCTGTTAAATACCAAAGATGAGGCTCTACACTACTTTAAAATCTATAAGGCAGAAGTTGAGAATCAACTCGAAAAGAAAATTAAACGAGTCCGGTCAGATCATGGTGGAGAGTACTTCTCGAAAGAGTTTGATGCCTTCTGTGCGGAACACGGTATTATTCATGAGAGGAAACCTCCCTACTCACCCCAGTCAAACAGGGTTGCCGAGCGGAAAAACCGTACTCTAACTGATTTGGTTAACGCCATGTTAGATACGTTGGGTTTATCCAAGGCATGGTGGGGGAGGCTATAATGACATCATGTCATGTCCTGAATAAAGTTCCGACAAAGGATAACGAGATCACTCCTTATGAGAAGTTGACCAAGAGAAGGACAACACTCTCATACTTACGTAGTAGGGGCTGCTTGGCAAAAGTTAATGTGCCGATCCCCAAAAAGCGTAAGCTTGGACCAAAGATTGTGGACTGCATTAATTTGGGCTACGCTATGAATAGTGTTGGCTATAGATTTCTAGTAGTGAAATCTGAGGTACCTGACATGAAGGTCGGTACAATTATGGAGTCTAAGGATGCTACATTCTTTGAGGACATTTTCCCCCTGAGAGATGTACAAAGCACTTCTAGACCGGAATCTGAGGAGACTCATGAGCCTGCCATTCCTATGGAATATTATGAACGAACACATGATGAAAATCCTGAGGAGGATGACGAGGAAACCCTTGGTAGGGGCAAGAGACAAAGGACTGCAAAGACCTTTGGTGATGATTTCTTCGTGTACCTCGTGGATGATACTCCTACTTCTATTTCAGAAGCGTATGCCTCTCCAGAAGCTGACTACTGGAAGGATGCAGCCCATAGCGAGATGTATTCCATCATGGCTAACGGGACATGGGAGATCACTGAGCGTCCCTATGGTTGCAAACCATTGGGATGTAAGTGGGTGTTCAAAAAGAAGCTTAGGCCCGATGGTACGATTGAAAAGTACAAGGCTAGGCTTGTGGCCAAGGGCTATGACCAGAAAGAAGAGGAAGATTTTTTCGATACTTATTCACCTGTGGCTAGACTGACCACCATTCGAGTATTACTCGCGTTGGCGGCCTCACATGGTCTTCTCGTCCACCAGATGGATGTTAAGACGGCTTTTCTGAATGGAGAGCTAAACGAGGAAATCTACATGCAACAGCCAGATGGCTTTGTGATAGATGGTCAGGAAAGAAAGGTGTGTAGGTTGCTGAAATCTTTATATGGCCTAAAGCAAGCACCTAAGCAACGGCATGATAAGTTTAATACAACTCTGACATCTGTTGGCTTCGTTGTTAATGAAGCTGACAACTGTGGATACTATCGCCATGGTGGGGGCGAAGGAGTCATAATGTGCCTGTATGTTGATGACCTCCGTCGGGTTGTTGTTCGACCTGCACGTTCGCGCCGGCCAAGGGTTGTTCGCCCTGCAGTCGTCGGGCGTGCCTGGCGTGGCATCGATCCTGCTGGCGATGCATCTCCTAGCTGGCTTCTGGGATCCTTTCCACTTCTCGTTGCTAAATTGCAAACATGTTTGTGACCTCTAATACGCGATCATTTCTTGAATAATTCCACATCTCCTCTTGCATGATCTGGTAATTAGCATATTGGTTGCCTCCACTGTCTCAGAGCTCCGTCCAATGGTACTTTATTCTTCTTTCTTTCTAATTAGTTTTTGCTTCTGCCAGCGGTTCAATTGATGATACAATCGTGGAGCCATTAATTACACGAAAGCGGAACTATGAGGTTTGCTATGATTTATAAGCACATCTCTATATAGAGCAGGTGATTTGTGTTCACTTTAGTAGTTGAGGGCAGGACAATATGCATGCATCAGTATGATGTACATGCATAAAACACACAAATTATGTTGCCTCCACACATTTTTTCCATCAGGATGGAGATCAATAATCACATATATTTGGTACAGAGAACTAGGTAGTGCAATGTCATGCTTTTTTTACTTGATGAGCTGAAACAATCCGCATTCCATTAGGGATTAACTAACAAACTAGTCCAATACAAGGAATAGCATGGGGGCTGATGCATGCCAGTGCCGGAGGTCAAGAAAGTTGGTGAACCGATGATAGGGAAGCCGGGGAATAAAAAGCCTCGTACCTTAACGAAAAGGAAAATCATAATTTTTTGCTTGCGGAGTTTTCGCTAGACGGTCTTTGCGACTTTTCCAGTGACATCCTCCCTATCGTTCATTTCTTAAATACACTAGCTAACGGTCCTGATACTACCGATTCTTTCTTGTGTAATTTCAAGTGTGAAGAAACTCCTCGCATCTTATTGGGCGAACTCCATAGGCCGGCGGGGCGCTACCGGTGGCATGCAAATGCAAGTAACGACGGCGCCACCGGCCGTTTCTCGCACGTGAAGATCTGCGCTAGCTAGGCCACGCGTGATGGAGGATCTGAAATTTCTGTACCCAGCTGCAGTGGATAACGTTGCCCTGCCAACAACGCTGCACCTCCACTAGTAGAAAAACCCCCATTCATCCCGGTTGGTTAGGGCCTTTTGTCCCGGTTCTTGAACCAGGACTAAAGGGTCGTTACTAATGCCCTAGACCTTTAGTCTCGGTTCTAACATGAACCGGGACAGATGGGCCTCCATGTGGCCGGTGCGCCGAGCCCGGGCAGGAGGGCCTTTGGTCTCGGTTGGTGGCACCAACCGGGACCAAAAGGCATCCACGCGTCAGCATTTCAGGGGCTGGGTTTTTGTTTTTTTAAAGGGGGGGGGGGTTGGGGGTTTTGGGGGGTTAATTTAGGTGTTTCATATATTGTGTTAGCTAGCTAATTAATAGAGAGAAGTGTCCTCGCTTATGTCCGTGCTTGGTCGACGCTACGTACTATACATAGAGAGGCCCTCGACACGCTAGCTAGTAAGAAAATGAAGGAAACCATTAAGTACAGAAGTTCGTCATGCATACCGAGAGAAGTGATCGATCGACCTCTCCTTCTCCGAGAGATTGGTCGAACAACAAGTTTTCAGACATTATCTATCCGACGCTTCTGGCTACATACATATACAATATGTAAGATCTCTTACAATCCCCTAACATTTGAAATCAACTTCCACATGGTATTCTCTGGCTTTATTGATGATGTGGTCAAGAAAGAATCCCGTCAATTCCTCTTGAATTGCTTTAATGCGATCTTGTGGTAGGAGTTCATTCCGCATCTGCCACGTCTAATTTGAAGAAGGGGGTCAATACATATATATGAATGAAACTCAACAGAAATGATGGTGTAATAAAATGAAATTGTGAATATTATTACTTATGCACTTCATATTGTCTTTTAGAGTAGCCCCGCTTATTTTTCAAAGTCGCTTTGTAGATGAACTCGCACACGTAGTATCCACAGTAATTATTCCCTTGTTCCTGCCACAAGCACTTTACGAGAAATAGAGGTCAATCAAATGGATAATGAAGCATTATAAATGGCATTGATGAAAGTATAGCTATAGAATCAACGGGAGATGCGCGCAACTAGCTAGCTAGTAGTACTTACTGGTATGTATATCGCAGCTCCTTCGGCAACATGAGCTTCTGCAGTGAACTGTTTCCAAACCCTGCAAGACAAATAAAATAATTATTATTACTTGAGATATCAGGAAATGAACAAACAGTTGCCGATGTGGTGCGATAATGATTGATTGAACTTACTTGTTGAGGATTTTAGTCATGTCCGCATACGTTTCGGGATCTTTTCGTCTCGAGTCTAAGACGGTTACTAGTCCCCGCTCAAGCTTAATCTCCAGAAGAACATAGTGGAAGCTGCGCACGCATGCATAACTCATCAATTACATTACTATAACCTCGCTCGAGTAATAAGGGAAACCGAATATGAACACGCATGTAAAACACTCACTCGGTTGTAAGGAAAGAGTATTAAATCTTTGTTTTGATTTTTGATCAACGATTGTAGCAAGTAGGCCTCGGCCTCTTCGGCGTCCTTTGTAACCAGAAATTCATCTATGATATTTGTGTTAATGAACGCAATATCATACATTTCTTGTTTTCTGCACTCGACGATCTCCAATCTGCATAATATAGTGAGGACAATTAATTATAAATACATGCAATGAAAGAGCTGAGCTATATATAGAGACTTAATGACAGAAATAGTACTTATAGACAATAGCAAAAGACCGTTAATTTATCGAGGGCCTTTTGATTGAAGAACTCGAAGAACTCCTCAAATGGAACAGGCAACAAATTAGTTCCAACGAGGTCGTGCTCCTCTTTAATTCTCAGATACAAAGTATTCGTCCCCCCAGACTCTCTGCAGGTTTTCATGTACCAATTATGGAATCTTCGCATCATCGTTGTTAGAGATTTTTCATCTTTGATGAGAGGCTTCCCGTACTCGTATTGGTGTTCGACCACCTCCAAGAAATCCAAATTTACATCGTGAGGCAGGTAATCTCCAAGATTGCTATAACCGGGCACCGTCACCGGAGCATTAGCGACGATGTCGCTAGACATATTGAGCGGGGGACACGATTGCTTTGCTTGTTCACGAAGCTGGGCAATTTTTTTCCCAGCTGCTCATTCTTTTAACCTTTGATCACTGACAATACTTCTCGACCACTCCGCTTCGAGATATGCCTTTTCAGTAATGCGCTCATAGTTGGTTTTCGGCGGAGACTTTGGTGGTTTCCTCAGAGCATCGATAGTGCGCTTTGCTTTCACCGGATCTACCTTCTCCTCCGGAGGTGGATGTCTCTGCGCTTTCAACCCTTCAAAGAAGTCCTTCACTTCGGTCCACACGATCTTCTTGTTTTCCTCCACGGTCATATCATACGGTAACTTCTCTAGAGGCTTGAGAGGTGGACCAGATTCAGATTGCCTCCCGCCTCTGGTACATCTTGCTAGACGCCGGAGCAGATGGAGCGGCTGCGGCTGTCTTATTTCGTGCTTGCTTACGAGGCGGAGGAGAAGGACTACGATGCGCCGGGTCTCTTCCGCCCTTGCTGGCGAGGCAGAGAAGGAGGAGACTGCTGGATGCTCGGGCGCGCCGGCGCAGGCGGAGGAGGCGGAGTGCCGCCACACGCCGGAGAAGGAGGTTGAGTGCCCTGATCATCACTCGCCGGAGGAGGAGGTTGTGGAGGAGGCGGAGTGCCCTGACTCGCCGGAGGAGGAGGAGGAGGAGGCGGAGGCGTCCAGTTCGGAAGGTTGATGAACTCCTTTCGCCATAGGCATGGAGTCTTCAGAGCAGAACCCAGCCGAGTCTCCCCTTCACCGGTAGGGTGGTCAAGCTGGAGGTCCTCAAATCCTCTCGTTATTTCGGCCCACCGTCACCCTAGCATATCCTTCTGGAATCGTACGACAGTGAAAAGTTGCGCCGGGTTCAGAAGGTCAAACAGAGCCGACAGCCGCCTTGACTTTTAAGTTCTGCCATTGCGTCATAAGGTGGCAATTTTGAGACTCCGTGATAGCATCCACGGGGTAGCTAGCAGGAGCCGTCAAGACATGTTCCGGCTGAAGCAGCTCGATGGAAGCCACACTGCTTCTCCGCTGAGATGGCGGGGTAGCTTCGGTGGAAGCTTTGGCAATTCGTTTGCTGCGATTTGCTTCTCGATCCTCTATCGCTTGTACCCTTGCGTCCAGCGCTTGCAGTTCGGTCTGCTGCACTTTCTTCCTCCTCTCCTGGCATTTGTAACCGCCTGCATCTGGAAAACCAGCCTTCCACGGAACGGAGCCTGGCGTGCCTCGTGTCCGCCTGTGGTGCTCGTGGATTACCGAGGGCCATTGTGAGCTCGCTGCTCTCCGTCTCGAACGAATGTCCCTTGCTGCGCTGCATCGATATAGTGTCAAGCCTCTTGACCGGTATTTTCGCTGCTCGTCCGTCCAAAGGCACTTCCCTCGATAGGGTCCAAGGTTCCGCCAGCCCGAAGAACCAAGTCCGCAACGGTCTGGTCAGTTCATTGTCTCTGGTTCGATCCCTTTATCAAGCAGATCATTCTCAGCCTTGGCCCACTTAGGCCGTGCTTTGAGGTAGCCACCTGACCCCGTGCGATGGTGAAGCTTCTTCTTCGCAGCATTTTGCTTGTTTGTCGCCGACATCTTCTTACTCATTTCCGATGTCTTGTTGGCCACAAATGCAGGCCATGATCTCTAATCTTCTCATATTTGCCGATGAATTCTGGTGTCTCTTCTTTGTCGACAAACTTTTTCAGCTCATTCTTCCACCTCCTGAATAGGTCTGCCATCTTCTTAAGAACAAAATACTTGATTAATTGCTCTTTAACTCTCTTCTCCGGATCCTCCTCTGGCGGTAGGGTGAAATTTGACTTCAGCTCAGTCCAAAGATCATCTTTCTGCATATCATTGACATAAGACACCTCAGGTTCTTCGTTATTAGGCTTACACCATTGGTGGATGCTGATCGGGATCTTGTCCCTAACAAGAACCCCACACTGAGCAGAAAAATGCATCTTTTGTCCGGATGGGTTCAATCAGTTGGCCGTCGCGCGCGATTTCTGTGATCTCAAACCTTTCATCCGAGTGCAACTTTTTCTTCGGGCTCGTCTCTTTACCGAAGTTGTGCTCGATCCGGAGGGCTAGAAAAAAGAAGAAAGACGAGAGTTAATTAATATGTGTACATACCAAAACAATGAATGCATCAATTAGCTAGTCAGCACATGCTTAACTAATATATATACCTGGCCGGACTCGGTTCGGTCACCGGAGCCGTCATCACGGTCTCCTTCTTGCACCGTCATTGGGTCACCGGAGCCGTCCTCACGGTCTCCTTCTTGCACCGGCATTGGGTCAAAGGAGCCATCATAATCATAGCCTGCTTCTTCACCCTGTCCTTCCAGACCATCGATGTCATTGAGAAACGAGAAGACGGCATCACTTCCTTGTGCGGTTATGTCCCCCAACACCGCTTCTGTTGCTTCGTCTCGGGGGGTGTCCATAGTTTCTACAAATATTTACAACATGGCAATTATTATTCAAACATGACAGATGGATATATTAGTGGCAAACGTAGAACTAGCTAGCTAATCACAATAAGGAATCATATTAATTAGTGGCCTCGACGCTGCTTCTCTAGGGTTTGGGGTGGCCTCGACAACGCTTCATGGGTTCGGATGGCCTCGAGAGAGTTTGTCGGGTAGGGGCGCGGCGGGAGGGGGTAGGAGACCGACATCATTTTTTTCTAGGGTTTGGGTGTCCTCGAGAGTTTTGGTCGAGCGAGAGGGTCGGGGGGTGGTCCAGCGGTCTAAGTTATCATAGTCGAGAGGGGGTATATATATCGACCGCACCTCATGTCGAAAGTTATCCGGGAGGGGGTAATATCGACAACGACGACATACTTACATGGGAAAATAATATTATCGAGGAGGGGGTATATCGACCCCCCCCCCCCTCGTGTTGAAGTTATCGGGAGGGGTATATCGACGACGACAGACCCGATAAAACATAAGAAAACAAAGAAGAAATAAAATGAGGAGAAGAAGAAAGGAATAGAGGAGACGATCGAAGAAAAAAAAGAAGAAAAAAAGAGGAGAAGAAGAAAGGAATAGAGGAGAAGAAGAAAAAATAGAGGAGAAGAAGAAAAAATAGAATATTTTTCTATTTTTTCTTCTTCTCCTCTATTCCTTTCTTCTTCTCCTCTTCCTTTTCTTCCTCTCCTCTTCTTCTCCTCTTCCTTTTTTTCCTCTCCTCTTCTTCTCCTTTTTCCTCTTCTTATTTTCCTTTTTCCTCTCCTAAATATATAAAACTTTTCAAAAAATGAAACTAACCTAAAATGTACTAAATCAGAGAACATATATAGATAATCCTTTTCTAAATATATAAATCTAACTTTTGCATATATGAACATATATACATTTTTATAAAAAAGCAAAATACAAATCATCATATATATGAACAAAAAATCTGAAAAGAAGGCATATATCATATATACACAATACATATACTCACATATATACATACATATATATATATATATATATATAATCTGAAAAAAACAAGCATATAATATATGAAAAAAAACAAGGGCAGGGGAGGGGCACCGACCGGAGCAAGGTGAGGAGGGGCAGGGCGCTGGTTCAAGGGCGAGGACCACCACGGGCAGGGGTGCGCTGTCGGCGGCGCAGGACGGCGACGGGCAGGGACGACGACCGGCGAGGAAGGGGGCGGGGCAGGGCGACGGCAACGACGGGCGGGCGGGCGCGACGCCTGCGGGCAGGGCGCGCGGCAAGCAGCGACGGCGTCGGGCGAGGGCATGGGTGACGGCGAGCGGGCGGGGACGGCGACCTCGGGCGGCTCGGGGAGGCGACGGCAACGTCGGTGCAGGGGCCAGCGTCAAGGAGCAGCAGCAGCCTAGCGACGTTCGAGAGAAGAATGGCGGGTGGGGGAAATTTCCTAAGTGTTTGGTTATATAGAAAAGGCTGTGGTCCCGGTTCGTGGCTTCAACGGGGACCAATGCCACCTGTCGGTGTCAAAACCGGCGGATCTCGGGTAGGGGGTCCCGAACTGTGCGTCTAGGCGGATGGTAACAGAAGAAAAGGGACACGATGTTTTTACCCAGGTTCGGGCCCTCTCGATGGAGGTAAAACCCTACTCCTGCTTGATTAATATTGATGATATGTGTAGTACAAGAGTGGATCTACCACGAGATCAGAGAGGCTAAACCCTAGAAGCTAGCCTATGGTATGATTGTTGTTCGTCCTACGGAACTCTCCGGTTTATATAGACACCGGATAGGGTTAGGGTTACACAGAGTCGGTTACAATGGTAGGAGATCTACATATCCGTATCGCCAAGCTTGCCTTCCACGCCAAGGAAAGTCCCATCCGGACACGGGACGAAGTCTTCAATCTTGTATCTTCATAGTCCAGAGTCCAGCCAACGGTGATAGTTCGCTATCCGGACACCCCTAATCCAGACTCCTCAAGAGCCCTGAACCAGGCTTCAATGACGCATTTAATTCGGCGCGCACATTGTCTTCGGCATTGCAAGGCGGGTTCCTCCTCCGAATACTTCATAGAAGATTTTGAACACAAGGATTGTGTCTGGCTCTGCAAAACAAGTTCCACATACCACCGTAAAGAGAATAACCTTTGCACAGATCTGCTGACGTCTTCCGCGGCGTGACATCACACCACGGCCAGGCCTTTATACGAATCGTTTTTACTGTTCCACCTCAGCGCGTTTAGCGAGGCGGTTTCCTTGGCACGTCTTATCAGAGCGGAGATCATGCCTCCTTATTCTGGGATTCCCATCAATACGGATGTGGGTAACCCAACCGCGCCATTGATTACGGCGCTTGGCAGATAAGCGAGTTTTACCAGGCTGGCGGGGGACGCATAGCTTCGTCCAGCCATATAAGGGGATAAGGATCCACCTTTTCACCCACGCCTTCTTCCTCCTTTGCTCATCCATTTCCGTGCACTCGAGCTCCAAATACCAAGTCCGCACATCCCTCCTCAACCTTCTCCAGCCATGTCCGGAGCGGGAGGCAAGTGGATGGTCTCCTCCGTCACGGAGGGACAAGTCAAAAGCTGCGGAAGGCCAGATACTTGTCCAAATGACATCGCGCACCGGCTCCCCGACGAGGGGCAGCCTCATTCCCACCCCCTGTGCCCCATGAGAGGGTGGTGTTCCTCACCCACTTCCTCTGCGGACTAGGTTTTCCACTTCACCCATTTGTCCGGGGCTCATGTTCTACTACGGCCTGGACTTCCACGATCTGGCCCCGAATTTCATCCTCAACATCTCGGCGTTTATCATCGTGTGCGAGGCCTTCCTCTGCATCCAGCCCCACTTCGGCTTATGGCTGAACCTTCAATGTCAAGCCGAAGGTAGTGGGCAGCCGCCAAGCGGAGTGCGGAGGTGCCATGGTTGGCAAGATAGCCAAAGTCCTATGGCTCGAGGGCTCCTTTGTGGAGACCTTAAAGGGGTGGCAATCGGGGTGGTTCTACATCACCGAGCCGCGCGACTCTCAATGGGCGGCGGCCCCCGAATTCCGATCCGGCTTCCCCACACGGCTCACATCATGGAAAGAGACGGGCCTAACGTGGGGTGATTCGGAAGAGCTGTCCGGACTCCAAACCTGCGTCCGAACCCGGGTGGACAAGAATCTCAGGCTTGTCAATGTAGTCTAGGTTATGCTCATCCGTCGGATCCTCCCATGCCAACAACGGGCCTTCAAAATGTGGAGTTCGATCCGGCACATCACCAAACTCTGAAAAGGCTCTTTGACACTACGTACGAGGATGCCTGGAAGGTGCTCTTCAAGGGCGCCGAGGCTCCCACCTCCGCTACCGAAGATCGTGGATTCAGCTCGCAGCGCCAAGCTACCGGGGTAAGCTATTTTTCCCTTTACGGGACTCTTGTTTTTCATAGTTTGACTCTATGTGGGATCTAAACTCCCTTACCTTTGACAGGACTGGCGTAACACATCCGGGCAGGTCAACTGTCCGGCTCCCTTGCCAGAAGACCCAGCGGACGCTGCTTGACAGGGTTGCTGGCTCCGGCACCTCACGTGGTGCCGGAGAAGAAGGCCAAGAAGAAGGCCACGTGGACTCAAAGGAGCGCCCGACGCCAGGTGTTGTCGGACTCATCGTCCGATGACTCTGAGGCGGGATCCTCCCCTGAGGACGGGGAGGAGGAAAAAGAAGCCTCTCCCCCAGCGGGGGGAGAGAAGAAAAGGAAGGCCGCCTCGACTGGGGAGGCCGGAGGGTCCAAGAAAGGAAGGACCCTTCCTCCGGACTTCTCCACCAACGCCGACAACGACGAGGAGGAGTGGCCACCAAGGGCCAAGCCGCTGGCGAGATCGTAAGTGTCCGGACTCCGGAATAGCTCATGACTTTTTATTTGTCGTGACAGTGTCTTCTAACGCCGAATATAACCATGTAGCCCGCCCAAGGACGAGCTCGCTGCTTCGTCGAGCGGCTCCCTGGATTCGTCGGATGTGAATAGCACTTCACTTCCGACCGCCTCCTCTCCTCGTGACGCAGAAGACACCGCGGTGGAGTCCCAAAAGGGGCCCAGCCAGGAGGAGGTGGTCCTGGAGGCGCCGCAAGGCGACCTCCCGGACTCTGGGCGCAAAGGGGGCGAGACCCCAGAGGGCTCTAATGCTGGGGAACGTTGTAGAAAATTAAAAATTTTCCTACGGTTTCACCAAGATCCATCTATGAGTTCATCTAGCAACGAGTCATGGGAGAGTGATTGCATCTACATACCACTTGTAGATCGCAGGCGAAGCGTTCAATGGAACGGGGATGATGGAGTCGTACTCCGTGATTCAGATCACCGATGACCTAGTGCTGAACAGACAAGCACCTCCGCGTTCAACACACGTGACGGAGCGGATGACGCCTCCGCCTTCTTGATCCAGCAAGGGGAGGAGAGGTTGATGATGATCCAGCAGCACGACGGCGTGGTGGTGGATGCAATGTAACTCCCAGGCTTCACTAAGCAACTACGGGAGGAGGAGGAGGTGTTGCAGGAGGAGGGAGGCGCCAGGCTTATGGGTGCGGCCACCCTCCCTCCCTCCCTTTATATAGGTGCAAGAGAGGGGAAGGGCGCAGCCTTGCCCCTTCCTCCAAGGAAGGGGTGCCAAGAGGGGAGGAGTCCATCCTCCCCAAGGCACCCTGAGGTGCCTTCCCTTTAGGACTCTCCCTCCCAAGTCTCCTTGGCGCATGGGCCTCTTGGGGCTGGTGCCCTTGGCCCATATAGGCCAAGGCGCACCCCTACAGCCCATGTGGCCCCCCGGGCAGGTGGACCCCGGTGGACCCCGGACCCCTTTCGCACTCCTGCATAATACCGATAAAGTGCGAAACTTTTCCACGACCAAAATAAGACTTCCTATATATAAATCTTTACCTCCAGACCATTCCGAACTCCTCGTGACGTCCCGGATCTCATCCGACTCCAAACAACATTCGGTTTGCTGCATACTCATATTCATACAACCATAGCGCCACCGAACCTTAAGTGTGTAGACCCTACGAGTTCGGGAGACATGCGTATATGACCGAGACGGCTCTCGGGCAATAACCAACAACGGGATCTGGATACCCATGTTGGTTCTACATGCTCCTCGATGATATCATCGGATGAACCACGATGTCGAGGATTCAATCAACCCTCAGATACTATTCCCTTTGTCGATCGGTATTTTACTTGCCCGAGATTCGATCGTCGGTATCCCAATACCTCGCTCAATCTCGTTGCCGGCAAGTCACTTTACTCGCATCAGAATGCATGATCCCGTGACCAAACACTTGGTCACTTTGAGCTCGTTATGATGATGCACTACCGAGTGGGCCCAGTGATACCTCTCCGTCATACGGAGTGAAAAATCCCAGTCCCGATCCGTGTCAACCCAACAGACACTTTTGGAGATACCTGTAATGCACCTTTATAGTCACCCAGTTATGTTGTGACATTTGGTACACCCAAAGCACCCCTACGGTATCCGGGAGTTACACGATCTCATGGTCTAAGGAAGAGATACTTGACATTGGAAAAGCTCTAGCAAAACAAACTACACGATCTTGTGCTATGCTTAGGATTGGGTCTTGTCCATCACATCATTCTCCTAATGATGTGATCCCGTTATCAATGACATCCAATGTCCATAGTCGAAACCATGACTATTTGTTGATCAACGAGCTAGTCAACTAGAGGCTCACTAGGGACATATTGTGGTCTATGTATTCACACATGTATTACGATTTCCGGATAATACAATTATAGCATGAATAAAAGACAATTATCATGAACAAGGAAATATAATAATACTTTTATTATTGCCTCTAGGGCATATTTCCAACAGCCTCCCACTTGCACTAGAGTCAATAATCTAGTTACATTGTGATGAATCGAACACCCATAGAGTTCTGGTGTTGATCATGTTTTGCTCGTGGAAGAGGTTTAGTCAACGGATCTGCGACATTCAGATCCGTATGCACTTTGCAAATTTCTATGTCCCCATCTTGAACATTTTCACGAATGGAGTTGAAGCGACGCTTTATGTGCCTGGTCTTCTTGTGAAACCTGGGCTCCTTGGCAAGTGCAATAGCTCCAGTGTTGTCACAGAAGAGTTTGATCGGTTCCGACGCATTGGGTATGACTCCTAGGTCGGCGATGAACTCCTTCACCCAAATTGCTTCATGTGCTGCCTCCGAGGCTGCCATGTACTCCGCTTCACATGTAGATCCCGCCACGACGCTTCGCTTGCAAATGCACCAGCTTCATCGCTTCCACCATTTAACATATACAAGTATCCGGTTTGTGACTTTGAGTCATCCAGATCTGTGTCGAAGCTAGCATCGACGTAACCCTTTACGACGAGCTCTTCGTCACCTCCATAAACAAGAAACATGTCCTTTGTCCTTTTCGTGTACTTCAGATATTCTTGATCACGCTGTCAGTTGTTCCTTGCCGGGATTACTTTGGTACCTTCCTACCAAACTTACGGCAAGGTTTACATCAGGTCCGTACACAAGATGGCATACATAATAGATCCTATGGCTGAGGCATAGGGGATGACACTCATCTCTTCTTTATCTTTTGCCGTGGTCGGGCATTGAGGCGAGCTCAATTTCACACCTTGCAAAACAGGCAAGAACTCTTTCTTGGACTGATCCATTTTGAACTTCTTCAAAATCTTATCAAGGTATGTGCTTTGTGAAAGACCTATGAGGCGTCTCGATCTATCCCTATAGATTTTGATGCCTAATATGTAAGCAGCTTCTCCAAGGTCCTTAGATTGAAAACTCTTATTCAAGTAGGCCTTAATGCTGTCCAAAAGTTCTATATCATTTCCCATCAAAAGTATGTCATCTACATATAATATGAGAAATGCTACAGAGCTCCCACTCACTTTCTTGTAAACGCAGGCTTCTCCATAAGTCTGGATAAACCCAAACGCTTTGATCATCTCATCAAAGCGAATGTTCCAACTCCGAGATGCTTGCACCAGCCCATAAATGGATCATTTGGAGCTTGCATACCTTGTTAGCATTCTTAGGATCGACAAAACCTTCCGGCTGCATCATATACAACTCTTCCTTAAGATAACCGTTAAGGAATGCCGTTTTGACTTTCATCTGCCATATCTCATAATCATAGTATGCGGCAATTGCTAACATGATTCAGACGGACTTAAGCTTCGCTACGGGAGAGAAACTCTCATCGTAGTCAATCCCTTGAACTTGTCGATAACCCTTAGCGACAAGTCGAGCTTTATAGATGGTAACATTACCATCCGCGTCCGTCTTCTTCTTAAAGATCCATTTGTTTTCTATCGCTCGCCAATCATCGGGCAAGTCTGTCAAAGTCCATACTTTGTTTTCATACATGGATCCTATCTCGGATTGCATGGCTTCAAGCCATTTGTTGGAATCTGGGCCCCCCATCGCTTCTTCATAGTTCAAAGGTTCACCGTTGTCTAACAACATGATTTCCAGGATAGGGTTGCCGTACCACTGCAGTGCGGAACGTGTCCTAGTGGACCCACGGGTTCAAGAGCAACTTGATCCGAAGTACCTTGATCATCATCATTAATTTCCTCTCCGGTCGGTGTAGGCACCACAGAACATTTTCTGAGCTGCACTACTTTCCGGTTCAAGAGGTAGTACTTCATCGAAGTTCTACTTTCCTCCCACTTACTCCTTTCGAGAGAAACTTTTTCCGTAAAGGATCCGTTCTTGGCAACAAAGATCTTGCCTTCGGATCTAAGGTAGAAGGTATACCCAATGGTTTCCTTAGGGTATCCTATGAAGACGCATTTTTCCGACTTGGGTTCGAGCTTTTCAGGTTGAAGTTTCTTGACATAAGCATCGCATCCCCAAACTTTTAGAAACGACAGCTTAGGTTTCCTCCCAAACCATAATTCATACGGTGTCGTCTCAACGGATTTAGACGGTGCCCTATTTAAAGTGAATGTAGCTGTCTCTAGAGCGTATCCCCAAAATGATAGCGGTAAATCAGTGAGAGACATCATAGATCGCACCATATCCAATAGAGTGCAATTACGACGTTCGGACAAACCGTTACGCTGAGGTGTTCCAGGCGGCGTGAGTTGTGAAACGATTCCACATTTCCTTAAGTGTGTACCAAATTCGTGACTTAAATATTCTCCTCCACAATCTGATCGCAAGAATTTTATCTTTCGGTCACGTTGATTCTCTACTTCATTCTGAAATTCCTTGAACTTTTCAAAGGTCTCAGACTTGTGTTTCATCAAGTAGACATACCCATATCTACTCAAGTCATCGGTGAGAGTGAGAACATAACGATATCCTCCATGAGCATAACACTCATTGGACCGCACACATCTGTATGTATGATTTCCAATAAGTTGGTTGCTCGCTCCATTGTTCCGAGAACGGAGTCTTGGTCATCTTGCCCATGAGGCATGGTTCGCATGTGTCAAATGATTCATAATCGAGACTCTAAAAGTCCATCAAGATGGAGCTTCTTCATACGCTTGAGACCAATGTGACCAAGGCGGCGATTACACAAGTATGTGGGACTATCGTTATCAACTTTACATCTTTTGGTATTCACACTATGAACATGTGTAACATTACGTTCGTGATTCATTAAGAATAAACCATTGACCATCGGAGCATGACCATAAAACATTTCTCTCATATAAATAGAACAACCATTATTCTCGGATTTAAATGAGTAGCCATCTCGTATTAAATGAGATCCTGATACAATGTTCATGCTCAAACTTGGCACTAAATAACAATTATTGAGGTTTAAAACTAATCCCGGAGGTAAATGTAGAGGTAGCGTGCCGACGGCGATCACATCGACCTTGGAACCATTCCCGACGCCGCATCGTCACCTCGCCCTTCGCCAGCCTCCGTTTATTCCGCAGCACCTGCCGTGAGTTACATATATGAGCAACGGCACCGTATCAAATACCCAGGAGTTACTACGAGTAATCGGTAAGGTACACATCAATTACATGTATATCAAATATACCTTTAGTGTTGCCGGCCTTCATGTCTGCTAAGTATTTGGGGCAGTTCCGCTTCCAAAGGACCCTTCCTTTGCAATAAAAGCACTCACCTCGTGCTTGGGTCCATTCTTTGACTTCTTCCCAAGAATCGGCTTACGGGCGGCAACATCCTTGCCATCCTTCTTGAAGTTCTTCTTTCCTTGCCCTTCTTGAACTTAGTGGTTTTATTGACCATCAACACTTGATGCTCCTTCTTGATTTCTACCTCTGCCGACTTCAGATTGAAAATACTTCGTGAATAGTTTTCACCATCCCCTGCATATTGTAGTTCATCACAGAGCTCTTGTAGCTTGGTGGGAGCGATCAAGGATTCTCACAATGACCGCCTCGTCCGGGAGGTTAATGTCCACTGGGACAAAGGTTGTGCAACCTAGACATTTTGAGTATGTGCTCACCGATGTAACTATTTTCCTCCATCTTACAATCAGTAGAACTTGTCGGAGACTTCATATCTCTCGACCCGGGCATGAGCTTGGAAAACTAGTTTCAGCTCCTCGAACATCTCATATGCTTCCGTGTCGCTCAAAACGCTTTTGGAGCCCCGGTTCTAAGCTGTAAAGCATGCCACACTGAACGAGGGAGTAATCATCGTACGCAGACCGCCAAGCGTTCATAACGCCTTGGTTCTCTCGATGGGTGCTTCACCTAGCGGTGCTTCTAGGACATATTGTTTCACGGCAGCTATGAGGATAATCCTCGTGTTCCGGACCCAGTCCGAATAGTTGCTGCCATCATCTTTCAGCTTGGTTTTCTCTAGGAACGCTTGGTGACATGAGCGTTGGCCATTTGATCTACAAGACATTTTGCAAAGATTTTAGACTATTGTTCATGATAATAAAGTTCATCTAATCAAATTATTTAATGAACTCCCACTCAGATTTCACATCCCTCTAGTCATCTAAGTGATACATGATCCGAGTCGACTAGGCCGTGTCCGATCATCACGTGAGACGGACTAGTCATCGTCGGTGAACATCTCCATGTTGATCGTATCTTCCATACGACTCATGTTCGACCTTTCGGTCTCTTGTGTTCCGAGGCCATGTCTGTACATGCTAGGCTCGTCAAGTTAACCTAAGTGTATTGCATGTGTAAAACTTTCTTACACCCGTTGTATGTGAACGTAAGGATCTATCACACCCGATCATCATGTGGTGCTTCGAAACGACGAACTTTAGCAATGGTGCACAGTTAGGGAGAACACTTTCTTGAAATTGTTATGAGGGATCATCTTATTTACTACCGTCGTTCTAAGTAAACAAGATGCACAAACATAATAAACATCACATGCAATTATATATAGTAGTGACATGATATGGCCAATATCATATAGCTCCTTTGATCTCCATCTTCGGGCTCCATGATCATCCTGTCACCGGCATGACACCATGATCTCCATCATCGTGTCTTCATGAAGTTGTCACGCCAACGACTACTTCTACTTCTATGGCTAACGCGTTTAGCAATAAAGTAAAGTAATTTACATGGCGTTCTTCAATGACACGCATGTCATACAAAAATAAAGACAACTCCTATGGCTCCTGCCAGTTGTCATACTCATCGACATGCAAGTCGTGATTCCTATTACAAGAACATGATCTCATACATCACATATATCATTCATCATTCATCACAACTTTGGCCATATCATATCACAAAACACTTGCTGCAAAAACAAGTTAGACGTCCTCTAATTGTTGTTGCAAGTTTTACGTGGCTGCAATAGGGTTCTAGCAAAAACGTTTTCTTACCTACGTGAAAGCCACAACGTGATTTGTCAACTTCTATTTACCCTTCATAAGGACCCTTTTCATCGAATCCGCTCCAACTAAAGTGGGAGAGACAGACACCCGCTAGCCACCTTATGCAACTAGTGCATGTCAGTCGGTGGAATCAGTCTCACATAAGCGTACGTGTAAGGTCGGTCCGGGCCGCTTCATCGCACAATGCCGCTGAAGCAAGATAAGACTAGTAGCGGCAAGAAAGTTGACAACATCTACGCTAACAAATTGTGTTCTACTCGTGCAATAGAGAACTACGCATAGACCTAGCTCATGATGCCACTGCTGGGGAACGTTGCAGAAAATTAAATTTTTTCCTACGGTTTCACCAAGATCCATCTATGAGTTCATCTAGCAACGAGTCATGGGAGAGTGATTGCATCTACATACCACTTGTAGATCGCGTGCGGAAGCGTTCAATGGAACAGGGATGATGGAGTCGTACTCGCCGTGATTCAGATCACCGATGACCTAGTGCTGAACGGACAGCACCTCCGCGTTCAACACACGTACGGAGCGGATGACATCTCCTCCTTCTTGATCCAGCAAGGGGGGAGGAGAGGTTGATGATGATCCAGCAGCATGACGGCGTGGTGGTGGATGCAGCAGAACTCCGGCAGGGCTTCGCTAAGCAACTACGGGAGGAGGAGGAGGTGTTGCAGGGAGGAGGGAGGCGCCAGGCTTATGGGTGCGGCCACCTCCCTCCCTCCCTTTATATAGGTGCAAGAGAGGGGGAATGGCGCAGCCTTGCCCCTTCATCCAAGGAAGGGTGCGGCCAAGAGGGGGGAGTCCATCCTCCCCAAGGCACCCTGAGGTGCCTTCCCTTTAGGACTCTCCCTCCCAAGTCTCCTTGGCGCATGGGCCTCTTGGGGCTGGTGCCCTTGGCCCATATAGGCCAAGGCGCACCCCCACAGCCCATGTGGCCCCGGGCAGGTGGACCCCACCCCGGTGGACCCCGGACCCCTTTCGCACTCCGGTACAATACCGATAAAGTGCGAAACTTTTCCCATGACCAAAATAAGACTTCCTATATATAAATCTTTACCTCCGGACCATTCCGAAACTCCTCGTGACGCCCGGATCTCATCCGGACTCAACAACATTCGGTTTGCTTCATACTCATATTCATACAACCCTAGCGCCACCGAACCTTAAGTGTGTAGACCCTCACGGGTTCGGGAGACATGCGAACATGACCGAGACGGCTCTCGGGCAATAACCAACCGCGGGATCTGGATACCCATGTTGGCTCCCACATGCTCCTCGATGATATCATCGGGTGAACCACGATGTCGAGGATTCAATCAACCTCGTATACTATTCCCTTTGTCGATCGGTATTTTACTTGCCCGAGATTCGATCGCCGGTATCCCAATACCTCGTTCAATCTCGTTGCCGGAAAGTCACTTTACTCGTACCGTAATGCATGATCCCTTGACCAAACACTTGGTCACTTTGAGCTCATTATGATGATGCACTACCGAGTGGGCCCAGTGATACCTCTCCGTCATACGGAGTGACAAATCCCAGTCTCGATCCATGTCAACCCAATGTAAACTTTTGGAGATACCAGTAATGCACCTTTATAGTCACCCGATTACGTTGTGACGCTTTGGTACACCCAAAGCACTCCTACGGTATCCGGGAGTTACACGATCTCATGGTCTAAGGAAGAGATACTTGACATTGGAAAAGCTCTAGCAAAACGAACTACACGATCTTGTGCTATGCTTAGGATTGGGTCTTGTCCATCACATCATTCTCCTAATGATGTGATCTCGTTATCAATGACACCCAATGTCCATAGTCAGAAACCATGACTATCTGTTGATCAACGAGCTAGTCAACTAGAGGCTCACTAGGGACATATTGTGGTCTATGTATTCACACGTGTATTACGATTTCCGGATAATACAATTATAGCATGAATAAAAGACAATTATCATGAACAAGGAAATATAATAATACTTTTATTATTGCCTCTAGGGCATATTTCCAACATCTAAGTCCGGCCCTGTGCCGGACTCCGTACCGGAACCTTCAATGGTTCCGAAGTCCGGCAAGCGCCCCCTTCGTCAGAAGGGCAAGACTGCGACGCCGGTGACCTCCATCCATACGGAGGCACCGGATAGTTTGCTGGAGGCGCTTAACGGCGCTTCCATCGACGAGGAGCACCGCACTGTTATGAGTGTGGTGATCCAGAAAGTTCAGTCCGCCAAGAGCGGGCTGATCAAGCTGCATCAGCCTTCTAACGAGGCTTTGAGGTAAGTTTAGAATATGTAAAAATATTACCGCATAGACAAGAGTCTCGATGCTTAGTTGATTGTTCGGAAAGAAAAACCGGACTGAGGATCTAAAAAGATACACGCAGGAGTCTAACATAAGTATGTCAATATGGGAATTCAGGCTGCGCTGCTGACCTCTACCGCACTGACTGTGGAGGTCAATGTATTGAAGCAGAGCCTCGAGCGGTCCGAGAACGAGCTCGGCCTTGCCAAGAAGCAGCTCGAGGACAAGGAAGGTAAGTAATACCTTCTTAAAGTAATACCTTATAGAAAGGATTTGGTTGCAAAAATGACAGGACTAACGTGGGTATTGTAGGGGCCACGAACGAGGTGGCGACCCTAAAGGAAGCGGTGTCCACGGCCGAAAGCAAAGCGGCCGCAGAGCGCACCGAGCGAGAGAAGCAGGAGGCGCAGGTGGCGGAGGTGCAGCAAGAGCTCCGGGCTCTCATGGAAAAACACGAGAGTTTGGAGCGTGACTTGAAGACTCGAGAGTCCGAGCTCGCCTCGGCTCTTGAGAGTGCCAAAGCCGCTAAGGCTGAAGCCCAAAAAGCCCTCCAGGAAATTGAATCATTAAAGAAGATAGCGGCGGGTAAGGCATTCTTTATGCAAAGCAAGCATGTGAAAGTGGATTATCTATTACTTACCCGAATCCGGAGCTCTCCAGGAGCATTCGCAGATCTGCCCCGTTGTGTGTCTGATGCTGCCACGTTCTACCGCGCCAAGGAGGGGAGCTCGACGGAAAAGGTGTTCTGGTCTCAGTATGCTAAGGCCGGACATCCGGTGCCCCTGAGCGACCAGCTGAAGCAGCTGGTCGAGCTCCACAAGGTCGCCGAACAGGCCATGAAGGGCCTCATAATTCGGCTGTGGCCATTGGAAGCCATGCCCGGGAGCTACTTCGGGCTGGTGCGGCGGCTGGTGGATGCCTGTCCATGGATTGAAGTCATCAAGCGCCTCCGTCTGCATTGAAGGTGCCTGGTTGGCCCTTGCCGTGCTAAAGTGCACTGGGCAAGCTAGATGCTGAGAAGCTTGTGACGACGGGCCAATCAAGGGCAAGGAGCATCGCAAGCCCGAAATGTACTATGAGGGCGTCTCAAGGGTGCCCGCTTTATAGCGGGTGAATGCTCCAAAGATGTAATTTTTGAATAGACTCGCATTTGTTATCATGTACGCTGAAAACTTGTTCATATGCACTAAGCAACGCTTGTGAATTTAAAATATTACCTTCAGGCGGCCGCTTATCAAATTTGAGAGATGGCAAGTCGTTGGCTTCAGCCCCCATGCCACAGTCTTTGGGGTGTTCGGGATAAACTTGAGCGCCTCCTGTTCCCATTCTTGGGTCCTTCGAGGAGGCGCTCAATGCAACGAACAAGGCAACCGGACTATAGTGCTTGAACACTCTCACTTAGCCATAGAATTCTATAATTTTAAATTTCGCGAAGCCCCTAGTATACTGGAAGACCGAGTTCGGGCGCTATCCACGCCTTTGCCGGACAATGCCGACTCCTCGCTCTAAGCGGCATAAGTCTTTAGCGACCGAAAAACCTCTCGAACAGCGACCGGCTCTCGCCTCTATCATGACGGTCAGTTTTAGCTTTCTCCATCGAGGTGCTCAACCCAGCTCAACCGGGCACAATCACGGTGGTTCTCCCAGCTAGCTTAGCCGATATAACGGAACGTAAGGTACCAAAACATGGGAGCCGGGCAAACCCAACTATTGAACCAAGACATGATTCGAGCCGATGCATATAATGCTATAAGTTCGGGTGCCGCACTTGTGAAAGTGTTCAGACTTATCACACCATATTTTTGGGGTACTTAAGCCTCAGTGTATTGGCCGTACCAAAGTGTACGGGTGCAACGTGTCATGAATGAACATATATATATATATATATATATATATATATATATATATAGATAGATAAAAAAAGGAGTGCAATAATAGGCAAAAGCTATGTATTGTTTATTCAAAAAGGTACTGCAATGAAAGCAGAACGAGACAAATAGTGCGATAAGCAAGGGATGGGACTATTTAACATGTCCCCCTCCAGGGGTAAGCTGCGGGATGGTATGTAAAACAGGTATAATGCTTGTAGTAGAGACCACCGACACTCGACGTAACTTTACGCTTCCCGGCTGTTGCATCGTGAGTTCGGCAATTCTAGTGCATGTGGCTTCTGGAAAACAGAGTCCTGAAAGTAAGAGAAAAGAAGAAAGAAAAAGAATGACACAATCGGGAGCCCCTGGTGCGGTTGAGCCGCATTCTGGGTGTGCCGTGGTCATGCCCCTCCCCTTATGCCCATGGTATCTCCAGAGCGTAGTTATGTACGCGTAGTACTGGCTTCGCAATTTCGCGAGGGCTGGGGTTGGGGCCGGATTGCTACGTGTGCTCGGATCGTGCCAGGCGGTCTTGTTGTAGGTTACTCCGGGCGCGCTTGACGGTGTCCGGACGTTTAATAGCCGGACTCGAGAATTGCTGTGAGAGGCCGCTTTGCACCTCCGCCGCGAGGGCCGCCGTGTGCTCCTCCGTTCGGAGTGAGCATTCGGTGTTTCCATTGACCGTGATTACTCCTCGGGGGCCTGGCATCTTGAGCTTGAGGTACGCGTAGTGCGGCACCGCATTGAACTTTGCAAATGCGGTCGTCCAAGCAGTGCGTGATAGCCGCCATGAACGGGACTATGTCGAAGATTAACTCTTCGCCGGAAGTTATCCGGGATCCAAGACCACTTCGAGTGTAATCGAGCCTGTACAATTGGCCTCTACACCTGGTATGACGCCTTTAAAGTTCGTCTTTGTGGGTTTAATCCTTGAGGGTCTATGCCCATTTTGCGCCTTTGTATCACGATAGAAGCGAGTTCAGGCTGCTACCGCCGTCCATCAGGACTCTAGTGAGGTGAAATCCGTCGATGATTGGGTCAAGAACCAATGCAGCGAATCCGCCGTGGCGGATGCTAGTGGGGTGGTCCCTTCGATCAAAAGGTGATCGGGCAGGAGGACCATGAGTTGAACTTGAGGCGATCGCTCCATCGCATATACGCCCCTTAGTGCACGCTTCCGCTCCCTTTTGGGTATGTGGGTTGCGATATCATGTTCACCGTCCACACTTGTGGGGGGAAGCCCTTCTGTCCTCTATTGTTCAGCGGCCGGGGCTCCTCCTCGTCATCGCTATGCAGCCCCTTGTCATTGAGTTCGGCATTTAACTTGCCTGCCCGTTTGAAGACCCAAAAATCCCTGTTGGTATGGTTGGCTGGTTTTTTGGGGGTGCCATGTATTTGGCACGAGCGATCGAGTATTCGGTCCAGATTGGACGGGCCCTGAGTATTTCTTTTGAACGGCTTTTTTCGCTGATCGGGTTTAGAGCCTCTGAATCCGGCATTAACTGTCGTATCTTCAGCATTATCGCCGTTAATGCGACGCTTGTGCTTGTTGCGACGCGACCTGCCATCGCTGTCCTTGGTATCCGAACTACCAGGGTTTTTGGTCAAGTTGTTGCTACGAGCTAGCCAGTTGTCCTCTCCCGCGCCAAAGCGGGTCATGAGTGTTGTGAGGGCTGCCATGGATTTCAGCTTTTCCTGTCCTAGGTGCCGGGCTAGCCACTCGTCGCGGATGTTATGTTTGAAGGCTGCAAGGGCCTCTCGCATCCCGGATACCAATGATTTGATTTTTCTTGGTTAGGCCCGTGTCCAGAATTGTCTGGCTGATTCTTCTGGCTGCTGAATTATGTGGCTGAGGTCATCGGCGTCTGGTGGTCGCACATATGTGCCCTGAAAGTTATCAAGGAATTCGGCTTCCAGGTCCTCCCAACAACCAATTGATTCTGCTGGCAAGCTGTTAAGCCAATGCCGAGCTGGTCCTTTAAGCTTGAGTGGGAGGTATTTGATGGCGTTTAGATCATCACCACGGGCCATGTGGATATGGAGGAGGTAGTCCTCGATCCAAACCGCAGGATCTGTTGTGCCATCATATGATTCGATGTTTACGGGTTTGAAACCCTCGGGATTTGATGATCCATCACTTGCCTGTGAAGCATAGTGGGTGTGCGGCGCCTCAGATTGAGCTATATCGTGACGTAGCTCAAATGAGCTATGTCTCATCGTGTTCGCCCGGCCGGAATTGCTGTATCCGCATGACGGTTATCATCATGTGTCGGGCGCCTGCCGATCCGTAGATCGATCTTGTTTGCCTTGCCTTGTCCTCCAATATGTCTCGCAGTGTCCGGGCGCGTTTCCCGTGCCTTGGTACTTTTCGAGCGACGCCGGGGTGCGGCTTGATTGGAGGGCCTAGAGGCCTCTCTGTCGCGGCTACGGGGTGGCCGGTCGGCCGCATCATGCGCTGGTGATGTAGGTTTGGGTGCTTCCTCCTCTAATTGGGGTAGCAGCCTGCGTTTGGGTATCTCTTGGAGGGGCGCTCGAGTTCAGACTTTTCACCGCAAGGACTTTAGTCCATCTGTCACCTAGCAAGTCTTGGTCAGCTCTAAGCTGCTGCTTTTTCTTGAGGCTGCTTGCCATGGCTATAAGCCCGCGCTTGAAACGCCTCTGTTTGGCGGGGTCCTCAGCACGACAAATTGCCGTCGTCGAGGCTTGCCTCATCTTCTGAGGGAGGCATATAATTATCATCCTCCACCTCCCCGCTCGCCACTCTATCATGAAGGCTGGCTTCTCTCTCCTCTGTCGAATCCTGCCGAGGGGGTTGTCTTCAACCGTCCGGTGTTATTATCTCCCGTGCGGAATCACTTTTTTCTTTGTGGCGGGATTTAAAGCGGCGCCACGACGCCTTGGCGCTTGGGCTGTTTCTTGGAAGGGTCATCCTCCATTGTTCCATCGCCGTTCCCATCTTTTGGGATGTCCACCATGTATATGTCGTATGACGAGGTGGCCTTCCAAAGGCCGTAGGCGCTGGTTCTTGGTCGCTCTCCAAAGCATCGCCGTCCATACCGTCGATGTCTTCGAGTCAAAGTCGAGCATGTCGCTTAAATCATCGGCAGTGGCTACAAAGTGGGTGGTGGGTGGGCATTGAATTTCTTTGTCGCCGCATCCCAACCTTCCCGATCGCAGTCCGCCAGGCTCTCCAGATAAAGAGAGAGACTTTAGTGAATTCAGGATGTCGCCAAAGGGCGAGTGCTGAAAGATGTCCGCGGCAGTGAACTCCATAACCGGCGCCCAATTGGATTCGATTGGCGGGGGCGCGGAGTATTCGGAGTCCAGAGAGGAGTCCGACACCTTGGAGTCACGGTCTTCGCAAAGGACAGGGATGTAGTTCGGCTTAATCACCATAGAGATCGTAGCCCCCGAGGCGGTGTCCAGCCACTCGTCCTTGATCGGTGGAGTCGGCTCCGAGCTAAGGGTCGGAGCGGACATTGGTGCGGCCTCGTGGCACCGCTCGCGGCGTAGCTAGATCGTGCCCATCGAGACAAAGGCGGCGCTGGCTATTATGGCTCGAATCCGTCGAAGATCAAGTCTCCGCGGATGTCGGCCGTAGTTCGAACTCCCAAATCTGACTCGATGGCTGGCGAAGCTTTCGATCTGCTTCCAGATGGCCAAGTGAATTGCCCGCAAAGGCAAAGCCGCCGAATACGAAGATCTGTCTGGGGTGAAAAGTCTCACCCTGGACCGCGTCGTTGTTGACGATCGAAGGAGCCATCGGGCCTAAGGATGACCACACAGAGGAACTCTCAATGAAAGCACCAATGTCGGTGTCAAAACCGGCGAATCTCGGGTTGGGGGTCCCTAACTGTGCGTCTAGGCGGATGGTAACAGGAGACAAGGGACATGATGTTTTTACCCAGGTTCGGGCCCTCTCGATGGAGGTAAAACCCTACTCCCCGCTTGATTAATATTGATGATATGGGTAGTACAAGAGTGGATCTACCACGAGATCAGTGAGGCTAAACCCTAGAAGCTAGCCTATGGTATGATTGTTGTTCGTCCTACGGACTAAAACCCTCCAGTTTATATAGACAACGAATAGGGTTAGGATTACACAGAGTTGGTTACAATGGTAGGAGATCTACATATCCGTATCGCCAAGCTTGCCTTCCACGCCAAGGAAAGTCCCATCCGGACACGGGACGAAGTCTTCAATCTTGTATCTTCATAGTCCAGGAGTCCGGCCAACGGTGATAGTTCGGCTATCCGGACACCCCCTAATCCAGGACACCCTCACCACCCTTTAGTCCTGGTTGGTGCCACCAACCGGGACCAAAGGCCACTTTTCAGCAGCCCAAAGGGCGGGAAGCGGCGGCCTTTGGTCCCGGTTGGTAGCACCAACCGAGACTAAAGGGTGGCATTGGTCTCGGCTGATGCCACAAACCGGTACCAATGCGTCCCTTTAGTCCCGGTTGGTGGCACCAACCGGGACCAAAGGCCTTGCGCTGCCCCGCGTCAAAAGTTTAGTACCACCTCGCTAGCTGAGAGAGCTCGAGAGTGGTTTATAAGCGCTGCGCTCACCCTCTCGAGCTCCTCTCAATTGCAGGCTTTCGGGCCTAACCGTACGCTGTGTGCATGTGGGCCTACTGGGCCTCCCGCGGGCCTGAACCCTGGCCCATGGTAGGGTTTCTAGTCGTATTCAGGCCGTTGGGGCCCAGTAGGTGGCACTTTTTTGTTTTTTTGTTTTCTTTGTTGCTTTATTTATTTTATTTTGTTTCTAATTACAACAAAATACTTATTGTTGCTATTTTAATTTATTTTATTAAAGTTTATTTTTAATTATTTTCTTTTAGGTCACAAAAATTATAAACTTTCTGTTAGTGCCATTAGTTTTCAAATTTGAATAGTTAAAATTACTGCGTTTAATATTACTGTGTTTAAAATTCAAAGGTTTTTTTTCAAATTTTTTTGTTTTGTTTTTTGCATTATTTATTTTCTTTTGTTTTTTGCTTTATTTTTTAATTCCTTTTGCTTTTAGGTCAGCAAAATTATAAACTTTCTGTTAGTGCCATTAGTTTTAGAAAAATTATTTTGTTATTTTGTTTTCTTTGTTGCTTTATTTATTTTATTTTGTTTCTACTTACAACAAAATACTTATTGTTGCTATTTTTATTTATTTTATTAAAGTTTATTTTTAATTATTTTTCTTTTAGGTCACAAAAATTACAAACTTTCTGTTAGTGTCATTAGTTTTACAAAAATTATAAACTTTCTATTAGTGCCATTAGTTTTCAAATTTGAATAGTTAAAATTTGAATTCTTTGAAATTTGTGTAAATCACAAGTTTGTGATTAACTTTACTATAAAAACGAGCATATATGCGCCTATAGAGAAAATTCAACCTAAATTCATAATAAATTTCTATGAATTTCAGAGAAATTCAAGATGAATTTAGGTCAAATTCCCTGTATAAGGGCATCTATTTTCACTTTGGGAGGAGCTCAACAAGGCAGAGAGGGAGGGGCTTATAAACCGGTGTGAGCGCCCTTCGGTTGGCGAGGTGGGACTATACTCTGATCGCAATGAGGACCAACCCTTTAGTCCCGGTTTGTGGCACAAACCGGGACTCATGGTCATGGGCAGGGCGAGGCGCATTGGTCCCGGTTCGTGCGTGGAACCGGGACCAAAAGGTCCAGACGAACCGGGACCAATGGCCCACGTGGCTGCCCTCTTGAGTGTTCTTGGTGAGAACATAGTTGAAAAGGAACGAACCGGGATTAATGGTATTATGAAAGTGCGTTATATCGACTAGAGGGGGGGTGAATAGGCGATTTTTATGAATTCTTCACTGAGGAATTTGCTGGTGAGGAAATTCCTTAGCGAAGAACGACTTGCAGCGGAATAAATACTCAGAAGTACGCATAACAGAATGCGGGCATGGTCATCATGATGAAATGAAGACAAACAAAGAGTACAGAAAGCATAAACACAGGATAGCACAAGATGAAGACAAACAGACTTAAGAAATTGAACTGAGGAAATTGAGAAAGTCTTCAGTCAAAGTCTTCAAACACAGATATGAACAATCACTCAACACAATAATGAGGAAATGAAAGGGTTGAGGAAATAGAACCAGTAAGGTTGGTGAAGACAATGATTTGGTAGACCAGTTCCAACTGTTGTCTCAGTTGTACGTCTGGTTGGAGCGGCTGAGTATTTAAACTCGAGGACACACAGTCCCGGACACCCAGTCGATGAGCACGCAACTCAGGACACCAAGTCCTCACCGTATTCTCCTTGAACTAAGGTCAAACAGACCTCGTCCAATCACTCGTGGTAAGTCTTCAGGCAACTTCCAAACCTTCACAGACTTGGTCACTCGGCGATCCACAATTCCTCTTGGATGCTCTAGACCATGACGCCTAACCGTCTGGAAGAAGCACAGTCTTCAAAGGTAACAAGCGTCGGATCCACGCAGGATCAATCTCTTCAGTGATGCTCAATCACTTTGGGTATGTAGGGGTTTGGTTTTTGGGTTTTTCCTCACTCGATGATTTTCGCTCAAAGTCCTCGGAGGATGGATTGCTCTCAAATGACAAGTGTCAAGTTCTCACGGAGCAGCCAACCAGCTAGTGGTTGTAGGGGGCGGCTATTTATAGCCTAGGGAGCAGCCCGACATGATAAGACATAAATTCCCTTCAATGATATGACCGTTAGGTGGATAAGATATTTTGGGACAGGCGCCAAGAAGATAAAGAATCTGGCCGGAAATTTGAATATCAAATTCCTCGGGCTATCATGTTCCTCACTGTAGGCAATCCACATGGCGAATTCCTAACTCCTTAGTCGAACAAATTCCTCAATGACGGAAGAACTTCGTCTCACATCCAAGAAATTGACTGAACTTTATGAGATTTCCAAAGGCTTCACTCAAGGGATTGGTAGGTGTAGGATTTTGAGTTGAGCATCACATGGAAATTTTCCTTAGTATTTCCTCGACCCCCTTTAATAGTACGGTGTTTCCTATGACTCAAGAAAGAGAAAATGAAACTACGAAAACAAAACTCTTCACGCTTCATGTTCCTCAAATGAATACCAAGTCTTCAAGGTCACACCAATTTCTTCACTTTCAAAGTCTCCAGAAAGTCTTCAAAATATCAAAGTCTTCAGTCAAGAACTTCATTTTTAGGGGTCGACTTTCTCTGTAAATATCAAACTCCTCATAGGCTTATAGACCTGTGTACACTCACAAACGCATTAGTTCCTTGACCTATAAGTCTTCAATCCACCAAAATCACTAAGGGGCACTATATGCACTTACAATCTCCCCCTTTTTGGTGATTGATGACAATATAGGTTAAGTTTTCAACGGGGATAAACATATGAAGTGTAAATACTGATATTGAGGAATTTGATTGCAAGATATAGAAGAACTCCCCCACGAAGATGTGCATAGTGAGGAATTTTCTTTTGAGGCAATGCACATTTGAAGAGTTGAATCATGGAGATCTCCCCCTATATCTTGTAATTCATACACGCATTTGACATATAATATGAAGAATTTGAAATGCATGATGAAATATGGTGCTTGATGTTATTCAACATGCGTGCGATAACATTAATGAGGAACAAGCATGCAAAATAACGATCAAGAGTATCGAGCTCAAGAAGCTCAAGGGAATCGAGCATAGTGCAAGAGCACAAAGGCATCAAAAGTATCAAAGCACCATCGGGTTTAAGATTACAACTCGATCCAATAAAAGTTTCAGAAGAACGAGAGTTGTAACTTAACAAAAATAAATTGCCCATATAATAGACCAGCTTGAAGACTAACTCAAATTTCTCCCCCTTTGTCATCGAATGACCAAAAGGATTGAAACCGAGGACTAACGCCCCTGAAGAATTTCAAGTTGAAGAAGGAGCGCCAGCATTGTTGGGGTCGGTTGTTGTAGTAGGGCCTGCCGCGGTGTCGTCCAAGTCTTCATTTTCATCAGTGTCGCGCGATGAAGAATAGGAGCTGGCCACCAAGGAAGGAACTTTGACCTTCTTGTATTTCTTCGGAGGAGGTGCGTATCACCAAATTCTTCCTTGAGTCCCATCGTCGTCAGTTCTTCCGCATTGTAGACATGTGAAAGAATAGCCCATGTGCGTTTGAAGGTTTCATGGAGGTAGTAGTGGTTTTTCTTCACTGCATTGTGTGTAGAGGTCATGTTGTGAAGAATTGAACCAAACTGACGCTTGACCCATTTATGATTGCGATCAACCTTCTGATGAAGACCGAGGAGTAACTCACGATCACTCATCACCACAGGTGCGATAGCTTGAGGATTTTGCTTGACCGAGGTATTTGCGGCAGAGTCATGTGGCGTAGTCATCATTGGTGCAAGAGGATGTCGCTTTGCTAAACTGTCCATCCAATGGACGAATACCTTCATCGATCACAAAGCAGTAGCCTTGCCCTTGTCATCACCGAGGTAAATGTCCGCTTGAGGACTTCAATCGGGGCAAGTAGCTGCAATGGTTCAGAGTATCAGCCTTGTAATTGAGTGAAGACCTTGTCCCGATGAATCTCATTATCCAAGGCGCATAAGGCTTCAAATTTCAAATGGTGACATAGCAATGTTTGCCGAGTCCTCATGAAGAAATCATGGAAGTTGACGGGAACGCCATGAATGATGTTGAAAAGCATATTCTTCATGATGCCAACGACTTCTTCATCATTCGAGTCATGGCCTTTGATAGGACTCATTGTCTTCGTCAGAATCCGATAGACAGTCCGAGGCACATACAATAATTCCTTGACGAGGAATTTGGTTCTTGGGGCCTGCCTTGGCTTCAAAGGCTTCATCAGCACTTGCATATAGTGATTTGAAAGTTCGTTCGTTGTAGATATAACGAGCATCGTCAAGTGGAGGATCGAGTGGTAGAGCACGAAGCAATTCAGTTCTTTGGTGCCTTGTAGTGAGTATTTTCGGACATCCGATCTAATACCCATGAGTTCACGTTTTCAGCGTCTCCGGTGATGTGCAGCGTTGCATAGAATTGAAGAATGAGTTCTTCATTCCAGCCACGTATATCGGTCGCAGAAATTCAGAAGTCCTGCGTCATGAAGAACACTGAGGACTGGCTCAAAGCCTGGCAGAGACTCCATGTCCACATGAGGAATATGAGCATGATCGAAGACTTTGTCTTTATTGAAAAGCACTGAGGAATAGAAATTGGCTTGGCTGGCAGTCCAGAAACGCCTCTTCCTTATGCGAGCAGAATCATATGGATTGTAATCAGTGAAGAATACATGCTCGCTGAAGAAGTCATCAGCCTTGAAATTTTGCTTTGTTGAGAAGGGATCCTTAGGCTTTGGCAGTGGAGGTTCAGTGAGTTGCATCACGACCTCTGGAATCGCAATCTCAGGTTCTTCAGGCTGAGGAATTTCTTGTTCCTCTACAGGTGCCTCGAGGATCAAGAAGAAGCAGTTCATCAAAGACTAGTGGCTGGAATATCTTCAGGACATATGAAGTGGGATGAGTTTCTTCAGAGCCCATTTGAACAGCTTGGAGCAGGGACCGAGGTATCTGTTGGATTGGGGTGAAGAGTGGAGAATTTGGATGCCGACTTTCCCAAAAGTCATCATTCATAATCAAGCGTTAGCTTCCAATATCCACATCTTCTTCAAGTTCACAACACCGCCTCTTCACCGTGAACTGAGGTATAGGCGAGGAAATGACTGGGGTTGAAGGGATTGCTTCCACTTCAATTTCTTCATCAATCTGCTCCGACGGGCGCAGAATGATTTTCTTCATCAGATCCGCTTGGGATCACATAATCTTCATCAAACGGAACAAGGTCCTTTGATGGAATTGAGGAAATTGGAACAGCATCAATAGGATTTTCAAAGGAGCTGGTCATTGGCTTCATTTTCTTCGCAGCCGAAGAATTTGACGCAGCTGATGCTTTCCGTTTCTTCACAACAACTCGTTCTGCAGCCTTGGTCTTCTTCACATCAGAGGCAGATGGAAGAATTGGAGTTGGTGTTGGCGCAGGAGGAGCTGAGGAATCTGGATGAATTTCCTCAGGCACAACTGATGCAGTTGCCCTGAATTGTTCAGTTTCTTCAGGCGCACCACTAGTGGATGCCCTGGCAATTTCTTCAGCGGCTGGAATGGGATCATCAGCCCCGAACAGCATTTTATTCAGCAGCTGAACTTCATCACGGTGTCAGACATGTTCGTCGGTCGGCTGAGCCGAGGCTCCACTGAGGAATTTCATGTTGCATTGGGGCAGCAACATTTAGAACTTCTTCGTCAGTTGATTTAATCGACCTTGGCTCCTTGCCAATCAAAGCATAATAAGCATCAAGTTTTTGCCGAGGGCTTGATTTCATTCTCGACCTTGAGAAGTTCCTCGTGTCATTTTGACAACGCTTTTCTTCGTGAACTTCTCCTTCTCAGATTGAGCCTTCTTGATCTCTCGTGCCTTTTCAAACTTCCATTTCTCTTCAGTGATGAAATGGGTCAACATATGACTTTGTCCAGGGGTCATATGAAAATCAGGCATAGGGGTATTTGGATCCTTGTGCCAGAGATCAATATAATCGAGGATTTTCCTCGGATCCAACAGCAGTGGCACAGATGTGCCTTTGGCTCTAGCGGCCCTTTCCTGGCGGTCTTTGATGATTTCCGCAAGTTCATCATCATCAGCCTCATCATCTTCAGGTGGCTCTTGGAAAGCGACCTGTTTCTTCTTGGGACTTGGCCGAGGACCTCGTCCAGCTGTGGCCTTAGTCTTCAGCATAGTCGGGCCAGATGAAGACTTTGGTGCAGCTGAGGAACTTGCTGAGACACCAGAGGCAATGGAGAAGCCTGCAGTCCATTGGCACGTGGCTAGATGCACAGGTGCTGAGGACTTTGTCGGAACTGCTGAGGACTTGGGAGGAGCTGCTGAGGACTTTGAAGGAGCTGAGGATTTTTGAGGAGCAGGGGCAGCATGAGGAATTGGCCGTGAGGGCACTGCTGAGGAACTTGGCCGTGAGGGCACTGTTGGTGAAGCACTTGGCTTGTGAGCGGGCTTCTTTGCCATAGATTTTCTTGGCTTGACAGAGGCCTCAGGAGCCGCAGCAGAAGGGCGTAGTCCTCATTGAATTTCCTCACCGCCTCATTGGCTTGTCTTGCCAACTTGGCTTGGCGCTTGGCCCATTCTTCGAAAGTCCTCACCACGCTTGATGTCGTGGGATCGGCTTCTTGGCCAGGTGCCAATGGAGCTCTTGGGCATGGAGGATTGAGTGCGAATTTCTTCATGTACTTTGGAGTTACATATCTGTACTCCCTCCATTCCCGTGCCCATCTCCTTTCAATCCTTTGGATGCGCACCTTGCACTGATTTTTGTTCTCTTTGCCGAACTCGGCTTCATCAGGTGTGCAATAATCAACATATATTTCCTCAGGGATTTCAAACGCGGTCATGACCTCAGACCTCTTTCCTCCTTTCTGTGGCTTCTTTCCTTCTGCCATATTCTTCATCTGAGGAATTTGAACAAACGAATTCTCTGAAGAAGTATGCAACTTTTCTTCGAGGAACGCTGCAAATGAGTTAAGTTGATGAGAACCTAGTGATTCAAAGAAATGACATGAGTACCTGTGAACAGAGTATAGTTGCGAGGAATTTGGAGATGTCATATGCGTTCTCAGAAGATTTTTTTAAAAGGAACAAGTTTTGCGGATTTTGACCAGATGAGCCTTGAAGAATTTCACTAAGCGTTCTTTGTCTTAGGTTCCAGAGTTGTACAGATCGAGGATCCACACAATTGAGGAATCTTGAAGAAAAATGATTGCTTAGAGAAACGAATCAAGAGCATATAACTGGTGAGGTGTTTGTGTGTGAGGATTTGAAGAATAAAACACCTTTGAAGATTTTGTAGTGTGAAATTTGGATCAACGAGGGTAGCAAAAGTAACTTTTAATTACCCTAAATGAAGAACACGACGAACTGGGTGTTGTAGATGTGAAGCTCGTCGTTTCAGATCTTCCACGCCCTAACTTGGCGGAGGAACACAGCTACGGCGGCGGCGGAGTGAGGATTTCCGCAGTCGGCGCGAGTACGTCGGCAAAGAGGTCGAGGCAGCGAAGCTCTTCCTCACCGGCGACGATGGAGTAGCGGCGGCGCTAGGGTTTGAGGAGCTCGAGCAAGAGAGAGAGGTCGAGCGGAGTAAAAGAAGTGAGGATGGAGAGAGGGGTATTTATAGAGGCAGTGAAAAACTGTTCGCTCAAGATTTAGGGACGAACGTGCCTCGACCATTCTCCTTCTCACGACATGTGTCACCCACGTCTTTGTGTAGTGGAGATCGTGTCTGATCGTGGGTGAGTAAATTAATGCATCATGGGATGCGGAACGGTTTGAGCGGCAAAACCGAAAGTTTGGATAAGATCAGTTTTAAAGTTTCGCTCGCAATTTCTTCAAATTGACAAGGACACAAAGTGAAGATTTTGATCGAGTTTAAATTAGAACAAACTTGAAGATTTTGTGAATAGATTGGGTTTATTATTGCATTGAGGGGGATGGGTCCGATCACATTCACTTAGCAGAAAAAGCGACTTGAAGAAATATCCATAAGTGAATGCTGTAGAGGACATAAACCCATATATATATATATATTGCTAATGAAGAAAAACGACGGAAACAGTGAAGATTTTGCAAAGTTGAAAATTTTGAAAAACTGAAGAATTTCAAAAACTGAGGAAAAACTCAAATTGAAGATTTTCAACTTTGGTGGTGGCGTGACCCACCGTACAAGAATGATGATTTCAGACACCGCGTACAATTGTCGAGGGTTACGAGAATCAAATTCTTCATTAATTTCTTCACACTTAGAGTGTTATTCTTCATTGATTGAAGAAAAACGTTTCTTCATGTGTTGCACATCTAAGTCATCAGCTTTGCATAATTGTCAGGATGTGTGTTCTTTTCAAAGAAAATTTGAAGATTCTAAGATATTTAGCTCACACCGCAACTTGCTAAATGTCTTCTCATCCAAGGGCTTAGTGAAGATATCGGCTAGCTGTTCTTCAGTCTTCACATGCTCGATGGAGATGTCGCTCTTCAACACATGATCACGAAGAAAATGATGACGAATTTGAATGTGCTTTGTCTTCGAAAGTGCTGAACTGGGTTGTGAGTAATCTTGATGGCACTCTCATTGTCACAATAGAGAGGCACATTCTTCACGTTGATGCCGTAGTCCTTGAGAGTTTGCTTCATCCATAGCAATTGAGCACAACACGAGCCAGCAGCAATGTATTCAGCTTCCGCATGAGACGGTGATACAGTTACATTTCTTAGAGGACCAATGCACCAAAAGATCGTCCGAGGAAATGACAAGTACCAGATGTTGACTTGCGGTCCACACGATCACCAACATAGTCGAGTCGAATATCCAATGAGATCAAAAGTAGAGCCCTTGGGATACCATAATCCTAGTGTTGGTGTGTGAGCTAGATATCGAGAATATGCTTCACAGCCTTATGGTGTGATTCCTTCGGTGTAGCTTGAAATCGGGCACACATGCAAGCACTAAGCATTATATCTGGCCTAGATGCACATAAGTACAATAAAGAACCAATCATGGAGCGGTATACCTTGTGATCAAGTCAATACCATTTTCATCAAGGCATAGATGGCCATTTGTGGGCATAGGAATTTTGACACCTTTGCAATCTTGCATGCCGAATTTCTTCAGGACATCTTTGAGGTATTTCTCCGACATATGAATATGCCATTGTGTTGTTGACGAATTTGAAGACCTAAGAAGAATTTCAACTCTCCCATCATAGACATTTGATATTCTTCACTCATCATATAGGCAAATTCATCACTATAACGTTGGTCAAGACAGCCAAAGATAATATCATCAACATATATTTGGCACACAAACAGTTCACCATCATATGATTTAGTAAAGAGAGTAGGGTCGAGTGGACTGGTGTGAAGCCATTCTTCACGAAGAATTCCTTCAATGTATCATACCACGCCTGTGGGGCTTGTTTGAGACCATAGAGGGCCTTGTTGAGTCTCAAGACTTTGTCGGGATTCTTTGGATCTTCAAAACTGGGGTTGAGCAACATATACTTCTTCCTCAAGCTTACCATTGAGGAATGCACTTTTCACATCCATTTGATATAAAGTGATATTGTGATGGTTAGCATAGGCGAGTAATATGCGAATAGACTCAACTCTAGCAACAAAAGTGCAAAAAGTTTCATCGAAATCAATTCCTTCAACTCGTGTGTAGCCTTGAGCTACAAGTTGTGCCTTATTCCTCACCACAAGGCCATTTTCATCTTGCTTGTTGCGGTAGATCCACTTTGTGCCAATGATATTATGCTTGCGAGGATCTGGACGTTTGACCGGTTCCTGACATTGTTGAGCTCTAACTGATGTAATTCTTCTTGCATGGCCTGAATCCACTCAGGCTCCAGAAATGCTTCATCTACCATAGTGGGCTCTGTGATAGAGACAAAAGCATAGTGCCCACAAAAGTTAGATAAATGTGAAGCTTTTGAGCGTGTGAGAGGACCTGGCGCTTCAATGTCATCGATGATCTTATCAACTTGTACTTCTTTTGCAACGCGAGGATGAGCTGGTTGTCGTCGAGGAATTTGATCATTTTCCTCAAGACCGTTGTCTTCAAAGATTATCTTCAGTGCATCAGCTCGGACGTTCTTCAGCGTCTTTGGAATGAATTCTTCACTGATTCTTCAATAGGAATGACATCCTCGGTTGCCTTGAACTTGATAGATTCCTCAGTGCGGGTTCATCTAACACGAAGGCAGGTGCTCTCTTTGCGAGCCATTAGTTTCATCGAACCGCACATCTACAGTGTCAACAATCTTGTGAAGTGCGATGTTGAAGACTCTGTAGGTGTGCGAGTCCTTTCCGTAACCAAGCATAAAACCTTCATGTGCTTTTGGTGCAAATTTAGAGTTGTGATGAGGATCTCTAATCCAGCATTTAGCACCGAAGACTTTGAAATAACTTACATTGGGTTTCTTGTCAGTGAGGAGTTCATAGGCAGTCTTCTTGAAGAATTTGTGAAGATATACTCTGTTGATGATGTGGCACGCAGATCAATTGCATCAATCCAAAACGACTAGGCATTTTGTATTCATCAAGCATAGTGCGAGCCATCTCAACGAGAGTTCTCGTTCTTGCGCTCCACGACGCCATTCTCACCGAGGAGTATAGGTAGCAGATAACTCATGAGTAATACCAAGTTCATCAAGATAGGCATCAAGACCGGAATTCTTGAACTCAGTTCCATTGTCACTCCTAATGTGTTTGATCTTCACACCAAAGTTAGTTGAAGCCCTCGAGGAAAATCGTTTGGAGACTTCCTGCACTTGATTTTTGTAAGTAACAATGTGTACCCATGTGTAACGAGAGTAATCATCAACAATAACAAAGCCATATAGAGATGCGTCATTAACGACAGCTGAGTTATGATTGGGACCAAAGAGGTCCATGTGAAGCAATTCGAAGGGACGAGTAGTGGTCATGATAGTCTTCGCTGGATGCTTGGCCTTGGTCATTTTTCCAGCTTCACAAGCTCCACACAAGTGATCCTTGAGGAATTTGACATTCTCAATGCCAATGACATGCTTCTTCTTTGCAAGCGTGTTCAAATTCCTCATGCCCTGCGTGACCAAGTCGCCGATGCCATAGCCAGCCTTCTGAAGCTTTTGCAAGTAGACACACGGCTGGTTGTAGTCCCAGAGAAATCAACAATATACAAGTCTCCTCTCCTAAAGCCTTCAAGACTTTGGAATTGTCAGCTTCCATAATCACAACACAACGATACTTGCCAAAGATAACAACCATATCAAGATCACAAAGCATTGAGATCGACATGAGGTTGTATCCTAAGGACTCAACAAGCATGACTTTGTCCATGTGTATGTCCTTAGAGATCACAACCTTACTAAGACCCAATACCGACTTCTTTTGCCTTTGTCAAGAAAGATGATATGCTTGAGATGTGACGGTGATAAGGGAGCATCCATCAATAGATTCTTGTCACCACCATGTGATTTGTACATTCACTATCGAGAACCCACTCGGTGGCTTTGGGTTGATCATCCTGCAAATGAATTAGTACAACTTACGATCTCATATACTTCATCGCTGAAGAATATGAAATCAAGTTCATCGATGAATTTCATCACCAAGATAATGATAAGCAAGATGAGGACGTGTGAAATGAAAGTTCATTTCATTATGATTAGCTGCGTCCTTTCGTGCATAGTGTCGTGCCTCAAAGAAATTCTTCTTGAGACGCTTAAAACACGCCCGAGACCTGACCCTGCAGAAGAGGTTAGTTCTTTTCTTCACCACCCACATCTCAAGGGGTGGCAAAGAGTTCATCACTCTGCGAGCACCATATGAGAATGGTGGCATAGAGGCCAATCCATTTCGCTTCACATAAGAGGGGTTAGGGTAAGCATATGAATATGCGTATAAATTCTTCGAGGACTTATGATCATATTGGTTTGAATAATATTGCACATATTCATAGCCCTTAGCTTTACCCTGCGAAACAGAGTTGTTAGCACGATGATAATCATATGAGGACTTTGATCCTTTTGAGGAATTTGATCCACGTGAGGAATTTGGTCCGTATGAGGACTTGGATCCATATGAAGAATTTGATCTGGGGTTCCTATTCTTCACAGGAGGTTTCATGAGGACATTCACCTGAAGACTTTCAAGGCACTTCTTGGGAACCCAGATTTTCTTCATAGGGGAACCGTTCATGCAGTTAGTGCCAACATATCTAGCAAATACTTCACCATTCTGATTTTTGAACAGTTTATAGTTGGAGTCAAATGACTCATCAGAAGAATGAGGAGATTCGCATGAAAAGCCAGATAAGTTAGATGGATCAATCGGAGGTCCCTTTGCAGCAACCCATGAGGTTTTGGGATACTGCTCAGGCTTCCAGTATGTCCCATCGGCATTGAGTTTCCTCTCAAAGGCAATACCCTCTTTCCTAGGGTTCCTGTTGAGGATATGCTTTTTAAGCACATCACAAAGAGTCTGATGCCCTTTGAGGCTTTTGTACATGCCTGTCATATACAATTCCTTCTACCATGCATCGTCAGTGATACTAGCAATGTCCTTAGATGACGAATTAGTGATAGCAGAGGCAGGTGAAGAATTTGTAACAGTTGAAGCATTTGAACATTCAGGTGAAGAATTAGCAGATTCACGTTCAATGCACTTTCAGCATGGAGGAACAAATTCTTCCTGAGAAGCGCTGATTTGTTGAGCAAGTAATGAATCGCGCTCCTTTTGAAGATCTTCATAACTCACTCTTAGCTTCTCAAGATCTTGCTTTCTTTGAAGAAATTCATAAGAAAATTTCTCATGATCAGATAAGAGAGTGTTATGATGACCTTGAAGGCTGTCAAACCTAGACTGAAGTCTCTGAAGATTTTCAGTCAGGGCTTTAGTGCGATCCATTTCTTCACCTAACATATCATCACTCTTGTCTAGCATGTTTTGAACCTTTTCAAAAGCCCTTTGTTGTTTTACAGCAATTTTAGCAAGTTTTGAGTAACTGGGCTTTAGATCTTCATCAGATTCATTTTCACTAGATTCAGAGGAGGTATATTTGAGTACCTTCGCACCCTTTGCCATGAAGCAATAGGTGGGAGCGTAGTCATCACTATCTTCATCAGCTTTGTCGGTGAGGTCATTTTCTTCAGAGTTGAAGATGGACTTGCTGACGAAAGCAGTAGCGAGAGCTAGACTCGCCACACCAGACTCATATTCTTTCGATGCCTCCTCTTCCTCATGTTCCTCAGATTCAGCTTCAGAGTCCATTTCCTTGCCAATGAATGCCCGAGCCTTTTTGGAGCTGCTCTTCTTGTGAGAAGAAGGCTTTGAGGATTTTGATGATGAAGATTTCGATGATTTCTTCTTCTTATTCGCGTCATCAGAACTATAATCCTTGTGTTTCTTCTTCTTTAATTCCTTTTCCACTGAGGACAATCTTGGATGTAGTGACCAGGTTTCTTGCATTTGTGACAAAGTCTTCTCTTATAGTCACTGGATGAGGAATCACTACTTCTTGAGGATTTTCCAAAGCGACCACGTCTTGAGAACTTCGAATTTCTTCACGCGCAGTGCTAGCTCTGGCCTAATTCTTCAGGATCTCCAAGGCTACTACCGTAGTCTTCACACTCGATTCGCAGACCTGACCTTGGCCTTCGTGGCACGAAGTTTTTCCATAGCTAGAACCATAGAGATCTCTCTTTTCAAAGAAGCTGGAACTCATGAGTATTTAGCCTCTCGAGGATATCACCGGATCAAGTGACTTGTAGTCGCACGCTCTTGTATCATCGATTGCGAGTATCAAATGAGGAATCAAGCGATCTCAACAATTTCTTCACCACCTCATGGTCGGTGATGTCAGTGGCGCCAAGTGCTTGAAGCTCATTTGAGATGTCAGTGAGGCGATCGAAGGTTTGTTGAACATTTTCATTGTCGAGTCTTTTGAAGCGGTTGAAGAGATTGCGAAGAACATCAACTCGAGAGTCACGCTGAGTTGAGACTCCTTCATTTACTTTGGACAGCCAGTCCCAGATGAGCTTGGCAGTTTCCAAAGCACTCACTCTTCCATATTGTCCTTTGCTCAGATGGCCACATATGATATTCTTCGCTTGAGAATCGAGTTGCTTGAATCTCTTTACATCGGTAGCATTTAGAGAAGGTGTGACTGAGGGAACACCATTTTCCACAACATACCAGAGATCGTTGTCAATTGCCTCAAGATGCATTCCCATCTTGTTCTTCCAGTAGGGGTAGTCCGTCCCATCAAAGGTAGGACACCTGCCGAGACCTTGATCATACCTGCGGTCGACATAACTAAAACTCCTGTGGTTAAACCAAAATCACACGTAACAAGGGAGTACCTTGCTCGATACCAATTGAAAGTGCGTTATATCGACTAGAGGGGGTGAATAGGCGATTTTATGAATTCTTCACCGAGGAATTTGCCGTGAGGAAATTCCTTAGCGAAGAACGACTTGCAGCGGAATAAGTACTCGAAGTGCGCATAATGTATCGCGGGCATGGTCATCATGATGAAATGAAGACAAACAAAGAGTACGTAAAGCGTAAACACAGGATAGCACAAGATGAAGACAAACAGATCAAGAAATTGAACTGAGGAAATTGAGAAAGTCTTGATCAAAGTCTTCAAACACAGATATGAACAATCACTCAACACAATAATGAGGAAATGAAAGGGTTGAGGAAATAGAACCCGATAAGGTTGGTGAAGACAATGATTTGGTAGACCAGTTCCAACTGTTGTCTCGGTTATGTACGTCTGGTTGGAGCGGCCGAGTATTTAAACTCGAGGACACACGATCCGGACACCCGGTCGGCTGAGCACGCAGCTCGGGACACCAAGTCCTCACCGTATTCTCCTTGAACTAAGGTCACAGACCTCGTCCAATCACTCGTGGTAAGTCTTCGTGCAACTTCCAAACCTTCACAGACTTGGTCACTCGGTGATCCACAATTCCTCTTGGATGCTCTAGACCATGACGCCTAACCGTCTGGAAGAAGCACAGTCTTCAAAGGTAACAAGCATCGGATCCACGCAGATCAATCTCTTGATGATGCTCAATCACTTTGGGTTTGCAGGGGTTTGGTTTTTGGGTTTTTCCTCACTCGATGATTTTCGTTCAAAGTCCTCGGGGGATGGGTTGCTCTCAAATGATAAGTGTCAAGTTCTCTCGGAGCAGCCAACCAGCTAGTGGTTGTAGGGGGCGGCTATTTATAGCCTAGGGAGCAGCCCGACATGATAAGACATAAATGCCCTTCAATGATATGACCGTTAGGTGGATAAGATATTTTGGGACAGGTGGCGCCAAGAAGACATCAACGGTCGGAAATTTGAATATCAAATTCCTCGGGGCTATCATGTTCCTCATCGTAGGCAATCCGCCGGCGAATTCCTAACTCCTCGGTCGGAACAAATTCCTCGCCGCCGGAAGAACTTCGTCTCATCCTTTGAAGAAATTGGTGAACTGTATGATATTTCCAAAGGCTTCACTCGAAGGGATTGGTAGGTGTAGGATTTTGAGTTGAGCATCACATGGAAATTTTCCTTAGTATTTCCTCGACCCCCTTTAACAAAGACGGTGTTTCCTATGACTCAAGAAAGAGAAAATGAAACTACGAAAACAAAAGTCTTCACGCTTCATGTTCCTCAAATGAATACCAAGTCTTCAAGGTCACACCAATTTCTTCACTTTCAAAGTCTTGAGAAAGTCTTCAAAATATCAAAGTCTTCATCGAAGAACTTCATTTTAGGGGTCGACTTTCTCTGTAAATATCAAACTCCTCATAGGCTTATAGACCTGTGTACACTCACAAACGCATTAGTTCCTTAACCTATAAGTCTTCAGTCCACCAGAATCACTAAGGGGCACTAGATGCACTTACATATTACGAGGGCCGAACCATAAGACATTAAAGCATTTCAAATGAACTCTGAAAAAGTTGAAAGTTGGCATGGTATCATAATTTCACCCACATAGCATGTGCATGTACAAGACGGACAATGGTATCATACTCGTCTGTTACAAAGTTGGCATGGTATCATCATAATAGTTGCGGGAGAAAGTCTTCACTTTTTTCTTCGCTTGTGTCATTTGCTTATTGCGCCGTAACCATGGATAATCTTCATCGTTTATCAGGATGCTTGGGTCAGCCTTGACTTTCAAGGGAGGAATTTCATGGAACTTTTCATAATCTTCAGACATGTCTGTCTTGCCCTCCACTCCCACGATGTCCCTTTTTCCTGAAAGAACTATGTGGCGCTTTGGCTCACCGTATGATGTATTTGCTTCCTTATCTTTTCTTTTTCTCGGTTTGGTAGACATGTCCTTCACATAGATAACCTGTGCCACATCATTGGCTAGGACGAACGGTTCATCAGTGTACCCAAGATTTTTCAGATCCACTGTTGTCATTCCGTCATCGTGGGTCTACTTGTACCCCGCCTCTGACAGATTGACCCATTTGCACTTAAACAAAGGGACCTTAAAATCATGTCCGTAGTCAAGTTCCCATATGTCCACTATGTAACCATAATATGTGTCCTTTCCTCTCGGTTGTTGCATCAAAGCGGACACCGCTGTTTTGGTTGGTGCTCTTTTGATCTTGTTCAATCGTGTAAAATGTATTCCCATTTATCTCGTATCCGTTGTAAATCAATACAGTCAAAGATGGTCCCCTGGAAAACAAGTACAACTCATCGCAAACAGTCTTGTCACTTCTGAGACGTGTTTCCAACCAACTACTGAAAGTCCTGATGTGTTCACATGTAATCCAGTCGTCGCACTGCTCCGGGTGTTTGGAGCGCAGACTGTTCTTGTGTTCATCGACATACGGGGTCACCAAGGTAGAGTTATGTAGAACTGTGTAGTGTGCTTGAGACCAAGAATATCCGTCCCTGCATATTATTGAGTCCCCTCCAAGCGTGCCTTTTCCAGCCAGTCTCCCCTCATACCGCGATTTAGGGAGACCTATCTTCTTAAGGCCAGGAATGAAGTCAACACAAAACCCAATGACATCCTCTCTTTGATGGCCCATGGAGATCCTTCCTTCTGGCCTAGCACGGTTACGAACATATTTCTTTAGGACTCCCATGAACCTCTCAAAGGGGAACATATTGTGTAGAAATACGGGCCCCAGAATAACAATCTCGTCGACTAGATGAACTAGGACGTGCGTCATGATATTGAAGAAGGATGGTGGGAGCACCAGCTCGAAACTGACAAGACATTGCGCCACATCACTCCTTAACCTTGGTAGGATTTCTGGATCGATCACCTTCGAGATATTGCATTGAGGAATGCACATAGCTTCACAATGGCTAATCGGATGTTTTCCTAGAAGCCCCCTCAATGCAACCTAAGCGATTGCGTCATAATCACGTGGCGATCATGAGACTTTAGGTTCTAGAACTTTTTCTCCGCATATTTATTATTCCCTTTATATTCGACGAGAAGCCGGGACCTTCATACCGAAAGCAGGCATTCAAAGAAGATTTATTTCTCTTCTTTCGTAAGAGCGTGGTGGCGGGACCTTCATCTTTTGCCGGAGGCATGCCGTCTTTTTCGTGCAAGCGTTGCAGGTCCTCCCGTGCCTAAGGTGTATCTTTTGTCTTCCCATACACGCCCAAGAAGCCTAGCAGGTTCACGCAAAGTTTCTTCATCACGTGCATCACGTCGATTGAAGAGCGGACCTCTAGGTCTTTCCAGTAGGGTAGGTCCCAAAATATAGATTTCTTCTTCCACATGGGTGCGTGTCCCTCAGCGTCATTCGGAACAGCTAGTCCGCTGGCACCCTTTCCAAAGATTACGTGTAAATCATTGACCATAGCAAGTACGTGATCACCGATGCGCATGGCGGGCTTCTTCCGTGATCTGCCTCGCCTTTGAAATGCTTGCCTTTCTTTCGACATTGATGATTGGTCGGAAGAAATCGATGATGGCCTGTACACATTCTTCCTGCATTTGTCCAGTATATACTTTCGGTGTCATCTAAACAGTGCGTGCATGCGTGGTATCCCTTGTTTGTCTGTCCCGAAGGTTCTTGAGAGCGGGCCAATCGTTGATGGTCACAAACAGCAACGCCTTTAGGTCAAATTCCTCCTATTTGTGCTCATCCCACGTACGTACACCGTTTCCGTTCCACAACTGTAAAAGTTCTTCAACTAATGGCCTTAGGTACACATCAATGCCGTTTCCGGGTTGCTTAGGGCCTTGGATGAGAACTAGCATCATAATGAACTTTTGCTTCATGCACATCCAAGAAGGAAGGTTATACATACATAGAGTCACGGGCCAGGTGCTCTGATTGCTGCTCTGCTCTCCGAAAGGATTAATGCCATCCACGCTTAAAGCAAACCATACGTTCCTTGGGTCACTTGCAAACTCATCCCAGTACTTTCTCTCGATTTTTCTCCACGCGACCCGTCAGCGGGTGCTCTCAACTTCCCGTCTTTCTTACGGTCCTCACTGTGCCATCGCATCAACTTGGCATGCTCTCCGTTTACAACAGACATTTCAACCGTGGTATTATAGGAGCATACCACATCACCTTCGCAGAACCCTCTTCCGGGGCTCGCCGTCAACATCACCGTGGTCATCTCGTCCGATCTTATACCGTAATGCACCGTGCATACCGGGCATGCGTTCAGATCCTTGTACGCACATGACAGAGGATGCAGTCATTAGGGCATGCATGTATCTTCCGCACCTCCAATCCTAGAGGGCATACGACCTTCTTTGCTGCGTATGTACTGCCGGCAATTCGTTATCCTTTGGAAGCTTCTTCTTCAATATTTTCAAGCTTCTCAAATCCTTTGTCAGCACAACATTCTCTCGCCTTCCATCGCAGCAATTCCAAAGATGCAGGTACCGAGCTTTGTGTTGCCATCTTCGCAATTGGGGTACAACCCTTTTATGTGATCCTCTAACATGCAATCGAACTTCAGCTTCTCCTTTTGACTTTCGCATTCGCGTCCTTGCATCGACAATGACCGGCGGAGATCATCATCATCGGGCACATCGTCTGGTTCCTCTTGATCTTCAGCAGCTTCCCCATTGCAAGATCATTGGGCACATCATCTGCTTCCTCTTGATCTTCAAAGCTTCCCCATTGCAGCATCACCGTATTCGGGGGCACATAGTTGTCATCGTCCTCTTCTTCTTCGCCGTCTTCCATCATAACCCCTATTTCTCCGTGCCTCGTCCAAACATTATAGTGTGGCATGAAACCATTGTAAAGCAGGTGGGTGTGAAGGATTTTCCGTCGAGTAAGACTTCAGATTCCCTCATTTAGGGCATGGACAACACATAAAACCATTCGCTTGTTTGCCTCAGCCACTTCGAGAAAATCATGCACGCCCTTAATGTACTCGGAGGTGTGTCTGTCACCGTACATCCATTGCCGGTTCATCTGCGTGCATTATATATAATTAAGTGTGTCGAAAACCATTACAGAACATCATGAATAGATAATTAAGTGACCAAATTAATATTAGTTCATCATCACATTAAAACCAAAGTACATACATAGTTCTCATCTAACAACATAAAGCTCTCCAGAGCATCTAAATTAATTAAACCATACATTGAAACTATGTAAAACATTTCAATGCGAAAACAAATGCGATCATAATCGCAACCAAGGTAACAATTGATCCAACGGCATAATGATACCAAGCCTCGGTATGAATGGCATGTTTTCTAATCTTTCTAATCTTCAAGCGCATTGCATCCAGCTTGATCTTGTGATCATCGACGACATCCGCAACATGCAACTCCAATATCATCTTCTCCTCCTCAATTTTTTTATTTTTTCCTTCAAGAAATTGTTTTCTTCTTCAACTAAATTTGACCTCTCGACAATAGGGTCGGTTGGAATTTCCGGTTCACATACCTCCTAGATAAATAAAATCTATGTCACGTTGGTCGTCATAATTTTCATAAACAATAAATGAACCAATAGTTATAAAGATAATATATACCACATCCGAATCATAGACAGGACGAGGGCCGACGGGGGCGGATACCAAAACCATCGCACTATATAATAACAAGCAATAAAATAGTAAGAAAATTAGACAAGTACCTATCTAAAGCAAGAATTTTTTTTCTTTCAGAAAGAAGATAAGAACAAGAGGCTCACCACGGTGGTGCCGGCGACGAGATCGGCGCGGACGATCGACGACAGTGAAGACGGGGACGGGGCGTGACGGGCCGCTAATATAAACCTAGACAAATCTCGGGAAACGTAGAGTTCGGAGGTCGTGCTTCGAGAGGAGAAAGCTTAACTAGTGTGGCTCGGGCATTTCATCGAACACCTCATGTGCATAGGAGGTGAGCTAGAGCACCACAAAGCCCTCCCCTCGCCTTAAAGAAAAAAGCGAGCAACTGGAGTGCTCGCTTTCATGGCGAGGGGTATATATAGGCACCTCAATGGTCCCGGTTGGTGGCACGAACCGGGACTAAAGAACAACTGTTGTCCCGGTTCAAGCCACCAACCGGGACCAATGGTGGTGGGCCAGGAGCCAGGCCCATTGATCCCAGTTCGTCCCACCAACCGGGACCAAAAGGTCCAGACGAACCAGGACCAATGGCCCACGTGGCCCGGCCGGCCCCCTGGACTAAACCGGGACTAATGGGCTGACCCGGCTTGAACCAAAGCCCTCTTTTCTACTAGTGCTCGTGGAAATAAGATGTAGAAAAAGGGGACATTCGGCTGTGAGATGTCAAAATGACAGCATCGAAGATATCTATATACACAAGAACGCTTATTCTGGACTGCGTTCCGGAAAAAGTAGCCTACTTGACAGAAAGGGCGGGCACTCTCGGCGCGGAGGTAGGCACTCCCGTCTTTCAACCCCATCGTCACTTTGAATTTAGTGGGGCACTGTTTAATTACAGCCTCTACGAGTTGCAAGTGAATGAGGCCGGTGCGTGGTGAACGGAAGGGTTCAACAAGAAAAACCACTGAATACTCATCTCTGCCAAACTAGCGTCCATATTTGAAGTTTTCAAGCCCAAACAAAGTAGTACTACTCTACAAACCAGTTTCACCAAACCAACATCTTAAAACTGGTTTTCGTAAAAAAATCCTCTTAAAACAAGTTTTGCTAAAACTTCTTCCAAATACTAGCTATCCAAACAACCAGAAATAGATAAAGAACAAGGAGTCAAGGATACACATTTACAACAACGCGAGGAATATGCTCTTTCCTCTAAGCTAACATCCGGTGGCTAAACACCCATTGGGCAGGTCTGTCACAACACATAATCAGCTTGATACACGAGGAAGCTAGGGTTAACAACCCTATCTTCTAGCTAGATGATATAAATGCATACGGTTTGTATCTCACCATGCCTTGCAACAAACTCTTCGCAGATCTTTCCACTTCTCGTTGCTAAATTGCAAACATGTTTGTGACCTCTAATACGATCATTTCTGTAATAATTTCACCTCTCCTCTTGCATGATCCGTAATTAGCATACTGGTTGCCTCCACTATCTCAGAGCTCCGTCCAAGGGAACTTTATTCTTCTTTCTTTCTAATTATTTTCTGCTTCTGCCAGCGGTTCATAGATCATACAATTGTGGAGCCATTACATGAAAGCGGAACTATGAGATTTGCTGCGATATATAGGCATAGCTCTATATAGAGTAGGTGATCCGTGTTCACTTGAGTAGTTGAGGGCAGGACAATATGCATGTATCAGTATGATGTACATGCTCAAAACACACAAATTATGTTGCCTCCACACATTTTTTCCATCAAGATGGAGATCAACAATCACATATATTTGGCACGGAGAACTAGGTACTAGTGCAATGTCATGCTTTTTTCACTTGATGAGGTGAAACAATCCACGTTCAATTGGCGATTAACTATAACAAACTAGTCCAGTACAGGGAATAGCATGAGGGCTAACACCGATGTCAAGAAAGTTGGTGAACTGATGATTGGGAAGCTAGGGAATAAAAAGTCCTCGTACCTTCATGATAATTTTTCGCTTGCAGAGTTTTCGCCAGACAATCTTTGCGACTTTGCCAGCAATGACATCCTCCCCATCGGCCATTTCTTAAGAACACTAGCTAAGTGCCCTGATACTACCAATTTTTTTTGTGTATTTTCAAATGTGAAGCAACCCCCGTATCTTATTCTTTGAGTTAAGGTGGTAGATGTGAATAACCACCGAGTTTTAAGCGGCCGCCGGTGAGCAGGAAGTATGCGGAAATGTATCGAAGCCCACTCCCTTCAACGACGATCACACTATTGACAATTGACAAGCTGCATTTAACTCCCCACTCCCCCCGCCCACCTGAACTGCTTTGGTTGATTTGTTGAATAAAAATTGTAAAAAATAACACAAGAAGTAAGAGGGGGTTTAATCATGTGAGAATGGAAATGAAAAACACAAGATACTTTTTCTAGAAATATGGACTCATGAAAGTTTAACCCCTAAAGAAGTGCTTTATGAGGCTTCTCGTAATCTCGTAATGTATTAGCTCCTTCATGCTTAACAAGGTGATCGAATGCTTTTGGTAACACACGCGTGCGCGCGCGTGTGTGTTCAGGTTAATAAGACCTCGTCTACATGGCGATTATGGTTGTGGTTAGATCTCAAAGGGAAATAACTATTTCTCAATTGTTGCCATCTGTATAGGATAGTTTTTTTCTATTTCTATTCTCTTCTTTCACTTTTATTTTTCCGCACGCTGTCGTCATGGGATGTGCAGTTGCACACAGGTGACGGGCGTGCAGTTGCAGGCAGACAATGGTGCAAGTTCAGTGCAACTATAGTTGCGCATTGGTGACGTGCTATTGCGGTAGGCCAGCAGATTTGAAATTGCAATTGCGTGCGGGAGATGTACATGTAGTTGCACGCAAACATACTCCCTTCGTTCGGAATTACTTATCGTAAAAATGGATGTATCTAGATGTATTTTAGTTCTAGATGTATCCATTTCCGAAACAAGTAACTCCGGACGGAGGAGTACGTGCGTGCAACTATAGTTGGACATGGATGATGAAGTGTTGTTGCCCTAGGCCTGCGGTCGTGCAATTGCAGTTGCACGTAAATAGAAGTACATTCAGTTACATGCGCGACATACTACTTGCATTTGCACTATAAGGTTGACAAGCTTGTTTTGCAAGTGCACGCGGACAGACAAACATGTAAGAGCATCAACAGCTGAGCACCCTAACCCCGTCTCAAACGTTCGAACGGGCTGATCGGTCACAAAAAGTCGACCCACCCGAACATTTCAAACGCCCGGACTAACCGACACCTTTCATATCCAGCTCAATATGGGGTAGATATGGGGCGGTTGGCTTGGACCAGCCTGGCCCATGCCTGCCCAAAAAAATAACCCCATCCGGAAAACCCTAGACCGCAGTCAATCTGAACTCTACTTCACTCCCCCTCTTCGTCCACTCCACTTTCGATCCCCTCCAAACGCATCCGATGGCCAGCGACCGAAGCATCGCTGCTTCCGATGGGGACTCTGGCTCCAACGACGACTGGCTAGCCTGCTGCGCGAAGCAGAGCCTGACGATGTGGAGGAGGTCACCCTCCGCATTGCCTTGATGCGTTCGATCGTCGACCAAGGCGGATATGGCAGCGGTGGATCCACTTCGTCAGCTCCCGTCGACACAGTGTCGGCGAAGTCGCCGGCCCTTCCCGCCAGCGCGCAGCTCCAGCCGCTCCGCTCCACTCCTCCAGGTACGCCGCCCGCCACCACCACCCTCTGCTCCGAAGGTGGTACCTGGCCACCGATGGGTCCTCGTGCCCGCACCGGGGCCGGCGCGCACTCGCACACCCGAGTCTGAGGCACGAGCGACCCGACGCGAGCGGCAGCGGGCGAGGGAGAGGGCAGCGGCGTCCGAGTCGATGTCCATGCGCCGTCCGTGTGCGAGCACGCCGGTCGATCCCGAGGTAGCGCTCCTCGCGTCTATCCTCCTCCACTCTCTCACAACAGCATAGACGGATGCGCGGCGCCTGCGCCGCAAGAATGCCAAGGTGCTCCGACTCGCCATCGAGTTGTCGGAGCGCGAGACAACCAAGGAGGCGGCGGCGAAGGAGAAGGCAGCCCGCCATGAGAATGAGCGGGACCGCCTGCTCCGCAGGCTATCGGACGTGAGGTGCAGCTCTGGCTCGGATCTGACGGACAGCTCCACATCTAGCTCTGACGATGACGCGCTTCCGCACGCCGACGCCTACACGGAGGAGGGGCACACCCGTGCCGGCGGCCGGAAGGGGAAGGGGCCGGCGAGAAAATGGTGATTTCCTCCGTCCTTCCTTGTTCTTTTATATTTTATCTATGTTTCATAAGTAGTTTGTAGTATGGATTTGCACTGTCCGCCGTTGAACTCCAATGAATTATGTTCCTTTTATCCGGCTGATCCGATGAACTACGCTTTGATCATGTGTTTTACGTAGCGTTGCATGAATTACATGCTTTTTGAGGTTTTGGATACGAGGGACGCGAGTGTGGAAGACAAAATATAACGCGTGCCCAGTCAGTGTCCGTTGACGCGCCCGTCCGCAGGCGTTTGAAGGTAAGCCAAATAGGGGCCCACCTGTCATAAACGCGCTCAAACGAGACTAATCCGCCGATCAGTGGTTTTTGCAAAATGTTTACGAGAGAGGTGGTGCATTTTGTCAAGAAACAGTAGTCTAGTGTTTTCTGATGACCTAGCCCTCAAACTGGTGGTTTTCTGCAATTTACTCGTTACAAGCATGCAACTACAGTTACGTGTGAAAAAAATAAATAATACTAATAATAGTAAACGACGTAAAATGTGCATTGAGATATTTTTTTCGCACGAACCACTGCCCGAATCTGACGGTTATGGAGTTGATTGAGAAATATCAATTGGCAAATATCAATCCCGATTTATATATACACACCAGCATGCCAAAGAATATACTAATGCATCCCTTAAAAAAGAATAAACTAATGCAACCGTTGCGAGTGTACAGATCTGTTCTTTCCTGTAATAAATTAATAATGAGGCGGCTTGGTGACTGGTGTCACATATCAAGGTCGCACCGTGGCTGCGTCTTGAAGCCGATCGCGACGGAGGCGACCCACTTGACGAGGACGGCGAGCATGAGCGGCGTCTCCGGCTCGTCGAGCTTCTGGGGCACCGACATCATCGAGGTGTAGTCCGGCGCCGCGGCCTCCACGGACCGGTGGCACGCGTCGATCTCTTGATCGTAAGCCTCGGCGCCGGCGGGCTCGGCGAGTGGAGTCGATGGTTTCAGAGGCGCGGAGGTCGGCCATGGGTCATCGTGGGCCGGGAGCGGGAGCGGGAGCGGCAGGGTGATCGCCGGCGGCGGGAACGACCGGAATTTCGCCGGACTGGCCCCGTACATGATGATGGATCGCCTGGCTCTTGATCTCGAGTCTTTGCTCTCTTTGAGTCGCGCGTGTCAGCAATCTTAGGTACGTAGGTGCTCACAGCTCATGGAGTAACGTATTTATTCATTGGGGTCCGTACATGTCCGAGTCGTATTGGGATTTCGGAGCACTGAGCACTCGTGTCCGAGTGACACTGTGGCTCGTTACTGTCCTGTCCTATTTGGATTACTGTTATTTCTAGAAACGTATCGGGCGGACGTTGGCCGGCTTGCCTGTATGCGACACAGTTTCCGCCGCACGATCTCGCGATCTCAATCTACGGTGCTGACGGGCCTGCCGGTGCCGGCTGCTACGTACGGCCATCGTCCCAAGTCCCACTCGAGTTCCTCCACCGCCGCGCCGAAGGACGACTCCTCGTCCACCGGTCCGGTCGATCACGGCCACGTCTTTTTATCAGTATCACCAGACACCATGTAACGTCTGTTATAAGCCCGCAGGCTCGCAGCCGCGGGCCAAAATCACTGTTTTGATTTTGTCATACAATTCAGCACGAAATGACACACGTTTGACAGCATGATCTTACCCTCCTCAGGTCTACCGCCCTGCATCTGCATGGCGATAAAAGGAACTCCAACGCGGCGACCCAAATGGGCAATGCTTTTGTCCGTTTTTTGTTTGTTTTGGTCGACCGCCCGCTCGGCGTCCGCCCTGTTTGAGAATTGCGTCAGCAGTGTGTCCAACATGCGGACCCATATTTATCGGCGTGGCCGGCTGGCCGCCATTTTTCAACAAATAGCACAAATTTTGCATTATTTCACATACAAATTTTGCGTCATTTCACAAGCAAACATATAGTCCACAACTAAATAAATAGCATAGTTTCAACCAAATAAATAGCATAGTCTTACAGGCCGAATAAAATAAAATAGTCTCACATAGTTTTGCAAGCCGAATAAAAAAGATACATCTGTTGGTTGCCAACATGAGCCCACATATACTCAACCAAATCATTTTGCAGTTGCATGTGAGTTTTTCAATCACGCATGTCATGATGAAATTGGGTGAACTGTTCAAACGTTGCCGCTCCTCCATGCTCAGGCACAACATTCTCACCCTGAAACTGAAACCCTTGATCGTAGAGACGTTTCGGCGCTCATCTTCTACGATCATATTGTGCATGATCACACAAGCAGTCATCGCCTTCCAAAGTTTCTTCGTGCTCCAAGTCCTAGCAGGATACCGGACGATGCCCCGTCGAGATTGCAAAACACCAAAGGCACGCTCGACGTCCTTTCTAGCACTCTCTTGCTCTTGGGAAAATCTTTTCCTCTTCTCTCCGACGGGGTCGGGGATTGTCTTCACAATAGTGGTCCACTGAGGATAGATACCGTCACCTAGGTAGTATCCTTTGTCGTAGTTGTGGCCATTGGTGGTAACATTCACCGGTGGGCTATTGCCTTCGGCAAGCTAGGAAACACCGGCGAGCACCGAAGCACGTTGATATCATTATGTGATCCGGCCATGCCAAAGAAAGAGTGCCAGATCCAGAGATCTTGAGATGCCACAGCCTCAAGTATGGCAGTGCAAGCCCTGACATGGCCCTTATACTACCCTTGCCAAGCAGAAGGGCGGTTCTTCCACTCCCAGTGCATGCAGTCTATGCTGTCAAACATCCCTGGGAAGCCCCTGCTGGCATTCATCGTCAACAAGCGGGCTGTATCTTGAGGAGTCGGCTCTCTCAAGTACTAGGTCAAACACAACAATCACAGCCTTGCAGAACTTATACATGGACTCTAGGCATGTAGACTCGCTCATACGGACGTACTCGTCAATGAGATCACAGGGCACTCCGTATGCAAGCATCCGGACGGCTGCAATGCATTTCTGATAAAAGGAGAAGTCAATCTTTCCAAGGGCATCCTCCTTGCACTCGAAATAGTCATCGTAGCCGACCACCCCCTCTCTAATACGGTTGAAAAGATGCCTACTCATACGGAAACGGCGGCAGAATTTTCCATGTTTGAACAATAGGTTTGTTGTGTCAAAGTAGTCCTTCCAAAGAAGGAAATGCCCGCTCTCTCGGTTGCGATTCAACGCCGGAAGGTGCCCCTGAATAAAGCCACGGAACAACGGCCGCTGGCTATTGAGGTGGTGATGGATCAACACGGCAACCAAGATCTCCTCATCATCATCGGACGAGGAATCGTCGGAGTCGCAAAGGAAATTGTGGAAAAGGAACTCATCGACGGAGTCTATTTTGTACCTTGGCAAACAGTCGAACAGCTTGCGAGCGTCGACGAAGGAGCCGGCCGGCGAAGAGAGTCGCGCCGCCCTCGGACCGGCTAGCTGCCCTGGCGGCATCCGACGAAGGAACTGGCGGGGCGGCTTCTTGTTCGCTGTTGTGTCGGGGAGTGTGGGTGGGAAGCTTTCCAATCCCCGGCGGTGGCGGCGACGTGCGAGGTGGCGGCGTTGTAGGGGGGGATGTTGCGGCACCGGCAACTGGCAGAGGCACCGGAAAAAATGGGCGGCGGCGGCGACGACGAAGGAGGCGGGCGAGGGTTTGCTGTTGGAATGGGAGAGGATGGCCAATGTGCCACCGACTAACGGGCCAGGGGAGGAGTAGACGGTCGACGCGCACATCCACCTCGTGTCCCCGCTGACGCAAATGAGACTAAAAAGTGAGCCGGAGATGGGTCGACAGGCGGACGAAAAGCGGACACGCGTCCGTTTGGGTCGGCGCGTTGGGCCGACTTTTCTGTCCGCGCCGACCCAAACGGACGCGCGCGGACGAAATGGGTCGGCGCGTTGGAGTTGCTCTAAGGTGACTGGTCTACGGGGATGTTTTGGAACACCATCGCCCTCTGATGAGTGCGCTGACATGGCAAATTGCCTAGCGCTAAGGTCGCGGGCGGTATCCTAGGTACGGTACCACCAGGGCTTTAGGCAGTAGACCCTCAAGGGTAATGGCGCTTGGCTCAAACTGCCGCCCTGCTCTGGACTGGCTGTGTGGCGGCGCGTGATACCCGGGTGAGAGCCGCGTCTGCCGGGCATGGGGAGAGCTACCACAAAGTGTTTGATGAAATGTTGCGCGAAGGTTACCCATACAGATAATGAAATGAGAGCTATCACAAGGTTCGCAAACACCATCTCCAAAAATATTGTCTGGGTTCAGGTTCCTTTTTCACAAATAAACCACCTAGTCAGCAGGACACCTCAACACTAGCGACAAGTTTGCTCGTAAAACAAAGTCGGGTGACCACTTTATAACATTTTAGAAGATCCGTGACCAAACTACTATGGGTGCATGACTAGTGATGTGATTATCTCACTAAATAATAATGATGCACCTTGACGAACACGATCCATGCAATTTTGCTCTGTGAAGCACTTATGCCAGATTTTCTTACCCGGCAATATAACTCTTATCAGAAACCAGTAGTGGTAAGAAAATTGTTCAGGAAATCGATAACTGGTACCTGCTTGGTCGGCTTGGGAGTAGCGACTAATCGGTGAATCGCCCTATTTACTGAATTAATTGATCGACCATTAATCGATAGATTAAATATGAACCTGGCAACATATATCTAATTTTTTATGTATTATATCATACTCTCAAGCTCTCAGCTAAGCAATATACCAACCAGGCCAGTTAATCGGCATGACAAGTTAACGCGATGAATATGTGCTATTCGATTCGGCCAACCCACGAGTAGCGATTAACTGGCCCGTTAACTGATTAATCAAATGAATTCTTGATCAGCCGGTAAGAACAACTACTGACCATGGCCCACGGCAGCCTAAACATGACACACATGGCGTATTCGATTGTCTGAAACTTCCCAGACATCCTAAGCTCGTGACAAACTCCGTTGATTCTGTGGTTGCCTCCACTATCTCAGAACTTTAGCGGCGAAAAGAAATATCAATTCCTACAAAATTAACTAAGTAAATGAAGCAGGAGTGTAGTGTATGGAAGCAGGCTGGATATATATAGTGATTATTTATGTACTGTATGTTGTGTAGTGCGCCAACATGTATGTGATAAGTGTCTCACACAATTTCTTTCCTCGCATACATTTCGCATGAAGGTCAGCATCCACATAACATTGGAACAAGAATTAGTTAATGCACATGTTTTTCACCCCGAGAGATTTTATTTTGCCCGCTAGGAAGATATATCCATATTTTGTACTCAAGGCTAGGTAACAAGCAAGACTGCGCGTAAATATAAAAGTCATTGACATGTCTCAAAGAAAAAGGAAGATTTCTTGGGCCTCATGTATCCCAAACTATATCCTCCATCTTACTCTCATTATTTAGAGTTCAGAATAAATGCCAGTATGCCACGAATGTAGTAGTACTTATTTCAGAACTACTTTTTTTTTACAAGGAATCATTACAAAGTGAAAGTGCTAGTTCTCGACTAGAGGGGGGAAGGGGTGAATAGGAGATTTTTTATGAAAGTCTTCAAAACATGGGAGTTTCGAAGACAAACAATACAAATGAACCTATTAACATGCAGCGGAAGGAAGACTACACTAGACATGCCATAGTCAAGCAAGTACGAAGCTAAAGCACGAAGACTATTAGCGGCTAGGTAGTAAGGATCAGGATGGAAGATAGTATGAAGCCAATCAGAACTAGTAGTCACACCGAGAAGTCAAACAGATCATGCAAGCAGGCAATGACTTCACGAAGACAAACTGTAAGTAAAGAAAAGTGAGAGATAGAACTAGTAGCTTGGAGAGGACAATGATTTGTTCGACCAGTTCCAGTTGCTGTGACAACTGTACGTCTGGTTAGGGAGGTTGAGATTTAACTCAGAAGACCGCGTCTTCACCTTATTCCCCTTGAGCTAAGGACACCTAGTCCCCGCCCAATCACTCTGGTAAGTCTTCAGGGTAGACTTCCAAACCTTCACAGACTTCGTTCATCGGCAATCCACAATGACTCTTGGATGCTTAGAACGCGACGCCTAACCCGCTGGAGGATTCACAGTCCTCAAGTGTAACAAGTCTTCAGATCACGCGAACAGAAAGATTCCAGTGATGCCAAACACTCTTTGGGCTCTGGGTGTTTTGGGCTTTGTCCTCGCAAGGATTTCTCTCTCAAATGCTTCGGAGGTGGGTTGCTCTCAAACAACAAAAGCCATGCACTAACTCTGAGCAGCCACCAATTTATGGTGTAGGGGGTGGGCTATTTATAGCCACAGGGAAACCCGACCTGATTTGTCTGAAAGGACGCTGGGTCACTAAGGAACTGACACGTGTTCCAACGGCCAGATTTCAAACACACGCGGCAGCTTGACTTGGGCTACAAGTAAAACTGACTTATCCGACTCTGGATAAGATTTGCTCTCATTGTCTTTGCTCGAAGACATAGGATTTGGTTGAGCATCACTTCAGTCACTCTGACTTTGTTCACTTGGACCCCGATTAACGAAGACGGTGGTTCCTATGACTCAACAAAGAAGAAAAGGAAACTACGAAACAACTATGTCTTCGCATTCCATAGTCTTCACATGAGTGTCTTCTCTTGTCATAGTCTTCAATGTGAATATCTTCACATACCACCATTGTCTTCAATGTCTTCACACATTTTTATGGGCCATCTCCGGTAGGTAAACCGAATCAATGAGGGACTACTACATGTGTTATCCTGCAATTCTCACAAACACATTAATCCCTCAACCAGGTTTGTCGTCAATATTCCAAAACCAACTAGGGGTGGCACTAGATGCACTTACAATCTCCCCCTTTTTGGTGATTGATGACAAACTGGTTGAAGTTTTCAACGGGGATAAAAGTATGTGAAATTGTAAAGGATTTAGGTATTATCTTCATAAGTAGAATAAAGGCTCCCCCTGAAGATGTGCAGATAAGTATTTTGCTTTTGGAATGCAAATGCACATGGCAGGTTGTACTTGTGGAGATCCTCTTCAACTTATGAAGGCAATACACCATGCATGACAGGATAGAGCGAAGATAATGACATGCATAATGAAAAATGGACGTATGCAAAATGACTTCATGCGGGATTTGTCGTTGCACATGCGGAATTTATAATCGCATCACATAGTTGACAGAAAAGGTAGCAGACGACCATCAAGTTTAAGTGTTACAACTCAAAGAACTGATGTATCAAAACGCGAGAGTTGTAAGCACTAGGCAAAAGTATAGCAACCACCCATATGGACCCGCTTGAAGACTATCAACTCATATGCTTCTCCCCCTTTTGTCAGTAAGGACCAAAAAGGTTTGAAGACATAGAGCCTCTACTGCTCCCATGAGGAGTAGGTGAAGCAAGAGGGTCGCCGTTGAGGTTCGGTGGTGCGAGAAGAACTTGGTGCAAAGGTCGACCGCGCCCGAAGTTGGAGGTGGTGAAGTAGCATCATCTTCGTCATCGATGACTCTGGCATTGACAGTTGCAGCTGAGGATGAATAGTCAGAGTCTTCAAGTGAGGGAGTCCGATGTAAGACAGCATTCCTGAGAGGAGTGGAATCAAACTTGAATCTCTCTGTGAAGCCATCATCTTGAAGATCAGCTTCAGCACTAAGCAATGTCAGACTCTTCCACGATCTCCGACAGGTTTCATGAGTGACAAATGCATTCTTGGTGGCAAGGTTGCGAATGGGGTTGACATACACCAAGAGGCTTTGCATCTGACGCTTCAGCCAGTAGTGATGCTTATCTTGCTTTTGATGCAAGGCAATGAGAAGCTCTCAGTCATTGCGAACATGAGAACGCTTTTGAGGCCTTTGAGCTATTGTGCTATCAGTGGCTTCAGTATGGGCACGATGTGGTGCACGTGTATTGCCAGCCAAGGGATAAACACGAGTGGCAGCCAGAACTCCTTCAATGGGCTGAGTGAAGCTTTGGTGGTCAACATTGTGAAGATAAATGGGCTCCTTGGCAGGCTCTGGGTATATGGCTTCGACAAACATATCAACCTCTGGCAAGAATATCAGATGGTTGCGCGCAGACGGCTGATAGTTGACAGTAGAGTGAAGCTTGATAAGGCGCATAACCCATGGAGCGTAGAACTTCAGACCAAAGAGATCAGAGCCAGATGCAGCCAATTGCCTGATGAAGAAGTCTTGAGCATTGAAGCTGATGCCATTGAAGATATAGAAAACCAATGTCTTCATTGCTCCTTCAAGCTTCGCTGCAGGAGAATGTCCCTTGATAGGCCATAGAGTTCGCCTTATGATATGATAGATAGTGAGAGGAAGATACTCTAGGTCTTCAACAAAGAATTCCCTTGGATATTCAGCGTCGCGTGGCAGTGGCTTCATCATGCTTAGCATTTGGCTCATGTTGGGCTCAGGCTTTTGAAAGATGCTCTCCAAAGCATTGCGGTGAAGCTGACAACCAGGTTCAAAGAGTTCACCTGGAGTGGGCAGGCCAGTTAGCTCAATGATATCAAGAGCTTTGGCTTCATGATGTACATTGCCTGTCATCCAGTCAAGGATCCATGTCTTCGGATCCCTGTTGTAACCGCGAATGTAGAGGGTGGCATAGAATTGTAGCAGCAGCTCTTCGTTCCAGTGTTCCTTGTCTGTGACAAACTGTAAGAGGCCAGCATCTCTGAAGCAATCCAACGCTTCTTCCAAACAGGGCAGGCCAGCTATAGCTTCAGTGTCAACACGCATATGTGGGAATATGCGCCCTTGATTAAAGGATACAAGAGTAGTAGCTGCGCTGCTGATAGCTCCAGAACCGATCAGATGAAATCCTCGGCTTCAAGTATGGGTTCTTGTCGCTATCAAAGAAGGTGTTGTGTGCAATGAAGCCATTTACGTTAAAGGATCCTGGCGCAGATGCAGTACCTAGAAACCGTGGCAGTCTTGGTTTTGGCTTCTGAACCTGAGGCCTGTGCTCCACATGATAATCAAATTGAGGTCCGGGAGCAGGCGGAGGAACCAGAATGGGCCATCTGACAGTGACAAGCTCGCCTTGATAGTATGCTTGCTCAATGGTGTGTGGCCTTGGTGCCGGTATAGGAGCAGTGGTATTTGCAATGGCGTCAGGCTGCACATTGGTTGCAGGTGCATCATTGGCTTCAGACACCGTGTTCACTGCAGGCGCCACATTTGCTTCAGCCATGACAACATCATTGGCTTCAGTAGTGTTCGTGGTGGCCGCCTCAGTATTTTCAACCTCCACTTGAGTAGCTAGAGGGTCGGGCACAGACACGTTCTCCTCAAGAACAGCTTCTTGGTTGGTAGGGGGTGTGGCAACACGTTCTTCATCTTGACGGGGTTCTTGATTTTCATCGGCTGATGCAGCCGGTATGTCTTCAGCAGTATTGGCTTCAGACGTAGAGACATTCACAGTAGAAGTGGCTTCAGGAAACACTTGTCGTGCTACTGAGTTGGGTTGCACTTCTCCTTCTAGAACGCTCGATGGAGCAACTTGTGGCCTTGGTCCTTTGCGAAGCCTGCGAAACGCGGGTGACGCCTGTGGAGAGGGAGTTGGCTGGGCCTCAAAGTCGTCATCATCATCAAGCACCGAAGTGGTGACTTGAGTTGGGGGAGTACTTGGTGACTCTTCTTCACAGGGGGAGTCTTGAGGGTGATCAGCCCATGAATCATCCTGAGAAATTGGCGTCAAAGGACGACCAATGCTGATGAGTTCGCTGTTCGTGAGAACAGGCGATGATACCGGTTGGCGGTCAATCTGAGAAAGGACTTCATCATCATTTACATTGTCGTGAGGACCAATGTCTTCAGCTGCGGTGTTGTCAACAGCTGGATCTTCTTCAGCTTCAGGAGCCTCTGTGGTAGCAGGCTCGTGAACTATCAACTGATGCTCTTGGTGTTCGGATGCAGGATGAGCAATAGAGATGGGCTCGGCAACGAGGGGCTCTATGGGAGCAGCCCGATCTTTCTTTTTTGTCTTTCTTTTCTTGGTCGGTGGAGCATCATCAGTGGTGTTCTTGGACTTGCTCTTTCTGGCTTCGGCTTCTGCTGCCCTGGTTTTCTTCAGTTCGGAAGCCACTGTGGGGACATTAGGCTTAGAGCCTGTCATGCTGGCAGGGAAGACAATGCAAGGTTCTTACTGCCTGGATGCTTCAGCTGGGGCCACAACAGACTTCTTCTTCTTGGCAGCCATCTTGGGGTCAATGCCAGGACGCCCAAGTGCATTGCGCCCATCAACTTCATTGTAAGCTTGAACACATTTGTCAGCAAGGAGTTTCATGCGCTCGCGAGAACCTTTAGCTTCGTCACGTTTCTTGTGAAACGCCTCCTTGAGCTCATGCATCATTTGCTTGAAGTTTTGGACGTCCGTCACACTGAGCTTGGCCATATGCTTCTTGAACTGGGCCTTTTCATAGTCAATCTTATGCTTCAGTTCAACAATTTTCTGAGCTAGAGCCAGTTCAGGAGCAATGGCTCCGTGGAAGGAGACGTTGAGGCCAATTGGGAGCTGAAGATCATCGAAGCTGAGGTTTGGACTGTCAAACCATTCATCAATGAACTTGTTCAGGATGTCCACATCGAAAAGGGGAAGATCGTTGAAGATTTCCGCCTCTTGTTTGCTCTTTATTAGCAGCTCGAGAGCATCGTCGCCAAGGTCGTTGTCACTTGACAGATCAATGGCTGTAACATCCCAAATTTTCAATTTGGAATGTTATACACTAGGTCATCATTGCATATCATATTTTATTTGCATTTTGGTTTGATCCTAGAAATTCCACGCAACTCAAGGACCCACGGAGAGAGTTGGGGATTTCGTTATTTTCATATTTGAGTTTTCTCAAATTTTGGAAATAGGATCATTTGGTTTTATTTATTTTATCTTCAATTATTTCTACTATAAAAATATGAGAGAGGGAATAAAATGACTTTCCCAAAAATAAAGAAATATTGAGAATTTAATAATAAAATCAAATAAGATGACTTTCGCTATTTTATTTGAATTTAGAAAAATGGCACGTTTTTCAAAACTACATTTTAGGGCCAAGAAAATGTTCATCTCGTTCTAAATATTTTATTTAGACGGTGAAAATTTATTTTGACATTTTAAAATTTTATGTATTTTTCTAGGATTTTTTAGTTCATGGAATTGTTTAAAAACTTCCAAATACCGATCGGGCTAAGGTCTTGACGAGCCGGGCCTCGCCATGCCGCCAGCCCAGAAATGCCTCCCGACTCGGGAGTCCGACCCAGCCGCCTCCACCGTCGCCCTTCCCCAAGCCGGCCGAGCCCCCGACCTCCTATAACACGCCGCCACCTCGCCGCCTCACCCTGCCCCAGTGCCATGAGCTGCCCCGCTGAGCCGCCGCCGCCGCCACGCCGCAGCCCCGCCACCAGCGCCGTCCCGCCGCACAGAGCCCTCACGACCACGTCGGAGCCCAAGCCGAGGTAGCCGCCCGCCGCCCCGGTTTTCTAATAAAACCGATCTGGTTTTTTTGAAAACCCTAGATTTTGTTTTTTTTAATTGGATCGTTTTTTCGGTTTAGTTTAGTTAGCGGACGTCCGTCCGTACGTTTGTTTTAACGAACGGTTTTCACTGTTTAGCCGCAGACAGCGAATGTTCGTTCGTTAGCCTGTTCGTTAGTTTTTCTTTTTCTCGGATTTTCCGCGATTATTTCTGATCGCGATTTCCGATCTGTTTTTCGTTTTAGTATAACTTTTCGCTCGTTTGTCGGAATCAGGCGATTCAAGCGCCTAGAGTTTTGTCTCGAAACCCTCTTTCTGTTTAACCAACTCAAACAAGTCTGTGCTTCTGTAAAAATTTGACTTAGGTCCAGATTAGTAAATGAAGCTTGTTTCTTTCGCCGTTTGACTTTCGTTGTTTCGTTTGATTTGATTCTTTTTGCGAACCGGAGTTCTTAAGTTGAACTTTCTGGTTAGATCTCTTATTTGAGTTTTGCCCGTGCATTAGATGAGTACTTATTGTATGCTTGTTTGTTTGCGATAGAGTACCCGGAGTGCGCCGCTTGCTACTTCGAATCTCTAGGTTTCACGGATCATCACCAAGGTAAGTAACATTTGATCATATCCCTTTCATACCCAGTTTTATTGCATTGGTTTCAACCCTCACACATTGCATGGTTAGGATCTGATTAATTTGTGGGTTTTGGGAAGTAGATGAGGTAGAACCTATTGCCTGTTTTATTATCAAACCCTTGGGAGTTACTTACACGTTATGCTTATATTGCTTTGCTATGCTAGTAGAAGTGGATTGGGTTTGAGTGTATCCATGACATATGTGAGATTGTTAATTAATGGTTCAACTTAAGGTGGCTACTTAAATACACATCTGGGTGGATTGAGACACCTGGGGTATCCAGTGGTTGCCTATTTTTTTGGAAATCCCGGGGTTCCGTGTGATTCTCCTATGGACCGCCACCCAGGCTCAAAGGGATCATGAGATTATTCATGCTAGAAACTTCCGTGTGCAGCCGCAAGCTATTATGGGCTCTAGCATAGTTGATTAAGTTGTGTGAACTCTTACAGTGGTAGACTAGCAGATGTAGGGGAAGTAGGTGTAACTGTCTACCTGATCGTAAGGTGCTAGCGCTTCTGAAAGACTATGTCTCGGTCATCCGTTTCTCAAACACCATGTAGTGCAAGAATCCTAACGGACGAGATCACGTCTTGTGGGGAAAAGTGCACAAACCTCTGCAGAGTGTACAAACTAATCATGGTTAGCCGTGTCCCCGGTTATGGACATCTTGAGTATCTAGTACTTGGATTATCATGTGAATCTCATCATGTTACTTTAATTAATTTTGTTGGATTAATGATGATATTTTAATTGGGATTGAGATGGTGTCACCCTTCTCAATGTTTAACAACCACCATGATAGTTAAATAAAATTTATTCCTTTGCAGTAGGGAAAAATTGGCTTTTCGCAAAACTGTAACCATAGAGCTTTCCACCAGCCAAATATGCATGAAGTATAGCATTACTCTGTTCATTATTCTCTATGTGTTACATTGCCAGCATATTCCATGTGCTGGCCCATTTTCGGGCTGCAACGTTTCATGTTGCAGACTTTTCACACGACGAGTAAGGTGCCTTAGGTCGTGGTCTTATACTCAGTGATGTCATTGGAGTTGATGGACTCGCTTATCTTCCAAGCCTTCCGCTATTATCGTTATTAGATGGCCTTAAGCCATATTTATTGTAATAAGTTCTGTCTTGAGACATTCGATGTAATAAGTGTGTGATTGCTATTTTGTTATAAATCCTTCGAGTATTGTGCGTGCCAGCATTACTAATCCAGTGATGACACTGATGCACAGAGACTTGACAGTCTGAGGTCTGGTCGCTACAAGATGGTATCAGAGCATACGTTGACTGTAGGACACGACCACTAAGCTTAAACCCTAGATCACTACTCTCTTCTCATTTCCGACTCCTCTCTATTTTCTACTCTTTTAGGATGGCGGATGCAAGGAACAAGTTCATGCAACCAGATGAGGATACACCCTTTGGACGCCACTTGAAGGAAGTCACTAGATACCAGAACATCGGAATTCCAAGCTTCACCGGAATGTACAACACCACACTACCAGAAGAGGAGCGTTGGATGATTTGAGTTCAAGTTCCAGGAAGGACGTTCATGCCCGTCACTGAGCCCATAGAATTTTCCTTTGATGCACCAACCTTGAGTCTAGGAAAGAGCATGGCAGCTCACATCACCATGGGACGCATTGGAGAAGTATACCACAAGGAGCTTAAGGACACTATCTACTCGATTTGTGGGCGCCGAGATGAGCAATGGGAGATGATCAGTACCAAGAAGGATAGATCAATTGCAGCTTTCATCCAGGAGTTAAACTAGCACATTCTGCCGCCAGAGAACCGGATAAAGCGCAGCATGACAGATCTGAAGAAGGCATTGACCAAGATTACGGAGCTGGAGGAAGAACTCAAGGCCACACGCGAGGATTATAAGGA